>CM060312.1:54505167-54652667 GCA_030674185.1 Monoplex corrugatus | reverse complement strand
TGTGTGTGTGTGCGTGTGTGTGTGTGTGTGTGTGTGTGAAGAGAGAGAGAGAGAGAGAGAGAGAGAGAGAGAGAGAGAGAGGAAAAGTTGGGGTTAGGAGTTTGTTTTCAATTCCAGCCGTTCACGGCATTCTAAACCCGCCCGAAAACGTTTTCTAAACAGATGGTGGAAGTGAATAGTCAGGTTGTCAGACTATGCGCACACCCCATTGTGACTCTCTCTCTTCTGTCTCTCTCTTCTCTCTCCTCTCTCTCTCTCTCTCTCTCTCTCTCTCTCTCTCTCACTCTCTCACACACATCACACACACACACACACACACACACACTCTCTCTCTCTCTCTCTCTCTCTCTCTCGCTCTCTCACATAGACAGACAAACACACTACCCACTCCTACACCCAGGTTATAAGTAAAAACCTCGGTTAGTGAGACACACACACACTGTGATAATAACAGCCCCCGAAATCGTAGCAGTTGTTGGTTGCCCACAACACAGTTGTGTGTGCCGACTGGGGGTGTTAAGGCTGGCATGATGTATGAATGGCACGGTGACAAGGGGGCATTACAGCTTTATCTCTGCCCCCTCACACCTTTCACTCGCTCGACTCCACATCTCCAGAAGCGTTTTATTGCACAATCTGTCATCTTTGCAACTACCTCCATCTCACTTCGCTGTGAATGTGACTCACTCACTCATTCACTCTCTCTGTCTCACTCTCTTCGTCTGTCTGACTATGTGTATCTGCCTGTGTGTCTGTCTGTCTGTCTGTCTGTCTTTCTCTCTCTCTCTCTCTCTCTCCTCTCTCTCTCTCTCTCTCTTTTCACTCTCTCTTCCCTCTCTCTGTGTATATATGTGTGTGTATAACGTGCACAACACACTCACACACACACACACACAACACACACACACACACACACACACACACACACACACACACACACACACACACACACACAGAGTTAGCCACACGTGCACCGTTGTATCATGTTCTCTTTCCACACAATCGTACGGGTGGACACATTTGAATCAGTTTTTGGGTCTAGTTTAGCTGTTTGTTGTAGAATTATAGTTTGGTCATGTCCTCATTGTCTTCATCATCATGCTTGTTAGATAATGATATGAAAAAAACCCTGCCATTTCATTCTTTCATGTCACAGCTGATAATCTGATAACGACATGAAATTATGAAATTTCATGATTTTGTATCGCAGCTAACTGTCTCAAATGATAATGTGATAATGACATGAAATTATGATATGTCATGATTTTGTATCACAACTAACAGTTGTTTTATATTGCAAGCGTTTTTGGCCATTGAACTGAATGAAGTAACAACCATTCTGGTTCAGTGAAATGACTTGATCCTAACCAAGGCTTTGTTTGCGGTGTTGCCTGCATTTTCGACCTCTCCCAAGGCCTTCTTCAGGACGATTGTTGGGTACGGGGTCTTATCTGTCTACATGCCCACATTCCAGAGACGTTTGAATTCTCAAGGATATACATGTCAACTAAACATTTTTTTTTTTTTTAGAAGCGGACAAGAATAAAAGTGGATATCTAACAGTACTTCTTTTGAATATAATTAGACATGACAATTTAGCATTCTCTATGTTTATTCATTCAGTGACATCAAAAATCTCTTTATCCTTCTTTGTCTTTATTGTGTTAAGAGATAGTTTGGAAACAGGCTTTTGCTTTTCTTCTTTCGTAACCCCCCCCCCCCCCACACACACACACACACACACCCCCTCGCCCCCCCCCCCCCTCCCCGTCATATTCCCTATCTGATTTTTCCCGCGCTCAATTGGGTTTGACGCTGCCTAGGTTCTTTGAAGGTGACGGTTACATTTGTATTGCCTGACAGATAGCGTTTGTCTTTGCTGGGCTCGTGGCGTTGGTAATTGTTCTGACCTTGTCTAGGCGTTTTAATCCTGATGTATGTCTCCTGGGCCACAGCTTAGGGATTTAGCTCACGGGAACTGTAGAGATAATCTATCTGTGACAGGGGCACGAGGGAATGAAAAGGGACTTTTTGGAAAAGAAGACTAGGTAGAAAGTGGGGGGGGAGGGGGGAGTGTGTGTGTGAGTTTGTTGTTGGGGTTTTGTGTGTGTGCTGATTTTTGTGCATGAGCCTTCTGCTAAAAAAAAAAGTGCAAGAGCTTCTTGGATGCATTGCATGATGTACTAGACATATCATCAGAGCAGAATAGTTTTGCATAAGGTGTAATCTGCAGGGCTTAAAACGTTCCGCGTCTGGGCGGAATTCCGCGATTTCGGTTTGTAAAAAACAACAACAAGCAAACAAAAGACCAAGGCATCCGTGATCGGCTTGCAAGCGTTCATAGCAAGTTATGGCCCCCGGACCCCCCTAGTTTTCAGTGCTTTTTTCCTCCTCCTGTTTTAAGCCCTGAATCTGTTCTCCCAAGGGAGGTCATGGCACCACATCGTAAATCTTTAAAGTGTATCAGTAAATTACGTTTGTATCCAAACAAGAAATGGCTGTGTAAGTTTATAATGAACAGTACCCACAGATTTAGCGCTAAACAAAGAACTTTTGAGACAGAATTTTTGCCAAGTTTCAACCATAGCTGCAGGCTTAAAAAACCATCATAGAGGGAAGAAGCATGATTATTCAGTTTGATTGTTAGATGCTACTGCAGTATTCTCAGGAGACTATCGACAACCATTTGGTCTTGAGAGATGTGTTGCAGATTGCGTTAATATACGGACTTTTCTTCTTCATTTGTACAACTTGTCATGATAATTAAATACAAGATTTCCCAATGTCCACTTTGTTTTGTTAAATCTTTGTCTGATTGAGCCTATTTGCATGTGCTTATTTGCATGCCTAGTCTTGCCACTTGGCATCATCTTAACATGTATGCATTGAATCCCGCTGTGAGCATTCAGACAAATTAACTTCTTAGCTTTTTGTCTCCATTCTGTCATGGTAATTCTTAGGTTTAGATAAAAAAAAGAAAAAATACAGTTGCTTGTTATCGGAAAATGTGTAGGAAATGGAAATGGGATGTAAGGGACTTGATAAGAACAGTAATTTGATTTAAGCATAATGTTTATTCATTGATTGTGTTCGCGAAAACTTATTTTGTTCAGTGACAATAAGCTTAGCACTTAATTTTTCGAATATACATCTTTATGAAAAACTAATAGTTCTCGTAAAGCAGTTAGTATTACTATTATTTAAAAATCCTGCGCGTGACAACGAGCGTTAGGCCTGCATGCACGTGCATGCCCGCATTGCTTTGGAAGAAAAGTGTTATATTGCCACACTGGAACTAGGCACTTTGCGACTGCGTTAAGAAGGGCTTCACTCGGCCCTCATACACCTCCCGCGTTGCCTTTGAAGTGTCCGGACAGTGGACCGATCAGTCGAGAGCTGGGGGACATGGCACATGCATTTACACCGCTGGACCTCCGCATGACCCCAGTAACTCCCCCGCTCCCTTTATCCTTCCAGCTATGTGTTATGTTGGTCGTGCCCCCTCCCCAGTCTTCTCTACCTTCCCTCCCCCAACCTCCTCTACCCTTCCCGTCTCTGTAGGTGAATAGAGGGGTGGTTGTTTGGAGCATGTCCCTGAATTGTTTATGATGGTTTGCGGAGCCCTGGTCGTCCCTCAGCGTCTTCTATTGAAGGCACAACGATATTGAAACTGTGTCGTCCACAATACACACCAGCAGCTATTGCTCCACCATTACCCCCCCACTCACACCTGTCCCTCCCTCCCAGTATGCCCTCTGTCCTCGGATGGGCGCTCGGACGTGCCTGGGTCAATTGTGAGAAAGCGATCTTGAAGCTCAGTACAAGTTGGGGTTGGTAACGACTTTGGGCAGGTGTAAGTGGGTTTCTACCCGGGGTGTCACAAGTCAGTTGTCCTATCAAGATTTACGGTTCAGAGCTACGCCTCCCGCTTTCCTTGTCCAAGCGGAGGGGGACAGGGGGTGAAAGGGGCAGTGACAGAGTAAAGAATAATACATAGAGCAAAGAAGATGGTAGGAATGCTCAGCATTGTTAAGACCAAGTTGCTATGTACTTTAAAGATACAAACATAATTTTTGCTCTTTTTTTCGTCACAACTCCTTAGCTGTGTGTGTTGTTTTCTGAATATGTCGTTCTTTGAAACAGGAAAATACTTTGTTTAACCAACGCTGGAAAACAGTTTGTTTAATCAGCGCGCATATGATAGATTAAAAAAAAAAAAGTTTCCCCTTGGGATAGACAGCAAAATAGTTGGTTTAACAAAGGCTGGAAAATAGTTTGTTTAATCAGCTCACATAATTATGATAGATTAAGAAATTAGTTCCCTTTTGGGGGTTCCGTGTCCATGGAGATGCTCTGGACATAAAGAGCACAGGAAGAGTGAGAAAGTGGTCAGAGATATCCATATAGAACTAGCTTCCATGGTTGCAAAAATATGATCTAGGTGTTGTCCTGATTCCTGAATGTTCTTTCCAAGCAGCATCAGTGATTGCGCTTTTTACACAGGCAGAAATTAAAAAAACAACCATCCGGGTCTTTTGTTAACATTTTGCTTTAATGACACCTATGCTACCTCGGCAAATTCTTTCTCGCAATTTTGTTGTTGTTGTTGTTGTTACTTTTAATAATGTTAGTTATAACAAATGAAAAAAAAATCAATATTTCACGTTCTTTGGGGTTTTTTATTATGTTTTTTATATATATACTGAAAGATTATCATGTCGGTAGTGACTAACATGTTAACCTCAAACACATCTTGGTCATGTTAAGTCGTGGAACATGAGAGAGAGAGCCCGGACAGAGAGAGCACAGTACCTTTTGAAAGATAAAATCGGGAACAAAATTTGCAGACTGTACTGTTCCAGTTATCCAGATTTCAATCAATTAGACATTACTAACTGTCACACACATACACACATACACACGTACACTCACTCACTCACACACACACACACACACACACACACACACACACACACACACACACACACACACACACACACACACACACACACACACCTCTGTCTCTCTCTCTCTCTCTCTCTCACGCACGCGCACACACACACACACACACACACACACACACACACACACACACACACACACACACACACACACACACTGTTAACTGACAAGGCAATAAACATGAAGGGTAGCAAATTCCTGTCAGGAAGTCAGAGTATCAAATGATCCAGAAAGACAAGCGGTACAAGTAGGAACTAAGGATGAGATACAGTGACACCTAACATTGTGCATGGCGCTAGGGAGTTTGTGAGTTTTACGTGCTAGTACACACTTGGGTGGAAGAGAGGCAAAACGGTTTTTACACTTGTTTTAGTTTCGAAATCTCGAATTTTGATTGTTTTTGTTTTCTTGCTTTTACATGTGTGTCTTGTGTGTTTTTCCTTAAAGTCATTCAGGTTTGTGTTGATCATGGTATTGAAATGGAAAGCTTTGGTTTTTTGTCTCGCCTCCTTTTTCCGTCAAGCCGGGGTAGGGGTTGTGGGGAACGATTGTAGCAGTTGTTTGTTTGTGTCTTTGGGGTTAGGGGTGGGAAGAAAAACTGATTCAGTGTTAAAAGAGAAACGTGAAAACAAAGAAAACATAATGGGTTGGCCAGAACAGTTCCAGAAGTTGAAAGGATGTTAAATGAAAGTTGGAACCAGCAGATAAAAGGAAGTAAAATATAATTGCAAAATAAAACCACAATTAAATAGATGTACCAAACAAGGAAGGAAACAAACAAAAAAAAACCTGAATTTTATTTTTTTTTCTACTGAGGAAGCATGTAGGGAAGGAAATTTGAGTGGCTTTTTGTTTTGTTTGTTGTTGTTGTTGTTTTCTCATTTCAGGGTAAGGTGTTTGGAATAGATCAGACAACCATGTTGCGTATACATCCATCTTTAAGACAAAAAGAATTCGGGGGGGTAGGGGGTAGGTCACTGACTGTTGTTAATTCTGAAGACAGAGTTTAAAAACCGTTCAACTTTGATCATTTAGTTTAACTTATCTAAAGATACCATACAACGATCTTATCAAAGATAAAGTTAATTCAGTGTGTTGTTTAAATCATTCAAGATCTAAATGTTTCAAATCACCAAATAGACGATTTTGTGGACACAAGGTTGGAATAAGCATACTTATTGAGAAAATCGTCGTATCGCCTGCGTTGTAATTATGTATTTATATTGCTCCACAGTTGAAAGGAAAAATGTCAAAATGTGTCAGTTTATTTGATCATGTTGCCTCCAGTGTACGTTATGTACTACAGAGAGTGGTTATAAAACATGTTATTTGATTGAATTGAGGTTGAACCGTTTTCTGATTTGAATTTTATCTGTATCTGTCTGTCTATGCAGCTACTATCCAGCTATCCATCCATCCATCCATCCATCTATATATCTGTCTATCCATCCATCCATCCATCTATCTGTTTATTCGTGTGTGTGTGTGTGTGTGTGTGTGGTGTGTGTGTGGTGTGTGTGTGTGTGTGTTGTGTGTGTGTGTAGTGACTGTTTTGAATCAGTCTGAATCCCCTTCCAAACCTCTGGCTCTTCCTGTATCTTTTAAATATTGAAAGGGGAGAAGTTGCCTAGTGAATGAAATAATTGTTCAGAGCTGATAGCGAGCGAGCAGGAAAGAATGAACATGTCAAAGCTGACATTGTGAGGAAAAGAAGGGATTTGTTAGTAGATCCTTCGACGCTTCTCTGTCATCTTCTGTGCAGTCAGGCTTTGTCATGGACATGAGCAGTATTTGTGCGCGCATGTGTGTGTGCGCGTGCGTGCGCATCGCGCGCGCGCAGTTGTGAAAGGGGGTGGAGAAGGGAGCCAAGCTACGGATTAACTATGTCTGACTGTCAACATAGAATGGCACAAGGCAGATATAAAATGAGCATGGCAGTGGGTATATTTCTTACAGTGGTTGTCGCCATCCGCACAACTGACTGTACATCATCTTGCACACGCCTCAGTTCTCATCAAGGACCGTAATTGTCATCATCATGTGCCCTGCCGCGTGGCGTTGGTAATCATGGCCCTCCATATGTGTCTATCCCTTGTTGCCGCAAGCACATCTTCCACCCTCTCAGTCCTCAGCCATCCTGCAAGTCCGTCCAGTATTTTCTCCCTGGGCTACCTGGTGCTCTCTTTCCCTCCAGCTTTCCTGTAACGTAATAGTACCAGACAGATGAAAACAAAATTTGCTTAAATTTACGGAGCTCATAATTCAGTACAGCATTTTTAATAATGACTATGGGCTGAACCTACGAACTGTCCAATAGTTCCCTTCTTTGGGATCCTTCATTAGCAGTGAGGGATCCAAACCAGAAATTCTCCTAAGGGCAGTGTAAGACAACAACAGCACTGTCCAGGCTGAAACTTGTATGGAAAGACAAGAACATCTCCATGGAACACAAGACCAGGTTCTTACGTGCATTGGTGTATTCCGTCCATCTGTATGCATGTGAGACATGGACTCTTAGAGCGGATTTGGAAAGTCGAATCCAGGCCATGGAAATGAGATGTGATCACTAGATACTAAACATATCAGATAAACTGATCATGTCACCAATGAACATGTGCGCCAGATGATCAGTCAGCTCTCTGGACCATATGAAAATCTGCTGACGTCAATTAAGAAGGGGGGGGGGAGGGGAGGTTGATATGGCCATGTAACAATATCCAGTGGCCTTGCTAAATCAGTCCTTCTGGGAATTGTTTAGGGAGGGAGACGAAGACAGAAAACAAAACAAAGAAAAAAGATGGACTGATACCTTTTAGGAAATGGACAAAGAAACCGTCTGCAGAGACCCAGGCATTGGCACACAACCGATAGAGCTGGAGGAATCTGATGAACAGTTCTTTAGTGGGGCGCTGCTATGACTCTTCAGGGAGTTAAGGGAGAAGAAGAATGACTAGTTAAATAGGTAAATGCAAAAACGGATGTTTATGTTTGAAATTAGTTTTGAATAGTCTCTGAAAGAACCTACAGTCAGTAAAGTCTTTAAAGCAGTTTTAAAGTTATCTTGACTTTTTTTGGGACGAGTTTTACGAAAATCAGTTCGCATTACATTAAAACAGTGTGACATAGTTTTCCTCCCCTCCATCCCCTTGCACCCCCACTATGGTAACCCAGGTAAGATGACGATGACACATAACGTGTCAAAGAGCACCGTAACAAAACAAAACAAAACGAAACAAAACAAACAAAAAGAAAAAAAAAGAAAAAAAAAAAGAAAAGAAAAAAGAAAGATTGGCAGTGTGGCTTGACTTTTTTTAATTTCTTTTCTTTTTTCTTTTTTCTTTTCTTTTTCTTTTTTCCCCCCAAAATATAATTGCTTTCCGGGCTCTCTCTTCTCTATCGCGCCTTTGACGCCCGCTCAGAAAGGATTGATTTGAGGGCGAATGCAGCGTCGCTCTATTGAATCGGCACTGAATTCCCTTTTGTAGGTAGGCGCCAGTGAGGAGCGAGCCTTTCTATCCACCCGACTCTGGCCGCGCTAGCTGCGAGCACCCCGATATACAACAACACAAGGACCCAGTCAAGACGATTCGGGGTGGATCGGGTAGGGTAGCCCGCAGGGTGGAGGAGGAGTGGAGTAGTCTTTTTTTTTTCTTTTTTTTTTTTTCTTCCCCTTCCTTCAGGGGTCGTGGAATTGGAGTTTCTGTGAAGTGAAATGTTTACAAGGATATTTAGCGTAAAATTCGGCAACAGTGCGCTGGCATGTTTGGGAGAAAGGGGAAAAAGAAGGTGGTGGAGGTGGTGGTGGTAGTGTGGGCAGAATGAGTGACAGTCACAGAGCAGAAGAAAGACATGGGAGAGGAGGTGGTAGATAGGGGGTGGGGAGTGGAAGACATTGAGACAGTGTTGAAAAGTGTCTGTTCGGGTCGTGGTTGGAAGGCGCTTTGGTGCAGTTTTTTTTTTTTTTAAAGTTTTTTAGCGTTCCCCAGCCCTCACTACGCTGTCCCTCTCTCACTCCCCCCTCTTTCTCTCTCTCTCTCTCTCACACACACACACACACACATACACACACACACACACGTGACATGTGGCATATGTGGACGCGCGCGTACACACACGCTTACACGGTATATATAGGGTCGCCCGCGCACATACACATGCACGGACACACACACACACACACACACACACACACACTCACACTCACACACACACACACACACACACACACACACACACACACACACACACACACACACACACACACACCACATCAGTAGGTAGTCGGGAGTTGGGAATATATTTTACGACATTCATTAAACTGGAGAAAATGACTTTTTTATTATCCAATATCCTTCCAGACCGTGATCTTTGGTGAATCAGGGAATGTAGTTTCTGTTGCTGTACCGAGGAACCACGACTCTACCCACCCCAACGCGTCAAAACCACCACTGGTGGCGTAGAAATTTTGAGTTTGGTGGTGGGGATGAGGGTGGGGTCTGAGGGATAGCGAGAGATTGGGAGTGGGGAGGAGGAGGAAGGAAGCGAGGGTAGGCTCGGTGGAGGCAGACGGGGTTGATCGAAAAACAGTTGCTGGAAAAGAGAGAAAATAATTAGAAGATGAGAGAGAGGAAACAGTGACGGTTTCTCGCGAACGAGGGAGTGGAGAGGATGAGCGAAAAGAAAGCAAGAAACCGCGTGTATTTGGATTTGGATTGTGAGGGAAGAGGGGGCAAGAAAACTGAACAGAATGATGGGGCTAGTGTGTGTGTGTGTGTGTGTGTGTGTGTGAGAGAGAGAGAGAGAGAGGATGTGTGTATTCAGTAGTGTAAGGGGTAGGAGAGAGGCAAAGCAGTGTTTGTTTGTACAGGGGACTGGGGCCGAGGTGGCTCAAAGGGCTGACACCATGTGGCAGTCATCCCTGCTCGTGTTGTGTGAGTCTTGATGCACGTGCTCCGTCTCTTCCCCCCCCCCCCCCCCTCCTTCTCTCTGTCGTGTAGATATCAAAATAATACTGTCTGTGATTTCCACAAGTTCAGGCCAACTACTATAACAAGTTTGCGTGATTTCCCCCCCCCCCCCCCCCACCCACCTCTTATTGCATGGAATTGAACAAAACCCAGATCCTTTCCCTCACTCCATCCACTTAGTCGCGTTCTGGTGAAGTATGTATCATGTATGTAGATTATTTAAATTGAGTTTGAGTCTTGAGCAATCTCTAGTTCTCACTCTCTAGCATGCTCCCTTCCCCCTGTCTTTGTATCACTCCCCAGCCCCCTCCGTCTGTCTCTGTCTTTGTCTGTACCTATGTCTGTCTCTTTCTCTCTCTTACTCTCTCTCTTTCTCTCACATTTTTCTCTCTCTCTCCCCCTTCTCTCTCTCTCTCTCTGTCTGTCTGTCTCTCTCTCTCCCTCTCTTCTCTCTCTCTCTCTCTCTCTCTCTCTCTCTCTCTCTCTCTCTCTCTCTCGTGCACGTTTTCTTTCTCAGTCTGTGCTTTTCTCAGTTTCTGCTTTCCTCCATCTTTGATCTATTAGTCTTGAGTTTGTATGGAATGCAATCCCGCCGCTATCTTGTCTGTTCTGGCAGTTTCTACCCTGTTTTCTACCCTGTCTTCTCATCTGTTGCTGTTCGTGGTGTATGTACAGACTGACACATGATATGCATTTTGTACGTAATCCTTATATACACTACAATTAAAAACAGCATTGTGTGTGTGTATACTTCACAGTGACTGTCAGTAATTTACTGTAACCAACTCTTGCTTTTTGTGTGTTTTCAGAGATTTGACCCACAACCAGCTGAAGACCATTTTCTCCCTGACTTTCAAGAATCTGATGGGTCTGGAGAGTCTTCTGTTGGACCACAACAAGCTGTCCCGCATCGATGAGGGGGCGTTTAAAGACATGAGAGAACTTGTCACCCTGTAAGTCCCTTGTTCTTCACCCATAGGTAGATGAATATTTAAAGTAGTGGGGTAGTGGGCCTTGTGGATGAAGTTTCTATTCAGAGATGAAAGAAGCCAAAGGTCTGGGGTTTGGATCACAGCTGGACAAGGACTTTACTGCCCCCCCCCCCCCCCCACTCTTTGCTACACTTTGAGTGATGGTCTGGATGCTGTTGTTTGCAGTTGAAACGATAATCCAAAGTCCTGTGTATAGCATGTTCTTAGCAAACGTAAAAGGACCCACAATGGCAAAGAGATTGTCCTTTGCAAAACTTCCCAGCAAATTCCACACTAACAAGCAAACAAAACAAAACAAAAATGTGTTCAACACTTATTAATATTTTAAGGTTAATTTTGGCTAACTAAATTCACTGGCCACCTAAGATAGAGTACATAGGCTATGCGGCAGAACAATGTTCATGCAGGCATTGAGGTAGCATTACTCCATTGCAGAAAAAGAGAGGAAAAAAAAGATTAAATCTCCACAAATATTTGGTTGAAAAAATCATGCTTGTCCAGCAAAATGCTGAAAGAGAAAAAGGGATGGAAGAAAATTGTCTGGGTGGGGAGAGCGAGGGGGAACAAAGAGCTATGAAAAAAGAATCAGTTTGGGTAAGCTCTAGCCAACAGGAAAATCGAACCCCAACACCTTTTATTTGTCTTTTGGGGCAGCTGGCAAATATTTGATGTCATCTTCAAATAGACCTGCTTCCGTCTCTCTCCGTCTGCCTGTCTGTCTGTCTCTGTCTCTCTTTCTCTTTCTCTGTCTTTCTCTCACCCTCCCCTCTTTCTGTCACTCTCTCAAATTTGAAGTTGCAGGCATTTTTACCTAATTGGGCCCTTGGGCTTAGGCAAATACAGATGAATAGAAGAGAGGCCAAGAAATGCTTCTGAGATCTTTTCATGTTATTGTGTTCGTGCATTTACATCCGTTTCTTCAGCACAGGGGTTTCTGTTTTCTCGCACATACTGCTTGTGCTGGGTTTTTTTTGTTTTGTTTTTTATTTATTTGATATTTGTTTGATTATTTTTCTGGCGTGTGAATAGTGATGCAAAGATGATAGACTTTTTTTTTGCCTTCTCCCGTCCTTATCCCCTCCCTCCCACTTTTTGTTTCCGGTAGGCGTGTGTTTGGTTTGGCAGTGAGCTTTTGTTGCTTAGTTGTTGTGTGTGTGTCTAAAACCACTATTGTGAACAGACATTAAATAAAGATTCCATTCCATTGTTGCTTATTTTTGCCTGTATGTCTATACCTCTGCATGAATACTGATGGCATTCTCTCAGGCTAAGCACCCAAATTGTATTACAGATTTAGATGTCAGTGGTCACTTTTGTCAGCGTGTCTTATCATCACTATGGTTTTTGTCTGTTTGCTTGTTTAGACTTTATCTTTCTGTGTTATGCCCTCTCCCTCTCACTTTCCTCCTTTCTATCTCTCACTCTACCTCTTTCTACTACTTATTGTCATTATTCAGTGTTTGGGTTAAATTTGTTAATGTCAGAAAAGACCTTTATTTTCAATTATTGACCTGACATGCATGTTGCCAGGTCCGGATACAGGCTTTTACATGTGTACAGCAGTTTCTCCTGTTCACAGATACATGTGTGTGTGCACGTGTGTTTGTTTTGTGTGTGTGTGCGCGTGTGTGCATACATGTGTATGTGTACGTGTGTATGTAGCTTCAACATGGAAGTATCCAAATGTAGTGTGAAAACCTCTTAAAACAGTTTTCATATTTTCAAATCCATGTATGTCTCATTATTTCAGGGAGATGAATGACAACGCTATAGCTTGGACAATGGAGGACATGCGTGGGGCTTTCCAGGGCCTGCAGAACTTGATGAAGTTGGGGTTGAAGATGAACCACATTAAATCTATCACCAACCATGCCTTCACTGGCCTCTCCCGCCTCAGACAGCTTCATCTGGAGGACAACAACATCACCACCATTCAGGAGTACTCCTTCCAACCTCTGCAAGACCTCCGTGAACTGTGAGTTCAAAGTTTGTGCTTAGATTGTCTGTGTGTGTGTGTGTGTGTGTGTGGACTTTCCTGCTGTCTGAGATGGAAATGTTAACTAGTTTAACCCTTTGACTCCCACATCCTATCCACCAACTGTGTAAACTTAATCTTATGATTCCCTCAGCCTATCCACCAGCTTCCTGCCGTAGATAGTGTGAAGGAATCAAAGGGTTAAGTTTTTGCTTTGATAGCATGGTTGACGATGCAGGATGCTGGTGGACAGGGTGCAGGAATCAAAAGGGTAAATGATTAATTTCTTTTAAAATTGAATTTGATAACATGAAAGATAAAGTGTACTCGTTCAAATATACACCACAGCAGAGCTTCTATCGTTTTCAAACTAGAGCATAAAACCAAATAAGTGATTGACATCTGAATCTTCTAAATATTAAAATGAATTTCTGTTGCAGGCGTCTGAACTCCACCAATTTGCTGTGTGACTGTAACTTGGCCTGGCTTCCGGGCTGGCTGAGAATGTTTGGTTTTCAAAACACCGTCATTGCCATCTGCAGCTATCCACCTGCCTTGCAGAACAAGAGCGTCTTTGATATCCCTCTGGAAGAGTTTAAGTGCAGTAAGTGTAGTGCTGGTGATGAGAATTATGATTTGCTTTTAGAACCCGTGGTAGCTCATATGTTTGTAATTCCTAGCTCGGGTGGAGTAGTCACGTTGCTGCAAGGTAAATTGAAAACAAAAGCAACCTAATGAAAACACGCATAAATGGTACTTTCTTTCCCCAGTTTCTTGACCCACCCCTCTCTTTTATGGTACTGTCACACAGACTGGGTTCTTTTTATTTAAAAATGAACAGGTAAAAGATGTGGGATGATATATGGAATGTAACCACAAGCATAGAAAGTATGGGAGGAGAGACTTGCTGACTTATTGCTGTGTATGTAGACTTTCTTTGACAGCATTTTGGCTGCCAGGTCAGCTGTTCTTAGAATGTTAGGTTTGATTTCTTGAATACAAAATATGTTTCCATGATACTGGTTTTGTCATGCACATATATGTATGCTTTTTACTAGCTTGGCGGTATTTTAGGGAAAAAAGTTTGTGTATATTCTTTGATTGAATATGTGTGTGGGTGTGTGGGTGTGTGTGCACGCATATGCAGTCATGCGTACGTGTGAATAAGCCCTCAGTACTCTTGTTTTATAATCATACATGTTTTGAATCACAAAGACACAGTGGGTAAAAGAGAAGTGACCTGCCTGACAATGTATGGATGTGATTACAGATGAGCAACAGATCCCAAAACCTATCATCCTGACCAACCCAGAGTCACAAAATGCTTTCAAAGGAGAGAACATGACCTTGACATGTACTGCCGCCGTCACTGGTGAAACTGAGCCCACTATCCAATGGATGAAAGACAATGAAGTAAGTTTTTTAATTTCTGGATTCATAGTGTGGTTTGACTTGCATGGTATTGACCAGAGCCAAAATGATACTCTCTCATTCCCACTGAAATATGGTAAACTACTTGATTCTGGTCTCTTAAACTTCACAGGTTGTGATGCCATCTAGAATTGTTTTGGGGGGTAGTGTGAATGCTCTTTTGATTTCTTTCTCTAGGATATTTTGTTCTTTGTATTCTGGGATGAACTGGGCCGTGATGTTGAATCATAAGTTAGGGCTTAAAAGGTCTTTGAAGTTTTCTTTCCATCTTTGTTTGGTCTTGTGTTTATCATTCAGGGGATTTCTGTCTTTGTTACTTGTGACTGTGGTAGGTTAAAAAGTTATCGTTAAGCCTTGACACTCTTGTAGAACTGCATTGGTGAACATTTGCAACATTCACTCAGTATTTCTACATAGTCTTTCTGTATATGACCTGCTCCCCTCGAATGCAAACTTAGTGAAATGGGGGAAATCAGACGACCCAGCATGTCCGCTCTGTCAGAAGAAACAAACAGTGGATCATGTCCTAAGCTCTTGCAAAGTAGCGCTAGCCCAAGGAAGGTATACATGGAGGCACAACCAAGTTCTGAAAGTGATCACAGACGTGGTTAGCGAAAAAACCATGACCCCAAACGCACCAATTGCTATGACAACGTTCTACAAAGCAGGAGGGAAACAGGTCTGGCCCGAAAGTGCTATGACAACCAGCACATTGCCAAAGGGTCTTCTGGATGGAGCAGTCGACTGGGAGTGTACAGCAGACCTCCCAGAGTGGAGAAATTACCCAGATGTCATCAGCAAGACAGGCATGAGACCAGACATCGCTCTCCACTCTGACTCCTCGAAACAAGTGATTCTGATAGAACTCACTGTGCCATACGAAAGCAGAATGGAAGAAGCACATATCTACAAGACCGAAAAATACGCCGGTCTTGCCAGCACCCTGAAGAAAGCAGGTCTGCGGGTCAAAATCTTCGCCATAGAGGTCGGGGCAAGAGGGTTTGTGGGCACCTCCGCTTATGATCTCATGAAACAACTCGCCATTTCTAGGAAGAAGAGGACTAGAGCCCTTAAAGCGATGGCAGAGGCAGCAGAAAGGAGCTCAAGCTGGATCTGGGCAAGGAGGAACCAAAAGTGAACTTCATAAGGATTAAATTCCCTACAGATGATGTGTGCCCCGTTAGCACATTGGTAAAACCGCGTACCGCAGTTCTGAAGCGCAGAATCGCCCAGGTTCGCTCCCCGGCGTGGGGAAAAAAAAAAATAGACAACAGCAGAAGGGCATCCAGGAGTCATGACCTGGATGTGGCCCGGCCCCCCGAGAGTGTAAGGAATTCAGGGCCGAAACACTTGTCTAAAGGGGGTTACTTCTCTGAAGACCTTCTGTTGTCTAGCTCTCCCTAGAGTTTCTTTCTACCAAGATGCATTTTTTGCGTCTTTGACTAATCTCTTTCTGATTTTCCTTGTAGTGCTGTATTTCACATAATCTTCGTTCTGGTGAAATTTGATCCTTATATTGTACAGCCTTTGCTTTTCCTTGATGGCCTTCATAACAGACATTTCAGGTGCCACTTTTTGCTTGATCCAGCTCATAGTCCTTTTCTGTTTTAGGATTGTTTTTCATTCCCCTTTTACTTTTTTGAGCAATGGGTATTCATTATTTGCTAAATCCATGGTAGCTTTATCAAAGCCCTGTTTACCATATGATCTGTTTCTACCTTGCACAAAGATGAAGAGGGGTGTCAGCATGGTTTGTGTGTGTGTGTGTGTGTGTGTACGCACTCCTATGCATGTTTATTCCATTACAGTTAACCATCTACCTTGTTCAGTTTATTCTTAGTTGAATATTGACTTTTGTGTACCTTCCAGTGTTAAACAAACATTAATTTGTTGACAGGGATTGCCCCACACAATGATAGAAAACTTTGCCACCAGCGATGGAGACATCAATCATTACACTTCAAAGCTCCATCTTCACAACATACAGGACAAAGCAGCAGGAAATTATCAGTGTGTTGTCTCCAACAAATATGGGCCTGCTTTCTCCCGCAGAGCTAAGATCAATGTCTATGGTGAGTGGACGTGGCTGTCATATTGGTATTTTTACTTGAAAAGATAAAAATACACATATTTTATGAGTGTGTGGGAAAAAATTTGAATTTTGATCCCAAGGATCAAAAGGTACGTAACATGCTACATTCATAATGTTGTCGATTGAAAGAGTTTGCAAGCTTTTTCTCCATTTTTATGGAAAATAATTCCCAAATGTAGAAAGAAACTCTAGGGAGAGCTAGACAACAGAAGGTCTTCAGAGAAGTAACCCCCTTTAGACAAGTGTTTCGGCCCTGAATTCCTTACACTCTCGGGGGGCCGGGCCACATCCAGGTCATGACTCCTGGATGCCCTTCTGCTGTTGCCTTTTTTTTTTTTTCCCACGCCGGGGAGCGAACCTGGGCGATTCTGCGCTTTAGAACTGCAGTACGCGGTTTTACCAATGTGCTAACGGGGCACACATCATCTGTAGGGAATTTAATCCTTATGAAGTTCACTTTTGGTTCCTCCTTGCCCAGATCCAGCTTGAGCTCCTTTCTGCTGCCTCTGCCATCGCTTTAAGGGCTCTAGTCCTCTTCTTCCCAGAAATGGCGAGTTGTTTCATGAGATCATAAGCGGAGGTGCCCACAAACCCTCTTGCCCCGACCTCTATGGCGAAGATTTTGACCCGCAGACCTGCTTTCTTCAGGGTGCTGGCAAGACCGGCGTATTTTTCGGTCTTGTAGATATGTGCTTCTTCCATTCTGCTTTCGTATGGCACAGTGAGTTCTATCAGAATCACTTGTTTCGAGGAGTCAGAGTGGAGAGCGATGTCTGGTCTCATGCCTGTCTTGCTGATGACATCTGGGTAATTTCTCCACTCTGGGAGGTCTGCTGTACACTCCCAGTCGACTGCTCCATCCAGAAGACCCTTTGGCAATGTGCTGGTTGTCATAGCACTTTCGGGCCAGACCTGTTTCCCTCCTGCTTTGTAGAACATTGTCATAGCAATTGGTGCGTTTGGGGTCATGGTTTTTTCGCTAACCACGTCTGTGATCACTTTCAGAACTTGGTTGTGCCTCCATGTATACCTTCCTTGGGCTAGTGCTACTTTGCAAGAGCTTAGGACATGTTCCACTGTTTGTTTCTTCTGACAGAGCGGACATGCTGGGTCGTCTGATTTCCCCCATTTCACTAAGTTTGCATTCGAGGGGAGCAGGTCATATACAGATCTGAGGAGGAAGCTTATCCTTAGAGGAGCCATGTGCCACATATCGTTCCAGCTGAGACTTCTTTGGAGTGCACTGTCCCATGTTGTCCATTGCCCCTGTTGACCTTGCTGGACTGCCTTCTGCACTCTTTTGACATCTTCTTCCTTCAACTCCTGTATGATCATGTCTCTTTTTTCCTTCCCTTTGGCTTTGGACCACCACTGCATTTTTGTTGCTCCCAGTCCCTGTCTGTTGGTTTGCATGTGTCCAATTATTTCTTTGATGCTGAGGTTTCTCTTGGCATTGTTTACAGTGTGCAGTCAGATTAAGTATCTTTTTTTTTTAACTTCTGTAGCTGGCTAGCAGATCTTTAATAAACAATAAAGAGATTAAATGGTGTGAACAAAATCTGATAAAGAATTATTTCAGAACAAACTCCAGAAGCATTACATAACTTGAGTTTTATGAAGGAAAACTTTGCACATAATCACCTAATGATTTGGATTTTATCTCCTAAAACATGCTTAAGCATTGAAAACAGTATTGAAAAAATTTTCATGTTTATTCCACTCATTGAATTCGGTCTCTGTGTGTGTATTGCAGTGTTCCCAGTGTTCATTAAGAAACCAATAGACATCACAGTGAAAGCAGGTCAGTCAGCCAAACTACAGTGCTCAGCCACCGGCCAACCCGAGCCTGTTACAGTCTCCTGGCAGAAAGATGGGGGAGATGATTTCCCTGCTGCCCGGGAGCGGCGCATGTATGTCCTCCCCAAGGATGACCAGTTCTTCATTGCCAGCACTCGTAGTTCTGATGAGGGAGTGTACACCTGCAGGGCTGAGAATGAGGCCGGTGTCATCACGGCTAATGCCACTGTCACTATTCTGGGTGAGCTGATTTGTTACAGATTGTTTCATTTCCTCTTTTCCACCCAAATTTAAAATGGGCTTAAATGTTTAGTGTTTCAGTAGTCATTCACAAAATAGTTGTATTCATTAAATCATCATATCCTATATTCCCAAAATAGATATTGCCCATGCAGCCTTTTTAATACATATAAGAATTGATTAAGTCGGCTTGATATGAATATGTAACTAGTGTCATAAACACTGAGAGTTGTTTAACCTTTATGAATTATGAGTGCAGATGATTACATGCAAGGAAAATAAATTAATTGGCTTGAGGATATTTTTAGTTCTATAAAGATGACTTTAATGTGCCAGTAACAGATTTGTGAAGAAATATGTAGATAGCTAAGACCAGTCATCATATAACAACTGACTAATTAGTGGTGAAATACACGTTTGTGCCTTCACTCTATCGGTGAAAGTGAAATTTACATGGACACATACCTTAGGTTTGCTCTTTCATTCATTTTTTTTTTTTCCCCATGCTTCTACTTCATTGTTGTTTTGTGGATGAGCTGATTAATGAAACATGTATTGAACCAACAATTTATGATTTAAAGCCAATTTCTCAACAGAAACACCAGAATTTATCCGGCCAATGGAAGAAGAAAAGACAACAAATGAAGGAGAAACATCAGTCCTAGAGTGCATGGCCTCTGGAAGCCCTCGCCCAAAATTGCAGTGGTTTAAGGATGCTGAACCCCTGGTAGTAACACCTCGTCACTTTTTCACGGCGGACAATCAGCTGCTGATCATTGTGGAGACAACGTGGGATGATGCTGGCACCTACACGTGTGAAATGTCAAACACTCTGGGTATCATGAGGGATGTCACCCGCCTCACAGTTTTGTCTGCCGATGGACAGGTAGGCATAATTTTTTGTATGTCTGCATGCATATAATGTATGTGTGGTGTTGTGCCTGTGAGTATGTGTGTGCTCAATAGGGTAATGTATGAATAAGGTGGTTGAAGAGGGGGTAGGATTTGGTCTTCATGTGCAATAGAACACTTATGGAAAAATGTACAAATGGGCTTAACATCTCATATCCAAATATCGTAGGCAGTTTAAGCAGTCATGAGACAGAGAAGTAGGACTAACACTGTTCTATCCATTTAGCAGAATTATGAAAGCATTGGTTATTATTTAAAATGAATGGAATGTGTAAAACTTTAGAATTATGTTAACAGTTCAACAGTAACGACAAGGTGTGTTCAGGCTTTTGAAAGCGTTGGTTATTGTTTAAAATGAACGAAATGTGTAAAACTTTAGAATTATGTAAAACAGTTCCACAGTAACGACAAGGTGTGTTGAGGATTTTGAAAGTGTTGGTTATTATTTAAAATGAACGAAATGTGTAAAACTTTAGAATTATGTTAACAGTTCCACAGTAACGACAAGGTGTGTTCAGGATTTTGAAAGTGTTGGTTAATATTTAAAATGAACGAAATGTGTAAAACTTTAGAATTATGTTAACAGTTCCACAGTAACGACAAGATGTGTTGAGGATTTTGAAAGCATTGGTTATTATTTAAAATGAACGAAATGTGTAAAACTTTAGAATTATGTTAACAGTTCCACAGTAACGACAAGGTGTGTTGAGGATTTTGAAAGCATTGGTTATTATTTAAAATGAACGAAATGTGTAAAACTTTAGAATTATGTTAACAGTTCCACAGTAACGACAAGGTGTGTTGAGGATTTTGAAAGCATTGGTTATTATTTAAAATGAAGGAAATGTGTAAAACTTAATTTTTGTGTGTGTTTGCAGTCTGGCAAGACAGGTAAAAGCTCATCTGGTCTGGATGATGAATCCACGACAACAGGCATCATCATCATTGCTGTGGTGGTGTGTGTTGTGGGAACCTCTCTCGTCTGGGTCATCATCATCTACCAGACCCGTAAACGCCATGAGATGTACAGTGCCACCCCCACAGGTTAGACCCAGTTGATTTCTGTAAAGATGATAGTGACTTTCGAACTTGTTCATGAAAAAGTCATCTCGCTCAGTTCACTACACATTTCACACAAACCTGTAGGTGTTCAGATGTTCAAAAGGGGTTCATCATACTTGGATAATTCCATATGTACTCCACCCAAATCTGCCAGCAATCAATCGGCAGATTCCCAGAGCCTGCACAGAATTCTGTGCACTGGCAAGGTGTTGAAATGAGGGGGGACCTAAAACACTACACTGACACCACCAGAATAAAGAGACATTAACATGGGCAACGAGCAAGACAGTCTTTAATGTTGCAGGCAGAGATTGAACTTGAGATACCAGATATTGAGTCGACACACCTCTGTCAAAAGAACCAACCCGGCATGTGGAAACCATGGTTCATCTGAGGGTTGAACCCGCAAACCCTGCATTATGAACATGGCAGTCTTAACACCTGAGCTGCTGGACGTTTAAAAGAAACAAAAAGAAAAAGAAAACCCCATAGAAAAAAGGGGCCTGCCCAAGGGTTGAATCCTCAACTCATGTATTATGAACATGACTTTAACAACTGAACTAATGGGCCACTAAACCACTAAATCTAACAACTGCTAAATCGGCATTACAGATTTTTTGATTAGCTAGTTATAAGCTGACATGAAGCAGAAGTCTTGATATGACATGACAAAGACATAAATAGAGACACTGACATAAATATACTATAACAAAAAAACTTATTGATGATTATTATTTAGGAGACCATTTTGTTTTGGTGTTGCTATAATGTGACAGTAAAAACGAGAGACATAAAAGGTTGCTAGGGACAAAACAGATTTGCTAGTTGAATCATAGCTTAAATCAAGGTGTAAAGTAATAAGGAAAGGTGAGAGATACTGGTGGCTATTACAGATGAAACCACTTTGCCAGGTGAAGTCCCCAGCTCTGGATACTCCTCATCAGACAAGGAAGGCAGCTACACCCAGACCCCCATTGGCATGACTACCTATCATTACCAAGGTATTAAGCTTTTCTATTTTCATCAGAAGAGGGTGGGGGAGATGCTGGGGGCAACGAGAGATAGAGATGGTTGGAAGTCCATGGTCGCCAACGCCATGCGGCAGGGCACCTGATGATGATGATGATGATTTTCATCTATTTAGTAACAGTTGTCAAGTTTAAGTCTCGCTTGAAGAAACATTCATGCATACAACATCCAGTCCATCCAGTTGTGATTGTGTACCTGATCCTTTTTAGTGTTTGCAAGGTAAAGTAGGGAAGGAAAGGGGATAATGCTGGTACCAAGAAAAGTCATAACCCTTCCCCTACAACCCTGGTAGGGTTATGAGGCAACTGCAAACTTTGTTGTTGTTGTTGAGTTGTTGTTTTGTTTGTTGTTTTGAGGTCATGAGAACTGTATACTACAGAAAATGATTGAAACAGATGACCTAACCTGATCTGACAACTTGACGCCAGAAATATTTTGGGTTTACACATAGAAGTTTACAGTCAGACCACCACACACACACACACACACACACACACACACACACACACACAACACACAACACACAACACACACACACACACACACACACACACCACCACAGTGACTGTGTGTGGATTGATACTCTTATGCATCAAATTAGATTTAAAATTCCCAAATCAACTAAAAACATCTATTTGGATTGATACAGTTTATTATGAATGTCTTAATTCTCTGTGTGGATTATATTTGTATTGGAAAGCATATGAATATCTTTGTTCTCTGTGTGTATTGTATTTGTATTGCAAAGTTAAGGACAATTTTCATCAAACTTTTTCCGATCTGTTTTTCTTCAGATTACCAGCTGAAAGAGTCTGGGTATGAGTCTTCATCAGGACAGTATCGTGTCAATGGCTGGTCTAGCATGCGACCTCCAGCTGCCATCTTCCCTAGTGACGTCGAAGAGGACGATGTGCCTGGTAATCAACGATCTTTGAGCCAACAAGAACTACAGCATCACCATCGAGCAACAAGCAACAGTAGTCTCCAGCCATCAGGAGAAGAATCAGACACTGTGCTCAGCTCTCAAAGCTGCCACTCTCACAGCTCTCAGGGAGGTGGTGGAGAGTCGTCATCTCCTTGTCACCAAAGTTCATTACAAGGTGGCGGCACTCTCAGTACCTTCCATCCCGGGCCAACAAATCACGACAGGTGTATGTCCCGCTCCATCGCTCTTCCTTCTGTGTGTGGAGAAAGCAGCCTGGCTGCCACGTCTGTAAGCACAGTGGCAGCCACTACCCAGACTCCCTGCCCAAACTGTGAACGTTGTGATGATAAAGATGGGGACAGGGAAGGGGTGGTAGTGAGGAGGGATGGGTGTGGTGGGTGTGTGATGCACAGACATTTCTCAGGGGACAATGGCACACATTCAGACTCAAACGCTTACCAGCGACCAGTGACCTCGGCAGTACCTCCCAGGGCCTCTAGCTGTACTTCACTGAGCTTGGGGCCGTCACGATTGCTGAGACCTGGGCAGGGGGGTTGTGCAGGGTGCTGTTGTCAATCTGTGTCCTGTAAGAAGCACAAAAACGGACTGTTGCACAGAACTGCTCCCTCACATAGGCAGAATGGTGAGTTCAGATAGTGTTTATGTGTATTTGCAGGAACTTATCATTATCACTATTAAAGTCAATGGCTTAAATTTATTTTTGGTCTGGCTTACATGGAAAATTGGAAATTCGCAGCATAAAGTGTATACATAAATTCCTAATAGAACTTATTGGCTGTCAACATGAATTATGAAATTTGCCATTATTAAACAGATCCATCAGATGGTGATTGATCAGTGTAGATGAAATTCAGACAACCTAAGGCCTAGTGTTAATATTGAATTTGTCTTTAAATCCCAAGTCCCTCTTGCGGAAAAAAAAATGATAGTAAGGAAGTTGGATATATCCATATTTGTTTTTACAATTCAACTGTTTCTTAATGTAACATGTAATATGATTTTCAAGTTGTAATTTGATCCAATAGTTCTCATCTGTGATTGAAAGTGACATATCCATATTTGTTTTCACAATTCAGCTGTTTCTGGATGTAACATGAAATAAGATCTTCAAGTTTTAAGTTGATCCAATAGTTCTCGTCTATGATCGAAAGTTGCAGCATGCTGGGTAATCTGGCCCTGCTGTTTTCATAGTATACAGGCAGGTTAGAGCTTTTTAAAGAATTGATTGATTTCAGTTATCACTGTTTCCAGATATGACGTATCGTGATAGACACTCTCTGTGATGTTTTAATATTAGCACTTTCTTCGAGAATGCAATATTTCTTGTTTTGAATCATGTTGCATTAACATCATCTTGATGCATTTGCAGAGGTCTGCAGTGGGGAGTGTAGTGGTTGTGATGGAGTCAGTCCTGTCCTGTGCCCTGCTTGTAGTCATCATACGTGTTGCCACCCTGTCACGGGTAAGTGACTACTGTAAACAACTACATGGATAGGCTTACTGTTTTACTAATAGGAAGGCAAAGGTGTCCCATAATCTTTATGGTCCCAGCATCATGAAGACGGTTGCTGTACTTCTTCTGTGCTTATGTCATATGTGTAGAGTAAGCACAGACAGACAGCTCCAGTGGGATCTATGCTTCTGTCCTTTTGAATAATAAAGTATTTGAATATGTGGGGGGTTTTTTGGCGAGGGATGAACAGGATCGGGTACCCACTGACAGCTGGGTTAACTAAAAGTTGCATACATAAAATTTTCTTAAACCAAATTTGAATCTGTGAAAGCCCCTGCTGTGATATGTACTGCATTCCAATTACTTCCTAATGTAGCAATGCTAATTAACTTAAACATTAGGGGTTCCTGCAGGCTTATGGAATTTTTCAGATTGCTGCTCAGCGCTGGCAGATTTGGATGGAAACATGCTGTAATTATCGTTGTATGATTGAATTCATCTTAATGAATTTCTCATTTCAGTTTTTGTTCTGTCAAATGTCTCCTGCATAGATTGTGTACCTGTGACTGAGAACATATTACATCCATATTGAGTAGACGAATAGGATTTATTCTAAGGATATTTTGAATAGATGTTTTTCAGTCATTGTTCAGAAACATTGTTGCCAAAATTTAGATCAGGCCAGAATAATTTGATCCAGTACTATGTGTTGGATAGACCAGTGTACTGACCATTTGAAACATGATCAAGCTCAAATGCAAAAAGAATGATGCACTTCAGGGGAGCTTACACTTTTTTGTCTGACATGTATGTATGTTCTTAACAAAAGAAAAACAAAACAAAAAACAGTGTCATTACAGATGGAAGAGATGATGTCTGGGCATGTATATATGTTCTTAACAGAGCAAAAAAGAAACAGTGTCATTACAGGTGGAGTTCTGTGTGTGTGTGTACCTGCCTGTGTGGCATTCACATTTTATGTTTATACTTATGTTGAACCTGTGGTGGATTAAAGCTGTTTAAAGATCAGTATCAGCTGTCATAAAGAAGTAATCAATTCATGGTCTTTTTTTTGTTGTTGTTCACAGAGTGTCAGCAGAGGAAACAGGAGGAACTTGCTTCACATTTACCCAATGGTGTCCACAGCAAAGACTTTAGGTGTTGTGTTCAGCGCAGGACAGATTCGGGTCATTACCCCTCCTCTCCCCAACGAGACCTCTCCCCTCACCATTCACATACCCATAATACCCACACACATGGGGATGTGGATGAGGGTAGCTCACACACACATCACTCGCCTCATCAACACACAGATGGTCCAGTCAATGTTTGAAAATGTAAGAAGAAGTGGTGGAATGGAACCAAAAACCTTGTTGCCTTGTTGAACTGTGAAAGGTGTGGGTGTTCTGGACCAGTATGGAGTGAAGAATATACCTCAGTTATCACCATCTTTGTATCAGCACAACTGATATAAAGGCAAATTGGAAATCCATGGCTTTGGGCATTAAGGGGATGGTTTTATGCTCATGAGAGAAGATTGTGGGAAATGTATTGTGTTAGAGGAGGGCCTCATAAGCCAGCAGATAACGCTGTGACTTTTGTTTCCATCTCAACCAAGATGTGTGCTAAAATTGATGATCCAATAATTATGTTTCATGTATGACTATCAATAATGTAGCATTGCCTGTGATCCAAATAGTATGTCCCACAGAGAAACACCTTGTATTATCTGTTGAGTAATGTTCTCTCTCCCTAGCCATGATATCCCTTTGTTTTCATAAGTTGATTTTTTCCCCCTTCCATTCTTGCCTCTAAATACTTTCCCATCAGTTATTCAGACTGTGTGAATGTGTGTGCACACATCTGGTGTATGGGTGTGAATATGGGTAGATGTGTGTGTGGTGGGTATGCAGTTGTAGGAAATGTGCAGAAGAGTCGGGTGTCAATACTCAAATTGGTAATGAAGCAATTTCAGTTATGAACACTGAAAAGGGCATGCTGTTACGCAAGGTAAATTTAACGGGTATTGGGATCTTCACATAATGACCTAGTGCAAAATTCCTATCCCATTGCAACCACATTTTGTCCTCCTGTAACAGTTCATGTTGATTTCCTTTCATGAAGAAAGGGCAAGGTATTCTTATTTTTGTGGCAGGGATCAGTTAAATGCTAAAATCTAATGGTATACATATGTGACATTGTTAAAATTACTTGGTTTGTGTTACTTTATCTTCTATATGCATTGTCTGTTTTTGTCAACATCATAATGACTTTATTTTTTCTACATGTGATCATTCTAGAGGAATGGAATAGTGAAATTGTTTTACAATTATCCCAAAAGTCCAGGTAAACACAGCTAAATACTGTTGCCAAATGATTGGTGACCAGATTTGGAGCCTGGCTTCAACACACATCCCAGTCCACCCAGCTGTAATTGGGTATCTTTTCCTTTATGTCAAACTTCCATTCGGAAAGTCCAGGGTTTGATTCACCTGGACAACCTCGGTCTGGTGGGTAAAGGTGAGATGTTTCTGATCTTCTAGGTCAGTATGTGTGCATACCTGCCAGTGTCTAAACCCCTTTCATGTGTATACACATACAGAATATTAAACACACTTGTTAAAGATCCTGCAAGTTGTGTCAGTGGCTGGCTTATGAAAACATGTAAACATCCAGCATGCAAGCGAAAACAAGTTTGAAAAAAATGGCTTTTAACTAACTTCTACCACTGGAAAATAAAGTATCATTATCTGCAGGGATGAAAAAAAATAATAAAGCAGCAAGGTAGAGAAGATGGACATTGCTGTCATTATGCTGGCCCTGAGAGAAATTGTCTCTAATGTCTTCCTCCCCTTTGATTGCTCTGGTTATGGAAAAACATTGGTGTTTTCACTGTTACTGTAATCATATCCAGCTTTAAAGAACAGTACCTAAAAAGAATGATGTCTCTGAAAATTGTCTCAAAAGTGCTTTTTCCATATTGATGAAAAGAGAAACTCTTACATTGCAGGGTCTGTTTGGATGTTATGATACTCGCTCTTATTTTAAACTTCATCCTGGTCTTTGTTCCTCATATGCACATTTGACTGAGGTGCATGATATTGATGGTAAGTTGGTGTTCATAGAAGTGTGTGACAAACAGAAAGTAGACATAACGCTCTGTGATAGAGCAAGAAGTTCAGGGTTTGCAGAAGGGATTCGCAGCTTTTAGGCAATTCCATATATACAGTTCAGCCAGATCTGCCAGCAATTATCTGGCAGATTCCTAGAGCCTGGAAATAATCCTTTGTGCTGGCAAAGTCTTGAAGAAGCTTGTGCCAAGTCTACAACAGACCATGTAAATAAAAAAGATTTTCAGTGACTGGGAAAATTGCATTGATGATACAGCATAAAATTGTACAAAATGGTGACCAAGAAACAATAAAAATAAGATTCTTAGTCAAATTGTATGAAATTTAATCAAGATTATGTTTTGCCATGGTTTGTTTATTCATGTATCTTTCAGCTGTTATTGGTTTAAAGTTAACTGTTGACAGACATGTATTTCCATGAAAAGTTCACCTCTGCCCACTAGTATCAGTGATTAAACAGCAACTCTTTTCTTATAGGATAAAAATGGAGTTTCTGTTATGTTTTTGAATTGTTTATACCTGGTAGTTTTTTTGATGTGTAAGACCCTCTCTTTTCCCTTACAGTTCATTGTATGGTCCTCACCCTTGTCTACCTCATTCAAGTTTTCCTCTCTTATTATGGGCTTATTTTTTTTGGAGCAAGTGGGTTGTGCATGTGTGAAACATGGTGAACGTTTTGAATTTTTTTAAATTATGGCATTAGTAATGTACTGGTTGTGTAATGTAGCTTTATTTTGTGAATGGTTGTGTTTGAGGATAGAGCCATGTGTCGAGAGTGTGTGACAGTTTTATTTTTAGACTCATGCTAGTTGTGTTGTGAAGCTTTATAGTAGATGGTTGTGAAAGAATGGATAAAAGAGAACTGAGTTAGTTTTTTGTTTGGAGTCTGTGTGCACCAGTGTTTTGAATTTTTTGTGTGTTCGGTGCTTGTAATGCACCAGTGTTTCAGGTATTGGTTATGGGAAAGAATGCAGTTTGTTGGAAAACAACATATTTTGCGGATGGGGGGATGAAATCGGCACAAGTGTGATACCCAAAATACTGATAGCTGAATTAATTCCATAGGAATTTTTGCTGATTGTGACCTTTATGTAATATTATGGACAAAAGAATTTCGTACCTTGCAAAATTTAGAGTGTGTTAGAATCAGGCTTTGATCTCTGCATGTTTATTGCAGTCTTCTTTGAATGACATTTGTAATGATCCTGCAAGTGATGGACATACTTACCCAAAAGAAAGCTCTTCAGCAGAACTGGAAGCTTGCACAGTCACACAGATACACTCTGTACAAATTGGTTTTCTTATTTGATAATGAAATTAGAATTATTTTATTAAAAATAACACTATGTATTTTGATTTGCCTAAGTAATGGTAATTTTATCCTGTTTGTGTATGGTTGAAATGAAAGTGAAAGAGAAGCAATAAATCATGAAATGGTTGGAAGTGGTGGTCAAATTCAGGGTGTAAAGTCTGAAAGATTATTATTTTATCTTGCGGACTTGGGAGACAGGGCCAAAGAGATTGTGTGGTGTAGCTTTATCTGTGACTGTTTCTGTTGGAACTGTCATATAATTGTACAAAGTTGGTAGTGTGTGTGTGTGAAAGAATGGTATTGTACAGATTCCACTGCATTTCAGAAGAGGTGCTGTGGCGGATGGATAGTCTAGTTTTACTGTAAGATAGTTGTAGGGATCCTATTAGAGCAACTAATTAAGGGTTCATTAAATCGTTCTTGAATTCCTCTGTCAGCAAGCTAAGGACATTCAGTGCCTCATTTGGCGGT
This sequence comes from Monoplex corrugatus, assembly GCA_030674185.1. Classification (NCBI taxonomy): domain Eukaryota; kingdom Metazoa; phylum Mollusca; class Gastropoda; order Littorinimorpha; family Ranellidae; genus Monoplex; species Monoplex corrugatus. Next base: position 54,623,895 of record CM060312.1, on the reverse strand, counting down.
CCTGGTGGAAGTTGAAGATGAAAGTAATTTGATTTAAAAATTGACATGCAAGATATTCAAAATTTGATTAGTGAATTTCAGCACTGACTAAAATTACAATGTACATGTTATGTCTTGAAGTGTACAAGGCAGGATAAGAACAGCTTCCTTAGCTGTATCATGTGTCCCTCCAAATCCTCTGGACAGTACCAAAGTGTATTTTTGATGCCATAGTTCATCATTGGCACTTAATTTGTAATAATGGTAGCCCTGGATTTATGTTTTGGTATTAGTAACCATTTTGATTTATGGCATTTGATAACAATTGGAAAAAGCAGTGGTCATGGGGGTGCTGTGCTTATTACATGCAAATTGTTAAAAAAAAAATGTGCTTGTGCGTACAAGTGTGCATTTTCATTGTGGGGTATGGCAGTATAAGAAGAAAGGTTTGTTGTGTTAGATACATGTGATACAGTGAGAAATTGAGTGTGATGGATGAAATAAGTGTAAAATGGCAAGAAAAAGAAGAGTCCAGCATGGCTCCGTGAGATAGAGTGAGTGAAAGGAAGTCAATTGTGCAGAATTGTGAAATTTTATGTGAATTTATTTCTTCACTGTTTTAATTTATTTCATTCATTTTAGAACTTTGTTACTTCCTTCAACATGCCTTCTACTAGTTCAAGTTTTTGTGTCACTGCTGAAAAAGATGGTTTTTGTGCTAGTGCTGGTCATTTTATTTTGCAATGTTGAAAGTTTGATTTGTCTGCTAATGCACATTTTTGTTTAATTGTTTGTTTGTTTATTTTTGTTGTTGTTGTTTTTTTTTGTGTCTCATTAGTGTGAAATTCATGGATCACCCATTTCGTTCACAGATTTCCTGCTGACGCAAGAGAACACTAGTTCATGAAGATTGTTTTCTGTGTTAGGAGGTTGGTGCTTTGACTGTGATTTGTCATTCACATTAAATGAAGGATAGATAGAAATCCAAAACCACTTCTCTTTCTCTCTCAGCTTTGTGTTTCGGAAATCCATAGTTGCACTTGCAAAACATGGAACTCTGTTCAGCTGGTTTTGCCATATCTGTTGGTTGTTGATTATTTGTGGGCAAGTTTCATTTCATTGTCAAAATGGGCCAAAGTGGCATATGAATTTCATTAAAACAGTAATTACATAAATGAATTAAAAAAATAGTGGACATAACACTATCAGATTATCACTTGATGGGCTTAGTTGAATAAAGTTTGGATGATTCTGGGCCATTTTACGTATGAATTTGTTCACAAGAAAGACAAATACACTATCATGTATTAGATTGCTATTCTTTGTATCAGAAGATTAAACCTTCATAACTATTGCGTAGGTGCTTAATTTTTAACCTACAAAAGACACATACTTGATGACACTGATCTGAAAAAAAGAATATTTGAATCTTTATTATGTAACCTGTATGAAACTGTATAAACATCTTTGATATCAGACTCAGAATTATACTCGAAAAGCTAAAGAACAAGGATTGTTGTTGTCACACATATGCTGGTCTTCCTGCCAGCATTGATAACAATAGAATTGAAAGTGAAACTGCTATTTGTTTTAAAATTGTTTGTTAACACACATTGCATGTATTTTTGACACATTGTTTATTTTTAGTATTTCATTGTTTTTAATACAATTATGCTTTAAATATTACGGGTTTTATGAAAGATACAATGATTTGTTAGCTTTAGTTTATTTGAAGAAGATAAATGGATTTGTTTTATTACATTTTAAAAGTACCTGTAGGTTGTGCATATAGTGAAAAATAGTAAGGTTGTGGTAATATGTGCAGACCCACCAAATTACAGAAATACTGTTTTGGTTTTTGTGTGGGTGCGTGTATGTCCGTGTTTGCGTGGCGTGCAAGCTTGTGTGTGTGTGTGTGTGTGTTGTGCACGCGCATGCATGTCTGTGGGAACATTACATACATTGAGTCTGTGTGTGCATGAGTTCATCTGTGTTTTATGAGTGTGTTATGTTTTGGGCAGTTGTTGTACTTACGGCAAGTGTTGTGTTAAAGAAATGTCTGTGTATATATAGCAAATCACAGAATCTGATGGTACTTTAAGGTCAGAAACGGAATTAATTTATTGTACAAATTTTTCGTACATTTTGTGTGTGAAATTTTATTTGTACAATTGATCAAATTGAGAATAAAACAAATGGATTCAAAGTGATTCGGCCGTATCTTGTGTTATATATTTGTATGAGAGAATTTTCACACAGTGTATCTTCTCTGTCTGTCAGCATGTCTTGTCAGTCAAACACAGAAACACACACACACACACACACACACACACACACACACACACACACACACACTCTCTCTCTCTCTCTCTCTCTCTCTCTACCATCCTCTCCACACACACACACACACACACACAAACTGGCCAGCTGTATGATGTTTTCATGCATGATGACATCCTTTTCATCATTCAGGACACACTGACACATGCAGAGTGTGGCAGTACTCTCAAATCCAATAACCAAATGTTTCGCTATTGTTTTAATCAATACAAGATCTGTTTCTGATGTCCTATGAAAACCAAACATTTTCACTTGGTCAGAGGCCTCAACCAAGTTAGAAAACAAAACAAACAAAAAATGGGACGTATCTTTCTTTTCAGACGTAATAAGTGTTCGTATTTTGTTACAAGTCTGTGTCAAGTGATTTCATTAGCAATGCCAATAGTGATGATTTTAAATTTGATTCATAATCAACTCATCCAAAACAAGTGTGACTGCCAATATTCAAGCAAACAGAAACCAGAAAAACACGAAGAAAATCAGAACGTGTATTTAGTACAACCAGACAAGATGGGTGCAAATTTTCAGCCAACTGGCCTTTGTCAAGCGTAGATGAAAGATCACAAATGAACTAACACCAAATACGAAAATCAGGAGAAAAAGACTGAAACTTCCCTGCTGCTTCATCCAGTGGGAGAAAAGTCCTGACAAAAATGAATCGAAGTATTCACAGACAAAACAATGTGCATGTGTACATATGCACTCACACAAACGCACATGCAGGATGCTGAGCCAGGGTACACTCATACTATTTGGCGTGTAATCCTTGACCCAAATTGTCATCCTTACACTGTCACAACTTCACACACACACACACACACACACACCACACACGCAGCACACACACCACACACAACACACACACACACACACACACACACACACACACACACACACACACACACACACAAAGTACGCCAAGCTACGGTACAATCAACCTGTTAGGCATGCAACTCTTGACCCAAGTTATCATCCTCTCTGTCACACACACACCACACACACACACACACACACATACACACACACACACACACACACACACACACACACACACACACACACACACACACACACACACACACACACACACACACACACACACACACACACACACACACACATCCCCAAACATTCTGTGAATATTGACTCGAAATACTTATTCATCCTGTACAAAAAGCGAGGAAATTTGATATTATAGTAATGACTACATCACACAAGAGCATTAACCTTTGACTCCCGCACCCTGTCCACCAGCACCCTGTTCTGTCAACCATGTTAGCAAAGCAAAAACATTCCTTTGAATCCCTCACCCTATCCACCACTTTCCTGCAGGAAGCTGGTGGATAGGGTTAGGGACTCAAAGGGTTAAGTTTTTGCAGTTAATGGATAGGGTGCGAGAGTCATAGAGGTAATATATATAAGCACTTGACAAAGGCATGGAAGATGAAGGCGAACACATGTAAAGCAAATGCATGTCAGTCTCTATTGCTATGATAAGAACAGGTGAACTATAATAATACAATGGCAATGAAGCATTAAAAATGAACTATAACCAAATATGTACTTCATTTGTCGATTGGTTAAAAAACGTTTATGCATCTTTATCCATGTATGTACTTAATTACATGTTCATGTAAGTGTTCATCATCCTTTACTTATTCTTTAGGACATTGTAGTGTAAATCATTATAAGCCCAGACACTTTATTATATAATGCACACACACACACACTATGCACGCATGCATGCACACACACACGGACACATGCACGTGCGCGCGCACACACACACACACACACACACACTAGCACGCTCACACGTGCACACAAAGGAGAGAGGAAATCAGAAATCTCTCCTTTTTTTTTTAATATACATCTTTAATGTTTTGGGCTGCTGTAACCAGAACATTGGCGGTGGCCTTTCAAATCAATACTCAAGAAACCTCTTAGTTTGGCAGCAATTTTTGTGAAAACAAAAACGAGCAGACAAAAAAATGTATTTTTTGTCTGCATTTGAATATGGTTTCACCTCAAATGGTACGCTCATAAGTCCAGTGCTCTGTATGACGAATGCTGTCTTCACCAAGTGGTCTTGGTTCTGTTAGGCCACTGTCTGGTTCTTGAGAAGAGTGGGCAAAGCTGTGGAATGAGACTGTATACTTTGTTAAATACAGACAATCATCTTTGTGAGACAGCCCACTTGGTACATCTGTTGGAGCAAGCGGCAGTATACAGTCTTCTTCCTCCTCTTCCTCTTCTTCTTTTTCTCCTTCTTCTTCTTCTCCGCCTCTTCCCTCTCCTCCTGCTTCTTCTTCTTCTTCTTTTTATTTTATACTAACTTTAGGTGATAGATCCTCTATGAGTAGTAACAAATACGTAAATTTGATTTGATCTGACTTATTTTGGGGACATAATGACCCACAATGCAAAATCATGTTGACACCAATTTCAGAGCTGTTTTAGTGGCCCATTCACTCAGTTGTTACAGCACCATGCCTCATTATGCAGGCATTGTGGGTTTAACCCTCGGGTGGACCGTGTTTTTCGAGGACTGGTTGGTTCTTTTGATAGAGCTGTGGACTCAAGATCTGATATCTCAAGTTCAATCCCAGCCAGTAACATTAAAAAATTGGCCTGCTCGCTGCCCAACTTGACATTTCCATCTTTCGAGATGACGGCAGCTTGAAGTTTCATAGGTCCCTGTCCCCGTTCGCCATTTCAAAATCTTTACAGTGTGTAGCGTTTTGTGCAGGCTCAAGGAGTCTGCCAAATAATCACTGGTAGATTTGGGTGAAGCATATATGAAATCATATGAGTGCGATGAATCCCTCTTGGGAAAAAAAATCTGTGGTGTTTAAGTTCAGTATTTCATCAAATCTGGAACGTTCATGCAACCTATAAAAGTTCTTCGCTATTTGTGTGTAAGTAAGCACTACCTATAATTTGGGTTACAGTAACCCAAATTGCAGCAAAAATTCTCAGGTAAGATTTCTCTGTTCTTCGTGTACAAACCAAGCATCTCAATAACCTCAGCCTCTAGTTTATAATCCAATTCAAAGGTGTGAATCATATGATTTTTTTCTTCTTTTGTCGCGGAGGCTCAAACAAATGAAACTGAATGCCCAGCGAATTCTCAGCTGTTTATGGACGAATTTGTGCCAAACTTGGTGCAAGAATGCATCATAAAAAGATGCCACTTTTTGTTAGAATGGGCATGGCCCGTCGTGATAGGGAGTCCAAATTGTACCAAGGAATTTTCAAAAAGTGCATTTTGAACTTGATCGTGACATTTTATATTTCATTAACCTTTGCCACCTGCACCCTATCTACCAACTGCAAAAACTTAACCCTTTGACTCCCTCACCCTATCCACAGCTTCCTGCAGGAAGCTGGTGGATAGGGTGAGGGAGTCAAAGGGTTAAGTTTTTGCTCTTCCAGCATGGTTGACAAAGAAGGATGCTGTTGGACAGGCTGCAGGAGTCAAAGGGTTAAGTAAATATTATAATCTTCCGAGGCAATATGCCGAAACGTCCGGCTTTAGATTTTGTAGATATTGTTATGTAAGCTGTTTTCAACGAAATATACCTATATGGCCAGATATATCAATGAGATTGTGTAGAGATGTTTTGACTAGTGAAATGACTGGTGGCCATGGTGTTTTGGAAGTATTATACAGGAAATATTTTTCTTTGTACCCGTATATGTATGTAGTCCAATTGTATAAAATTATCTTTTTTCTCATTTACGTTTATGACAAATAGACTACTGCACATCCGTGCATGCCTGAGGTGTGGCGTGTATAAGATGACTAATACTGTTCAATATTGTTGAGTTTTGTTCGTTTCTGTATATTTGCTTATTTAATGTTGTCGTGTGTGTAATGCACACTGTGGTTTTTTTTAAGTGTGTGGAGAACATGGTTGTTTATGGTATTGGTCCTCCGGTATAGATTATTGAGTGTGAGTATACATTTGAGGATTGAATGAAATCAGTCTTTATTATGAAGAAAACAGGGCATTGCTCAATTTTTTTATCACAGTAATTGAACATATAAAAATGGATACTAAAGGTATCATTGCTATCTTTGAACAAATCTGTTGCATATCTGTTACACAGATTGTGTAGACAAAGGGTCTTTATCATATCAGTTTAAATGGGCATTTTGCAGTAAACAAATACCTAAATAAAGATAAGAATAGGCTGCCAGGCAGATTACAAATAAACAAACAAGAAACAAAACAAAAACAAAAAAAGGGTGAAAATTATTAACGATTCATCTATTTATAAATACAGATATAGCGCGCACGCGCGCGCGCGTGTGTGTGTATGTATGTGTGTGTGTGTACGTGCGTGTTTGTGTGTGTGTGTGTGTGTGTGTGTGTGTGTGTGTGTGTGTGTGTGTGTGTGTGTGTGTGTGTGTGTGTGTTAGCCTGTACACATATATTATTTATTGTAAATGCAATTGTGAATTACAATACTTAGGCTATCCGTTTTTGTCTTCAATTAAGAAGATGGTGTCTACTGAGTAAAAAATTTGAACGTTGCATCCAAGAAAATAACATTAAAGCATTCAAAATGTGCGTCTTCAGGAGCAGCAGCAGCAGCAACAATAGTAGCAGTAGCATTAGAACTAATGGCACAGTAATTTCGTGGCTTCTCGATACATGCCAACGTATCCACTCAACAAGATGGGTCATATTGAATTTACCGTCTAGATCGCTGACAAAAACCAACAAACACGCTTTTCATGATGTGTTCACATTAAAAACTACAGCTCCATAATTGGTTCCAAGTCTTCCATTGTCATATTGACTGATTTTCTCAACTGGAGAGCTTTTTTTTTTTTTCGAGAGAGAATTAGATAATAGGGTACTGCCCTTTCACAGCATATCCCATTTAACGTCGATTGACTGACTGATATGGTTCAATTTTACGTCAGCACCCACCTCAGGTGGTATGGATGGGGGGGGGGGGAGGTAACCATCCCAGGGAGGTGGGGGAGGGGGGTAATTACCTAATCCTGTACTGACACCATCAGAACAACAATGATGTTAAGATGGGACAGTAAGAAGACCAGTTTTAATGTAGTGCACCCTGAAATTCGAACCCACAACCATTAGCATGTGAATCCGATGCCCAATCAACTGAGTCACTGAGGCCCGTAATTAATGCCGATGTTGTTGCATATTAACGTCCCAGCGTGATCACGATTAGGGACTGCCTTGCCAAATTGATTTGATTGATTTAGTTCAGTTTTTACGTCGACACCCACCCACCTCAGGTGATATGGCCGATGGAGATAACCATCCCAGGGGAGTGGGGGAAGGGGGGCTTATCTAATCCTATACTGACACCACCAGCACAACAATGATGTTAAGATGGGACATTGAGAAGGCCAGTTTTAAATTAATGTAGCGCACCCCGGGATTCGAACCCACAACCATTAACATGTGAATCCGACGCTCAAACCAACTGAGCTACTGGGGCCCGGTGCCTTGCCGAAATTGATGATTGATAGAGTCACTGAGGCTCGCAATTAATGCCGATGTTGTTGTATATTAACGTCCCAGCGTGATCACGATGACGGACTGTCTTGCCGCAAGAGGAGCAAAGCCTTTTACTTTTAGATTTCTTATCCAGCACGTGGTTTGCTATTTTTAGTTTTAATTTGTAAGTCATGTGACGTCATGAGCACAGAAACCTCCTTCGGATTTTTCCGAAAGTATTTTGTGTTGGAAACCCAGTTTTAAACTATTGTTGAATGAAAGTGAGACAAATACATTTTTGTCAGATACTTAGAAATCTACAGAACGTGATTCAGCTTCGTAACAGACACAGAGAACAATCTTAGATCGCACGACTACACATGTTTACTTGAATGGTGTGTAGATCCGTACACATGATCGTGGCCAGAGCTGATTGGTTGAAAAGATTACTCGTGTGCCAGCGCTTCATTTGACAAAAGTAGGCCTAATGATAATTATTTATAAGTGAAAACACGTAATTTTCACAGATATACTGAGCACCAGTATTTCACAGTTGACAAACCCCCTGCTATAAAAAATTAAGACATCTTTTAACAAATGGTTTTTGGCTTTCTGTGATTCAGAAACAAAATTAGCATCACAGCAGTACGTGTCGTCTGCAACCATTCCTGAAGTTCCAGACGACCAGATGAGACACGACAGCTTATGGGCGGAAGACACGTTGCATGTCGTCGGTTGATGTGTTAAAAACGATGCCGGAAGATTCATAAGGGGGTAACCTAAGAAACTGTTGAAAAGTTATTGACTTACACCTAAAAGTGTGGAGTGCGCGTATAGGCTACGTGGAAAAATAAAAGCTCTGGCACAAATTTCGAAATTATGATAATACAAACTTCGGGAATGAGACTGCTTTTGATATTGCTGACGGTTTTATTTCTTGTGGCTGTCACCCATGTTGAAGGTAAAAAACAGAAGAAAGGACCGAAATTTAAGTGCTCAACATGCGAAGACGTCGTCACCAATTTCAGAAAGGCAAGTTCTGTTTTATTGTCACTTTTATTTGTCTGTGAATAGAATGTATTTGCAAAAATGTAGCCTAATATTAATAATAGTAATATTCTTGTTGTGGACAGTATCCACTTTTTTATCCGTCTACTCTTCTGCGCCGAAAACGGTGTAGACTAATTGATTTGGTTTAGTTTTTACATCGGCACCCACCTCAGGTGATATAACTAACGGGGATAACCATCCCAGGGAAATGGGGATAGGGGAATTTATATAACGATGTTAAGATGGGACAGTAAGAAGGCCAATCTGAATGTAGCGCGCCACGGGATTCGAACCCACAGCCATTAGCAAGTGAATCCAGCGCTCAACCAACTGAGTTACTTAGGCCCAAATGAACTGTAACTGTAACAGTGTAAGCCACACGTCGTCAAGCAATGCTAAAGCTACCTCTCAAATCCATAGTGGAGAAATACAAAGTTGGAAAAGCAAGATTGTTGAGCATGCTGGAGGAATTGGAAGACAATATCGTGAGATCAGTTCAGCCAAAGCTGAGAACTGGCAGAAAATGGAAAGTCCAAGAGGCTGTAAACAATGCCAAGAGAAACCTCAGCATCAAAGAAATAATTGGACACACGCAAACCAACAGACATGGACTGGGAGCAACAAAAATGCAGTGGTGGTCCAAAGCCAAAGGGAAGGAAAAAAGAGACATACAGGAGTTGAAGAAAGAAGAAGATGTCAAAAGAGTGCAGAAGGCAGTCCAGCAAGGTCAACAGGGGCAATGGACAACATGGGACAGTGCACTCCAAAGAAGTCTCAGCTGGAACGATATGTGGCACATGGCTCCTCTAAGGATAAGCTTCCTCCTCAGATCTGTATATGACCTGCTCCCCTCGAATGCAAACTTAGTGAAATGGGGGAAATCAGATGACCCAGCATGTCCGCTCTGTCAGAAGAAACAAACAGTGGAACATGTCCTAAGCTCTTGCAAAGTAGCGCTAGCCCAAGGAAGGTATACATGGAGGCACAACCAAGTTCTGAAAGTGATCACAGACGTGGTTAGCGAAAAAAACCATGACCCCAAACGCACCAATTGCCATGACAACATTCTACAAAGCAGGAGGGAAACAGGTCTGGCCCGAAATTGCTATGACAACCAGCACATTGCCAAAGGGTCTTCTGGATGGAGCAGTCGACTGGGAGTGTACAGCAGACCTCCCAGAGTGGAGAAATTACCCAGATGTCATCAGCAAGACAGGCATGAGACCAGACATCGCTCTCCACTCTGACTCCTCGAAACAAGTGATTCTGATAGAACTCACTGTGCCATACGAAAGCAGAATGGAAGAAGCACATATCTACAAGACCGAAAAATACGCCGGTCTTGCCAGCACCCTGAAGAAAGCAGGTCTGCGGGTCAAAATCTTCGCCATAGAGGTCGGGGCAAGAGGGTTTGTGGGCACCTCCGCTTATGATCTCATGAAACAACTCGCCATTTCTGGGAAGAAGAGGACTAGAGCCCTTAAAGCAATGGCAGAGGCAGCAGAAAGGAGCTCAAGCTGGATCTGGGCAAGGAGGAACCAAAAGTGAACTTCATAAGGATTAAATTCCCTACAGATGATGTGTGCCCCGTTAGCACATTGGTAAAACCGCGTACCGCAGTTCTGAAGCGCAGAATCGCCCAGGTTCGCTCCCCGGCGTGGGGAAAAAAAAAATAGACAACAGCAGAAGGGCATCCAGGAGTCATGACCTGGATGTGGCCCGGCCCCCCCGAGAGTGTAAGGAGTTCAGGGCCGAAACACTTGTCTAAAGGGGGTTACTTCTCTAAAGACCTTCTGTTGTCTAGCTCTCCCTAGAGTTTCTTTCTACCATGGGCAATTCATTCCATCTCTAATGCAGAAGAGTCCAGACGAGTACAAATTTGGATACAACTCTGCTTAGTACCCTGAGCTACTATACCTAGTAGTAGATATATATATAGGCCTGCTCAATGGTCTACCGTTGGAATATTATGTTCATCATATTGTTATGAATATCTTAGGCCATGTATCAATCAGTCTGATGATTGGTATCATATGTCAATGTCATATTAGGCATAAAGTAAGATGACCTTCTACTACAAGCTGTCATCTGTTCCTCTAAAATCAATTATACTAACCGCAGCAAGAGAAATATGAATGAATTTTCCTTCTGAGCAGGAGAAATTTGACTGAATCTTCCTTCTGAGGAGCAGATGCTCATGAAAACACAAGATTGAATTAGTATGGCTTGACCACCCAGATTAGTTGAGTTAAACTTGACCACCATTGCTTGTTTGCATGGGTTTGAACTTGAAGTACATTTTTTGATAGAGTGGAGCACTTACAATCTGATGTTTCAAGTTCAAGACTAACTGGTAGCAAGCGCATAAAACTGGCCTATTTACTGCCCATCTAAAAACTCCAGTTATTCTGATGTTTCAGCTTATAAATAAGTTATATATATATATATGCTAATGTTCTGCCTTGTCCCCATTTCCCAAACTGGAGAAATAGATTGATTTCCCAGGTCTCTGCTCAGAAGCCAGTTAGATTTATAGCATTTATGAAGTCTTAGTATAAAAAAAAGAAGTTGGGTGGCGTTGCACTCAAAGTTGAGAGCAGCATGAGTTTCTCATGGAAAATCCACTCTGACAAAAGAAATGAATATGAATATGAATATGATTTTCAAGACTTTACTTGCAAGAAAGCACATATAGATTTGCAAAGGCTCCAGGAGTCTGCCAGATAATGACTGTCAGACTTGGATGGAGCACATATGGAATTGTCAGAGTGTGCTGAATCCTTCTTGGTCTTGAACAGATTCCAAACACTATGCATGTGTGTGTGTGTGTGTGTGTGTGTGTGTGTGTGTGTGTGTGTGTGTGTGTGTGTGTGTGTGTGTGTGTGTGTGTGTGTGTGTGTGTGCTAGCATGCATATGTGTGCTGTGTGTGTGTGTGTGTGTGTGTGTGTGTGTGTGTGTGTGTGTGAAAACATGCATGTTCATGTGTGATTAACCCATCATTTGTGATACACATTACAGAACTTACAATGTCAGTTACAATGTACTTTAAAACTTAAAGGACAGCATTCTAAATCACATAATATTAATATCACATGATTTACCGGCACCAATTTCAGACATGCTGAAACTAAAGAAAGTGAACAGAATTTAAGAGGATCATGATGAAACAATCAATTGTAACAAGACTTTAGACTGAAACAATTATAAAGAATAGGAAATAAGAAAGAATATTATTCTTAATTAATACTATATTAGTATAGTATATTTGGGATGGGATGGGATGTTAACATAATAACAGGAAGATGAGCAGGTTACTGCATGTTCATCATGCTAAGTTGATTTAAGACTGCTTCTGTGTAACTGGAAACAAAAATGTTGCCGTTGCATAAACTGAATTGTATAAATTCACACATGCTTTTCTGGTCCTGTTTTGGGACACTTATTGAATTTGAGGGAATCATTCTGTTGCAAAATTTATTCCATTTCATTGGTTTTTGGCTTTGATCTTATGGAGCGAAAACCTTTCAGCAGATGAGAACATGTGAAATCTCTTCTGACTAAATCTAAATGATGGTCTTTCCTTATCCCAAGGTTTTAAGGGACTCTATAATCTCTGACTAAATAAACACTCAAAGCAAAATTGTTGTACACACAGATAAGACATTGAGACATACATGTATAGACAGACAGACAGACAGACAGACAGACAGACACACACACACACACACACACACACACACACACACACACACACACACACACACACACACACACACACACACACACACACACACATGCACACATGCACACACACACATGCATGTACACACACAATGTGACACATGCATGCATACAGAAATTAAACTGGCCCACTGACTCCTCATTTGAGTCAGTGAATTAATTTTTTTCTTGTGGCACCTGAATCAAGGCCACAGATTCTAACTGTAGTTTTGAATGTTGCTGTTGCACTTACAGGGTTTGAAACGTACCAGACGATCCAGTTTTGGTGGAGGTGATTCAAAATGGGAAAGAACTAACCTAGGTGATTATTCAAACAGGTGAGTAAAGCTTATTAGGTAATGACAATAACAACAAAAATGATAACAGCATCATCATCAACAACAACAATAACAACAACTATAAATATAATAATAATGATGACAATGATAAATGATCTTTAGATACACAAATCTAATTCAGTTAGTGCCTGATGTGGACAGAGCACATAGTGTATAATAAGAGAAATGGCACTGCTGATGGATTAACCCTTTATCTCAACAGATGAGTAGGCATACTGGTCCTTTATCACCTGATGTGGATCTTTATGTGGGATACAGTACAGATCCTTGCTCTTCTACTGGCGCCACATGGGAAGAAGTCATGTGGTCTTGGGTTTTGCTTCCACAGGTCCCTCCTGTTGTATGGCTGTTGTTCTGCACTATTTGAATGTGACTATGCCCTGTGTACATTGTTTTGGTCAGTCTAGTCTGCCACAGGCAGTATCTTTCCAGTTGGTGGTGTTGATGTCACCGCTGATGAAGTTGGCATTTGGGGCATACTTATTTCACTTTTGTGGTTTTCTCTGGTAGATGTTCTTGCTTCAGCTCCCCATACAATAGCATCTTTGGGATACAGTTTTTTTTCCATACAGACAGTATGTTCTTTCTTCTATTCAACGAAACTGACCTTTGACAAACAAAAACTCTGCACTTGGCAAGCCACACTTCTTCAAAACTTGAATAAAGGATCTTGCCAACAACAAAAACATTTGCACTTGTGAATGAGTACATAAACTGGACAGGATGGATCATCAGTTTAAATGGGTCATCAAATCTTTGTGGGTAAGTTACTAAGTGGATAATTCCTGTTTTGTGAATTACTTATGACCCCTTTTTCATTTGGATCTGTTACTTGGATCTGAATTACTATTTTTCTAAAAAAGATACAGCAGAGTAATCAAAGGCTGTGGGTCATACTCATGAGCTGAAAGAGTTTCAGCAGTTGGTTTGTATGTGTGGCTTCCATTGTGCAGGTATCTGTGCTTTGATGTTTTATAATTATAATTGTATTGATCTGCAGAAAATGATTCCAGCATTAGGACAATTCTTGTGTATTTATTTGCTTTGAAGCCCCTCTAGATAATCATTACATGTATTATAATATATATAACAACTCAGCCAAGCAACATGCAAGTCCTTTGCATATATTATTATAGTAGATAGTTGTTAAATTAAATTGATACACCGCTCAGTCAGATGACATGCAAATTCTTATTGCTTTGCCCTGACATTAACACTAAATTGTTGATAAAGCAAATTAATGGAGTACAAAATAAAATGTAATTCTGTCTTTCCTTCTTTATTTTCATTGTTCTACCACAAACTCTTTTGCATTAGATGAAGATGTTACAACTTATAGAATCTTGCTGAAAGTGTGAATATGTGCCAGTCTCTTCCAAAAATGAACAGGTTGTTTATGGCTTGGTCAAGCATTTTACACTCACAGTGAAGGAAGGACACATACTTTCACCCACAGTTTTCGAATTTCTGTAAAAAGCACAACATATGTTCATATCATGTATTATTTTTGTGGTTTGTTTGGGGTATATCAGTCAAAAACAGACTCTGATAATGATTAATTGTTTTCAGAGAAAAGAGTGCAGGCAAAGTAAGAATTGAGATTGAAAACTTAACTCACATTGATGAAAAATGCTATGAAATTATTCCAGTGAACTGCGGCTGGTGGAAATTATGGATGATCTGTGTGCACAGTCCACAGAAGAGGTATGTAAAAATTTGATTTGATTGTTTTTAATGCCAACTCCTACCCACCACATTGGCTGTATTATCAATATGTTCTTATGCACACTCAGTCACATGCCCAGACACATACACATAGTGATATAGGCACAGATGCACCAAGATGCACTGTTCATATGCTCACATTTTCTTACTGACTTGCAGTTGCATATGCACTGTTGCATCTATATCTTCTTCGTCTTTTTGTGCCTTAATTTTGTGAAATTGGGGCACAGCCCTATCGATAGTGTGCCAAAGCCTGGGTCTCCACAAATAGTTTCCTAGTCCATTGTTTGTTTGTTTTTTGTCAGTATCTTCTCCCTCCCTTAACAGTTTCCAGGAGGATTGATTTAGCAAGCCATTGGATCTTGTTACATGACCATATCAGTGTAATTTTCTTTTTTTAACTGAAGTTAGTAGATCTTCATGGTCCAGTGTACTATTTGATTGTTTGGTGCACTTGTTCATTGTTGGTATGATCAGTGTATCTAATGTTCAGTATCTTACCAAAGCACCTCATTTTCATAGATTGGACTTGTTTTTCCAAATGCGCTGTGATGGTCTACATCTTGCATGCATACAGTAAGATGGAATGCACCTGATCTTGTGTTTCATGGAGATGTTCTCGTTCTCCATACAGGTTTCAGCCTGGACAATTCTGATGTTGGCTTTGCTGCCCCCAAGAGGATTTCTGGTTTGGTTCTAAGCTTTAGTCCATGGACAGTTGTATCAGTTGAGATGGTGGTGTTGTGGCTGTCCAGCTTAATGTTCTTAGCGCTGATTTCCATGCCATATCCTGTCGATGTTTCATCTAGTCTTTTAACAAGCTTAGTGAGTTTTTTGTCACTGCCTGCCAGGCCATCAGTTTCATCTGCAAAATAAAGGTTCATGACAGTGTTTCCCCCGCATTCGAACAAAAACTACGGACAACGAGCATTCTCCTATCAAGCACCCCAAACATGGAACAACATCCCCAACATCCTTAGGCACTCAGACACAATCACCTCATTCAAATCTGGCCTCAAAACACATCTGTATAGAAAAATGTGAAAAAAAGTTTCTGTCTTTAAAATATTGTTTGGGCTGTTGCGTTTGTGCGTATGATTCGTGTAGTTATATAATGTGCATTGTGGGTGTGGTTGTTTGTGTATTTTGGATAACTTGTGATGTAATATCTATTATTGTCTGTCCGATGGGCAACTATTGGTTAGATTTGATAGACATGTTTCTGTTTGTGTTGATGTCATTGTAATTATAGTAGACTTGATTGATATGTATGTATAACTGCTAATGTTGAAGTGGCGAATAGGGTGGTAAAGATAGGGTGAATTGTAAAGCGCTTGGAGCAGAGTTCTCTGGATCTTGCGCTTATAAGTACTCATTATTATTATTATTATTATTAATGTTGACTGTACTGACTTGATCTGCAAGTATGTCAGTCATGGTGCATTCCAGAACATGTTCAAAAGTGTGGTATACTGAAGGTAGTCCTGACGAACTCCAACCAAAGCATGATACTGTTTTTCAACAGCATTCTGTGTAAGTACCAAACTGGCTGATATGGGAATATAGTTGCTGAATGGTGTTGATTAGTTTTTGCCTGATGTTAAATTTCTTCATTGTGGGCCCACAGTGCTTGTTGCTTCTGTCAACACCTTCTTGAAGTCTGTGAAGACGTGGTAGAACTCCCTATGGTGTTGGGGGTGTTTTTCACAAAGGGTATGCAGGTTAAATTAAAAATCTGTGTCTATATGCAGTCATAAATACACACTGTATGCTACTACCTGGATCAAGTATGATACGCACATTGTGTACACACACCACACACACACACACACACACACACACACACACACACACACACACACACACACACACACACACACACACACATGCATGCATGCACACATGCACACACGCACGCACACGCGCACACACACACACACACACACACACACAGACACACACACACCAGACACACTGTCACACAGACACACACACACACACAGACACACACACACACACACACACACACACACACACACACACACACACACACACACACACACACACACACACACACACACACACATACACACACACTTGTCAGAAAACCACCGAAGCAGAATTTCACAGACTCACATGCCTGTTTTTTCTTTTCATCCTGTTTAATATTTATTTTTTTCACTTTTGGTCATGCTTTTTCTTTGTAGAATGTGTGGGTACATTTTCAACTGATGAACTGATGTTTTGTCTTTGTCATTCCTGTTCTGATTTCCAGTGCCCATCATTACTGGAAGAATACGAAGAACTCATAGAAGAGTTCTGGTTTAATGAGGACTTGGAAAACGATGCAGATGTATTCCACAACTACTTCTGCATAGAAAATGTCAAAGGTGCAATGATAAAGGCTCAAAAGTATTTTGATATTTACATAAAATATTTTTCTCTCTGACTTGCTTTTCTGTTTTCTTTCTCATCTCATTGTTGCATTTTCAGTCATTTGTATGCTCTAAATTTATCTGTTTCTTTTTCTGTTCATATTCTTTGCCTTTGTCTATAAATTATGTATGTGACATGACTAGAAGATCAATAGATTATAGACTTTCAGCCATTTTGTCTTCTTCACAAGTAGGTCATACCCATTCAAAGCTTGTTTTATTGTTTTTATTATGGAATGCTGATGCATCTCTTTGATAAAGATCTATTGTAGTAAAAACAATTGACATCCATGCTGATACATGTTTGAACCAAATACAAATGCTCAAGAGACAAAGACAGTTGTAATTTACATACTGTCTGGTATTTCTTGGATCAGTCTTTCTGATTTATAACTTAAATCAGAGAGAGAGAGAGAGAGAGAGAGAGAGAGAGAGAGAGAGAGAGAGAGAGAGAGAGAGAGAGAGAGAGAGAGAGAGAGCGCAGTCATATCGTCCCCTTTCTCTCTATCCACCTCCTTACTTGTGTCTTAATCTCTTGACTGCCGCATATATTTTACCTGGTGCACAGATAACAGATAACATTTATCAGTGCTCGTTGAAAAGAGCCATTATAACTGAAGGGAAGTAACACCATACAAGTCAACCCTTTAGATCGGAGAAGAGCTCATGATTGTTTCCCTTTGAGAGAGTGAATTTATGATGAAGCTTCATGCGGCATATCTTGTACAGCAATCAGGGCGTTAATTTTTTTATAATTTTTTTATCAGCACAGTCTTGTAAAATCTGATGCACTTTTAGCTTTCAAGGGGAAGACTAAACATTGAAATTTTGCCAAGTTGGGTGTTTGATGTGCTGGGTGTTTGTTATAGCATATACTTCGGGAAGTTTTACACTGTTAGGCAATTTCAAATTTAATGGGGATTCCAGTGTTGGTTTCATCTCATTGTCTGTATTTGTATATTCATGAAATTTTGTATTCCTGTTGAATTTAATCATAATTTTGGTGAAAATGATAATAAGTTTTACACAATTGATTTATTAATTAAAAAAAGAAAGAAGTAATGAAAAGATATCAGTTAACCTGGTTCAAGAACAAGCGAATTCAGTTGAGAAACTGTTCTGTTTGATGTTTCTGTTTTTAATGAAAAGTATTGGTTTTAATTGTTTATCATTTCTTCTTGTAGCGTGCTGCCCAAACAACACTTACGGTCCATCCTGCAAAGAATGCGCAGGAGGTGTGGAGAGACCTTGCAAGGGTAATGGATACTGTGATGTAAGTACTAAAGTTGTACACCTTTTCTGTAAGCAGTTGACTTTACACTGTATGAAGTTATTCACATGATGCTGAAGGAAGAAAGGCAAAAACAGACAAAAGTTGCATGCAAAATGTGTATGTGAGAAAGACAGCAAGAGATATACATGGTGCTTTATATAGGTACATCTTCATATATTTTACAGTAAGTGTAGGATTTCAATGCTGTGTATTTGCCTGTTAATAGTTATGTTTGTATACTTGCCTGGTATTTCTTAAGGTTCTTTTTCAGATTGTGTTATTGATCCTAGAGGGCAAAAAACAAAGAACAATTCTTTGGAGGGATGTTATGTATTAATTAAAAATAAAAGCATAGTGAGGAAGGATGAAGTGGAATGGGGTGATGTTACTCTTTTGCAGAGCAATCTTCCCAGGGACACAGTCCAAATTTATTAGAGATAATATATTATGACCACACGTAAGCAGAAAAACAAGATAGTATCCTATCTTCAATGTCATTCACTTGAAGTACAGTTTACACATTTTCTTTTGACCTGTAAAACATTTTTATGTTGATGTCCCAAATAGAGGCAGGGGACAGTTTTGATATCCCCTGACCGCTACTCTTTCCAGTTGCTGTACTTCACTTTTTGCAAGTATCAGTATAAAGTTAAAATGTTCTTGAGATGTTTGAATGTCATAGAATGACCTTAGTAATCGACAGAATTGTGAACAAAAACTGCATCAGACTGATGTGAGACTGATGACTTTAACCCTTTGACTCCTGCACCCTATCCACCAACTGAACTTGCTTGGGCACCATGTCCACCAAATGCAAAAACTGAACCCTTTGACCCCTCACCCTATCCACAACCTTCTTGCAGGAAGTTGGTGGATAGAGTGAGGGAGTCATAGGGTTAATTTTTTTCCTTTGCTAGTATGGTTGACAGTGCAGGATGCTGGTAGGCAGGCTACAAGAGTCAAAGGGTTAAAGTTTTTAGAGGAGCAGGCACAAAGAACAACCCCAATACAGTAATTTGAATTTGTGATTATGTTGATCTTGTTGAATTGTGTATAGGGGAGCAGACAACAATCCTTGTGAATTAGTCTGAAATTCTGTTGTAGTTTTTTTTTTCCAAATTAATCTGAAATTCTGAAATTGTTGACTTATTGTGTAAAGGGAGCAGGCACAAGAGGAGGCACTGGGAAGTGCAAGTGCAAGTTGGGATACAAGGGTAAACTCTGTAATGTCTGTGATGACCGCCATTATGAGACGGACAGAAACGAGACCCACACTGTGTGCACGGGTAAGCTAGCTTCTGTGTTATTCTGTCAGTGAAAGGAAAGTATGTGTATTTTAAAAAGTCTTATGTTTTGTAACCTCTGTTATTTTATCTGTACTCTGTTCCAATCCCCCCAAGAAGATGCTGATACTGAGTAACACGAATATTTTGATCTTTTTATTATTGGATGTGTTCTCATATACATATGTTGTAAGATATATTTTATTGCTAGTAAACCATTATGCTGACAGCTGATTAAATTGTAAATTGGGAGGAAAACCCCATGCTTTGCTAGTTGACTCATTGCAAAATATGTGGTTTTTCTCATCATTCATCTGAACAGTTTAAAAGTAACTGGTCTTTGGGATCTGTTTCATTAATTACAGAATGCAGATCATTTCCATTTGCGCTAATTCTTTTTTTTAGATCAGTGACCTTTACAAACTTTTTTCCAGTTTTTCAGAGCAGTGATTATTTTGTTGTTATTGTGGCGGACATACCGTGCTTGACAACTGTCCAGATCTCATCATTTATATCAAAAGTGATAGCAGATGGCTGCCCTTTGTCACATATAGATGATAAATGTCTGAATCTCTTTAGCACATTTAGGAAATGATATGGCTTTTGATCAATTCTCCTCATTTGTACTATAACAATTGTTTTTGCTTGTTACTCGAGGTTTAGAACTCACTCAGTCATCAGATACTAGATCTGCAGTTACTTTAAAGACAGAATTCTTTTGACATTTTGTTTTTCAAAAAAGAAAAAAAGAAAAAAAAGAAAGAGAGAAATATGAAAGAAAGATGTTTAGCATATTAACCAGAGGAAGGTATATGTATGAATATATAACTCGAACGATAGATCTGTGTTTGACTCATGACATTAAACAAGAAGTCCACCAATCATAGAAAAATGACAAATGAATAAAATAGGTGAGATAGGTTGCAGTTTAGCATTAGCCGCATTTTAAGCATTCCATTATACATTGAGCGGTCACCATAACCATTCCATGTTTCAGCCTGTCACAAATCATGCAAGAAAAAATGTACTGGTGAAGGACCACTTGCTTGTGATGGGTGCACGGAAGGCTGGAAATATGTGAAAGGTTCAGGCTGCAAAGGTAAGGAAGGTGTTTTCAGTATTATCTGTTTGTGTCTTTATTAGTTATGTCTGTTACAAATATCTTTTAAATATATATATTATGGTTGTTTCTGCTCCTCTGTCTGTCTGTCTGTCTGTCCATCTGTCTGTCTATATATCTGTCAGTATGTTTATATATATATAGATATCTATCTGTCTGTCTGTTTTATGTGTGTATATATGTAATTCTTTATGCATGGTAGATATGGGTATTTACATGTCACTGGTGAGTTGAATGCACTATGCCAGTATCCATTTTTCATATGTTTAAGTGTGTGATGTGTGTGTTTGTGTTGTGTGTGTGTGTGTGTGTGTGTGTGTGTGTGTGTGTGTGTGTGTGTGTGTGTGTGTGTGTGTGTGTGTGTGTGAGCTCATACATGTGTGTGTATGTTTGTGTGGGTGTGAGCATGTGCAGTGTGTGTATCTTTTGGTAGTGATGGTACTATGTGTATTTGTGTTAATATTGTATTAGACTAATGTGTGTAAGTTATGATAAAAGTTATTGTGATAAAAACTTATTTTAACATGTTTTATTTATTTTTATAGTACTATATTCATAAGTACACACAATACCACACAACCACAACACACACCACACACACACACACACACACACACACCACACACACACACATCACACACACCACACACACACACACACAACACACACACACACAACACACACCAACACACATCATACACACACCACACACACAAACACACACACAACACACAACATACATACAGCACACACACACACACACACACACACACACACACACACACACATCACAACACACACACACACACACAACCACACACAACCACCACACACACACACACACACACACACACACACTCACACTCACACATCACACACACACACACACACACACACACACACACACACACCACTCACACCACACACACACACACACACACACACACACACACACACACACCACACACACACACACACACACACAACACACACAACAACAATACAACAACACACACCACACACACACACACCACACACACACACACACACACACACACACACACACACACACACACACACAACACACACGCATGCACTCACTCACACACACACACACACACACACACACACACACACACACACACACACACACACACACACACACACACAAGACACACACATGCACTCACTCACACACACACACACACACCACACACACACACACACACACATACACACACACACACACATACATACAGGACATGCATACACACACACACACACACACACACACACACACACTCCTGCAGAGAAGGCACTATAACATTCATACATGCATAGACACAGTCAAGCTTGTGCACAGACAGGCACAGCTGCACACATACAGCTCTGTGCAAAATATTACAGACAGTTGTATGAATATCACCCTCCATTTGTGAAAACAACAACAACAAAAACAACAGACAAACAAGCAAAAGAAAAAAAATCCTCCTTCAGTTTGTATTTCTTTTTGTGTGATATTACTCGTTGCATTTTACAGATCTCAATGAGTGTTTGGACAAGCCTTGTGATCAGAAAGAATACTGTTCTAACAATGAGGGCTCCTACTCCTGTCACAGTAAGTTAATATTTATACTTGTACTACAGACAAAGGCTTATCTTATAATGAACAAAGGATGCTCACAAGTATTTGCTTCAGTATTCTCCCAGATAATTTTTGATTTCCTGCCTCAGACTGAATGGGTCTATCTGTGGCTAATTCTGTTTCTGCAGCAACACTTGACTGGTGGTCAGTTGATGTCAATACTTGTCTTTAGGTGGAATTAAAATCTTGTCTCTTGTCAAGTGATGGTTCACCATTTGGCTCCAAGTAAACATGTCTTCATTATGCTTTAGAGTTTCATTTATCTCAAGGCACATAGATATATATTTTCCTCCTTTCTCTTTCTCTTGATTTCTTATAATAGATTTTTTTTTCTTTTTTCTTTCTTTCTTGATTTGATAGTTAAGATACTGCCCTGAAGTGACCACTCTCATGGCATGGCATCAAGCTTTGACCCACTGACTGACTTGTTAAAGTTACTGACTCATTCAGTGTCAAATGTTCCATTAATAATTAACTAAGCTTCGTTTGTGACAGTTATGTTAAATAATTAACTGAATCTTGATATACCTGCCAAATTAATTTCTAATTGAAGTGATTTTAGGCCGCTGTACTAAAGGATTGGTATCTTATCTGAAATGTTGCGAAGTCTTCGCCAGATGAATGTTATTTGAACTTAAAAGTTAGAATAGCTGTTATATATGTTAAAATTTAAAATAGTTGTTTTATATGGTATAGTTTGAATTTTGTAATGTGATTGTAACTATCCTTTGCTAACAATATATGAATGGTTTGCTAACAATATATGAATCCTTTGATAACAATAGATGAATGCTTTGCTTACAATATATGAATATGTTCTTGCTTTGCGAAGAATAAAACAGTACTGAAAGAAAACAGAAATTAACATAACATTAACATTAATTAACATATGTGTTTTATGATGTTTGCTAAATGAATGTTGTTTTGATTAGAATATTTTAAGATCGTAACAGATTTGTTGTTTTGTTACAGGCTGCAGTATTGCGTGCGAATCTTGTTTTGGCGAAGGCCATGACAAGTGTCTAAACTGTAGTTTTGGCTTTGGGCTCAAAGACTTCGAATGTCTAGGTATGTGCAAAACGAAATGTTTAAATTTATCTTGTAAATGATAATCATGTAGTGGATTAAAGGAAGTTTGGATAATATGATTTTCTCAAGGTTTAATTTCATAAAGTATGTCATGTTTGTTTTCTAATAATGTGGTTGCACCTTTGTTTGTATGTAGAATCTTATTCATCTCTCAGTTTGTGAATTCATGTGCTTTGTCTGATAAAGCTGTTAAAACTGACAAATTGATAATTATCTACAAAACTGACAAGTTATAATTATCGATTGTATAATCAAAGAAAAAGGACTTCCTTCTTGTTTTTTTTAAATTGCCATAGAATGTAAGCACCAGAGGAGGGTTACAGACAACAAAGCCCAAAGGTTAATGATGTCTCTGTGCTGTTCTCTGTATTTGGTACCAGGTCTCTCAACACATGGTTGTTATTGTGATGCTTGTATTATTACCAAACCATATAATATATATGATGGACAAAACCTTTCAAGTCAGTAGGCCTACAGGGTCAGTGCCCATTTATAGAATCACATTTTGTTATGTACTTTTCATGACATGTTCAAAATGTCCGACTAAGGTTCCATTTCAGTTTAATTTTATGACAGGTAGGATAGTCAAGTGGATAACATGTCAGATTTTATTTGGAAGGTGGTGGTTTGATCCTGCCAGGAACTGCCTGGTGGTTAAATAGTAGAGATTTTTCCAATCTCCCAGATGAACATAATGTGCAGATCTGCATGTGCCTAAGCCCCCTTTGTTTTTATACACGTGCAGAATATGAGAAATACACATTAAAAATCGTGTAAATTATGTTAGTACCTGGTGGAAACATGAAAACTTCCAACATGCATACTCACCAAAGATGGAGTATGCAGACCATGTGGCAACATACCGCATGCCCCAGCACTGTGTGAGCAAAACAGTATGCATATGTGCTTCTAAGAAAGATTGAAAAACTAAGGGGAAAAAAGGGCTGATTTTTAGAAATCTGATCCTAGAAAAAAACAAAGACACCTCATTGTTATGATAAGTTTAGTTACCAAGTGAAGATTCTAATTTATTTTCCATTATTAATAAACCAGGACCAAAATGAGTAGCCAGTGAGTTGATCAGCATTATTCCCTTTATTTCAGACCTAGATGAATGTCATGTTGAAAGTGATGGAAGTGATGAGCTGTGTTTGGGAGAAGGAGAGCTGTGTGAAAACACCCCAGGTTCCTACAAGTGTGTGTGTCAGTCTGGCTATGTCAAGAATGACATGGGCTCCTGTGTATTGGAGGAAACACTGAGTGAGTTGTTCTTACCAGTATTTCACTTTGTATTCTGATTAACTGTTTCAGGATCTGTTGCTTCAAAGTGCTTTTGTGTGTATGTGTGATGGTGGAAAGCAAACTGATCAAAATTCAATGTCTTTTTGATTGAAAACAATTATCTTTCTAAGAAGTAGATGATAAATTGAAGAAAATGAGGCTGAGGATACATGCATGTGTGCTCATTGTGTGTGTGTGTGTGTGTGTGTGTGTGTGTGTGTGTGTGTGTGTGTGTGTGTGTGTGTGTGTGTGTTGTGTGTTGTGTGTGTGTGTGTGTGTGTGTGTGTGTGTGTGTGTGTGTGTGTGTGTGTGTGTGTGTGTGAGTGAGTGACAGAGAGTGACAAATTTATTTCTCAGTTGTTTTTTGCTAGAATTTGACCATTTCATTGAAAGCTGTATGTTTAGATAAGTCTTTATAACTTTGTAAAGTAAACAGGTAAATCTTGGTCAGTCTTTTATTGGTATGTCTGTATTCAGTGTTATTTTGTGACTTATCTATTGTCTGCTTTCTGCTAGTTTTGTACTCTTTCAGTACTTTGTTCTGCAGTTTTTCTGATAACCTTTTCATTGTAACTGTGTTGTATTTTCTTCTATGTCACACTTTTCGTGTGAATGTTCAGTGCACGCAAGCAGCTTCTGGTGTCAGGATCATAAGCTCATGCTTGTTGGATTGTCCTGGCTTGACGTTGACCTGTCTGTGTCTTGACAGCAAGCTGTTGATTGTTTGTCACAGTGACAGACATGGTGAGTTGATTTATTCAAACTACTGTGTAATCAAGGAAAGGGTCTGTTTGTTTGTAAGAATTTATAGCATGAAAGGTTTGTTGATTTCAAACATACTGTCAGTTAATTCTTTTAGAAATATTTTGCTGTGAAAGCAAGGTGTCATTATGTTGTAAAACTTATTGTATATGTGCATAATTATGTATGTTTGCAAATTGTCTTGATGTTGATTTTTTTAATTTATTGTTGTTAAAATTGGTTTGATGATCATTGTAGAATTGTGTTTCTTGTATGTGTATGTGCACTTATTTTTTGGCTTTATGCTGTAGTGCTATATATTTATTTGAGTGTTTTATCAATGGAGCATAGGTTGTATTCTGCTTTACAGGTTTATGAATTACTTTCTGTACATTGCAGGAATCAGTCACATATCTGTCTATGCACGTTTTTTCATATTTGCAGTATTTAAGATTGACATCTTTGTTTCTGCTGTTGCATGTGTCTCTGGATGCCTTTATCTATCGCTTTATTTGAGCAAAAACTGTTTGTAAATCAGTACTGTACTTTAATGAGTCTGTGTAATTGTTTGTACACATCTCAGCTGAATCATCACCAACTCAAATTTTTATAATAAAAAGGAGCTGATGATGTTTAAATCATCACGTGTACATGTGTTACCAGTATTCTATCTGAACAAAATCAGCTTGCCAGTTATACTGTATTTAATGAATCTTTGTAATCGTTCATAATTAATGATGGAATTATCCTTTCTAAATTATGCTAAATCTGATGATAACTATGAACTGATGATGATTTACTCATATTTACATAAATTTGTCTTGTTGCTTTGTCTGGAAAAACTGCCTGTAAACCTTCAGTGTATTTTCATGATTCTGAATATTTGTTTGTAATCAATGATGCAGTTATCTCCATCACATGATCTCCAATGCAAAATCTGATTATACCTAATTTGTGTTACATTGTTGTATCAGAGCAGATCAACTTGTAAATCTTTTACCATAATTAAATGAGTCTTTATAGTAATTTGTTAGTAATTATGCTGTTATCTCAGTCAAATGAACAAGAACTCAAATTCTGATTCCATATATAAGCCTAGGATGATTAAATCATCATGTTTACACTTCATCCGTCACCCACCGCCAGTCAGCAGCATGAGTATGATGATAACTGCAGCAGCAGACTTCACAAAAACTCTCCTCCATTTACTCCGGTCTTGACTTTTCTGTGCTACTTGTACTTACTCAAACCGTTGGTGTTGGTTATGTTGTTTATGTGGAAGGTGGGTGGTGTGTCCAGATTTCTTTTGGTCTTAACTTTTCCTTGCCAAACTGTTGTCATCAGGATGTGTTGGTGTTGCGGGTTTCATGGCCATATACCTCATTTTTCTTCTGTCAGTTTCTGCCAACAGTTGGCTTCGCACTGTAAGTTCGTTCAAGATGCTTTGATGTGTTCTTTTACTGGTCGAGTCAACTCTATGAATCAACTTGTATAACCATATCTGTGTTGCTTTGGTTTTATTTTCACATGTTTTTCTGCATGTCCAGGCTTCACAGCCTTACAAAATCACTGGCCAGATCAGACATTTTAGTATTTTGATCTTCAGGGCTGTTGGTATGCTTCTGTGCTCCCAAATGTCAAGTTAGATCATTTTTTGTTTTGCCATTCCTACCCTTGTTTTGGTGTCTTTAGTACAGGTGGTATCAAGAGGTTTAACTGATCCTGAATATTTAAAATAACACATTTTCTAATGCAGTCTTGTTGGTCTGAATATCTCAATATGCTTGACTTTTGAATATCTCAGTATGCTTGACTTTTGAATATCTCGATATGCTCGACTTTCTTCTATTACCACTTTACTCATGATGTATGTTTTCAGAGAAGCCCAGATATCCTAGTCAGGAGGAAGAAATACCAGGTAAAGATTATTTTGTTAGCACACACACGCATGCAGGTGTTCACACACATTTGTATGAGCACACACACACACACACACACACACGCACACGCACACGCAAACGCACACGCACACGCACACGCACACGCACACGCACACACGCACACACACACACACTTACACACACAAACACACATGCGCACTCACACACACACACATGCATATCACACCATGCATCACACCATTTCTACCCCCATTCTCTTCCCTTTTTTCTGCCTACATACACACATGGATGTACATAAATGTATATGCATGAGTATGTACATACACATGTATGCATGTACACACACACTCACACAAACTCACGTGCGCATGCATGCAAGCATACAGACACACACAGAAACACACATACACACAGAGAAACAGATATGCAGACACACACACACACACACACGTGCACACACACACACACACATGCACACACACACACACACACACACACACACACACACACACACACACACACACACACACACACACACACACACACACACACACACACACACACACACATGCACACACTTGTACACAATTTGCATAATACTAACTTTGATAACATTTGATTTTGTGTTTTTTTTCATTTGGCTATAGACGTTGTTGTAGAAGAGGAAAAGAAAGTCCCTGAATGCTCGGCCTGCAAAGAAGTTGTCACCAACTTCAAACTGGCAAGTAGACCTTTCATTGTCATCTGTTTTGTTGTATGACCAGTTTGTACAACATTCACATAAATTGTGGAATGATATGTATTATCACTTGAATGAATACCTGGTTCTGAGCATGTTTTGGGAACCAGAAAAAAAGACGAAAAAAGAATAAGAACGCGTATTTAATACAACAAGACAAGACAGGTGCAAATTTTCGGCCAGCTGGCCTTTGTCAAGCGTAAGATCACAAACAAACAAACAAACACCAGATACAAAAATTAGGAGAAAAAGACTGAAACTTCCTTGCTGCTCCATCCAGTGTGAGAAAAGGAATATTTTGTTTTGGGAAGGTAAACATAAGTATGTTTTATGAGGAAAGAGAAATTAGAGTACTTGGTCACAACGGGAAAGCTGGAGGGAAAGAGAACATCAGGTAGACCCAGGGAGAACATATTGGACGGACTTGCATGGTGGCTGAGGACGGAGAGGTACTTGCAGCAAGAAGGGATAGATTCATATGGAGGGCCATGATCGCCAATGCCATGCAGCAGGGCATATGATGATGATGATGATAATACATAAACGTCTGGTTCTGATCATGTAAAGGAAAGGTAGAAATAAATAAATGTGATTCTGATCGTTTTGGGGGGACAGTAAAATTAGATACCTGGTTCTGATCATGTTTCTTCCTGTTGCATATAGAATTTGGCCTTTCAGTTCCATTGTGAAGTCATTACTGATGTATGTGCCAAAACATGTAGGATGATAAAAACTGTCCTTAATCCTTTGACTCCTTCACCCTATCCACCAGCTTTCTGCATTGCTAGCCAGAACAGCAAAACAGAAAGTTAACCCTTTGACTCCGTCACCCTATCCACCAGCTTTCTGCATTGCTAGCCAGGACAGCAAAACAGAAAGTTAACCCTTTGACTCCTTCACCCTATCAACCAGCTTTCTGCCAGGGTGACAGAGTGAAAGGGTTCAGTTTTTGCAGCTGGAGGACAAAGTGCGGAAGTGAAAGTGTTAACCCTTTGATTCCTGTGCCCTGCCACCAGTATCCTGCAGTTTCAACCATGCTAGCAAGGCAAAAACTTAACTCTTTGACTCTTACATCCTGTCCACCAGCATCCTGCATTGTCAGCCATACCATCATAATCATCATCATCAGGTGCCCTGCCGCATGGCGTTTGCAATCATGGACCTCCATCTGTCTCTATCTCTCGTTGCCCCCAGCATCTCCCCCACCTCCTCGTCCCCAGCCACTCTGCAAGTCTGTCCAGCATTTTCCCCCTGGGTCTACCTGTGCTCTCAACCATACCAGCAAAGCAAAAACATAACCCTTAGACTCCGTCACTCTATCCACCAGCTTCCTGAAGGAAATTGGTGGATAGGGTGCGGGAGCCAAAGAGTTAACAGAGTGCAGATTTTCAGTAAGTACTGTCCAAGAAGAATCTTCCAGATTGACCGGCCAGATAAAATCAGCAACATATGTCTGTGGAAGAAGACACATCAACTGCCAGCAGAAAGCGAAACTGTAAGAAGAAGATGGGGATAGACCAGACACACACTAGGAACAACAGTGTTATGTATCATCAGACAGGCCCTGACATGGCTCCACCAAGGGAAGAGAAAGAGAGGCCAAAGAAACCTAACAAAGAGGCTTCCAAGCAGACACTAGGAGGATGGGCCTTAGCTATAGACAGCTAGAGGCAAAAGCACAAGAAAGAAAGTTTCTTATGGAAGGCTACAGACCAAAAGGGGTGAAGGGTCTAACTAACTAACTCTGATCATGCTTGTGAATGGTAAAGCAGGGAAGGAAAAAGATGGGATCTAAGCTCAAGAGGCTGAACTGGCTGCAATGAGGCCTCAGTGATCTCCCTTTTCGTCTCTGTTTGATGAGACAACCTATTTTTTGTTGTTTTTTATTTTAAAGTGGAACATAGCCCTAAAACCTTGACGAGTCCTGTGGCATCATATTCCATCATCATCATCAGCTGTTACATACATTAATTATTATATGTATTAGTGAAACGTGTCTGGACTTAAATGATATTTTGCCTCGAAGTTGGGGCAGCTGTTAGAGTAACTGCTTGTCACTGATTTGATAGTAACCATCATTTAGCTTTATGAATCATGTGTTGAAACTAACTGAAAGTAAGTTGTTTTTTTTTTTTGGTTTGTGTTGATTTTTTTTGTGTTCCAATTTTCGCAAATGCGTGTATGCACGTTGGTTTGCCCACACTGCGCAGGCAGTATGTTGCTGCAGTCTGCATTCTCCCCTCTTAAGTAGGCATGCATGTTGGGTATTTTCATGTTTCCATATGCCAGCCACTGACATGACTTACAGAATCTTTAGCATGTATATTTGGTATTTTCCTTGTGTATACACACAAAAGGGGTTCAGGAACTGTACATTTGTTGACCTGGGAGATCAGAAGACTGTCCACCCTAACCCACCAGGTGAACATGTCCAGGCAGATTGAACCCCGGACCTTTGTACTGGAAGTCCAGTACTGGAAGTATTTACCCACTTGATTACTGTGCCTGTTGTTCAGCTGTAGTGAATGATAAAAGAGTATTCTGAACCAGCAGATTGAAAAAAGGAATATATTTTGATTCTAAGATCAAATGAAGAGTGAAAATATAATTATGTTCATTGATTAAGAAAATGCAGTTTTTGTTTCTCTCTGTGTGTTTGTGTGTGTGTGTGTGTGTGTGTGTGTGTGTGTGTGTGTGTGTGTGTGTGTGTGTGTGTGTGTGTGTGTGTGTGTGTGTGTGTGTGTGTGTGTGTGTGTGTGCATGGATGCATGCATGTGTGGAGAGGGGTGTGTGTGTGTGTGCAAACATGGGTTTGTGTGTTTGTGTGCATATGATGGGTGTGTGAGTTTGTTTGTGCATGTGTTTGGGTATGTGAGTTTGTTTGTGCATGTGTGTGTGCGTGCATGCGTGCGTACGTGTGTGTGTGTGTGTGTGTGTGTGTGTGTGTGTGTGTGTGTGTGTGTGTGTGTGTGTGTGTGTGTGTGTGTTTGCATTCAGTGTGTGTGTTCATAAATGCATAAGTGCGTGCATGTGTATGTGTGCTATTACAGAAAAAATACAATTTTTGTTGTTCTTATTCCAGGGTTTGGAGCGTACCAAAAGGTCCAGCTATGAAGGAGGCAATACTAACTGGGAAGAAAATAACCTTGGTCGTTATGCAGACAGGTGAAACAGTCTTTTATCTCTAAAAGCTGAAAGTGTTCAGTTTTCATTAGTATTTTAGTTGATCTTCATCTTTAATTTTATCTCAGCATTTTGACTGTTAAACAGCTTTTTTTTGATATTGTCTTTTTTTTAATGGAAGGATTTTTTTTCATTATTGTCTTACGTTTTCTAGTTGAGTGTGTCCATTGTGTAAATTTTCATCAGCATTTTAATTGTTTCATGTGTGGTTTTTTTTCAGCATTTTGATATTTAAACAGGTTTGTTTTTTGTGTCAGACTTAGTTTCTGTGCCTTTTTTCAGTGTGTTGATTTTTTTCTGATATTTTATTAATATGTCTGTCATGGTGTAGCAAATTATTATGGAGGGCAAAATGATATGAATGTCTGTGCAGTGGTCGAACAATATGTTTTGTAGTACTGTTGGATGTGTATTTGCAACCCTTTCTCCCTAATTTGTGAGTGAACATGTTCATCTTGTTTATATCTGATTAGTGTTACTATATAGAATATCAGGCATGCATCCAGTGTGCATTGCATATGTGCATGATTACACATGTCTATGCAGATGTGTGTACAACTACATTTATGCGTCACCTGTCTTTTTTGAAATCATGAATAATGGATATATGCTGCATTAGATGCGCTGACATTTGTGTAACAATTATTCATAATGTTTAATTACTTTGTTATGAAATTTTGTGTGATTCAGAGAATGAAGTAAATTTATGGTAAGTCTATAATATAATCACAAGAGAACATCTGCATGCATTTGTTACATTGTCTGGTATTTCACCTCCCTAAAAATCTGTTTTATTATTTCAGTGAAATGCGACTTGTGGAAATTGTGGATGGCATTTGTGTAAATGCTAGTCAGGAGGTTAGTATTTGGATTATTTGTCAATTTTTGTCAAAAGATCACTATTCAGTTTGCTGTGTTTACTGGTATCATTTTGTAGGTTTAGGGTTTAAAACAGATTGATTTTGTGGGTCTTGTGATCAAATTGCAAGACAGAAATATAGGAGCCAGCACCATATCATCGAGATGAGAAGTCTTGTTTCATGGGACTTGACAACTGATAGCAAAATAGGTATACCATGTCCTATAACATGTTACACAGTATTCCGGTGTCAGTTTATAAATTGAAATCAGCATCAGTGATTCATGTTATGTCCACACAGTAACAGTTTAGCAAGGTGAAATAACTTGGACACATCGTCTGTTTTGTTTGTTTCATTTCAAACAAACAGCTCTTTGTTCTTCCTTGTTTTAAAACAGTTGTTTTCAGACTTGGTAAACAAACAGTGTGTTTTTTTGATATTGTATAATGGTTCAAACATTCGAAAAGATAATGGTTTTCATTTTTGAGATGTTTAATATTTGATGAATAGTGCATGAAATATTTGCTGAATAATTTTCATTGAGATATTTTAGTATTCGAGGAACAGTGCAGGGAATATTTGCTGTGCTTGATTATATTTCAGTGCCCACAAGTGATGGAAGATTATGAAGACTTCATAGAACAGTTTTGGCTGAACTCAGGCTTAGAGAAAGAACCAGAGGCATTCTACCAATACTTCTGCATTGACAAAGTGCAAGGTATGAAAATGTTACTAACCAGCTGGCAACCATCCATTCACGCAACCACTGAAACATCAAGTCTCTCCCAAACAAAAGAAACTGACAACCCCTTTCCCCCAGCTTGCTTCCCATTCTTACCTCATACACAGAGCAGCATCAAAGACAATGAAATACATGACAAAACAAAAGCAAAGGAGACAAGCAAACAAACAAGTGATAAAGGTTTACCAGCCAGTCAACAGTTTTACGAAATCCAAAACAAGTGTGACTGTCCGCGTTCAAGCAAACAGGACCCAGAAAAAAAACACAAAAATAGAATAAGAAGACATATTTGATACAAAAAGACAAGACAGACACATATGTTTGGCCAACTGGCCTTTGTCAAGTGTAAGATCACACATAAACAAACACCAGATACGAAAATTAGGAGAGAAAGACTGAAACTTCCCTGCTGCTCCGTGTGCGAAAAGGAATAAACTGACTAAAATGACATCATAATGTGTTTATGAGTAAATATGATGCCAGAGTGGAAGTGAGATGAATTCTGCAATTTGAAAAGTGGTCATGACATATTAATGTTGTTTTATCCTGAAGAGGGACCAGTTCTAAAACTAAAAGTATGATGCACTGACTAAGAGTAGTGTTTAGAATGTAAAGGATCCTATTATTAAATAATGCATAAGAGAAAATATATGCATATGACTGACTGAATGGGAAAATATATAATCAAGAAGTATGGCTGATGTAAGTGGATCGTACCTAGTGCAACGAGTCCGGTCTGAGCTTGGAATAGAAAGAAAAACATCCTAAACCAATAGCCAAGGGGCTGAAGGGAAAACTGGAGTCCCCGGAGAAAAATCCCTTAGTCAGACATGGCTGGGCCTGTCTTGTAAAGAAGAATTAAAACATTTTGAATAAAAAAAATATGTAATGAAATAAAATAAAAATAAAATAGAAAAAAGAAAAAGGCATATGTGCAGCTGGCAAAGCCAAGACCTCTCTGGGATTGGAAAATGGTGATAACATGGTCTATTTCAGTAAATCATCATCGTGCTAAAACATACATGGACTCCAGGGCATATTAAAAGAAGATTGTATGCATAAATTCATCCAAGCAGTATAAACATAAATTATACATGAAGGACAAGGAAGTTAATACCTATACATTCAAGCGAATACACGTGCACACACATACACACCAAGTAAAAGTACATACACAAGAAGTACATACACAAGGAGCAATGCCCAGATAAAAGTACATGAAGTGGCATGATACTGAATTCTGTTGAGCAGCAGGGAAGTTTCATTTTTTCTGTCCTAATTTTTGTATCTGGTGTTGGTTTGTTTGTGATCTTATGCTTGACAAAAGTCAGTTGGCCAAAAATATGCGCCTGTCTTGTCTTGTTGTATCGAATACGCGTTTTTATTCTTTTTTTGTGGTTTTTTTCTGGTTCCAGTCAACAGTTTACCAAGCAAACTTTTGTTTAAAGAAATGAATACAGAGACAGAGATTGCACAGATTTGAATTGTTTGGCCTACTTGGGTATCAGTGAGAAAACAGAGGAAGAGAATTAAGAAAGTTGTGTAGATGTTAGATTCTTGCCCATTTCTAAGCTGAATATGTACCATAACTGCAGTGAAAGTTCTGACCTTTTGTGACATTTTGTATGAATATTCCACTTACCACAAAGTTAGTGTAGGCAGGGTCTTTTTTGTTAATTGCAAGCGTAAGAAAGATGTATAATGACCATGGATTTCTGTTCATAGATCTTGCTGTATTTTCATCATAGGAAAACTTAGACTGTAAAAAGGATCAGAATGGGCAAGACATTTTTAAAATTCACTGTATACTGTATAATTTCTTGGCTATTTGTGGCTGGGGTTTTATTGAATTACATCTGGCCATTGTAACAAAGAGGTAATGTTTACTTTGAAATGTGTTCTGACATAAATCTTTAGTTAGCATCGGAAACAAAGAAACAAAAAAAAATTGCCTTGTGGAATTGATAAACAAGTGGCCAGAACTATGCACTGACTGCAAGTTAGTCTCACGAGAAAGAAACAGGTAAGCAGTCTGGTCAAGGTGCTTGTATGGCTGACCATAGACATGGATAGAGAGAGAGGCAGCTAGTTCTGTCTCATTCTATATTATTAAAACTTGCTATGCCTTGGTGTTTGTGAGCATACAGAGCTAAATAATGTCAGTGTTTCATTCAACTAAGTTCAGTTCAAATTTGTGGTAAATATCTATTTTAGAAAAACAAAAGATGATAAGCAATGAAACTATGCTGAATGGAAAAGTTTGTTATTTAAAATTCGCAGAAATTGAAACAGAAAACAAAAGAAACTTAAAAAAATATGGATTCATTGCAGTTGGACAAATTCCATATGTGCTCCACCAAATCTGCCAGTAATTATATGGCAGACTCCCTGAGCCTGTGCAAAACTCTATGCACTATGAGGAGGTGGGGAAGGGAGAAAGGAAGCTGAAATACTAAGCTGACACCACCAGAATGATGGAAGCATTGAGGTGGTTGGCGAACAGGCCAGTTTTGAATGTTTTGGGCTAAGATTGAACCTGAGATATTGGATATTGAATTCACGGTTCTATCAAAACCAACCAGCATGCATAAAAATCGTGGCCTGCCTGAGGGCTGAACCTACTACAACTCCTGCATAATGAGCATGGCGCTCTAACAACTGAGCTAATGGGCCACTCGATAGAAGGAGCAAACTAGCACCACATTAATACACTATTATTTACAAGCAACACTTATCTTTTTTTTTAAAGTGGTATTTCAAGTATAAGGGCATTGGTCTGAAAAAACAAACAGTACTTGATGCTGAAGCCAACATTGGCCATGAGTTCATTGGTTAGCTGTTATGGTTATATCTATGGGCTGACTTTCATGTCTGTTATTGCTCTTTGATATGTAACTCTTTGATGTCATTTCTAAAATTTTTGGTTCAGTTTATATCACAAATTTAATGGTGCAATGTATACAAAATTTAAAGTCAGTGGATGAATTTTTCAGCTTGCTGCCCAAACAACACCTATGGTCCAACATGCACTCAGTGCTTTGTTGGCGTAGACAGACCCTGCAAGGGAAATGGAGAATGTGATGTAAGTGACTTGCTTTTGAATTAATGTCTGTCACTGTTCCTGAATTCTTCAACAGAGGAATGGTGGTACTTGCCTAGGGAAAGAAGAAGGAAGAAGGAGAGGGGAAAAGAAAGAGAGAGAGAGAGAGAGAAAGGAGAGAGAGAGAGAGAGAGAGAGAGAGAGAGCTGCATTAAAAGAAAGAAAAAGGGAGACAGAACTTCATTAGAGTGTGATTAGGCGCATGGGATATAGAAACACACACAATTCCAAAACTGTTGTAAACTTGTGGTTGGATGCATGAACTGCGTATCAGAAGTAGATGTTAAAACATGAATTGTGAAAGAAATAGTTTGCTGACTATTGCTGGGTGCATGAAATTTGGAGTTTGTTCAAGAGGGATTCAGATGTGTGCCCCATCCAGATCTGCTGGCAATTCCTTGAACCTGTATAAAACTATTCGCACTGGTAAGGTTTTGAAATGATTACAGCATTGATTTCAATAGATGTTAAAAAGTATTGTATGTGTGTTTTGTTGTTGTTGTAATGTATATTGAAATTAATGCTGTAACTTTATCATTGTTTATATGATTAAGTCATGTATTTATATAGAAATAATGTTTACATGCGAACACTTTTATTTTCATGACCTTGTATATTGTTGTGATCACTTTCGTTGCTAGTTTGGAATGCCGACTATTTAAACAAATGTGATTAAAAAAGAAAAGATGAAAAGAATTGTCTGAGGCCATTGCAGTTTAAACACACTATTCATAGTGTGATATCACTGATATATTGGAGGTATTGGAGCCAACGCTGAGACAGTTGCATTGTGGTGTTTTCAGGGAGAGGGGACACGCAAGGGAACGGGGAAATGTAACTGTACCCTTGGTTACGAGGGGGAAGTGTGTGACTCTTGTACAGAGGGTTTCTTTGAAACTTTCAAAAATGATACGCATACTGTTTGCACTGGTAAGGACTTTTGTGATGTTATGTGTGACTTGTTTGTGCTCTGGTATGTGGCCCATTTTTAAATAATTCATAATAAAAAAAAAAGGGGGGATGAAAGGAGCAGAAAGGATTATGTCTTTATGTTTTATATTGACTGTGACAAACCATCTGTGAGTGTGTATGTGTGTGTGTGTGTGTGTGTTCGTGCATGTGTGTGTGTGTGTGCATGCATGTGTATGTGCATTGTGTGTGTATGTGTGTGTGTGTGTGTGTGTGTGTGTGTGTGTGTGTGTGTGTGTGTGTGTGTGTATGTATTGTACAAGTAAGGTGAGCATGAAATGTTGATTTAGATAAATTTGTGGCATGTGAGTGTATGTGCCTGGTGTGTGTACGTAGACATGTGCATGCAGGGTTTCTTAACTGTTTGTGGAAGAACAACAAACAAGATAAATTGAAAAGAGGTAAAAATCTGTTCCCTGGACAGGTATGGTCCAATTTTTAAATCACATGCAGATTCATCAGATGTGAAAGGAGATTGTTAGCTGGGCCCTACTGTCTTGATGATTTTTTTCTTTTTTTCCCCTCAGCTTGTCACCCATCATGCAAAAAGTGCACTGGAGAAAGTCACATGGACTGTGAAGAATGCAACCTGGGTTGGACTCTTAGTGATGAAAATGGATGTGAAGGTAAAAACTGCTCTGTGTGTGTGTGTGTGTGTGTGTGTGTGTGTGTGTGTGTGTGTGAGTGTGTGTGTGTGTGTGTGTGTGTGTGTGTGTGTGTGTGTGTGTGTGTGTGTGTGTGTGTGTGTGTGTGTGTGTATCACTGAGTGGTCAGTCATTTGGGTGAGGTTTTTCATGATGTAGTTTCATGGTGACTTTTTCGGCATTTGTGTTAGAGGGGGAAATGAGCAAGCTATCTGCTTGAGGTTAAGATGTGAGCGCGCGCGCGCAAAAACAAACTGATATGGCATACAGGGGAAGGGAACGAAAGGAAAATAAAAATGCTGAACGCAGAAAAGAAAATTAGATTTTTTTATGTGCACTTTTATTTCATAGTGTATGCGGCAGTTTCTGATACTTGCTAAAGAATGAATAGTGTTGACAGATACGCACACCCCCTCAACAAAGCGAGCGCATATGTTCATTATTACAGTTGTTTGATTATTTTTGTTGTTTTTCAGATTTTAATGAATGCGAGCATGATCCTTGTGAAGACTTTGCTTACTGTAACAATACCGAAGGATTCTTTTCCTGTCAAAGTAAGTTTGTGACAGTTTCAGTGTCAGTGCATTTGTGACACAATTTTTTGAATATATGTATTATTATACTAAATTTTGTTAATATTCTTGGCCCTGTTATGAATATGTAAGTCTGAGTGATGATAGCTTATTTTCAGAATCAAAATGACCCAATCTGTGCACTAATGATTTTTGCTTGAGTGTGTTGTCAGTACTCCTATCCAGGAGAACCTAACAATGAAAAGACAAGGCCAGTTTATAGATTATGTATACCTACAATGTTTCTCAGTTATAAATTTGTTAATATGCTAAGTTGAACTATGCTCCGATAGATTATGTATACCTACAATGTTTTTCAGTTATGAATATGATAATATGTTAAGCCGAACTTTGCTCTGACAGATTATGTATACCTGAAATGTTTCTCAGTTATGCATATGTTAATATGTTAAGCTGAACTTTGTTCTGAAGAGATCATTAATGTTTGCAGTTGAGCATAATGAAATCAGATAAAAAATGATTATGTGGGTTTGTGCAAAATCTGAGGACCATAATTGTTTATCATCCAGTACTATGTTTGCTTGTTAACTTCATGATAATGTTATTGGTATTTTCAAATGCCTTGTAAAACAAACCAATGTTTGGATTGTGATAATGATCATGTTATAACTTTGAGATGTTTCGTAGTACGGGTTTGTGTTTCAGGTTGTGATCCAGCTTGCGGGGCTTGCTATGGGCCAGGGAATGACAAGTGTAGATGGTGCAAAGATGGCTATTACCTTAAAAACAAACAGTGCCTGGGTAAGTACATTAAGTGGTATCTGTAGAAGGCCTTATAAACAGAAGTTTTAGTAAGTTGGATTGGAACATGTTGTGAACTCCACTGAGGTGATCCAGCAGCAGTGCAGGGTCTTTTCTGGTTGGTGGCTGTTTGGTAGGTTGACATCTCTGGTTTCCATAGACTTCTTGGCACTAGGACTTTGAGTGAATGACATGGCCAAAATATTTCCATCTTTTCTTTCTGATGACTTTTATGTGTATAGTTGGTGTTGGTGATGTGACGTGGAGCTGGGGTGAGTATCATGGGATCAATGGCAAGCACTAAGGGAGTGCCTAAGTTTGGACAAGGAAAACAAAATGTCCTCTCTTTATTTCTGTGTGGTGATGTGAAGTGGAGCTGGGGTGAGCATCATGGGATCAACGGCAAGCACTAAGGGAGTGCCTAAGTTTGGACAAGGAAAGCAAAATGTCTTCTCTTTATTTCTGTTTGTCCTGATCATAGACTGGGTAATGAAGAAATGCACACATGGTAACAAAGGCAACAAGTGGTCAGAGGCAACAACTGTCCAAGGTTTTGATTTCACATATGACCTCGCCTTACTCTGCCATTTATATGATGACCAACAGGCACTGACAGATGCATTGGCAAGGGCTGCTGGCCCCTTTGGACATCAGCGCATCAAAAACCAAATTAATGAATGTGAATGCAAGAGAAGGAATGGTTAAACTCAGTGGAAAAGACCTTGAAAATGTAGGGGAAGTAAAGTGTCAGCAGATGGCAACATCACCAAGGAAGTCAGAACTAGAATAGTAAGGGCTGCTGTAGCATTCAATTCTCTGAACAATATCTGGAAATATAAAACATTAGTACTAGTAGAAGAACAAATCGAAACCTTTTCAAATCCAGTGTCCTCTCATTCCTAATGTGCAGATCTGCAAGTTGATGTTGTACAAAAGCCTTGGAATATACACTGAATGCCTTTAAAAATAAGTGCCTCAAGATGATCCTAGGCATAAGACGGGATGAGTTTAAGACCAGCCAAGAAGTAAGAGAAATTGCCCAATAACCATACATATCAAATGTCATTAGAAAGAATAGATGGAAATATTTTGGCCATGTATTGAGAATGGACACTAAAAGACTACGAAAGGCAGCGTTGTTTTGGATGCCAAAGGGACACAGATGAAGAGGAAGACCAAAAACAGCCCTCAAAAGAACATTCCAGTGTGAAGGAAGAGCAGTAAACATCAATGACCTGAAAGCAGCTGAACAGACGGCCTCCAATAGAGAAAGATGGAGAGCCCTGGTTCCTGCTCTATGTGCCATGTTTGACACTGGATGACAAGGAAAGAAGGAAATGCAGGTGCTTGTCCTTGTAAAAGATCATTATTATTTACTTACTTTTCTGTTCTTTTTTTTTCTTACTTACCAGTGCATGAAAGACACCTCACTTTCCTACTCTTTAGGTCTGCATTTACTTTTTCTTTTCTCTACTTTGTGAAATGTTTCAGATGTAAGTGAGTATGAAAGTGACATGATAGGAGACTTCTCTACAGCATAAAATGGGATATCTAAAAATGCCCAAGGTGCATATAGTTGTGACTGCAAACCTGGCTGTGTTGACAGCGCCTTTGATACATGTTTTGTTTGTTTGTTTTAATGTTTCAGATGTAGATGAGTGTGAAAGTGACATGTTGGGAGACTTGTGTACAGCAGAAAATGAAATGTGTAAAAACATCCCGGGCTCATACAGCTGTGAATGCAAGCCTGGCTATGTTGACGATGCCTTTGGTACTTGTGTGGTTGAGGTTATAGGTAAGTAAATATATCCTTGAGAGTTCATAATCACACAAAGAAAAGTAAGTTAGAACTCAACATAAAGTGTTTTTGATTAGTAAAATATGTGTATATTTCTGGCGCAATTTCAACATTTGTCTGTTGTCTATGTGCATTCTTCTGATTACTGTTGACTTATTCCAGTAAGTTGTGCCCATTTTTTTGTTCATGTTTTACTCTTCCGTTCCCTTACTATGCCCAGTCCTTTACTCTGCAGTGTACTGACAGAAGCTACTGATGGCATTATATCACATTGTTTTGCTGAGATGTTGCTGACTGACTAGAATAATGCAAGTCTCCCCCTCACCCCCACCCCCCTGACCAGCAATGAGAAATGTGATTTCACATCTCAAGTCAACCAGATGTATAGTTGTAAATGTAGGGGTGTTCTTGTGGTTAGAGCAACTGCTAAGCATTCAAAAAACCCTAGGTTCAAAACCTGATTGTGATTGTGCTTTTTAATTCCCTTCCATTCACTTTGTTTAGTGGTTTGCGTGCTTGTTTTTCAGATGAGATGATAAGCTGAGGTCCTGTGTGCAATATGATTTAGTGTACATATCATTCATGTTTGCCATGGATCAACTTGGTTTCTTGTT
The DNA here is from genome assembly GCA_030674185.1 of Monoplex corrugatus. Taxonomy (NCBI): domain Eukaryota; kingdom Metazoa; phylum Mollusca; class Gastropoda; order Littorinimorpha; family Ranellidae; genus Monoplex; species Monoplex corrugatus. The sequence continues at coordinate 54,582,487 of CM060312.1, read as the reverse complement.
CCATAGTTTTCACTATTTAGTGGCATTACTCCAGAACTCTTCTTTAAGCTTGCCATCACTCTTCACTGTGTGGTAAAATTATTCTAATACACACATCTTTCTATACCCCTGTGCATCTTTGCTTAAGATTACTTTATGTAGGGTGGTTTTCATGATAACTACATTTGGACATCGCTCTTTCTCCTTCGCAGCCCCCACTATCTGGAACTCTCTTCCCTTTGAAATCCGACACCTAAAATCGACTTCTTCTTTCAAAACAGCTCTAAAAACTCACCTCTTTCAAAAATATTATCAGTAAGTTCAACCTCATTTCCCCCCAGCCTAATAGTAGAAAAGGTGTGTTAGTGTGTGTGTATGTTATAGTAGGTAGGTGGGGGGTGGTTGTGGGTGATTATAGAGCCCAATGTGCCTCACAGTACTTTGGGGTATAGCCGTGGGGGTTGTGGGGTGCATTTGGACTTGCGTGAGAATCCGTGTATGATTGTAGCGTATGTAGTATTTTTATGGATTTATTCTATTACTTTGTATTGTGTATTTAGTGTATGTACGTGAGGTCCGAGAGATTGAAATATTGTGAGTGAATGATTGTAAAGCGTCATAAGCTCCGCCGTAGGCAGAGATGTGCGCTTATAAATGGTCTCTTATTATTATTATTATAATGCGCATACAGATATTATGTAAAGCTTCATGATGTGCGTGCTGATGTTCAGTAATTCTACATAATGTGCATACCAGTCTTAGGTAAAACTTCAGAATGTGCGATCGATTGTTTGAAAATGGCATGATATGTAATACTGTTTGTTAAAACTACAGAATGTGCATATATGTATGTGTGCATGTTGACCTAGGTACAATTTTGCGCAACACATTCAAGGTAAAAGTGAGAATATCATTATCGATAAACTTTGCATATACTAATATTCTGTGTTCTTGGGATGTGTGAGCATAGTTCAGCAGGACTGCATCTTCACCTTGATGCTGTTTAGGATCTTCTTCTCCATTTCACTGTCTTACCTCTTTGTATACACTAGGTCTGATGACAAGCTTGTCAATCTTGCATGTCTCAGAGCAAATACCAAAATGCATCAGGTCCTGATCCAGGGGATACCCTTTGCTGATGATTCTACTTTGACATATCACACACAGTCTGGTCTCCAGAGGCCAGTCAGCTTGTTGGTGCTTGCATGCCAAGAATTATGCTGCATTGGAACTCTGAAGAAGACCAAGATCATGGGCCAGAACATCAGCACAGCCCCCAGTGTCAAGCATCGGTAATCACATCTTGCAAGTGGTAGACTGATTCACCTATTATGGATTAGTAATTCACCTACTATGGATTAGTAATTCACCTACTATGGATCAACAGTCTCCAGCAACCTGTCCCTCAACCTAGATCTCAACAGGTGTATAGGGAAAGCAGCTGCTGCCATTGCAAAGCTGTCCAAGACAGTGTGGGAAAATAACAAGCTTAGAAAACCCTTCTCTACTGCAGCTAAAGCAGACAACCTGTGTACACCAAAGGCTCTGTCTCAAGAGCCTCCATGATAACTGTTAGCTTGGTCAGGTCCACTGCATGCAGGACAGACACATCCCAAAAGATGTCTTTACAGAGAGTTTGCTGCTGCAGGATCCTGGCCTGTAGCGTCTTTACAGATAGTTTACCTGGCCTATAGGATGGCCACTACTGGAACATGAAATTCACTTGGGAAGAGAGCTACAAATTGCTGTGCCTGATGACAGGCTGCATGTGCACACATTGCCACTCAGAGGGCCAATGAAGTCGACTGTGATGGGACAGAAGAAAGAGAAGAAAAGCTGCATCATCCAAATACAACCAACAGCCTTTGTATGGGGAAACAGTGCCAAGGACCGCCACTCAAGAATCAGCGTGTTCAGATACAACTGTCGCTGTTTAACATTTAACCGAGGCCTCAACCAGGAACATCCATTGTCTAATGAGATAGATGGAGCCATCATAAGATGTCTGTGCAGGTGAAAGAAAGAAAGTTAGATACTTCAAGGCTTAAAGCCTGGGCAAGCTTTGCAGCTTAGCTGCTTGAAACTGAGGAGTATTTTCTCCAAACTTTGCTTCATTTCCATTCAAATTACTAAAACTTTTAGTACCTTTTGTAACTGTTTATACATGGTTTGAAAGTGTGAGAAATCTATTTGGTTTATGTCAGATTTTTGTCACTGTATTCACAATGAATAACATGGTTTCAGAGACTGATGAAGATGATGGCAGAGTGGGTGTGAAAGTACCTAAAGTGAATGAAGATCCAGCTAAGAACCTTGGAGACCAAATGACCAAGGATGCAACAAGGGATGAATTATGATCAGTTAGAAGTGAACAGTAAACATGTGTTTGATACTATAAACTCAAGACAGGCACAAATTCATTAAAGAAAGAAAACAGAAAAGCATTGTTTGGTTAGTACTGGCTCGCTTTGATTTTTAAAACAAATTTGTATCTGTCTTGTCTTTTTTGTATCAAACACATGTTTATTTACACCCTTAAAATTTTGATTTGTTTTGTAATTTGATTTTTATAAGATCTTTATGTGTGAAGATGACAGGAGGTTGGCTTAATTTAACATACTTGTTTATGTTAAAGATTTTGAACAGATTGAAAATGCAAGCTCTTAGAAGAATTTTAGCTATTAATATGAACAGAAGTTATTAAAGCTCTTAAGTAGGACTTTAGTCATACTTCATTAGGGAAAATTTTTGGGTTGAATTTTCGGCTATATCTTATGTCTTCTTTATGTGAGTCATTCACATATTTGAATGCAAACTTGTACCAATTGTAAAATGATACAGCTGTGAGTGTTCATTAGTATAGACTGGCGACAGTTTGTATCTGCTTGAGAATGGATTTCATTGTATGACTTCCAAAGTTTCTCTGATTTTCCTTGACGAAAATGTGTGTAAAGACTTCACCCCACACACACACACACACACACACACACACACACACACAACACACAACACACAACACACACACACACACACACACACACACACACACACACACACACACACACACACATTGAGTTAACTAGTGTTTATCATATTAGTAACTGGTATTGGTCTTGTGATGCATGTGAGAGTTAAACTGCTGAGACAACAAGAGCACAATAGTCAGAATGAAAGGAAGTCCTATATAAAAGGTTGTTTCTAACTGTAAGGGAATATTGAAAAGACAGAAACAAATTGTCACAGCAAAGTACGTGCTTCAGAACTGAACACCTTCAGAAGAAGAAAATGTGGGCTGAAATTAGAAGTATAGGCCTGCATGTGTCTTCTAAAAACTATGGTGCCATGCAATACAACACAAGTATGTACTGTACATGGTCGTCTGCATCAGATAAGAATGGTGCTCACCCACTGAGGCCCTTTTAGGGTAAATTTATGCCAGCTCATCACTTGAACGGGATTTATCCTTAGTCTTAACTGGAGGTCTGTCCTGTTCATTTTGTTGCGTACGGGGAGGCAGGAGGAAAACTACTGGTTACTACAACTCCTTTGACCACCAAGCCCCCATGGTAGCCAGCAGGAATTGGGCAGAAATGGCTACACTCATCGCTAAGTGTGGCCTAATCATGTAGGCAGTGAACAACAGAAGAAGAAGAAGAAGAAGAAGAAAGGGAAAATCAAAGAGATTTTTGACATGTAAGAGATACAAATTGCCCCAAGCCAGCCAGCTAATGCGCGCACACACACACACACACACACACCACACCACACACCACACCACACCACACCACACCACACCACACCACAACCCAACCCAACCCAACCCAACACAACACAACACAACACAACACAACACAACACAACACACACACACACACACACACACACACACACACACACACACACACACAGTGATACATCAGTGGCACAAGTAGGTTCTGAAATAGTGAGTGAGCAGCACAGAAATATCAAAGGACATCTTAAGCAGGCTGCAAGAGAGCCAAAAGCTCATCAAAAACAAAGACAGGTTCTGTGAGGTCACAATCTGTTATGTGAATGGCAGAATCAGGAAAATGATTTTGTCTTTTATTTGTTAATTTTCAGATTTCATTGTTTATTAATTGGTACACACATAAATTGTCAGTGTCGGGGTTACAAGAAAATCTGTGAACCAGTAGTACAGTGAAAGTTTCTCTTTGTTTTGTGTACATTGTGTTCTTTCATGTGCCTGTATTGTAGTGCTATGAATTGTTGTTAAATTTGTGGACAAATGTGATATGAATTTCTGTTTTATTAAGACATTGTGCCTGACGTTTCAGTTGAAGTTAGCCAAGCAGTGAAGAGTCAACAAAACCAACTTGAAATTAAATTCTAGATAAATGAAGAACATCTTTTGTATGGACTCAATAAGCCAAATGAATTTCTCCCAGTCTGTCCAGATCTTAGAATACTGCATTAAGTACATTGTTTCCTCAACAAATGGTTTCCATGAATTTGCCATAATTTCCACCATCTCTGCACGTCAGACAACACATTAGATATGGAAAAAATGCTTAAACCATCACTTAAAATGACTTCTTTTGTGTGCCAGCGAGTAGTGAGAAAGAAAAATCTGTTACAGTAACATTTTTATGGTGTACATTGTTTCTGTTGGTTTTGGAGTGTGCCATTTAAGACATGTCATGGGTCAAAAATGGCAAACTATCTTTTCAGTACAGTCTTCAGAAGCAACCATATGATTTTCAGGAAGTAGCTGATACTTTCTGAATGTGCCTGAAGTGGAATACCCGGTGGCATTTTCGATGGTAGTTTTTTTCTCAGGATCTTTAACCTCCATTGTTCATAATTATTTACCCACCTATTTCCTATGACATAGAAGCTGCATATGGTGAAGGTTTGTGGGCCTCCAATACATAAATTTCTTTGCTTTTCTGCATTTAGATCTGTTTTGGCTGAATGAATGCGAAGAATTAATTTTGTCAGTGAAAATAACTGAGTTTGATTGTTGCCACAGTTTTGCCTGTATAATGTCATTTGTTGTTGTAGTAAAAAATACAAAATGTTAACAAATTGTGTATTTCAAATTTCCATTTCATGAGAAGAATATGTGTGTTAGTGTGTCTGTGTGTGTGCATGTGATATGTGCAAGCACTAGAATGCATTGGTGTTCTTCAAGTAAATGCTTAGATCATTCAGTACACCCTGACCCAGTGTGCAGTTCTCAGAAATCTTCTCCCTTTTGAACATAGGTAGATTTGCACAGCTGTCATTTCTTTTTATCAATTTCTGCCTTGCTGGTCTGTTCACCTGTCTGTGTTCAATAATTCTTACATATTTTCTGTCAGGATTGATAATTGGGTACACATATATAAAGTGTGGTTTTGGATCTAGGGAAATGGGATATATATATGCGAAAGCAATTTAAGGTAATTTAGCCTGCTTTACATGTTTTGTGTCTTATGATTAAATTTGTATTGGGGTATGTTTTTTAAATCCCCTGTGTGATAAATTTGACGGAGTGGTCAACACTGGGGGCATCTTGTTGTGTGCATGAATGTGTTATGTGTAATGCTCTTTTCCTTTTTTTTCCCCTGTTGAAGTATTATGTATATTTTGAAATGATTATAGCCCTGATACAGCTCTACGCAGTTGGCTGAGCTCTAAACAAAAATACCGCTAACAAGATGTGCACTGTGATAATCCAAGGCTTTATAACAGAGGTGAAGCTCATGCATGTTTGTGTCTACGAACAGCAAACAAAGTTTACATGACAAGCTAAGCTAAGACTTTGTTATATTAAATATTCTGTTCTGACTGTCTTGTTGTACCATCACAAGTGTTGCATGGATAAAAAGAGATGACGGTCAATGCCATTGATGCAGGTTTTCCTTGGTGTACATCTTGCTTTTAATCCAGATCTCTTTTATGCTTGTTGGGCTAGCTGATAGGGTTGCATTCTGATCAGATGACCAAACATTTCTCCGTTGATCAATAAGTTTTTAATATAATGGATTGATACTGGTTCCACCATTTCTCTGATCTTTACGTTTAAGATCTTGTTGTGGGGTCTTTTTGACAGTTATTCTCTGACAACACACTTCCTCATGGGTGGTTCAGGTCTAGCATTGGTATATTAGAGTGGGGATGAAAACGGGTCTGATTAACTTGGTGGAGGGATGTTGGGGCGTTTCAGGAGTGGGGCAAGTTGGTAGCTGACAGGTGTGGAAGGGAAGGGAATAAGAATTAAGATGCAAGACTTCTAATTGGTCTGGATTCAGTCCACTTGGGTACTTCTTGCCTGGTAGGTAAGGAGTGGAAAATTTTTCCTCCCAGAACATCATGTGTGCTTAAATCCCCTTTATGTGAATATGCACATAGAAAATGAAGTGTACGTGTTACATGTCCTAATTGCGTCAGTGTCCAACGGCTTATGGAAACATGAAAACATCCAGCATGCAGAAGCACTGAGTATGCAAAAGTGCAGCAACATACCACTGGACAGTGGCCAGAACAATGAGCATACATGCATCTGAGAAAAATCAGAATGTTTTATAATAGAAGAGGAAAAAACAACAATAAAGATAGCTGACACTTTCAGAATTTTGGGTTTTATCATTCTGCTCAGTTTTCCATGAAAATGCTGTTGAAGTATTTGAATTCACTTGTTTTGAGTCTAATGCTATTGATGTCAGATATTCTGTTAACCATCATCTCTACTTTGCCGATTTTCATGCTGCAGATTTTACAAAGGATGTTGAAGTTGGTTGTGTTTCTGAAGTCTTTCTTGCCTGTGTGTAGGCATGATCATTGCTATTATCTTGTTCAAAAAATTCTGAGTCTAGATTTGCTTCTCTTGTGATCTTGCTCATGTAAATTGGTAACAATAGGGCAGTCCATGTAAACTACAAACAATAGGAGTCATAATCCTGTATTACTCGAGATTTGTTTATTTTTTACAAAACAGCAAGAAAATGTGGGCCATCAAAGCATGTCAAATCGTCTGATTTTACATTTTGTTTGTTCTTTTACAAAACAACAACAAAACATGGGCCAGCAGGCATGTCAGTGTTGTATATTTTTACATTTTGTTTGTTCTTTACAAAACAGCCGGAGAACGTGGGCCAGCAGGTATGCCAATATATATTTTTACATTTTGTTTGTTCTTTACTAAACAGCAAGAAAACGTGGGTCAGCAGGCATGTCAGTGTTGAGTATTTTTACATACCTATGTGCATTTGTGCGGAGACAACATGAAATGTTCCACATCAGCATGATAAAATTCTAAAATGTTTGACACTATCCCCACAAAACATACCAACCACACAGAATGCATGCACAAATGTACTATGGCACACATATGCACTTGGATGAGACTTCAAACCAGTCAGTGAGTCTTGCTGGTGTGCATACACAGTTCTGATATTATCTCAAAGTGTACAGCTCTGGCACTTTCCATGGCTCATCCCTATTTACCCTGTCAAATGCTTTTTTCTTGTCTACCAAAAACAAGGTTCACTTACATGCAACAGATATTTATCATGGGAAATGAAAAATGTCATTTCACTCGATCCATTTTTGTTGGTACTACAGTCAGTATTACTTGGACTTTTGATGCAAAGCAGGAATGAACTTGGTGACATTTTCTTACGATGTCAGTCACATGAAAACTGTTCATTAAGAGTGATGCTGTATTGTCCGGCCCACATAGCAGCCTTTTCATGGATGTCAAAAGACAAGTTTTAATGACAGTTCGAGTGTGTATGTGCGTGTGTGTGCATGGGCATGCACATGTATGCATGATAGTTTGGGGGGGGGGGGGGGGAGGTAAATGTGGAAATGTAACCCAAAATATGTGTACAAATGTTACTTCAGTATGTCCATCAGTACAAAAAATTGGGACTATCTGATCAACATCATAACCACTACTGTTAAATCCAGACAACCATGGCATCTTATGTGTGTGTACATGCATGTGCGTATGCTTGTGCAATCTTGTTCACATGAAATTTTAATACATTTAACTGGTTATTTGTCTGGCATGAATTAATATTATTTATGATATCACACATGCTGTACTCGACATAAAGAACGCAAGTTTCCTTATTATTAATTCATTTTTTCTTTATTTGTCAACACCTTGAACGGACAATGCACAACACAGCCTGCGGATGACTCTTGCACAACTTTCAACCTCTGTATGATCAACATGGGCACACAACATGAAACATTAAATACACCTACCATATTTTTTTTTTCTTAAATAAACTGTCAACATTCCAGTCTCCTATCATCTCACAATCAGGTGAAATTTGTTAGATATCTGTCCACACAAAGCAAGGGCTCCCCAAACTGCACAAAGTAAGTAATGCGTTCTCTTGTGAATCATGTATTACATATAAAAACAATGTCCCTGCAAATGCCCAATGAATTACAAAACAATGTAATATAAATACTCATACAAGCAAAACTGGCCCCAGTTACTGTGCATATTTATTATGTCTTGTGTAAACAAAATGGAGGTGGCATCACATTGTCTACCTGGCACCAATGCACACCTGTCAACTTTTGTACCATTTGTCAGGTATTTAACATATAATACAGGGACAGAATTCACATCTCTGTACAGTACATATTAAATATTACAAGTACATCAAGAATTCATGTACACTTCATTCAATAACATGTTTACTCAATCATTTCACTTTTGAAAAATCTGATGCATATAAACAACATACACACTTGGCAACCCCAAGTATACATCATTTTCTCATTTCATCAGTTGTTAACCAATTTTTTTAAAGCTAACATTATTCATTACCTTCTCGCTTCCCATACAACAGGCACACAGAGTAAAACATGTTGCTGCATACTTTTAGCCAGTTTGACAACTTACCTGTACACTGACAATGTACAGGTAAACCATCTTCTGTACTAACCATATGGAAGTTTATATCGCTAGAAAATCCTGTGTAGAGACTGGGATTACAGGATCTGCTGCATCTAAAAAAAAAATGAAGAAGTGGGAAATGACTCTCCCACTTTGTTAGTATGTGTAATGACTCATTACAATAAAATGTACTGGGAAACAAGTTTAACACTTGATTAGTCAATATGGGAAAGATTCATTTTATTATATGATGAACTGTGAAATGAGTTTGCCGATTTGTCTGTCATTATGTGTAATGACTGTGATCTCCCTCCCCCACCCCTCTTTTGAAAAAATATGTTTTGCTTCTCTTTAGAAGTTTTGCCTCTGCTGGTCTTTCATCACCAACAGTGATACCATTTTTGCTCATGATTAATGTACATCTTACACCCCCATCCTCCTCTTCTACCATCCATGAAAAGCTGCTGTTTTCCTCTCTGTCATATGTACATCTTTTTAAAAGTGTTTTTTACCTCAACTGAGTTACATCCTTACTTCAATTACAAGTCAAACTATGGTTTGTGATAAACAATGGCTGTCATTTCTAGATAGGTGAAATAAGTGGCTGGTTTTCATTTCTGCCACTGGAAGAAGTTTAACAAAACACACCAAAGTGAAAATATTTTCTATTCTTCAAATGGCCATGAATGTATCAGGTTATACTTGTGACACAGACACAAACTGACATGTGACCATACTTAAAGAAAAGTTTCAAGACAAGGCTGTACGTGTGCAGGAAAAACAGAAATGGAAGAATTAAAGCAGTAAGTGATTTTGCAACATTGGTGAAATAGAGCATATGCCTTGTACAGGCCAGTCTGAACAGCAGATGGATCATTGGAAAAAAACAGGGATTGGTCTGACAGTCAGTGTTGTAACTAACTCTATGGCGGATGATCATGCAGATAGATCAAATACAAAACTTGAAAGAGTCAAGTCAAGTCACAGGATATGCATCAAGATCAAACTGACACAAGCCTACTGATACTAGTGAAAGCCTTATCTTCAAATACACCAAAGAAGTCATATGGATGAAATATGATATAAACTGGCTTTTACTTTCAGGAGAATTTGAAAGAGTGGCACCATGAATCCAGTCAGCAAATCAACGAACACATAAATCTACACAGTGGCTAGCCAAAGAAAATAATAGTATCACACTTTCAATTGGGGGTCCAGACTTTTAACAATTTGGTTTATACTAGCTTCTTTACGTCTTCATCTTCCAACACTGCCTCCCAACATGTTTCAAATTTTATTTTGATTTCTGAATATAAGAATACAAAAACTTGCGTTAAATCTTGTTTTGATTTCTGAATGTGAGAAGACAACTTGTGCAAGTAAAGTAACTGAAATGATGGCCACATATAAATCTAAACAAAATTTAAATGAAATAACAATACACTGTTGATGGGTAAAAGTACAGCTGTGTAGAATGGCATCAGAAGACATATACGACTGCATATGTATGCAACTCATTCAATGCCATCTGCACCAACTCCTTTTATCAGTTGACCTAGCAACACACAACACAAATGAAGGAACAGTCTTGAGCACAATGCTGGAGCAGCAATAAAGCCTTGACTTGTAGATTTTGTTCAGCTGTAATCAGAATGTGGGAACTTTGCACTGTTAGCCAAGTCATGGCTCTTGATATACTAAATTCAATAAATTGTTAGAAGCAAAGACTCAGACTACACGAATGGGGAAGGAGTGCCGATGCAGTATCTATAAACAGTTACACTTTACAAAGTCAAGCCTTGATAGACGGTTCCTTTATATTGTGAATGCAAGTATTAGCTGCCTGTCAGAAGCACAGTGGGGAGCCCTTGAAATACCCAAGCAAGCTAGTAGTATTACATTTTACAGATGTGTTTCAGCAGATATTTTTTTCTTTTTAATTCACTTTCGTTTCTGCATTTATGGCAAGGTTTCGTTCAAATCAAATGGTTTCTTAAGGGGAACATGTACAAAAGTCCATTGTGTAGTTTGATGTCACTGTAATAGTAGTTATAAATATCTATTGATTTGTTCACAAAAAGTACATAAATCATTCATCTGATCTCAATATACAATTGATAAAATCTGATAATACAAACTGATTGAAAAATGACTGTCACCAATGAATTATATACAGATGTTTTGGCAGTAACATTGGGCTTATGTTCAAGTCCTTTCTGCTTTCACTAACATTACCTCAGGACAAACACCTCAGTATGGCAGAAACCCCTATGACGACTGCTGGTAAACTGAGATGGACACTAACAGCAGAAACCCTGACCAGAGCGGAGTTCGTATGTTTTTTGCATCAACAGCCAGTCCCTGTATGTTTTAATACATGGACAGGGATGAATAGTCGGTGCAGCTGTTGCACAACCTGAGCTGGTGTAACCTGTCATCGGAATAATGCACTAAGACTTTGGTCAGTCCTGTTCCATGGGTTCTGCTTGTGAGGAATCTGTAGAGGGAATCTCTTGCTGCGCTCCTGTACTTTCACTGCTGCTGGCTACAACATCCTCCTTGCTGCTTTCTGCTGCCTTGGGTTCACTGCTGCTGGAATCCGCACTGTCTGTCTCCATACATGTTGTGGAGCAAGAGTCTGTGACTGAATTGTCTTCCGATTTCTCTTCTGTGGATGAGGTGGAACAGACTGTGGATGACAGTGTTGTAGTGGATGTAGTGGTGGTGATGGAGGAATCAGTTTCTGAAGTGTTGGCACTCGCAGCACTGCTGTCTGATGTTTCAGACAAGCATGAGGAAGGTGATGTTTTGTCCGAGGATGTAGATATTTCAGTGGATGTGGGAGCCATGTCTGCTTCTGCAGTCTCTGGATCAGGCACAGATTCCAATGGTCCAAGTTCCTCTGATGCTGGTTTTGCACTTGAGCTGGCAGATGCGTCAGTGGCAACAGCGTCAGCCTCTGAGACAGCACACTTTTCAGTGATTTTGTCCATAGCTTTTGCATCTGTGCTGCTTTCTACATCATCAGCTATTGAGCTGCTTCCTTCATTAACTTCTGTCTGACTGGCATCAACACTGCCCCCTACCTCTGCACTGTTGCTCACTTTTTCTTCACCCTCACATTGCCCCTCCCCATTGGGTGTCTTAGATCCCGTGTTATCAACATCTTTCTGGATAGGACTGTCTGCAGGACTGTGTTCTGCTGCTGTCTCTAATACTACCGGTGGTGCAGCAGAGGTCTCAGTTGCTTTGGCTGGAGAATCTTGCTCAGAACTGGCCTCGGGTTCTGCACTGGAACTGCCTTGGGATTTGGTCTTGTCCTGGGATTCTGCATCCAAACTGTCGTGCAATTCTGCCCCTGAACTGTCCAATGGTTCTGCGTCTGAAGCATTCAGGTCTTTTGTATTGGAACTGTCCTGGGACTTCACAGAGCTTGACTCTGCCTCTGCTGCCTTATCAGTGATGTTGGCTGTACAAAGAAAAAAAATACATGTCAGGACTGGCAACCAGAATGGTTAAAAATATTTTGAACTGTGGGAAAACATGTTACACACATGTGTAACTACTTAAATTATATAATCAAGGCAATCAGATCTGCCAGAAACCACCAATTCAGCAATATCACACATGTAATATAACAAAATCATAATGAGAAACACTAGAGAGCTATTTACAAGAGTATAATAAGCTATAATGAAACAAAAATGAAATTAAAAAATACACATTCATTCACTGAAATTACAAGTCCAAACTAGTCTAATCTCCGTACATCTTACGTGTTCAAATCTTGCTTTAGGGAAAATAACAACAAAAAGGTTGATTTAATTTAATTTCAATAAATTGTAAGAGTCCTCTTGTTTTCATAGGTATCTAATTAAAATTGATCCATGAAATAGGCAAGAAATATTACTTGCTGAAAATATATTTAATTGCTGTGACCTAGGAGAGTGGTCCCACGCAACTTCCAACCAGTCTGATCTTTAATCCAACAACACTAAAAAGACAAAAATAAACAAACATACACGCACAGTGATAAACCACCACCAGATATAATGTGATAAAGAAAACAAAACAAAACAAAAAAAAAAAAACAAACACCCCCCCCCCCCCCCCCAAAAAAAAAAAAAAACACCCCACCAACTAATGCACTAGGCCTACTTACTGAGCCAGTCGCCACTTGCAGCTGGAGTGATCTCTGCGCCATTTTCTGTCATATCAGAGGTCTCCTTCATCACTTCAGCAACCACTGGCGGCGTTTCAACCACCTCCTCCACCATGCCAGCCGCTTCTTGGGAGATGGCTGTCGATGTGGCCGCCTCTTCCTCAGTCCCCACCATCTCTTCTGCTGCCACCTGCTGATGAGAGCTATCCACCGTCTCCACTATGCTTGTCACCACTGACAATTCTGGAGACTGGGTACTGGTGACGGTAGAATTTGCAGTTGTGATTTCCACACTGCTGGCAGGATCGTGACTGTTGACTGGTGAGGGTTCTGTGGAAGAAGGGGTGGCGGTAGCACTGGTGGTGGTGGCAGTAGATGTAGAGGGTTCTTTAGGATCAGGGAGGTCGCATACTTCAAGAAGCGGGGCGGTGGAAGGGGTAATGAGGTCGGCGTTAACAGGCCACGCGGTGGTAGCCACGGTGGATGAAGAAGAGGGCCAGGATGGCACAGGGGGTGTGGTGGATGTGTAGCTGCTGCTGGCAGCTGCACTGTTCGTGTCGTCCCCACTGCTGTTGTTGCCATCCATGCCATTCACCAGGTTCTTGGACTCGGACACAACTTTCCTGATGACAAAGATGCCATGTTAGTACAGCTAACCAATCATCTGAATGAAAATGAAAAATGATTTTGAAAAAAATAAAAAAAAAGTCAATGCAATAACATCAAAAAATCAAACAAAAAAACTTTTGTGTATCACGCACCACATTTTTTAAACCTTTTTCGTTGCAATAACACATGATCACGATAAGTCTCCATCGATCAATCAATATAATCGGTTCCATCCATCTTTCTCTCTCTCTCCACAAATCTCACTTGCAGTGAAAATGAATTCACAATTCAACAGACCTTCCACAATGATAATGAATAATGTAAATTTAAAGAAGGGCTGATCCAAAAGTCTCTTCACTTGTTTTGCAAAGTAAAAATGAGAAGTCTAACATACATGAAATTTTCAGAGTTCATCAAATATTTAATTTGTATGAATAATAGACTTTTTAAAGCAACTATCTAGGATGAAAAATGTCCCAGTTTTGATTTCTGGACATGACAGGGATTTTCTCCCATTCCTCCTCTGGCAAAAGACTATTCTTTCACATCAGCCAGTGCACGACATGGAAAGCTTCAAGCTTTCGACCTCTCACGCTTGTTGTCTTCTCTGATGATGCATCATTTTTACTGCTTTTTTAAAATTTTATGTTACATTTGATATCACCAGAAAATACAAACTGTGACCTTTGCAGGCACACTATTTTCAAATGAGAATGCACTGTTATGACAAGAACAATGCAAGTGACAGAACATAAACCAGATGCATGTTTACGTCCGAGTAATAACTGGAAGTCTAGAGGCAACTGAAACCTACCTCTCTCTCTCACTTTCTCTCACACATACACACTCTCTCTCTCACTTTCTCCACACATACACACACTCTCTCTCCATTTCTAACACACACAACACATAAATATGCACAAATACTTCACTACCACCCCACACACACACATTCCTTCACCTAGCAAAACACACACATTCCTTCACCTAGCAAGACATTTTATCAAGAACGAAAGTGCCAGACTTAACATGTGGCTCTGGAATTTCCTGGTCAGGGGGTCACTTTGTTCCATTATCAGTCACAGCATCAAGTGTACAGCTACACCAGCAAGAGAAACTGTTCCGTAGCTTAAACCTTCTGCTAAACAGTACTAATGGTTGTTCCTGATTTTCATTACAATCAAAGCTGGCAGAATTTTTCAAAATTTCATTGCCATTATACGGCTGGGTCTGAGAGGACAGCTCCTTTACTTAGCACCAGAGGTACAGTGTTTCAGGAGGGTACTTCTTTGGCACTGGCTCCCAGTGGCCAGTGTATACAGGTTAAAAGAGATGGAGTGAGTGGAAGTCTTTGAGATTAGACGATAAACCATGTGCAGTATGCACTTACTACACAAAAAATCCAAATTTCATATATAAAGGCATATGGTAAAATCACAGACCCCCCCCCCCCCTCGGAAACAACCAACCACCATCACCACACCCATAACCAGGAACTGCACTGTGATAACATGCTCTCCCTTACAACATAAGCTCAAAATTTACATGTACCTAACAAGCTACAAAGACAGACACTGAAGACATTAAGCAAAACATGAATGGAAATACCATGAATAAGCCGATGAAACATTGACAGGGAAGAAAACCTTTTTCCAAAGATAAATACGCCTTCACGATGAACAATTTAAAACAAAATGGATGCAGGATGTTGTATAAATAGGTTGGCTTACTTTCCAAATGGATCAACAGTGCTCACAACCATAACGTTCTGCAACAGAAATGTGCAAAGTTACAGCTAACCATGTATTTTATCTATGATATGACCTGGAAAAAAAATTTCATCAAAAATAACAAAAGAAATATGTTTGTCCTTTTTCAATTCAACAGCTTTTATCTGAACAATTCATACTCATAGCTGCTTGCTGTATTCAGTCTAGAACTTTATTTTGTTAATTTTCCAATATATTCTAATATTTCTATTCAGCATGATTTGTTAAATCATTACAAAGACAATGAACAAAAGTTGTGTACATAAACATGTACATGTGTACTTGTGTGTCTGTTGTGCATGTACGTGGGTATATGTATAGATGTATGTTTATGTACATTTAATACGTATGTATATCTTTGTTTATGTATATGCACATCAACTATATTATCCATTTTTGTTGCTGTATCCTTATGTTGCCACAAGGTGAAAAACATTAATAAAACAAGTTTAAAGAAACAAATTTCAGAATAAAATCCCAAACAACAACCCCTCTTTAGCTTTGACAACTGGACAACAACAGAGGAGAAAATCCTTACAAGAATTCAATTAAAAAAAAAAACCAAACAACTTTTCACTAATCAGACATCATATGTCAACTTAACTTTTAAAAATAACCCTGTGTTTGCACAAATCGTACATCACGACATGTCAACATTTGTTTTTATTTCAATTCCAATTAACATAAACTCCAACACAAAATTGCAATGTCTCTCACCTTTTCCAGACCTCTCATGAACTTGTCACAACGCTTGTAGTGTCGCTTGGGATCAGTCAGCAGCTCGCACAGCCGCTGAATGGTGAAAGGGGCACTGAAACAAATTGGGCTTTTTGATCAATACTGATTCAACAAGGATTTGTGACAAACACTGAATGATAGTGAATCAATGAAGATTGAAGTTCTGCTCTTGAACAATTTGACCAGATTTTCCTTGACTCAGTTTGAAAAAGGTGACTTATAAAAACCAGGCCACTTAATCAGAGAGAGAGAGAGAGAGAGAGAGAGAGAGAGAGAGAGGAGAGAGAGAGAGAGAGAGAGAGAGAGAGAGAAGAGAGTCACCAGACAGACAGACAGACAAGCAGACAGTGAACAAGCAAGAGGGTGGACACTGACAGCATGATGGGGAAAAAACAAGGAACTCTAATGAACAGTGTCCAATTTAAAGTAAGTTAATTGTATCCATAGTTACCCATGAAATTTGTGGACAGCATCCATGATGCGTGCTCTGTACACTTCAAATCGGGCGTTTTCCACATTTGGGCAGGAAGGCAATTCATCAGCAATACACTCTTCATTGAAATCAGCCATCACCTGCTCTAGTTTGGCCACAAACAGAGCCTTCAGCATAGTCCATGGAAACCTAAATACACACATACAAACAAACAATTCAAAATCATTAAACTGTCAACATTTTTTTCTCAAAACTATACATGCACTGATACTGTTCCAAGTCCTATTAAAACGACATAAACTCACGCATTTCTCACTATCGGCGTTCCAGCACTGCAGCACATTTCTAACGAGCAAAAGAATACAAGGCTGGCGAAATCTCGCCTGGTCGCCTGAGCCGAGTAAAAAACCTGTCGGGCAAGTCAAAATCAAAAACTACTAGTCTGCTGGGTGAGTGACAATTTTGACCCCTGCAGTTGATAAGACGATATGTCAAAGAAACTAGTTTAGAAGGCATAGACATTACCTGATTATTTTTACTTGTCTCTCAGGACATAAGATTTCAGTTAGGGTGGATTAAATATTTTCAAAGTGTTTTTCCTTCACATTGAAATGAAATCAAGAAAATGCACACACACACACACACACACGAGAGACAGAATACTTATACAACAACAAATAGGAAAAGTTTGGGAAAAAAAACCAAAACAAACAAACAAAAGCACCCATCACCACCAACAAAACAACAAACACATCAACCAATCAACAAAAGCCAACAGATACGTAGTTCAGTACCACTACAGAAGGTGTGACTGGCGTTCTAATAGAAACAATATGATTTTCTTTAAAAAGCTGCAAACTAACCACCTTTGTTTATAAAACTGCCAATTGTTCTGCTAGACTTGCTTTTAATGAACATACCAACTACCAAGTCTCACCAATGCCCAAATTTCTATTTGTGTTATGCGTGTATTACACACACATATATGTATAAAAATTCAAACTCTCTCTCGCATGCTCTCTCTCTCTCTCTTCAATGGTTTCACACTCTGTCTCCTCCTCTCCCTCACACACACTCACACTTTAAAAGTATGGATGAAATTATGAAAAGGGAAAAATATTGCAGGATGATGATAGAGTAATTTGCAAAACATAACAATCGGCAAGTTGAACTAAAATAAAATTTGGCTACGTAAGAAAAAAGATAAAGATTATAATTATACATTATACTAAAGAACTCTAACTTACACAGAGAATCCATTTAAACTTTGAGATCAATCATCTGGTCTAGACATCTTCGTGTCATCAGTAGTTCTCCCACTGTTCAACTCACCCCACCCTGATGAAAGTCTCCAGAAGAAAATTTGACAAACTTTGTCATAACAATGGCTTATTCTGCTGAATAACTTTTGTCATCATCATTAAGAGAATTTTGCTATTTTTCCGGGCAACATGTTGGACTAGTGAAAATATCTGCGGGCAAGTAGATCTTAAAATCCACTAGCCCGGCTGGCTAGTAGAAAAGTTTAATCTTCTCAAGGCCTGTAGTAACGACAATTTTCATAACTGTCAGTTTTTGGTTCTTGGTTCAGTCTTTCCAAAGTTATCTCATTTAATTCACAAAATAAAGACAAATGATCACATTTTCTGCTATGTGAGCCATGTTTAAAAATAGTCCAAATTTTTATTATTCCAAATGAAAAGCTTTTAATAATGTTGTAAAGGTACTCCCCCCCCCCCCCCCCTTTTTCAATGATAGCTATTAGCCTATATAGGCCTACTTATTTTCAAAAAAAAAAATTGTCGCATATCTATCATGGATCAGGGCTAGGGCTAGGTTTACGACTTAAATGACCCTAAGCAAAATCCAATAGTGCTGAACTACACTCTTACCCAATAAACTTCCCATTTTACTGTTAATAATCCCGCGCCCTGTTCACCAGCATCCTCCATGATCGGGCATTGTCAACCACGCTAGCGAAGCAAAAACTTAACCTTCTGACTCCCTCACCTTATCCACCAGCTTCAAAGGGTTAAGTTTTTGCAGTTGGTGGATAGGGTGCGGGAGTCAAAGAGTTAAGCCACAGATTTGATCATGGAAATAAGCACAAGAAATTTCGCGGAAGACGAAAATGTCATGGGGAAAAAATAACAAATTAACAACACCACAAATCCACGGTAATGTGAATATCAAACGTCAATTACTAACAACGTAACAGGCATAGAATAACACAGTATAGGCTAATATGTGTAATTTAAAAAGGTACTGAACATCGATTCACACACAACTCACAGCGTCTCTCCCGTTTTCGCCACTTGCTTCAAAAACTGTTCCAGCAGTGGTGGAATTTCCTTCGGCTGTTTCCGTGAAAAATCTGAAATCAAATGTTCAAAATATATAACAAATGTAAACAACGACACTCACATTTTAATACAATAAGAATATCACGTATACAAACCATTTAGCGCGTCCAATATATCTTCTCGATTGTCCATTGTCGGATTTTGACCAGCGAATCACACCATCAAGGTCGACAAATGGCGTACCGGAAGTGACGACAAAGAGAATGGAATCATCTGGAGGGGGTATAGGGTTTTTAAACTGCAGAACTGTTGGACGTCCGTACCGAAAAAAAGTGCCTCAAAAACGTATCTATGTTTATTCCCTAAAGTTAATTGCTTTTCATTGCAATTTTTTGTTGGACGTATTTCAGCTATCAACCAACTTTTAAAATAATTTCGTGTCTACGTTTTGCATCAAATACAGTTGGACTCGCCCCACGAAGGCTCTTCCTAACCTAAAATTAGAGTTTGTAAATATGGCGCGGCAGAGGGGGAGAGGCTTTGAAGTTTTGCTCGTAAGATAAGACTGAGGATAGCAGAAGAAGGAGACGACCACCCTCGTCTTAGGTGCAAGAGAGGTATTACTGCAAAGGTAAGATGTTCCTTCAGGTTCAGCTCTGTCTTTTGACAAGAGACAGTTACTAGGTAACAGCGTAATCTGCAGGTGGGGCCTCTCCTGTCAAGACCCTCACCTGTTTCAGTGTTGAGGCTGTTTGGTGGACAGCCTACAGGTTATGATGTCATTTTGTAATTTGTGTTCTTCCGACTGCACTGTGGACAGTTAAAGTTTTCGAACTTTTTGATTTGGTTGAGTCCAGCAAACACACGAAATATTTGTGAAATATGTTTGTGAGGTGTTCACAGGCAATTGGAATGCGGTTTGTCTGGCAGTGTTAAGTGTTGACACTGGCAGTGTAACAAGTAACGGTAGACGTACTCATTTCAGTGAATCAGAATGCACTGAATCGTGTCACCCGGAAATTGACTGGGTGTCCAGCACTTGGGGGGGGGGGGGGGGGAGGGAGAAAGGTGTGTGTGTTGTGGGGAGAACTGTTTTGTGTATGTGTGTGTGTGTGTGTGTGTGATACCAGTCCAGACCAGTGCCAAGCATAAAATTAAAATATCATAGTGAAATACTACACTGTTGATATTCACACAGTATTAGTGTGCTTGACAGATCTTTTTATTTCACTCATTTGAAGTGTTTGGCAACATTTATGTTAACCCTTTGACTACCGCACCCTGACCACCACTGCAAAAACTTAATCCTTTGATTTCCTCCCCTGCAGGAAGCTGGTGGATAGGGAGGGCTTAAACGGTTAAGTTTGTGCTTTGCTAGTATGTTGATAATGCAAGATGCTAGTGGACAGGTGTGGGAGTTAGAGGATCAAGAAACACAGACATACAATGATCATTAATTCAACACATACAGAGCACACACATGCACACACGCACGCATGCACACACTCACACACAACGCACGCACGCACCACACACACACACACACACACACACACACACACACACACACCACACACACACACACACACACACACACACCACACACACACACACACGCACGCACGTTCTCTTTCCATATACAATTGTCACTGCAAAACTGTGCATATGCAGATATGTAATAATGTCTTAATAATAAATCCATTTATATAGTGCATACTACAATCCAAATCAAAGCATCTTGCCAAACTTTACATTGAAGAAAACAGAAGGTGGGGGGGAGGGAGGGATTTGATTTGATTGGATAATATACGTTGATGTAGTACTGAGAATAACAACAGATCATAACAGGAAATCAGAAATGGGTAATATTCTTTATCCACAAAGAATATGCAGCTAAAAAAGAAAAATGCATCCCATGAATTATTTGATAAATTTGTACAGTTCTTTCAGATAAAAAAAAAACACACACCACACACACACACACACACACACACACACACCACACACACACACACACACACACACACACACACACACACACACACACAACACACACACACACACACACACATTGTTGGGCTAAAAACAGAGTTCAGGGGGTTCTTTCTTTGACTGAGTAGTTAAAGTGAGAGAGATGTGATGGTCTCTCAATGCATGGCCATAGGACCAAGTTTGCAAAGGAGTCAGTAGGTGTGAACTACTGGAATGATAGTTTGATGGCCTTTAGATTGGCTTGAAAATTGGTATGAAAATCAGTATTTTATTTTAGACACTTAATCAAGTTAATGAAATGGAACAGGCTATCATAAAATAAAGCATGCCATGCGTATTAAATTTATGTGCCTTGTTTTCATAAAAACTGAAGTCTGGTGGAGTTTATTGTGTCTTGATTATTAGCACACACACACATGCATGCATGCACCCTTGCGGTGTTGTGTGCTGCATGCATGCACACACACAGACCACACACCATACCCACACACACCACACACAGACACACACACACACACACACACGCAACCACACACACACACACACGCACACACACACACACACACACACACACACACACACACACACACACACACACACACACACACACACACACACACAGTGCATATGATTATATATGTGCCCATATACAGGTGTATATGTGATGGGGGAGAGGGGGTAGTTACAGATCCTTGCATTAAATTAATGCAGTATAAACATAGTTGGATACATACATTAATCTGTGCAATTTATTTTAATCCTTTGACACCTGCACCCTATCTACCGACTGCAAAAATTTAACCCTTTGACTTCCTCACCCTATAGGGGAGGGAATCAAAGGGTTACGTTTTTGCTTTGCTAGCATGGTTGACAATGCAGGGTACTGGTGGACAAGGCACAGGAGTCAAAGGGTTAAACATACTTCATCAAGAATAACAACAGACAGTAACATGTACATGTAGTTTGAAATAAGTAATAGTATCACTAATCCTCAGAACAGGAAGAAATATATAAATACATATATTTAAATTGTTTGACAAATACAAGTATTTCATACACACATACCATGAACATACACATGCATGCTTGCATGCACGCAGATACACACACACACACATACAGTGATACACACACATACACATACACACACACCCACACCCCTCTCCACACCCCACATCCCTCCCCATAAACATGCACTCATACACACACAATCTGACGGAAACTGCACAAATCATTCCATTTTACCTTCAGTATGGAACAGACGAAATGCACATTAAGAATTTTATTGGACATTCATTTGCTGCTGGCTTTAGCACAACATATTGGCTCTTGCAAGAACAATATGGCTTACTGCTTTACTGCTTTTATGCCCTGCATGAACTTTAAAGATATGTGAGGATTGTCTGTAGAAGTGATATTGATAAGCTGTATGTAGGATTATGAAAATCAATAGAGATAAACCTTAGGAGACCGCATGTGGTCTGTCTTGGTGGTGGGGCTATAAAAAATGGTCACACATGGTGTACATGGAACATATTCCAACCCTGGTCAAAGCATTGTAATGTATTAAGATAAAACATATTCCAAAACATTCTGTGCAGTATACTGGGTGAACACAGCTGAATACCCTTAGTGCCTTTGCTGATGTTAGTATGTTGTGGTAAAAACAAAACAAAACAAAACAAAACATGCAACATGACACAAAACAAAACAAAGCACACACACACATGAAAAAACAACAACAACAACAACAACAACAATAACAATAACAACAACAACAACAACAACAACCAAGCGGGCAGCC
Organism: Monoplex corrugatus; assembly: GCA_030674185.1. Taxonomy (NCBI): domain Eukaryota; kingdom Metazoa; phylum Mollusca; class Gastropoda; order Littorinimorpha; family Ranellidae; genus Monoplex; species Monoplex corrugatus. Next base: position 54,559,814 of record CM060312.1, on the reverse strand, counting down.
AAATAGTGTTGTAGCATTTCTTATAATAAGTTGTGCAAAGTTTCTTGTTCTGATTTCAAATTAAAATTGAAATAAGAACAATCTGTTTTGAGAGTTTTCATACAGACCAGTGTCAATTTCTGAACCATTGCTTTACTGCATCAATTTTTAATCAGGCATGTGACACAAAAGTTCAAATACAGGCGGGATGTCTTTGTTGAGTTAAAAGTTCAGTAATATGAATTATTTATGTATTGTAATTTGTGTGCATGTGTCATCGTTAAACAGGAACAACATCTGTCTGGTGACCCAAGTTGATTATGACTTAATTTTTTCTGGATGGTTTGCAGCAGAGAGTTTGTTGTAAAATGTAATTTAGTAGTTGATCCAATGACTAAGGAAGTAAGCAGTGTAAAACAGTGGGGTCTGTATGACTGAAACCGTTTGTTGACTTTTTACATCAGAAGGGTAACGGGTGTGTGTATTTGTCTGTGTTACTTTTTGTGCATGTGTTTTGTGTTGTGTTTTGTGTGTGTGTGTGTGTGTGTGTGTGTGTGTGTGTGTGTGTGTGTGTGTGTGTGTGTGTGTGTGTGTGTGTGTGTGACTGTATATCATTGTATATGTGTTTTTGTGTATGTGTGCGCGCACGTGTGCGTGTGTGCATGCGTGCATGTGTTGTGTGTGTGTGTGTGTGACTGTGTGTGAGGTGTGTGTGTGTGTGTGTGTGTGTGTGACACAGAGAGAGTGAGAGAGAGAGAGAGAAAGAGTGTGTGTGTGTGTGTGTGTGACTGAGAGAGAGAGAGAGTGTGTGTGGTGTGTGTGAGTCATGGTCTGTGTTCTATTTGTTTGTTGTGCATTGTCTGCTCCTTTGTTGTGGAAAGGAAAATGGGCAGCATGTTTGTTTTTGTGTGTTTTGTGTAAAGCTGCTTGTCTGGCTCTTTTTTTTTTATGTTATCTCATTTTATTTTATTATTGTTAGTATTGTTGGTATTTTTTTTTTATATAGTTAAGCCCCATCTATCTGGTTTGATCATGAACAGGTAGTATCATGGTTACCAGCAGCAGACCCAGTGGCCTGACCTGACTATAATTCTGCGTTTGCTCCTCCCAAATCTGCCAGCAGTGATCAGACAAAATCCTTAATTCTTTGCAGAAACTCGGTGCACTGGCAAGTTCTTGGAATGGGGAGAGACTGGGACCTGTCAGTGTCACTGACATTGACACCTCCAGTATGACTGGAGCCTTGAGATTGGCAGAAAACAAGCCAGCTTATGTTGTGGGCTGGGACTGAACTCGAGACATGAGAGCTTGAGTCCATAGTCTTAAGACCCAGCCAATCCATGAATGGCATAAGCAGGTTTCATTGAGATTTAAACTCCCGTCGCTGGATTCAAAGTCCAGAGTGCTAACCACTTTAAGGCTGTAGCCTGCTGAAGGGTCATGTTCATGATCCCTGCATTATTGGTATGATGCTCTAAATAACTTTGGCTGCAGATACCAGGTTTATGAAATAAGCAGGAAATTCCCATTTCTTAAAGCAAAGCAAAATAGTCAAATGTTTCTGGACATGTATACACTGTCAGATTTTTTACAGATATGCTCTTAGTCATGCCCAGGCAAACAAAAACCACTCACACGAGCATATCATTTTATGTAAAACACACTCTTGGTCAGGTTGATATTTGTTTATTCAAGTGTCAGTATGTCTTTGTCACGTTTGTGAATACATGATGAATGTGCATATTTTTCATGCCTTACTATGCACCAGTGTATATGTTTACATACATTTGGTTTTGTGTGTGCATATGTGTGCATGATTATGTGTGTGTGTGTGAGAGAGAGAGAGAGAGAGAAAGAGAGAGAGCATGGTTTTAACATATTTGTGTATAAATTGTTTGTGCAATTTTTCATAGGTATATCAGTATATTTGTTTGCACTGGCAAGAATATATTGTACTCATCATCATCATCATCATCATCATCATGTGCCCTGCCACATGGCTTTGATGATCATGGCCCTCCACATGAATCTATCCCCTGTTGCTGCAAGTACGTCTCCCATGCTCTCTGTCCTCGGCCACCCTGCAAGTCTGTCCAATATTTTCTCCCTGGGTCTTCCTGGTGTTCTCTTTCCCTCCAGCTTTCCTGTTGTGACCAAGTGCTTTAATTCCACTGGAGGAATACAAAGTTGGAAAAGCAAGACTGTTGAGCATGCTGGAGGAATCGGAAGACAATATCGTGAGATCAGTTCAGCCAAAGCTGAGAACTGGCAAAAAATGGAAAGTCCAAGAGGCTGTAAACAATGCCAAGAGAAACCTCAGCATCAAAGAAATAATTTGACACACGCAAACCAACAGACAGGGACTGGGAGCAACAAAAATGCAGTGGTGGTCCAAAGCCAAAAGGAAGGAAAAAAGAGACATGACCATACAGGAGTTGAAGAAAGAAGAAGAGTGCAGAAGGCAGTCCAGCAAGGTCAACAGGGGCAATGGACAACATGGGACAGTGCACTCCAAAGAAGTCTCAGCTGGAACGATATGTGGCACATGGCTCCTCTAAGGATAAGCTTCCTCCTCAGATCTGTATATGACCTGCTCCCCTCGAATGCAAACTTAGTGAAATGGGGGAAATCAGATGACCCAGCATGTCCGCTCTGTCAGAAGAAACAAACAGTGGAACATGTCCTAAGTTCTTGCAAAGTAGCGCTAGCCCAAGGAAGGTATACATGGAGGCACAACCAAGTTCTGAAAGTGATCACAGACGTGGTTAACGAAAAAACCATGACCCCAAACGCACCAATTGCTATGACAATGTTCTACAAAGCAGGAGGGAAACAGGTCTGGCCCGAAATTGCTATGACAACCAGCACATTGCCAAAGGGTCTTCTGGATGGAGCAGTCCACTGGGAGTGTACAGCAGACCTCCCAGAGTGGAGAAATTACCCAGATGTCATCAGCAAGACAGGCATGAGACCAGACATCGCTCTCCACTCTGACTCCTCGAAACAAGTGATTCTGATAGAACTCACTGTGCCATACGAAAGCAGAATGGAAGAAGCACATATCTACAAGACCAAAAAATACGCCGGTCTTGCCAGCACCCTGAAGAAAGCAGGTCTGCGGGTCAAAATCTTCGCCATAGAGGTCGGGGCAAGAGGGTTTTTGGCAGAGGCAGCAGAAAGGAGCTCAAGCTGGATCTGTGCAAGGAGGAACCAAAAGTGAACTTTATAAGGATTAAATTCCTTACAGATGATGTGTGCCCCGTTAGCAGTTCTGAAGTGCAGAATCGCCCAGGTTCGCTCCCCGGCGTGGGGGAAAAAAAATAGACAACAGCAGAAGGGCATCCAGGAGTCATGACCTGGATGTGGCCCGGCCCCCCGAGAGTGTAAGGAGTTCAGGGCCGAAACACTTGTCTAAAGGGGGTTACTTCTCTGAAGACCTTCTGTTGTCTAGCTCTCCCTAGAGTTTCTTTCTACCACTTTCCTCATGAAATGGCCTATGAATGTTGCTTGTCTTTTTCTAATCTTCTTTATTAATGATCTTCTTGTGTCTGCCTCCTTCAAGACTGTCTTGTTTGTTTTCTTTACTGTCCAGTGATTCTGATGTTGCATATATGTGTGTTTGTACATGTGTGTGTGTGTATGAATATATGTAGGCATATATACATATGTAATTGCTTGTCATGCATTTGGGTGCTTTGTTTATGTGTTTAGATGTCTACTCAAATGTTGTCACAAGCCCAGCTGCTGAGCTGCAGCGAAGCAGACTTTGACAAGAACATTAAGAATTTGGCTGTTAAGGTGAGTAGAGTTTCTTTGTTTGTTTAATTCATTGAATTATTGTCTGGCATGTTTGTCTGTTTATAGGTTCTGGATAGTGGCAAAAGTAGTCTTTATCTTTTCTTTCCTTATGCACTACAGTATTCCACCCACCCACCCCTTTTTGTGTTTTTTTTTGTGGAAGAGAGGAGGGGGGGGGGGGGGTGTCAGATATTTTTCTATGTGATGTGCAGTGCAGAGTAAATGTGAAATGCTTTAACCTTCTCCTGTAGAGTGGAGGCGAATCTTTACTCTTGATTGTTTAGTCTTAGATGGACAAAGATGAGCAGACAGTAGACAAATATTGAATTAATCTGTCACATAGCAAGTGCTATTACATACCAAGTAGTCACCTGATGACTCACCAACTCTCCCATTTTCTTTCTCACACAGTTCCAATTGAATTTACACAGTTCATCTCACCTTGAACAGTAACTACAAAGGCAAAACTGATGTTGGCATAAGTTGCACACTTCCAAAGTTTGAGAGCAGTTTTTAAGTTTTAGTTTTCGAAGGAAAAAAAAGGGTAAATTCGGGGGGGGGTATTTTATTTAATTTTTGTCAAAACAAAATTACCATGTGAAATTCAGGCTGCTGTCCATGAGAACAGCACAATGACACAGTGCTGCCAGCCCTTGTTTTCTTCTTATGGGCATGTCATTTTGATTACTTGTTAGTTTTTTTCCTGTACAGAATTTTTCCACGTACAACTCTTTTGTTGTGGGATATTTTTTTTACATGCAAAGTGCATGCTACATATGACCTTGCTTTATTGTTTCATCTGAAAGACTAGCATCCAGAGCACAATGAGTGGAGTGCAGAGAAAGTCCCTGACCCAATGGGGATTGAACACAGGACCTGTCGCTTTCTAGGCACGTGTTATAACCAGCTGGGACTCCCTGTGTACTTAGATGTGTTTACAAGTGTGCACACACCCATTCAGTAATATACACACATACATTGCACAGAACACATAGTATGCATATATAGTATATACACATACCAGTAGATATACATACCTGTGCATGAAAATGCTTCTCTTCACCCCTCCCTCCCCTGACCCTTCCCACTCTTCATCATTTCCATCTTAGAAAACCGACTTTGAACAGCATCATACACACAGTCATTATGTATATATCATTATAATTTATATGTATATATATTTTTTTTTAATAAAGAGAATGAGTCAGTGACTGATGAGTGATATGCCTTTTAAGCTTTTCAGTTTTTAGGTGAAGTTTCTGTTCAAACATTTTTTTTAAAACAGATGCTCAGATTTCTTGTTAGGAAACCTTGGAAACTTACAATTAACAGTTGTTTTGTGGAGGTGCATGGTTAGTCCTGTTTAACTTCAGCTTAACAGGGTTTGCGGGGGCAAGACAGATAAAGAGGGTGTGTGTGTGTGTCACTGTGTGTGTGTGTGTGTGTGTGTTGTGTGTGTGTGTGTGTGTGTGTGTGTGTTTGTGTTGTGTGTGTGTGTGTGTGTGTGTGTGTGTGTGTGTGAGTGGGTGTGTGTGTGTGTGTGTGTGTTGTGAGTGAGGGGGAAAAGGGTGTGTGCATGTCTGGTGTGTGTGTGTTGTGTGTGTGCATTGTCTCGATGTGTAGTCTGTGTGTTGTGTGTGTATGTGTGTGTGTGTGTGTGTGTGTGCATGCCTGTGTGACCATTGAGTGTTGAGTGTCAACAGACTAAATGTCACAGCACTCTGTCCTCTGGGGTCTTGTGGTAGAATGGGAACTTAACCTCAGCTTGTGGTACAGGCGCATGCCAGAAAAACTATGTACTGTTGGTCGGAGGGGTCAGGTGGGGGTGGCAGGGGAAGGGATAAAATGTAGATTTTATTACACAGTTGATCTAATTTACACATTCATGTTCCAGATGGTGCATTTTTAAAATGGTTATATCAGTTTAACCCTTTGATTCCTGCACCCTGCCCACCAGCATCCTGCATTGTCGACCATGCTAGCACAGCAGAAACTTAACCCTTTGACTCCCTAACCCTATCCACCAACTTCCTGCTCACCCTATCCACCTGCTTCCTGCAGGAAGCTGGTAGATAGGGTGAGGGAGTCAAAGGGTTAAATTTTTAGGAGTTGGTAGATAGGATGCGGGAGTCGAAGGATATTGTAATTGGTCTGCATTATTTTGTAAAGTTATGTATGGGTCATAATCTACAGTTACTAAAATGATCAGTCATAATTTAAAGTTAATGCATGATAATTATACAAGAAACAATCGCTATAACTAAGTATAGAATTCCTTCTGTTTATTATAAAATAGAGGATTATTCTGAGTTCTTCGTCCCCTCCACTTGATACTCATGAATGTTTAACCCTTTGACTCTCGTCACCCAGTTCTCCAGCTTCCTACCTCACTGACCACAGTATCGAAGCAGAAATGTCATCCTGTCTAACAGCTTCCTGTAATAGTTTGGGTTTTGCTCAAGTGGGATTCATCACACTGACAGTACCATAAGCGCTCCACCCAAATCTACCAACAAGTATCTGGCAGACTCTTCAAGCTGTGCAAACCCAGTGCGCTGGCAAGGTCTTGAAATGAAGAAGGGGGGGGGGGGGGAGGCAGAGCTGTTAAACACTAAGCAGACACCACAGATCAATGGAAACATAAAGATGGGCAGTAAACAGGCCAGTTACCTTGCAGGATTGAACTTGAGGTACCAGATCTAGGAATGAATGAATGATGAAACCCTATTCAAGAAACTCTCAACTCCAAACTCACTAGCTTTCTTTCTTTCTTTGTATTTCAATGGAACTTGAGAAAGAAAGAAAAATATAACAGGATGGTCAAGCCATACCGGCAGTCTCATTCTGAAGAACCTGCACACATAAGGTCAAGCTATGTAATAACAGACTTAATGAAATCTTTCAGAGTTGGATCATAAATCCTACACCTTCAAGAATGATATTGTTGATATACAGTTGAGAAATCCTTGTTAAAGATATTTATAGTTAGGGTCACAATGACACCACGCCCCTTCCCTCCTCCCTATCCCTGCTTCCTTGACAAAACAATCTGTTGGCTGAAAATGTTTTTCATGGACACACAAATATACATTATTTATGTATGTATGCATGCACACATGCACGTACACATGCATGTACGAACACATGCATGCATATGCGTGCGCGCGCGCAGCACGACACACACACACACACACACACACACACACACACACACACACACACACACACACACACACACACACACACACACACACACACACACCAACACACACACACACACATACACACACTCAGCAAGATTGAAGCAAATTAAGGCAAAGGGTGGGGTTTACAGGGGCTGTAATATGAGTCAGTGTGGTATCCTGTACCTGTCCTGTACCTGTCAGGTGGAGGTAGTTTGTCATCAGGCAGCAGTTAGGTGATGAAGGGTGGATCCCTTTTCTTTCATGGTTTGTGCAGGCCAACTTAGGGCCTTTGAAGAAGAAGGCAAAAAGAAAAAAAAAAAGGAAAATAAAACAAAGAAAATGACTGCAGTCTTTCTTGTTAATATCTTGCCTTGTATACACCAGTTATAAACTGAGGGAAGGTTTGGTAATTGAGTCTGAAAAAAAACCCAGACCTAGTAAGAGGAAGAGGTAGTGGGGAGTGGATATAGTGTGTGTGTGTGTGTGCACGTGTGTGTGTGTGTGTGTGCACTTGTGTGTGTGTGTGTGTGTGTGCACTTGTGTGTGTGTGTGTGTGTCATGTGTGTGTGTGTGTGTGCGCACACGCACGCACTTGTTTGTGTGTGTGTGTGTGTGTGTGCACTTGTGTGTGTGTGTGTGCACTTGTGTGTGTGTATGTGCACTTGTGTGTGTGTGCGCGCGCGCATGCACTTTGTGTGTGTGTGTGTGTGTTGTGCACTTGTGTGTGTGTACACTTGTATGTGTGCACTTGAGTATATGTGTGTACATGCATGCATTTGTGTGTAATCATGCATTTAGAAAGTTTATTTATAGAAAGCATGTGGCTGTGTGTAAGAATGACAATATTCCACTTGACTGACCGCAGAATGAAGCTGGAGTTAACTAAGTTGGAAAGAATTCTTTTAAAAAGCTTGAAAAATGGTTCACTGGCAGCATGTAATTGTGGCATGCTCCAGACTGAGCTTGATCTCTGTTAATTACCTAGTGTGTTTACCTTTCTTGTGGTCGACCGGCAGAGAAAAATCAGATTCTGCAACAATTGATGTATTTGTTTTGGGAAGGTACATTGTAGATTTTCCTTTTGTCTGTCCATCAGGAAGAGAGTTCTTGAATGTTATATAGAACCAATATTGTTGTACGGTTGTGAGGCGTGGACAGTCAACAAGCAAAGCCAGAACAAGATTGAGGCAGCCGAGATGTGGTTTCTAAGGAGAATGTTGAGAGTTCCATGGACAGCAAAGAAAACAAACGAGACAGTCTTGATGGAGGCAGACACAGGTAGATCATTCATAAGGAAGATTAGGAAAAGACAGGCAACATTTATAGGCCATTTTATGAGGAAAGGGGAATTGGAGCACCTGGTCACAACGGGAAAGCTGGAGGGAAAGAGAGCACCAGGTAGACCTAAGGAGAAAATACTGGACAGACTTGCAGAGTGGCTAAAGACAAGGAGGGTGGAAGAGATGCTTGAGGCAACAAGAGATAGAGACAGATGGAAGTCCATGATCGCCAATGCCATGCGGCAGGGCACCTGATGATGATGACACCGTAGATTCAACTGCAGCAACTGAAAGGCTGGTTAGGTGGTGTCTTTAGACGACAGCCAGGCGATGAATACTAATAGTGGTATTAAACAATACAGAAATTTGTTTGCATAAAAGCAGTAACAGACTAGAACCATCTGGACCAAGAAACAGTGACAGCACCATGAATTAACTATTTCCATACACCCTCACCTGCTAATACATCAAGCACAGTATTCTTTTCGGTCGCATTTATACCAGTCATGGATTCTTTAACTTACATCGAGATAAAAATGGCACATGTACTGATGAAGTTGTTTCTTTTTTCCACAATGTGATGTAATATACAAGAATGACTAGAACGTGAGCAGTCGTTTTCTTGTTGACCTAGATCTTGAAAAATTGACCTGATATAATGTACATATATGTACAAGAATGATCAGTGCATGAGCAGTTGTTCTGTCTTGACCTGGATCTTGAAAAATTGACCACAGAAAATAGTTTCAAAACGCCCAGTCATGGACAAATCTTTTTCCTTTTGTTTTTTCTGCTGCCTATTTTCTGCGCTGCTGCCATGTCACAACCCCTGTCATTCATTTTGGCTCACCAGCACCCCCCAACCCCCCAAGGCCACCGAAACTGAGGGCACCCTGCGAGCAAGGCACAAAAGACCAGAGAATCTTGGGACATTTTTACCCCACAATACTATGAAAATGGGGATAATAATAGAGTGCCATATTGGATTGAGATTGTGTGACAGGAGAGTTCACTATGTTTACTTTCAGCATTCATCCCTATGTCAGCCAACCCTGAGAGATACAAATCTGTGGTGTTTGTCAGGAAATATGAGCAACACACTCAGTGAAACACCCATAAAGTGGATGAGAGATGACTGAGTGATCACGTTCTTCTCAGCAAGCCAAGAACACCCTTCATTCTGGGTAGACCTAGTCATAAAAATTGATTTAATGGAAATGAGCGCATGGCTTTAAAAAATAGCAAGGCTGGCATAATCTGCTGTGTCTTGTGCTGCTGTGAACTCAATTAAAATAACTGTAGTTGAACAGACATCCACAAACTTTCAGACCATTTCAAATCAAAGAAGCACCAGATGAGGCAGAAAATTGCAAAGAACCTTAAAGCTGTTCAGTCTAGGTTGTTGTTTAATGTTTGTTGGAGCATACGTTAGAAAAAATACTCACCAAATTATTTTTCTGAAAATCTGACGCCAGTCTGTTTAAATTATTTGCTTCAGTACAGAGGATCATAAACAAGCCCAACGTTGTGCCAGTAGCATCAGATTGCACTATTTTGCATCTATATTCAAAACTTTTCTGGGGGAGCATGCCCCAGAACCCCCCTAGATTTTCAAAGATTCTTTTCATTTGCAATTGGGAGGCCTGATCACAAGTTGACATCTCACTGAACCTGGCAGCTAAGAAACATATTGCTATCTTCATGGCCCTGAAAGCATTAGAATGGAATGTCTGTTCACAATAGTGATTTTAGGCATACACATACACACACACACACACACACACACACACACACACACACACACACACACACACACACACACACACACACACACACATACACACACACACACACACACATACACACACACACACACACACACACACACACACACACACACACAGAGGGGGAAAAAAGAGGTGGGTGGGATGGGGATGGGGGGGAGGTAGTGGAAGTTTGAATGTAAGAAGGGGAACAATTACATTTAATAATTGAGAACAATGAATGAACAGTGTCAGATAACAGACAACAATTAATTAACTCTCCATAACAACCTGCCAGCAGGGGATCTGAGAATCAGCTGGACTACCGAAATGATATTATTTTTGTTGTAAAGGATATCTCTAGAGTCAGTACATGAAAAATCGAGATTGTTATTTCTATATGTCGTAAGATAGGACATTCAAAGAGCAGATGGTGGACAGATAATGCTTTTGAACAAATACATACATTTTGTGTATATTTTGTTTTCCAAGAGTTAAGCCTTAGTTTGTATATCAAGGACAGCATTAGATTTTAAGCAACAAGGCCCAGAACTCCATGCATTGTGTATCTGCTGAATTCAAAGAACACAGGCTGGACAGATTAGATAGATTTGAATAAGGATTTTGTTATCTTGTTATTGGTATTTTAACCCTTTGACTCCCGCACCCTGTCCACCAACAGCAAAAACTTAACCCTTTGATTCCCTCACTTTGTCCACCAGCGTCCTCCAGGAAGCTGGTGGATAGGGGCAGGGAATCAGAGGGTTAAGTTTTTGCTTTGTTGACATGGTTGACAATACAGGAATCTGGTGGATAGGGTCAGGGAATCAGATGGTTAAGTTTTTGCTTTGTTAATATGGTTGACAATACAGGATGCTGGTGGACAGGGTGCGGGAGTCAAAGGGTTAAAGCCCAGCCGACAGCACAGAGCCATGGCAGCTTTGTTGTTATGTGATCATTTAACACAAACATGCACTTCCTGACATGGTGTACAGGGAGCTTGAGCTTTTCTGCCCTCTCCATCCTTCATCTCACCAGTCCCACCCCATCCCATTGAAGTTGGATAGAGATGGCTTCATTTTTTGGTATGTTTTTTTTTATGTTAACATGTACTTGATGCATGGGAGACATGAGCTTCACCTTTACCCTTTCCTTCATCCCACACACCTACAGTGTTGTTATTGTTTATTATATGATCTGAAGTAATTATTTCATTTAAGTCTGTCAAAGATAAAACTTTGATTTTCGTGTCAAACACACACATGCACACGGCACGCACACACACGCACACGCACACACACACACACACACACACACATGCACACGGCACGCACACACACGCACACGCACACACACACACACACACACACACACACACACACCACGCACGCACGCACGCACGCACCACACACACCACACACACACACACACACACACACACACACACACACACAACACACACACACACCTCGACACACACACACACACATACACACACACACACCACACATACACACACACACACACACACACACACACACACACACACACGCACACACACACCACACGCACACGCACACCACACACACACACACACACACACACACACACACACACACACACACACACAAGTACTCACATTGACACACTAAGAGACTAATTAATGTGACATATATGTGACATATTTATACACACCCACGCTCTCTCTGTCTCTGTCTTTCTGTCTCTTCTGTCTGTCTGCCCCTGTCATTCCGTCCGTCTGTCTCTGTCTCTTTCTCTCTCTCTCTCTCTCTCTCTCTCTCTCTCTCACACACACACACACACACACACACACAGATGCACACACATGAGCCTTCATATTAATTTTCTTCAGGAATGGGGGTGGTTGTACTGTATAGAACCAGCTAGAGGGGGAAGACAGTAAAGGAAAAGACATTTTGACTCTCAAATTTAATTGATTAGTAATAATACTATGCTTTGCTTGTTGATGTTTTAACCTTTTGACTCCACCTTGCCCACCAGCATCCTGCATTGTCAACCATGCTAGCAAAGCAAAAACTTAACCCTTTGACTCTCACCCTGTCCACCAGATTCCGGCAGGAAGCAGGTGGATAGGGTGAGGGAGTCAAAGGATAAAGTTTTAGCAGTTGGTGGATAGGGTGCAGGAGTCAAAGAGTTAAAACCATCAAAAACTAACTCTAATGTTGGGCTATAAATTTTGTAACATAAGAAATTGGTAGTGCTGTTGACTAAAGCTGCCTGGCTAGTATTATGTAACATTGGTATTGTTAATCCAAAACAAGTGCGACTTCCCGCGTTCAAGCAAACAGGAACCAGGAAAACAAAAATAGAATCAGAACGTGTATTTAATACAACAAGACAAGACAGGTGCAAATTTTCGGCCAACTGGCCTTTATCAAGCATAAGATTGTTGTTGATAAAGAGTACCTGGCTAATAGGCCTATATAGTAACATTTGTAGATTTTCTGAACAAGCTTGCTCAACCCTTTGACTCCCACACCCAGTCCACCATCATCGTGCATTGTCAACTATGCTGGCAAAGCAAAAACTGAACCCTTTGACTCCTTTACCCTGTTCACCAATTTCCTACAGAAAGCTGGTGGATAGGATGAGGAAGTCAAAGGTTTTAAGTTTTTGGAGTTGGTGGATTGGGTGCTGGAGTCAGAGGTTTAAAATGGAATCCAAAACAACTGCGACTGCCCACGTTCAAGCAAACAGGAACCAGAGAAACACGAACATATAATCAGAACGTGTATTTAATACAACAAGACAAGACAGGCTCAAATTTTCGGCCAACCCTTTGTCAAGCGTGAACGTAAGATCACAAACAAACACCAATACCTACAAAATAAGGAGAAAAAGACTGAAACTTCGCTTCTGTTTCGTCCAGTGGCAGAAGAGGACTGGGTTGAAATGGGTCACAGGAAGTTGAGAACCATTGAAGCGTGTTGGCATATCCTGACAAGCCTTCACTTTGTTCTCGTTTTTATGCTTCCCGTGAATGGGGCTAATTGGATTTACGGTTTCACTGTTTTGGTTTAGGTGGTCGTCTGGTGAGAGAGAGAGAGAGAGAGAGTATGTGAGTATGTGTATGTGTGTGTGTGTGTATACATTGTGTGTGTGTGTGGGGTGTGTGTATGTGTGTGTGTGTAATTGTGTGTGTATGTGTGTGTATGTGAGTGTGTGTGTGTGTGTATGAAAACGTGTGTATGCATAAGCATATATGTGTATGTGCATGTGTGTTTCTGTGTGTGTGTATGTGTGTGTATGTGAGTGTGTGTGTATGTGTGTGTGTATATATATGAGTGTGTGTGTGTAACACTGTATGTGTATGTGAGTGTGTGTGGTGTGTGGTGTGTGTGTGTGTGTTGTTTGTTGTGTGTGTATGTGTGTGTATGTTGTGTGTGTGTGTTTGGGTGAGAGAGAAGGAGAAAGGTGGGGAGTAAACATGTCTGTGTTAAGATGTAAGAGTGAGAGAGGGAGAGGAAGAGAGAATAGGAGAGAGAAAGTGAGAACATGAAAACTTTCTCATTGCCACTATTGTAAATTGTTTAACAAACAACATGATAAGCAAGTATATATCAATCGTAAATGGATAAATTGTAATAGCAGATTAGTTGGAAAGGGACAGACAGAACATCGGAGCTTTTATTATCACTGTCATAGATTGTTAACATAGACAAGATAAACAAATAAGTAATAATTATGGACAAATACTATCAAAGTAGATCAGTAATAAGAGGGTAAGATGGGACAAATTAGGAAAATTGGAGAAAGTAACCCAATCAAATCTGTGCATACAATTAAGTCAAAACACTGGACAGAAAAATAAAGCAAAAAAATATAATGAATCAAATTAATCAAATGAAAATGAAAATCTTATCAACAGTATATTAAAATTTAAATACAGTATAAAACACAAACAGTAATATTTAATAACTGTAGTAAAGGTAATACAAGAGTAATAATGTTTCCCATAACAACACCATGTATATGCTTTCACACATAGACTCATTCATACTTATGCACACACAAACTGGTGTACATGAACTCAAGCATGATTGTGATGATGATAACAATAATAATGATAACATTAATTCCTTTTGTTTTGCATAAAAAGACTATGTCAAAGCATGCTCGTTAGGCTTTAAGTAAAAATAGGGAGCTAAAAAAAAATGTGTGTGTGTGTGTGTGTGTGTGTGTGTGTGTGTGTGTGTGTGTGTGTGTGTGTGTGTGTAAAAGAGAGAGAGAGAGAGAGAGAGATTCCCCCATGGGGATGCCGGGGGCTCTTGCAGTACAAATAGTATCCCCACCCTCTAATTCTGTGCTAGAAATTTCATCTTCTCTTTGTCACATTCTGCCTTGATCCTTTGCATTCTGTGTGTCTTCCTCTTATTTTCTGTTTGCCAATGCTTCACTTTGTTTCATTAAGTACATACTTTCTGTCTATTATCTATGATTGATATCTATCTATATTATCTATCATTATCATGATTGATATCTATCTATCTATTACTAGATTGGATATCTATCTATCTATTATCTATGATTGATATCTATCTATCTATCTATCATCTATTACTATGATTGGTTCTATCTATTATCTATGATTGATTCTATCTATCTATTTTCTATGATTGGATATCTATCTATCTATTATCTTGATTGGATATCTATCTATCTATCTATCTATCTATCAGCCTGTCTGTCTATCATCAGCCTGTCTATTCCCCTCTCTCTCTCTCTCTCTCTCTCTCTCTATCTATCTATCTCTATCTATCTATCTATCTATCTCTATCTATCTATCTATCATCTATACGGTGACTGCATTTTTAACTCTATGGAAATGTGTACTGCATAGTGGCAATTTCAGGTACTATGGGCCGGTGTTTATATATTTTCGCATACTCAGTTATGTTTATACATTTGTACTCAGTTTTTAAAATTTTTTTTAATCATCTGGTGATAAATTCAGTGAATTGGCCAGTGCTTGGGGAAGAGCCATAGATTATGTCATATGAGTGAATTCAGTGATATGTGTACTGCATGTTCCTTTTCATTGTTCCCCAGGTCATTGGTGTGTTTAGGTATGCGAGTGTTTTGTTTGAGATGGTTATAGCCCTGATGTGGCTCTGAGCAGCCAGCTGGGCTTTAAACAGCAGCAGCAGCAACAACAACAACAACAAAAACAACAACAACAACAACAACAATTAAGTAGGTCGTGAAGTCAGCTTTATTCAGAAAATATAGTTGGTCTGATGTTTGTCTAATTTCTCAAAACGTCATTTTTGGGATAATTTTGATATTCTATTGTTTTTCATTTGTTATGACCACTGACAGTATAATGCTGTTACTGCTGAGTATATGTGCACACTTTTTGCCTGGGAATATTTCACTTGCTACGTTCACGTTTTTATATCTAAAAAACTACTTGCATTATAACTCTGGTGTTTTACCCACTGACTTGGTAGATGTTGCAGATTGCTTCCAAGCAGTTTAGTTCTGTCTTCATATTTTACACCAAAAATGATCAATAAATATCATGTCATCACCCTGGAAAACTTCCAGTTTATATAAATGCATAGAATGCACTTCAAACCTTGAAAATTTCTTGGCTAGAGCAATGAAGATGTTAAAGTTCTAGATGTAAATAGTTTTGTAGGGAAAAGGCACAAGTTTATTAGTTCGAATATTTAGTTAGTGTTAAGGACATAAAGGCCCACATTTTACTGTCCATTTGTTTTAGAAAGTAAATAAAACAATTTTAAAAATATACCTTAGACCCAATATTACTTAATTTGGGAGAGAATGTTATCAATGCATACATTACCCCCCGGCAGGTGTTTACCATAATGTTGTTGATTCAGTGCTTGCAATGTTAAAACTGGTTTCAGTAGAGCATGTCATCAAATTATGGTAACATCTAAACAAGTGCTTTGCTGTGTATAGTGAAAGTTTCAATAACTTGAATAGTTGTAATGAAATGGTGGAAGTAAAATTATGTTAGTAACATGTAACAGTGGTATAACAACACAAAACAACAACAACGAAAACCCCAAACCAGTGGTGAAACAGTACTGAAGGGTTGCAGCGTAACATCTGTATTGTGTGCTGTTGTGACAAAGGCAGATAGATAACGGATAAGGGAGCAGGCTGACACAGCCCATGTATTTAATAGTCACGAAGCCCAGGAAGCTCCTTGCCTGAATGTATTATTTATGACATATATCTGAAAGAGATGATCTATCCCGCAGAAGTCGATTGATTAATTAGGACAGCCAATAAATTATGTATAATAATTGTATCTCTCAGAACTTATTCACATTTACAGTTATCTCCATTGACATGGGGGACATGGTGGAATCTGGTCGTTTGTTGATCTTACTCACAACCTTCAGACATATCTGTTTCAGCAGGATCTAAAAAAAACTGCTGGGATTAGTGCTTATGACTTTGCTAGGTCGAGTTGTGGTGTAGCTGACTGATGTGTGTATGGTTGTGTTGTTTGTGTTTTAAAATCCCTAGAGATAAATTGCATGGCATGGTCAATGCCAGAAGCGCGTTTTTAGAATATATGCTAAGTGTATTCTTGTGTACTTATTTTTCTGTTCATGTATTTTTTCCCAGGTCATTGAGGTGTTGTGTATATTTTGCAATGGTTATAGCCCTGATGTGGTTCTGTAAAGTCGGCTTTGTTTTAAACAGTAATTATAATTGAGAATAGTAAGAGTGTGTGTGTGGGGTGAGGGGTGGGGTGGAGGTGGATGGATGTTCATGTGTGTGTATAAAAGACTTAAGTTTATCAAATAATTTTTTTTTCATTTTTCTTTGTATTCTTTGTACAAATGGTACTGTTACCGATGTTTGATTTTATGTTATTGTCTGTCGTATTCTTGATGTGCTGACGTTACTATATGTACTTGGTATCCCACCCTATCCTTCCCTTTAAAAATTAAAATAAAAGAAGAAATCTACTATTTAGTACAGTGAAATGAGCATGCTTTCATGTCGACTGTTTTTACTGTATAATAATATAGTGAGGGTTGTTCTGCAGAAACACTGGCCTGATGGTCATAAATGTAAGTGTGAAACTGCATTATCACAGTGTGTTGTACATTTTCTACTTATGTTTTACTCATAGTGGACTTTTGCTCGTCTAATCCATGATGCTCGCTACATAGAGAATGTGTTGCCAGAGTATAGCATCATCCATACTTTTCCTTTAAAATCCCAGATCAGAATAGTCAGATCTTGATTTCAATCCTTTGACTGGTGCCTTTGGAAACTTTTTTGTATGATTGAGACCTTAACCCTGTGGCTCCCGCGCCGTATCTACCAATATCAAAAACTTAACCTTTTGACTCCTTCATCCTATTCACACCTTCCTGCAGGATGCTGGTGGATAGGGTGAGGGATTTAAAGGGTTCAGTTTTGCTTTGCTAGCATGGTTGACAATGCAGGATACTGGTGGACAGGGCAAAGGAGTCAAAGAATTGAATAAACAGCACGTCTGTTCAGACTTAAGGTATGAGGGTCATTCAGTAAATTGCGAGAACATCCAAAGTAATTGTTGCAGTGCTTTGAAACTTTATACATGCACCTGGCCGAGTTATTCCATGATCTAATTATCGAAATATGTACAAATGGTTTGGTGTCGTTTGTTATTAAGATCAGCAATCCAAAAGGAATGTAAAACACTGTTCAATGAATTGCCATTGATAATACACAACAAGGCTTCTTGCCATACAGCAGAGAAATAATGCCTGTTCTGCAGATTTGAGTCCATCAGACTTTGATCTGTCCCTCAGATTGAAAGAACTGTTCTGTTGCATATGTTTCTACAGCTCAGTTGATCTTGGCAGTGTAGGTGACCAAGCAGGTACAACATTCTGGTTGCTTAGCAGGAATAGGTCATTCGGAAGAAGAGATGTTACGTCGAAGGAATGACAGGGTATCGACAATTATCTTAAATTTTGACACAGCCATTCAGAAGAGTGGATATTACATTGAAGGAATGTAGAAGATACTGATCATTATCTTAATTTTACATGGTCATTTGGAGGAGGGGATGTTATGTTGAAGGAATGACGAGGTATTGATCATTATCTTAATTTTGACACTGTCATTCAGAAGAGGAATATTACGTTGAAGGAATTTAGATAGGTACTGATCATTATCTTAATTTTCACATGGTCATTTGGAAGTGGTGAAGTTACATTGTTATTGTTATTGTTATTGTTGTTTAAAGCCCAGCCGACTGCATAGAGCCATATGAGGGCTGTAACCACTTCAAACATACAGAACTTCAACAGAAAAAAAAAAAAGAAAATTAAGTACACATATCAATGCATTCGCACACATAATCTAAGGACATACCCCTGGCATTGACCACTCCGTCCAATTTATCGCACAGGGGAGTTAAAAAACACACCTGAATACAAATTTAAGCATACCTAAGGACACCAAAACATATGTAAAAACGGGCATAAATTGCCTTAGACTGCTTCTGCATATCTCACCTCCCTAGAGCCAAAAATGCACTTAATACATGTACCCAATTATTCATCCTAAGAAAAAGTATGTAAGACTTTATTGAACACATACAGGTGAATGAACCAGCAAGGCAGAAAATGATAGGAAAAATGACAGAAAGCAAAGGAACAAGGCAGAAACAAAGAAAGTGACAGAAAAGAGGAAATTTTTAGCACAGAATTTCCAGAATGTGGGGATACTATTCATACTGAAAGAACCTCTGGCATCCCCACAGGGGAGGGATGTTACAGTGAAGGAATACATTTTTACACAGTTAATTGAAAGAGAGGATGTTAACCCTTTGACTCCCGTGCCCTATCCACCAACTGCAAAAACTTAACCCTTTGACTCCCTCACCCTTCCTGAAGCTGGTGGATAGGGTGAGGGAGTCAAAGGGTTAAGTTTTTGCTTTGCTTGTATGGTTGACAATGCAGGATGCTGATGGACAGGGTGTGGGAGTCAAAGGGTTAATTGAAGGAATATAGAAAGGTACTGGTCATTATCTCATTTTTACACGGTCATTCACAAGAGGGGATGTTACAGTGAATTAATAATAAGATATTGATCCTTGTCTTCATTTTTACATGGTCATTGGGCAGAGGGGATATTGACAGTGAAGGAATATATAGAAAGGTACTGATCATTGTTGTAATGTCTACATTTTTATAGATATATTCTCACTGTTTATTGGATGACTCTCGTACTCACTATTTGTTGCTTGGCTAATTTTGAAAATAGTTTAGTTACATTCATTTATTTTATGTGCTTGTTAAATGTTTCCATTAAGTTGATCTGAATTGGTCTACATGTCACCACTATCGCCACTTATTTTTCTCTTTTGTTTTTGGCCAAAAGTTTTGAAGGGGCATTGGAAACAAGTGAAACTAAAATTGATTTGTTTAAGAAAAGATGAACTTGATGCTTGGAAAAGAACACGTTAGATGAAATACAGCTGATGTCCTATGCATATCAGACTACAAACTCGAAAACCATGCTCAATGCAGGCTTTCTTTTGGTGGGTACAGTTCCTTTCCATTGATAACTCTGTGTGCACAGGAGCGATAGTTGAATGAGTCTGTGTACTGGAGAACAAGCAGTGGAAAAAGCAGTGTGAGGGGATCCATGTTATCGATGCTGTACGTGTTGTTCACTTTATGATGTGTCACAGGACCTTATGGGTTTGATTTCCACACTACATGTTCACTGTATGTTGCATCACAGGACCTTATGGGTTTGATTTCCACACTACATGTTCACTGTATGTTGCATCACAGGACCTTATGGGTTTGATTTCCACACTACATGTTCACTGTATGTTGCATCACAGGACCTTATGGGTTTGATTTCCACACTACATGTTCACTGTATGTTGCATCACAGGACCTATCGTTATGGGTTTGATTTCCACGCTACATGTTCACTGTATGTTGCATCACAGACCTTATGGTTTGTTTGATTTCCAGCTACATATTCATGTTATGTTGCATCACATGACCTTATGGGTTTGATTTCCAGGCTACATATTCATGTTATGTTGCATCACAGGACCTAATGGGTTTGATTTCCAGGCTACATATTCATGTTATGTTGTATTGCAGGACCTTATGGGTTTGATTTCCCACTAGCAAAAGGAGATGTCAAGGAGCAGGAACAGTTCACAGTCTGACCATCTCTCAATGGCTTTAGACGCCAAGCGTCAATACCAAAACCTCTCTCATCGCCTCCGATATGATGAAAGCTCAGGGGAGACTAACCACCTTGATGAACCGCAGTATGAAGTGTTTCTCGCAGGTTGGTTGATTGCAGATTGTTTTCAGGATTTTGTTGCTTTTGTTTTTGGATTTTCGTTGTAGTAATTTCTATATACATATATTTGCTTTGCATTGAAAAAATTGCCATGTTTTTATATAAAGATTTTTCAGAAATTTTTACTGTTCTGAAGATGTAGATTTCTTTCCCATTCTTGCATTACGTAATTGGTGTAGAAAGTTTAGATTGAGGTGTGTGTGTGTGTGTGTGTGTGCGTGCGTGCGTGCGTGCGTGCGTGCGTGGTGCATGCATGCGTGCGTGTGTGTGTGTGTGTGTGTGTGTGTTTAAATGCATATCTTTGTATGAGGTTTGATTGATTTGGTTCAGTTTTTACGTCAACACCCACCTCAGGTGATATGGCTGATGAGGATGACCATCCCAGGGAAGTGGGGGAAGGGGGGACTTACCTAATCGTATACTGACACCACCAGAACAACAATGATGTTAAGATGGGACAGTGAGAAGGCCAGCTTTATTATAGCGCACCCCGGGATTTGAACCCTTGTATGAGAGCACATGAAGCTGTATTTACTTGGAAAGATTTTTTGAGTCTTCATGGATGAGATTTGCAAAAGTAAGGTACCAATTCCATAAAACAAAGAGCTGTTCCCGCAAGTTGGCCACATTTTATGTTCATAATAAGCCAAAATTTTGCAAAGGATACTAATCAGTACATTTGCGTAACCATTTGACTCCCACATCCTGTCCACCAGCATCCTGTTATGTGAACCATGCTAGCAGAGCAAAAACTTAACCCTTTGACTTCCTCATCCTATCCACCAACTTTCGGCAGGAAGATAGGGTGAGGGAGTCAAAAGAGTTAAGTTTTTGCAGTTGGCGGATAGGGTGGGGGAGTGAAAGGGTTAAGTCTTGAGCAGATAGATCTTTGCAACGTACTTTGAAAGTTGTGGACTGTGTGCATTCACACACATGCGCATTTGGAAAATATATTAGCGGTGACCCAGTTTTAAGTTCAGCTGAATTGTGCCCAACGTTACAGCAGAGATCACTGTAACTGTAATAGATTTGGAATGATGTAATTTAGTTGGAGTCCCTTACCACACATTTTCACTGTCATGACATATATTCTCACATAACTTCATATTCAGTGCACACACATACATACGTACACACAGCATGCACATGCGACACACGATACATACAGACACCATGGACACAAATACACACACACACATACACGCACTACACACTGCACACACAACAACACAGACAAACACACACACACACACAACACACACACACACACACACACACACACACACACACACACACACACACACACACACACACCACACACACACACACACACACACACACACTCTCTCTCTGATGGCTATGTAAAGATGATTTTTGTATTTGAACATGTTTCTATTGTTTTCCCATTTTACATTATGTTTCTTTGAATTTCCGCTAATAGTGTTTTTTTTCTTTTATTTCTTTCTTTTAAGATATTGTGCTAGATTTTACTGCCTTGCTTGTGCCTAGTTTTTCAATATCAGCCTTTGATGATTGTAGTCATTAAGCTTTGAGAGTGTACAGGAAATCTGTGAGTATTCTTGATATTGAATCTTTATTTTTGTTTTTCTTAGCTCATAAACTTATTTTGATGCATAGTTTTTGTGTAAATATGTGTTCATATGAGTGTGAACGTGAGTGAGAATATGTGTTTGTGTGTGCATGTATGTGTATATGTATGTGCGTGCGTGTGTGTGTGTGCATGAATGGGTGCATGGGTAGGTGGTTTTGCACATGCTTGTGTGCATGCGTATGTGTGAGAAAGAAATTTAAGTTGATTTGTTTAACATTTAAAGTGAAATAATTTTGTTGTAGTTTAAGTGTGTGCCTTGTTGTAATGTCACAGTAGTACCAGATGATTTTAAGAAGAAACCTTTTATCTGGATAGTCTTCGTTTTACTGCATTCAGGCTTTCAGTCTGCTTATGAAATTTCTTTACAGTGAAGTACATTTCATCTGAAGAAAGCTGAGAGAATACTAAATGTTTGCTAAAGAAGAATCTGCAAAAAGAATTTGAAGAGTCTGTGAGAAAAACATAGGTTTCTTCTTTTTAAAACAATTTCCATCCATTGCTTTTTTTCTTTCTTTTTTTTTTTTTCTTTTTTTTTTTTTTTTGGTCCAACATACCTTTGTCTTCCTTTTTTCACTCTTTGGTTTTACATTCGTTTCAGAACCATTTAATGTGAATTTCCCTATTTCTGTGCTTAAATGTTGTGATAGTCTTGACTAGTCGCTGCATTGCCATTGTTTTACAGCTGAAAGGACAAGATTTGCATCAAAAGGTTTTCATACTTTTTTCTACTGCCATCTTTCTGGGTGCCATGATGTGATTTTTGTTTCAGTTTGACATCCATCAGCTCTGCTTCGTTTGGTTGTTTACCTTACAAACATTGTAAACTCTTTGTGTCTGTATTTTAGCATGATGTTCTGTTGACTGTTTGAAATGGAATTATTGCTATGGAGTGGAATTGCTTAATATTCTAATTCAGTATTCAGACTTGTAAGCTTTGTGTAATGTTCATGAGTATGCAGCATATTTCAATTAATCACAAAATTGTTTTTCTAAAGTGGTCAGTCTTTAGCGTGATGTTCTGTTTAATGTTTCAAATTAAGTTAACTGCTAGTGCTATGGAGCAGAATTGCTTAATATTCCAAGTCAATATTCAGACTTGTAAGCTTTGTGTAATGTAAATGAGTGTACAGCTTATTTCAGTAAATCACAAGATTGTTTTTTTTTAAGTGATTATTCTGATTATTGAATTTTCATTTTATTGTGTATCTTCATTCTTGTTTGTATAAAAGTGTATTTTGTGTACATTTGTAACTATGTTTATCATATGGCTTGGAGCATTTATTTTTGAAAAATTAGTATGGCCCTTAGTTCATTTGTTTTGTTTTTTTTGTTCACCTAGTTTCTTTAGCTAGAAGATAAATGTGATAACCAGAAACTAACTCTGTATGTGTGTGTGTGTGTGTGTGTGTGTGTGTGTGTGTGTGTGTGTGTGTGTGTGTGTGTGTGTGTGTGTGTGTGAGTACTGTATGAATATGCATTGCCTCTGTGTTTTGCTTGTGTATGTCTCATGTGAATGTATTTGATATGCTGGTACATGTAATGACAGCCCGTGAAATTGTCTGCTTTTTGTTTTTGTTGTAGTTTGCTTCAGTTTTTGTTTACCACTGTGTACTAGGTGTTAAAACTTAAAAACCTTAATTTGATTTTGCTCTGACTTGCTTCTGTGGTCCTTTTCATGGTTTGCAAGCTTTAGAACAGAGAACTTTCAGTTCACTTCAGTATTCATGATTTTATCTATAACTGTCAGGGAGGTTCCATATTCTGTACTATGGTCAGTTTGCTGCCTCAGTCTCTTAATGATTGTTCTGCTCTGAATGAAAAAAAAAAGGTTTGTTTTTATGTTTCTCTGTGGTAAAATAGAATAGAGTGGGGTTGTTTCACATGTCAGTTTGGTCCCTGCTCTTGGTGTCCTGCTTTTCATGGAGTGTCCGAGGTTCGGTTCTCATTTCCCTTGCTATTTGTTTTCCTTTTCCCCTGGTGTGGATTTTTCCTTTTGGTATGGATTTTCCCCATTTCGTTGGTGTGGATTTTGCTCCCTTTCTCTTACGTCTTTGATTTAGATATCGTTTCATCATAGTATAGTCTGTGATTTGGAATCGGCTTGTTATGTTTTATTATAGTTTAGTTGATTTCATGACAGTTTGTGGTAAATATTTATGTTATAGTCATTGATGGATATTGATAATTTTGTATGTTTTTAATGATAAGCCATGGATCTGTATCATATGTATTCGGAAATGTTAAATGTATTAACATGGATGTGGTATGTGTATGTAGATTTTGCTAATCTAAGCTGTAGTGTGTACTTGTGAAATATATTGATTCACAGAACTGGAGATGGTTTATTCACCCCTTTGTTCTTGCCCCACCCATCCCAACCTTACAACAGGTAGTTTAGTTACTCGACTCGCAAAGTGTTCCTTACGAGCTGCATGCCCACTGATCGGTAGCTGTAGTAAGTAGATGGCACTTGTCTAGTTAGATTACGCACACAGGTATAGATTATACACACAGGTATCGTTGAGGTTTGCAATAAAAGCAATTCACATATCGAGAAAAACAACAACAACAAAAACACACACGCACGCACGCACGCACGCACGCACGCACGCACATACGCACGCACGCACATACGCACGCACGCACGCACGCACACACACACACACACACACACACACACACACCAACACACACACACACACACACACACACACACACACACACACACACACATATGAATTTTAGAATTTAGATTTTGCTTGAAAAGTTTTTTTGTTCACATTCTTAAAGTCAGTTTGCAGACAAGAAAATCACACAAGCCTTTCACAGATTTGTTTGTTTGTTTTATTTTGTCACATTCTTAATTTCAGTTTGCATGAACAACAAAATCACATAAGCCTCTCACAGATATGAGCACGGCTAAATCACTCGTTGAAAAGTAAAACGGCTGCAAATATATTTACCACTGTTTATAGTCGCATGTTTTTATTTTGCCAGAAAATACAAATCACCAGAGCTGGTCATAGAGCAAAGCCCCACCATTTGAAAAAAACAAATCGACCATGATTTAAAAAGCGAAACAGCTACAAGTATATTTGCTACCTCTTATAGGTTATGCACATAACTCAGTTTAGTCCCTGTTACTTATACAGTTTACCATTCATGGAGGAAATCGGCTGCATAGATGAAAGGGACATTGAACTATAATGCAATAAACTTTGTCAGTAGATATGAATACGAATGGGATAATGGTGTGTATATTGTACTTTAGCTCGGCATGATAAAATTACATAGGAAATGGGGGTGGGGGTGGGATTAAGTGTATTATAGATATAAAAAAAAACAACAACAGGTAACTATTAGCCTGAATGTGTGAACTGAATAAGTTGACGATATTATTAGATTGTTTATACAAGAGAGCTTTTGAAAGAGAAATTGAAAGACAAAGCACGGATAGAGGGCGGGAGAGAGAGAGAGAGAGGGGGGGGGGGGGGTACCGATAGTATTATTCAGGGTTCAGAAAAATGAAGACAGTTTATTCATCCAACATTTAAAACAGACACGGCCACCCTCAAGTACCTTTTATTTGTTCTTTGTCTCTCTTTAGCAAACTCTACAACAAAACAGCCAGGAAGTTCAACTTCGGCGACGTAACTCTGCGAAAAGCACAGAATCTCTGAATACCTCCCCCGTCAAATCTGCTTCAGTGCAGCGCAGTCGGTCAGTGCACACCATCAAGCAGCCCAACAACAAAGACGACTCTTCCCCCACCCCTTCCTCACAAAATTCCAGCAGCAGCACCCCCACCACCACCCCTGTACCGACCGTTCACCACCGTGGGGGTGTTACCCGTGGGCATAGCAACTGGGTGGAGGGTCAGCATCGTCCCGCCTCAGTAGCTGGGGTTAATGGTGTGGTGTCTCAGAGTAAAAGTGCAGCCACTGGGAGTAGGGTGAGTTTGGGGTATGCCCCGGGTAGCGCTTCCACTTCCTCCTCCACCCCCTCACTCACCTCCCTCAACATTGTTCCCCAGGCCCCGGTGATGGGTGTGGAAGAACGGAAGTCTCGTAGTAAGTCCCAGATACTTATAACCCCCCTCCCTGCTTCAGTGCCGCAGTCACCCCCTGCTTTTTCACTTCCCCCGCCTGCTTCTTCCTCGCTGATCACTCACGCTTCCTCACAACCCTCGCTAGATGCTTCCTCACCAGGTCAAGGTTCCTCTGCCTCACCCGCTGAAAAGAGCTTTGTGGGTCTGCCTAGTGTTAAGCAGCTAGCGCAGACCTTTGGTGGCAATCCTGAGGATAGCACGACTGCCGCCAGTACTACTAACTACCGTCCGGTAATCAGGGCGAAGAGTATGGCTGCGTCTGACGTGTCCCGTAGATCAAACTTGACAAATCCGTCTTCTTCTTCCAAGGTGAATGGGGTTCCCACAGTAACAGGGCCTGGTGGACGTGTCCAGGGACAGTACATCAAACGTACTGCCGCACCAAAACCTCCCAGCAACTCTTCAACCGCTGTTGCAAATGGTCAGACAGAACTAGAGAAGGTACATGCTCGTCTTCGTTCAACTAAAGAAATAAACTTTTCCTCGTTACCAGATAAACCTGCAGCTTCCATAGGTGTACAGAATGGTGACAGAGAGGTGTCCTACTTCAAAACAAACCTGGACCGTAAAAAATCCAGCAGCAGCATTTTGCTAGGTCAGAAAACAGACTTTGATGATGACGGCCCCCAGTTGTCGTTAGCGAAGCCGTCTCTTGAACCTCAGTTGGGCACGATGCGGCGAGCACAGTCCAGGGAGGAGTTGTACGCCATTGAGAGCCGTGCCCGTGTGCAGAAAGGTGCTCTGCTGAAGGAAATTGGGAAACGTAAGGAGACTACGGAGTCTGAGGAATCATCAGCTGCCAGCATCAGCAGAGGACAGTGGGGCTTGAAAGGGAACAGCTTATTGGCGCAAAGACTTCAACAAGGTAAGTGGCATTAGTTGGGTAGGTTTATTAGGTGTTACCCTGTTTGTTTTATTGTTGTTTTGTTGTTGTTCCATTTTTCTTTTTTTCTTCTTCAGGTTTTCCTTTGTGTGTTTTAACCCTTTGACTCATGCACACTGTCCACAAGCATCCTGCATTGTCAACCATGCCAGCAAAGCAAAAACATAACCATTTGACTGTCTCACCCCATTCACCAGCTTCCTGCAGGAAGCTGGTGGATAGAGTGAGAGAGTCAAAGGGTTAAGTTTTTGCAGTTGGTGGATAGGGTACTGGAGTCTAAAAGGTTAAAAGAGGGATGATTCAGACTGAACTGAAGCAAGTCTGTGTTGTTAGATAATAACGGCATCATATGGAACTGGCCTTACAAATGTACAAATGTTTTGTCATAAATAAATTTGTCCATCCTTTGATGTCTGTCACAGACCTAAGTAAGTAGACAGGCAACTCGGCCAGCTTCTGCCCGTAACAGCCGCTTCATTTGTTCTTTGTTGTTTTGTTGAAGTTGAATTCATGCTTTTTTATCTGAAAATCATGTTGCGACAAGTTAAAGATTGTTACCTGGCTAGTACTGTTGTATTTATGTAGCGATAGCTTGCTCCTGTTCGTGTTTTATTGACCAAAATGTGAACTGCTCAAGGGTCTTTCATTTTCTTCTTCAGTATTAGGCATTTTTTTTCGTTAACTTTTTTTCAATTGAGAATACTTTGCAAGTTGTTAATCACCTATTCAGTATTAGGCATTTTTTTGGTTAACTTTTTTGTTTATTTCAGAATAATTGGTAAGTTATCACTTTAAATTTTTCTGATAATAGAAATTCACAACAAAACTGAAATTAAGCTTGTTGAATGACCCAGCAACGTTAAATAGTTTCGTATGCTGTGGCATAGTGAGCTGATCATATCACACTGTGAGAGAGCTAGTTTCTGGTTTACGTATGTATCATTATATGTTTGTCCACTTATTAGTAGCACCATCTCAGTACCTGTCTGCACATTAGTTGATTTATTCTATTTGTCAGACACACTCTAGGGAAGCCCTTTTGTCTCCTGTGCAAACTTTTGTTTCCTGCTCTCACCGTAGTTGAACTTAAGGATGTGCAAGATCATTCAGTACTACTGTCTCTCCTTTACTCTCTCTCTCTCTTTTCTCTCTCTCTCTCTCTTTCTCTCTGTGGTGTGTACATGTGTGTGTATGTGTGAACACACACACACATCGAGGAAGCTGGTGGATAAGATGAGGGAGTCAAAGGGTTAAGTTTTCGCAGTTGGTGGATAGAGTACAGGAGTTACAGGCTTACCAGGGGTAGGGGGAGGGGATTGCCCACTCAATCTAGCATTGCAACTGAGCAATTACTGTCATTAGTATGGGGATAATTAGGCAGTGTCCTAAGTACATTTGATCAGAATGAGCATGGTTGAAACTTGAATTCCACCAAAGTGACCGGGCAGTAGTGCTAAGAGGGGTATCCATACAGCAGCTTGGTAATGCTGGCTCCCTGGGCTCTCTGGCGCTGGGTCTTTGTATATATAATATGTGAACTTGGGGTTGGTTGTGTGTTTAGGAGCTGGAATAAGCAGCATGGGCCCCCTGTGGGGATGCTCTCTTTCAGTATGAATAGTAGCCCCACCTTCAGGAAATTCTGTGTTAGAAATTTCCTCTCTGTCACGCTGTTTCTGCCTTGTTCCTTTGCTTTGTGTCATTTCTTCCTATCATTTTCTGCCTTGCTGGTCCATTCACATGTATGTAGCTGATAAAGTCTGAAATACGTTTTCTTAGGATTGATAATTCATTAATTGGGTACCTGTATTAAGTGCATTTTTGGCTCTGAGGAAGTGAGATATGTGGAAGTAATTTTAGGTAATTTATGCCTGTTTTAATATGTTTTGGTGTCCTTAGGTATGTTTAAATTTGTATTCAGGTGTGTTTTTTAAATCCCCTGTGTGATAAATTGGACAAAGTGGTCAACGCAAGGGGCATGTCTTTAGATTATGTGTGCGAATGCGTTATGTGTGCTTAATTTTCTTTTTTGTTTCCTTTTGAAGTTTTGTGTGTGTTTTGAAATGTTATAGCCATGATACGGCTCTACGCAGTCAGCTGGGCTTTAAACAAAAATAACAGTAACGATAACAAGCAATGTTTGAATTAGTGCCACTGAAGCTGCACAGAATACAGGGCAGCATTAAAAACAAACAAACATAAACAAAGTAGATTTGCTTAAATGGGACCTTTACACTTTGTTAAAGAAACTGTCTTGCCTGTTTTCAAAGTCAGGTTTGTGTAGTGGCTGTTTAAAGGAAAAATGGAGACTGTCGAAATGTCATGACTACAACTTTTTGTTGTTTTTTGTTGTTGTGTTTTTAGCTTTCTGTTGTTTTTTGTTTTATCATACATTTGATATTGTTGAGATGTATTCTTTTGTGGTGTTTGGCTTTGGGTGCCTGAATTGATAGAGGTAAGTTTTGAATCCAAATTGATTTTATGTACCTGCTTCTGGGGAAGCAGCTGAAGGAGGTAAGTTCTTTATGCTCCATGACGGCCTCGATCAACCTGTCAGCTCTTGCTCATCACCTTACTTCTGTGTGTCATTTCATCGTCATCTTTCATAAAAATAGCCACAGAACCACTTGGCTGTCTTCAAGATGATCTAGATGCCACTCTACACACACACACTTACACACACACGCACGCATGCACGCACGCACGCACGCACGCACACACAGAGACACACACACACGCACGCACGCGCGAAACAAAACGGACAAAAAAAGGAGGGGAAACATAAAAGCGAATGAAAATAAACCCCAAATGAAAAATGAACCGATGAGAAACAACAAAATACTATCCTATACAAAGATTAAAGCCTAGGGATTCCGTCCAGCAGTCAACTATTCCCAGAATTTATTATTTCCGTTTTCAAAATTACCTTTGGAGTTGTTGTAGGGTGTTAAACATCCATCGTCAGACAAGCAGTGTAGATTGTGGGAAGGGAGACAAATAGTACAGACTGGTGATATGTCACGACAGTGCATTGCTTCCCTTGGCGTTCCATTTCTTTTTTTACCCGATTCAAAGACAGGGTCTTCGATAAAGTAAATAATTATAAGGAGAGTTGATACAAAGGAAATAAAAATACATGCGACACACAAACAGAAACCTGAAACACACACATACGCACTCGCGCGCACGCACGCACATACACAGATCGTGTTTACGTTCACACTGTAGAACACATGTTCTTTCTTTCTCTATATATGATCTGTCTTTCTTGCTATCTTCTCTGTCGCTTTCACAAACACCCACATCCACACACACTATCTTTCTCTCTCACACAGATACAGACTTAGTGCCTTCTCTCTTTCTTTTTCTCTGTCGCTGTCTCTGTCTCTGTCAGTCTGTGTCTGTCTGTCTGAGTCAGTCTCTCTGTCTGTCTGTCTGTCTCTGTCTGTCTCTCTCTCTCTCTCTCTCTCTCTCTCCTCTCTCTTCTCTCTCTCTCTCTCTCTCTCTCTCTGTGCAGTGAGATTTGAAATAGAGAAAAATCTTTCGAAAAATCGTTTTGATCAGACGTATGAGAAATGTAATTTGTCGAGGAAGGGAAGTGGCTGGGTGGGTGGAGTAATAAAAATCTTGATTTCCATGTCACACAAACTGGCTGTCCATCAGCAAAAGCCTTTTCATCTGTGCGCATCCTGTGGCTTGTTCTACCAAGTAAATCACGGGGCAGACGACCTGGGATCGTATTATGCGGCAATCTTGCTTGGCACAAAATCGATATTACCGCTTAGACGGCTCAGCATCCTTGATTAAAACCTGACGTTGTCACAGTGACGGAACTCTGGCTGTGTGTACTGGTGCGGAACAGTCTGTCGTTATTGGTTTTTATTTTAACCATTTGACTCCTGCACCCTGCCCACCAGCTGAACAGTGGCATTTTTTTTAACCATTTGACTTCCGCACTCTGTCCACCAGCGGAACAGTCTGACATTTTTTTTTTTTTAACCCTTTGACTCCAGCACCCTGTTCATCAGCATCCTGCATTGTCATTCATGCAAGCCAAGCAAGAATTTAACCCTTTGATTCCCTCACCCTATCCACCATTTTCTTGCAGGTGGATAGGGTGAGAGAATCAAAGGGTTCAATTTTGGCAGTTGATGGATGGGATGTGGGATTCAAAAGGTTTATCTCTTAGTCCTAGAATGCATTTGAAGAAAAAAGGATATTGTTTCTTACCAACCAGGAGGTGCCCTGTTTGTATGAATAAAGTGGACTGCAGATGTGCGTGTGTGTGTGTGTGTGTGTGTGTGTGTGTGTGTGTGTGTGTGTGTGTGTGTGTGTGTGTGTGTGTGTGTGTACACTTTTGTGGTAATCATCGAAATGTGTAAGTCATCAAAGGACAGCAAGTACTCTAGCTCGATTTTCGCCAAAATTAGTCAAAACAATACATGATTTTGAATGAGTGCGAAACAATTTTGGAATTACAATAGTCAGAAACTAAAAACAGTTCTTGGCCAATTTTGTGGCTATTTATTGATAGATAATTGTATCAGTGCTGTATCAACTATTCAACCCACCAAGGCCTGCGTGGTATTTGAGTATAATTGGGCATGGTCTCTTTTTAGGTCATTGTGTCCCCAAAACACCAACATGTTCTCAGCACAGATTTCCAGTCTGCCTTTAGATTGTATGCAAAGATACGAACAATCAAAGAGCTCTTAGTTGGTAGATTGTGCACAGCCAGATTTTTAAATCGAAGAGGTAATCAAGTGGATTATGTAAATGTTTCACCAAGGGTTTCTTAATTGCTTTTGAATGAATGTTTTATGTTTATGCGTGTAACTACAAATACAAGGTGCATAAGTACAGCAGACTGAAAAGTCTGTACTTTAAATATGTATGCAGGTGTGGGTCATGGTCAGCAAACAGATTTTAAAACTGGGGGAGTCATGAAAAGAGAATATTAGCATGGCCTGAGCATCCGTTTTCCCTTTAAGGGAAGAAGATTAGATCCAAATCAATGTTGTGTACTTGCTTCGTTGCACAAGAGTAGGCGTTCGTGCAGTACTGTTCTGGTTGGTGAGCGTTTATAAAAGGAAGGAAGTAAAAACAAATGAAAAAAGAAAACTCACTTTGGTCGGTTGCCAAGGGGAACTAAAACATAGACGAAAACACAAGGCAGTGTCTGTAATTCGCTTATGTTGGTATGTGTCATATTTTGTGATTGGATGGTTAGAAATTTTATGACTTTTTTGGTTTGTTTTTGTTTGTTTTTGTTTCTGAAAAGCAACCATCCAGAAAGAGCTATGTTGTCCAGGTTTTGTTTGTTTTTGTTTTTGTTGTTGTTGGGTTGGTTTTTTTTTTTTGGCGAGGGGGGGGGGGAGAAGGGGAGTTACTCAGTAAGTAAAAAGCGTATGATTTTCTCAAATTTATGGATGTGTACATTTACCCATAGATAATGAAAATTGTATGAATATATTAATTTAAAAAGTATACTACCCAAGACTTGTTTGGTCGTGCAGTCTCTCTCTGTGTCTCTCTCAGCATGATGGGTTTGGTATGGAAGTGTTGGAACAATGTTTGTTAGATTTACAAGTTTCGCACGACGACTTTTATGTTTTGCTGACTGGTGATTTAAATGCAAGAACAGCTGATGGTAACTACTGTTCATTTGGATATGACAGTGGCAGTGTTTTAACTGACCTTTCGGTATACAGTGATTTTTTGAGACAGTCTCATGATTGCCGCACAAATGTTTTTGGAAACCAACTGCTCGAGCTATGCAGTATGTTTGACTGTATCATTTTAAATGGTCTGTGTAAACTGGACTTTGATGGTAGTTATACATACATTGGGGTTTCAGGGTCGAGTGTAGTTGACTATTTCATCGTATCATGTGATCTGTTTTCATCAATTAAAATTGCTGCATTAGATGTTGACAGTCTCACAGAATCAGATCATTTACCGGTTATAATGAAAGTGGAGCGAAAGCTTGAAACAGGAATAAAAGCGGAGGGAAAAGTATCAAAAAATAACATCACACAAAAGTTCATATGGCAAGAAAATAAGAAAGACGATTATACAAACAAATTACAAAGTGAGCACATTCAGAGAAGACTTACATTGGCTTCGAATACTCTAGACACTAATGTAGATAAGGCTTTAACCATATTTGTTGAATGTCTCAAAGAAGCTGTTGCTTGTATGTACCGTAAGAAATGTACAGAGAAGAGAAAAAGATCTGATTGGTTTGATGGTGAATGTGAGAAAGCAAAAGCAGAAAGCAGAAAAACTCTCAAACACTACAGAAAAACAAAAGATGAGGATGATAGAGTTGTGTTTTGTGAAGCACGGAAGAAGTATAAAAAATTATTAAAGAATAAAAAACAGCAGTATAATAAACAAAAAGCAGAATGCTTAGCCAGAAATATTTCAAATTCATCGCAGTTTTGGACTGAGTTAAGAAATATAGGGTATGGTACCAAAAACAAACTCACTAACAATATAAGTATTGATGAATGGTTCAGTCATTTTAAAAACGTATTTCAAGATAACAGATCAACAAATGATGAGCGCTGCATTGTCGAAGTAGATTTAAATGAATCATCAGAACACCCATTAAATTCTAAGATAACTATAGAAGAAGTCAGAGAATCCATCAGAAAATTGAGGATAGGTAAAGCCAGTGGAATGGACGGTGTTACAGCCGAGATGTTAAAAAATGGTAACACAAATATCCATAATTTTCTTTGGAAGCTGTTTAACACTTTATTCGACCGAGGAATTTATCCTCAAGACTGGTCAAAAGCTATTATCATACCAATATTTAAGAAAGGAGATCCTGATAAAGTGGACAATTACAGGGGTGTGTCGTTATTAAGCATTGTTTCAAAATGTTACACATCAATACTGAATACTAGATTGTATGCTTGGTTAGAAAACAATAATTTAATATCAGAAAGTCAGGCAGGTTTTAGGAAAAAATATTCTACAGTGGATCAAATTTTCAGTCTGTACGCTATGGTTCAGAAAACTATGTGCAAGAAAGGTAGAAAACTATATGTTGCTTTTGTAGACTTTAAGAAAGCCTTTGATTCGGTTCAGCATGACAAACTCTTAAAGTGTATTCAAAATCAAGGAGTAAAAGGGAAGTTTTTGGTTTCGCTAAAAGCAATGTATGAATCATTATGCTCATGTATTCGGGCAAACCGGGAATTATCTGAAATATTCGATAACTCCATAGGCGTGAGACAAGGATGTGTCTTAAGCCCTACTTTATTTTCGGTATTAATAAATCAATTAGCCAATTGTATGGATGAAAAGGGGCGACATGGCATCCAGCTGATGCCAGGTTCAATGGAAATATTCATTCTTCTTTTTGCAGATGATGTAGCCCTTCTGTCAACAACACCAAATGGTTTGCAAAACCAGTTAAGAGTCTTGCAGACATACTGTGCCAGCATGAAACTGGAAGTTAATCTTGAAAAAACTAAGGTTATGGTTTTCAGAAGAGGGGGCTTCTTAGGACGACATGAACAATGGTTTTACAAAGGGACAAAATTGGAAGTAGTTAGTAAATATTGTTATCTGGGGTTCAGTTTCACGACAATGATTAGCACCAAGGCCGGCACAGAACATTTGGTGACAAAAGGTAAAAAAGCAACTTTGCTATTAAACAGGACTTTTCAAAAATATAAAGACATGACTATAGAAACTTTCTTCAAGTTGTTTGATGCAAAAATTCAACCTATTTTGTTGTATTCTTCTGAGATATGGGGACTTAACAGACTCGAGCATATAGAGAAAGTACATTTGGTATCGTGCAAAAGACTGTTGGGTGTTCCAGTCAGGACACCTAACAAGATGGTATATGGGGATTTGGGAAGATATCCTCTTTATGTCAACTCCTCAACTACCTGTCTTAGATATTGGTTTAAATTACTGGAAATGAATCCAAATAGGTTACCTTATAAGGCTTACCAAATGTTAGTGGAACTTGACAGGGCTGGGAAAGAATGCTGGGCTTCAAAAATAAGGGAAATTTTGTGTGAAACGGGATTTAATATCGTGTGGCTGCAACAAGGTGTTGGTGATGTAAAAGCCTTTTTGCGTGTATTTAAACGGAGACTTGTAGACTTATATATTCAAGAATGGTCTGGGTCACTCAGAGACAGAGATAGGTATGAAAGCTACAGATCATTTAAGACTATCTTTGAAAAAGAGAAGTACATTGACTCTATTGATATATACTGTTTCAGAGTTGCCCTTTCACAAACAAGGTTGAACGTTTTACCACTAAACAATAATATAAATAGATACAGTGAATCTGATCAAGAAAAGGTGTGTCCATTTTGCAGGACAGAATCTGAAAACGAAGAACACTTATTATTTAGATGTTCCACTTACGCTGATCTCAGGGCGAAATTTTTAAAGGATTTAGTCAGCATGCCTATGTGCATACTGCTCCAATCAACAAATAGCCACCGAAGCCACAGCGTATCCAGATACGTTTTCCACGCCATGAATAGGAGAAAAAAATTGTTAAAAGGAGAAGAAAAGTAAATAGTTATGTAGATACTAGCACTAGAATTTCAGACAATAATTAATTTCAATTGTAAAGAAAAAAAAAAATGTTTATTTGAATATGAAAGGGGTGCTCATATAGAGACACATGTGCATAGGTGCCTGTGTATTCACATTGACGTTGGTGTACTTATGTGCATATATAGGTGATAGTATCTACATTATGTATATGTGTGGGTACATATGTATATATATCTATGTATGTATATATGTATGAGTGATTATGTATGTGTGCGTGTATATAGATGTGTATGTGTGTATGTGCGTTTATACATAACCTTCAATTCAGTCTATGGCCTGAACCATTGCTGACCGCCGAAGATTGAGTTATCTCTGAACTAAAAGATGCACGAAATGCTAAATATGCGTTGAATGATCATTTGGTATTGTCTCAATGTCAATTGTTTTGGTAAATGAGTGACTGATCTGCGATTAGTCTGATTAATGGATTGGCATTATGAATGTCTGTTTTTGCCAATTAACCGACTGTTTTGGGGTCGAATTGCTCTTATGTCATATATTTCTTGTTTCACTTCATTGTACATTAATTCCATTGATTGGTTTAGATTCACTGGTGAATAAATTGATAAACTGAACGCATGATTAGCTGACAACGGAATGATTATATGATTTGTTAATTGATGGCGATGGGTGGCTCACCGACCGGTCGATTTATAGATTGATGGTTTTAGCTATTGATCGATCAGTGATTGAATTATGGAATGTATGGATGATTGATTCGCGTTATTTGAAGTAACGATTGCAAATTGATATATTGAACTCAGTTAAATTCTAGGTTATCTGGTCGATTAAGTCACTGGATGACTGATTAACTGGTTAAATGATTGATCGATTGATTGATTGAGAGAGGGACTGATTACGTTAAGTGATTGTTACTGAAGTGATATCGATTGTACAGTTGGATGATGCATCTGACCCAGTCAATTGAAAGCTGATTTGTCAGTTGAATCACGGGCTGAATGGCGGATTCTTTGATTGATCAACTGGTAAATCAGTTGATTGATTGGTTAATTGATTGGTTGACTGTTCGATTGATTGGTTGTTTGGTTGATCGATTGATGGATTGAGTGTTTATGTCAAGTACCTGTGGTTGAATATATTGATCAACTGTATGATCTCCGAAGGGTACAAGAAATGTCAGATCTGTGCACTAATTGAATGGTTTGTTTGTCTGATAGCCAGTTATTGTAAAATTGACAGTTGGATGAATGATATAGATGCGGTTAATGACAAATATTCTTAGCTGGCCAGTTAAGGAATATGGACTAGAATACAAATGAAAAGACCACTGTAAATGCAAAGATGAATGTATCCCAGCTTATGTGACGGTAAACGATAGAAGGGGACAATGTGACAGAGTTCACTGCAGTTTGAAAGTATAACTTGTATGAATGTATAAGAAAACCTGATCTCCTCCCCTCCCCTTCCCCATGCATGTATTGTGGCCTAAGGCCGATGTACAATAAACATTTTCTGAGTTCTGAGTTCTCTCTGTCTGTCTGTCTGTCTGTCTCTCTCTCTCTCTCTCTCTCTCTCTCTGTGTGAGACAGGCAGACAGACAGAGAGAGAGAGAGAGTTTTCTCCCCTTTTTAACCTTCCTCCCACTCTGATGGATGTGACTGCTGCTTTTCAGTGTTCTTGCACAGCTGTAGGTTGGACGACAAAAACAAACAGAAAATGAAGCCAGTGTCTGTGTTTGTGATAATCATTATCATCATCATCATCATCATGATAATGATAGCAAAAAGTGGCAACAGCAGCAGCAATAACAATAATAACATCGTCAACAACGACAGCAGTACAACAACAACAACAACAATAATGATAATAATAATGATGATGATAATGATAATAATAATAATAATAACAAACAATAACAATAATAGTAATAATGATAACACTTATTATAATTATGATTATAATAATAGTAATTGTAGTCAGATCAGAGCGAAGTCTCTGCTAAGTATGACAGTAGACTGTACGACCTGCACCTGTCTCCGCTGCCTCGTGGGTACCCTTGATGGTCACAGTATAATAATTATAACAGTAGTAATAATAAGAAGAAGAAGAAGGAGAAGAGTAATGATAATAATGATGATGATGATTTTTATCGTGATGATGCAAACGGTCCTTATCATCGGTGATTCATGTCTGTCGTAATATTATAAAGGGCAAATGGATGTGAAAGCATTAAAGCAAAAACCCCGTTCTGTTGGCCATTTTGTTTGTGCTTCAGGGCTGGGGCAAAACCGTGTGTGGCGTCCCGAACAGGAAGTTGGCTAAAGTGGCCATCAATATCACTCTATCAGTTTGATGATACATGTGGACTCGTCTATCATACCACCTCCTCCCCCCCCCCCTCTCATTTCCTATCGTCCGTGCTTCTCGAGTTCGCTTATCTGTATGGTGTGAGTGTGTGTGTGTGTGTGCGCGCGCGCGTGCGTGTGTGTGTGTTTGTGTGTGTGTTGTGTGTTTGTGTGTGTGTGCGTGGTTGTGTGTGGGTGTGTGTGTTGTGTGTGTGCGTGCGCATGCGTACTTGTGGGTGTATGTGTGTGTGCGTGCGCCTGCGCGCGTGCGTATTTGTGCGTGTATGTGTGTGTGATTTGCGTGTGTGCGCGCGCATGTGTGTGTGCGCGCGTGCGTGTACGTGTGTGATTGTGTGCGTGCATGCGTATGCGTGTGTGTGGTGTGTGCATGCGTGTGTGTGTGTGTGAGCGCGTGGGCGTATGTGTATCTGTGTGTGTGCGTAGTATGTGTGTGTGCGTGTTCGTGTGCGTGTGTGTATATGTGTGTGTTTTCGTGTATGTGTGTGTTTGTGTGTGTGTGCGCGCGCGCGCGCGCGTGTGTACATGCGTGTGCCCGCGTATGCGTACGTGCGTGTACGTGCGTGCGTGCGTGTCTGTACGTGTGTGATTGTGTGTGTAGGTGTGTACGTGTGTGTATATGTGTGTATGTGTTTGTGTGTGTGTGTGTGTGTGCCGATCAGATTCAAAATCAATAAAGACCGTTAAGTGCAATATCCATGACTGAATTTTGTTTACTGGTTGTCGTGCAGTAAGTGTGGTATTATCACTGTAACGTCAGTTTCTGTCAGCTCGGTATACATGGAATTACAATAGTAGAGGGTTGGTTGTCTTGACTATTAAGTATGGTATTGTGACGTCAGTTCCCTCGGTTGGCATATGCAATATCCAGGGAATTTGTTTCATTTATGACGAAGATAAACCAAGACAGTGTTGTTTATAAATCCTAATACCTCTTTTTAGCTTGTTAGTAATTAAATACTAATTTTGTATTAGAGTTCCCACGCCATTCATTTCAGCTGTCCAATACACTTCCAAGCAAAAAACCTGATATCGCAGTGAGAGCAGTTTGCATGAAGGGCCTCAGAACATGAGAATTTTTTCACAATGTTGTGATAGTCCATGAGAACGGGATGATGGTGATGGGATGCTATAGAATGCCATTGTGGATTGAGAATGCATGACAAGGCTTTTTGCCCTGCAGTATCTCTAGTAATATATTCAGGCGTCAGCAAGGCCTGAGCAATATGATTATATATATATATATATATATATATATATATATATATATATATATATATATATATATGTATATATATATATGTATATATATATATGATTATACACATGATTACAGTATATTAATTATTATGTAGATTTTGATATTTCTCGCTATTGCTGTTGTTGTCATTATCGTCGAAGAAGAATGCGAAGAAGAAGAATGCGAAGAAGAAGAATGAAGAGAGAGAGAGAGAGAGGAGAGAGAGAGAGAGAGAGAGAGAGAGAGAGAGAGAGAGAGAGCTCATCAGACAATAGTATGAGACGTGTGTATTATGACGTGGGTATGATGTCATTTTTCTGTCGGTTCCTTTGGGAAACAGTGTTAAACGTCTCCTTCGATAGTGACCTTTGTAGATCAACGGCCTCCCCACCACCACACCCCTTATGTATCGTGTGTCAGACCAGTTCTTCGACAATACCACTACCGGTACCGGGGTGGTGGTGGTGGGTGGTGGAACTGGGCTGTGTAAATTGATCTCTTAGGGCCAGTCATCTGTAGATATGACATCATAGAATCATTCGCATTCTCGTATCACTCTCTCAGGCTTAATACCCAGGGTGCCTCGTTGCTTGTGAATTATGATCCGCCACAAGGCCGAAATTATATCGTGGTCGCTTCCTGTGGTGCATTTGTTGTCCATTGCCAGTGGGGGATATCCCCTTTCTCCCTCTGGCATAGCTATGTTGTAACGGCTCGACGAGGCAGATGGTTACAGTATGCAGAACGTTTCCTCCTTTTGCGTTGTCCCTCTCGGTCTTTTTGTCTATACACCTTTTTGCTCGCTCTCTCTCTCCCTCTCTCTCTCTCTCTCTCTCTCTCTCTCTTCTCTCTCTCTCTCTCTCTCTCTTTCCCACCTTTTCTCTCTCTGTCTCACTTTTTGTCTTCTCTTCTCTTCTTTTCTTTTCTCTTCTCTTCTCTTCTCTTCTCTTCTCTTCTCTCTCTCTCTTCTCTTCTCTCTTCTCTCTCTCTCTCTCTCTTTTCTTTCCCACCTCTTCTCTTCTCTGTCTGTCTGTCTGTCTGTCTGTCTCTCTTTCTCCTCTCCCTCTCTCTCTGTATCCTCTTCTGTTCTCTCTCTCTCCTCTTCTCCTGTTTCTCTTCCCGCTCTTTGAAGTCTTTCTCTCTCTCCCCTCCTACACCATCTCTCACCCCTCTCCCTCCTACCTGTCTCTCCCCCCTCTCCCTCCTACCTGTCTCTCCCTGCCTGTCTGTCTTTGTCTCATTCTCTTTGTATGTCCGTCTGTCTCTGTGTGTCTTGCTGTCTATCTGTCGCATTGTAAGTAGATTAGTCACGACAGATACGTAAGTTGGCAGGTTGGCATTTGTGCTAATACCTAATGTCAGAAAATAAAGATTCCTCTCTGTCTCAGTCTGTCTGTCTGTCTGTCTGTCTCTCTCTCTCTCTGTCTCTGCCACCACCCCCCCTCTCTCTCTCTGCCACACCCCCCCTCTCTCTGCCCCCCCTCTCTCTCACTCATATGTTCTCACAACTTAAAGAGTTTACTGTCTGTATTCTATTGTACTTTTGGTATCACACCTTCTGATGGGCCTTGGTCTTCACGAATAAATCGTCTGAATCTCTCTCTCCCCCTCTCCCTCCCTTACCCTCCCACCTCCCTCCCTCTCTGTCTGTCTCGACTATAATATTTTGTGTTTGCATAATGTTAATAATGTGTTTACACCACTTCGAATGGAGCTTTGATTGTATTGAATGCATTTCTGATTTCTGATTCTCTCTCTCTCTCTCTCTCTCTCCCTCTCTCTCTCTCTCTCTCTCTCTCTCCCCTCCTCTCTCTGTCTTTGCCTTGCCCTTTATTTCTGTCTCCCCCCCCCCCCCCGCCCTCTGTCTCTGTGATCTGAGTGTTGGAATTGATTGGAGGGGTCATGAGGTGTTTAGAATTAAATAGTTATAATGTTCATCATATGTTTGCCTACCAATGTATTATACAAGACAGCTATTTTCTTCAATGCCAGTGTCAATGTGAAAAATGTGTTAAAACAGTGATTTTGTTAGAATTTATTTAGTGAAAATGGTACATAACTGATACGACCTTCTAGTCCTCGTGACAATAGTGAAAATGCCACATAGCTCGTATGAGCATATAGTCTTCTTGTCTTCAGAAGAAAGACCTACTTTTTCTTGCTCGTTGTTCTCATCTTGGCAGGCGGCCTTACTCACTTCCACGATTTGTCGAGTAATAAGCTGTGGGGACACTGAAGGAATTAAGTCAATAAGTCATCATGACGTTGCCTGGGAGCAGCATTAAGTGGCTCAGATACTGGCAGCAGGCTGTGCGTGTGTGACTCACCAACATGACAATTGCAGTTGGCCATTCCTCTCATTTCCTGAAGTCGATAGGACAGCCGGTGATTAACTGATTAACATGCCACAGCAGCATCTGCATGGGACAGGAGTTCACACAGGAATCGGTTTCATTCACTGGCAGCTGTTGCATGCATTGTGACTAACTGCTGGGATGGTTGGAAACGGTAGTTCCACTTACCAGTCCGCCATTCTGTCCAGATGGACATCGTTGACATTGATTTTCTGTCAGTTCCGTCGTAATTCAGTGAAATGTCTCCATGCAAAGGCTGGAATCAGAATTCTCATCCGCTGTAAAGAGACCAGATTGAATGCATTGTTCATATCAAGTGATTATCATAATATCAATACCATTTTACCAATTTTTTTATATATACAGTACTTCCGCCGTCCTTTATACAGTCAGAGAAATGCGGAGATTGTGAGTTCGATCCTCACATGTAGCAGCTTTTTTGTTTTGTTTTGTTTTTAGGCTGATTGTTTCTTTTCATAGAGCGCCGGAATCAGGGTCTTATACCTTCAGTTCATCACCGCCTCGGCCCGCACTTGTGTCTGTCTGTGTCGTGCTTTTGGAGACAGGATGATGTCGGGTTTCCCCCAGTATCATTTGGTCTGCGTGACTGATTCCTGTGATAATGCCAAGTCGTCTTGCATCACCCATCAATAGCGTAAGCATGTGCATACTTTTGTGTGTGTTGTGTATGTGTGTATGTGTGTGCGTGTGTGTGTGTCTGTGCACGTGCGTGCGTGTAATTGTGTATGTGTGTGTGTGATTGTGTGTGTGTGTATATATGTATGTGTGTGTGTGTATATATATAATAATTTTATGCATGTGTGTGTGTGTGTGTGTGTGTGTGTGTGTGTGTGGTGTGTGTGTGTGTGTGCGTGCGTGCGTGTGCGTGTGTTTGCGTGCGTGTATATGTGTGGTTGGGTGGGTGAGGATGTATGCATACTTGCAAGGTCGTAAATATCGACTGTAGGAATGAGAAAATTCTGTGATTTTAAAAAACAACTTGAGATCTGTGGTTTCATTGTGCCCTATAGCTTTTTGCAGCCTTCTTTGCCTTATCTTTCCTTTTGCCCGTTTTGACAGTGATAAAAGAGTTGAGGTGGGCACGGCGGTTTCTGCTGACAGGTTTATTTTCTGGTGATGAAGTGTTTGCATACATTGTTTCAGATTTAAATAACTGGTTGTGTCACTAGCTCTGAATTAATTTGCAGTGTGTATTACGCAGAAGCGTTTTGCCTGATGCATTGACTCAGTGTGTGGTGAGACGTGTGTGGTGAACCATGTCACATGTGTTCGTGCAAATGCAGAGAAAATTCCCTGAGATTTGAACTCGGAGTTATGTGTGCCGAAAAGATAATGATGTGTTGTCTAAAATTGTAAAATACAGTTTCGTGTGATGGTTAATGGTTCATAAATCTTTCCTCAGATAATCATAGTTTATTGATGCTAGAGGATCTCTCTGCAGCGTATTTACTAAAGTTAAAGATGGTTTTGAATACTGGAGCAAGTCAGCATATTTAGTTTCAGGACAGAAAAAGCTAGTTGTAGTTACTAGGAAGAATGATGTACACAAAATTACAATCAAGTGTGTGGTTTTGTCATATACTCTTTCGTTTAAACTTTCTTACATAGTGGGTTGTGTCGATCACGAGAATTTACCATTTTGTCTTATGTGACATGTCTATCATCGTTTAAAATTTTCTTTTTTCAGGAGGACTTATTTTTGATTTAATGGTAAGAAATAAGTTTTTAGGTCGTAAGCAATATGGAAATCGTCTTCCTTTTTCTTTTTTTGTAAAGGTGATTGATGATATAGATCTTGGTGGGGGAAAAGGAAAACTGGCATATTAGTGTTTTATTGCGCTTGGATTTGCTGCAAGATCAGAATCTGTATTACAGCAGTCTCTCCACAAGTCCATATTTGTAGAACTTCTTTCGCTGTCTTCTAGGTCTTACCCATTTTT
Organism: Monoplex corrugatus; assembly: GCA_030674185.1. Taxonomy (NCBI): domain Eukaryota; kingdom Metazoa; phylum Mollusca; class Gastropoda; order Littorinimorpha; family Ranellidae; genus Monoplex; species Monoplex corrugatus. The sequence goes on along the minus strand of CM060312.1, from coordinate 54,516,373 downwards.
AAGTAAATGTGCGTTATAAGTCTTCATTGACGAACTATCAGTTGACTGTAGTGTTAGCTTGTGAGAGCATTAGTTTCCCCTTTGTTACGTCTCTTAGGAAGAGCTGGTGAGATAGCATCGTGAAATCACAAAGAAAAAAAAAGGTACATGACTTTTCTACTATGAATAAGTCACTGTCAGTGATCAGTTTGAAGATCTATAACGTTGTGCAGAAGAGGCTGCCCCATAACCCTACTTTCGTAGCAGAATGAGGTGGTAGAGACCTCTATTTTTCCTTTGGGCCAGCATCCAGGAGGTAGTACCCATCTTTTTCTCCCTCATGTTTGTATTGTCTGCAGCCCAAAATATGGTAAGAAACCTATTCACAGCTTGGTAGACTGGATGGTGCATTTTTTTCTTCTCAAAGCCAGACTCGAATCCGTGCAATCAGATTGGAAGGCGTGTGTTCTCCCTGTGTTGTATCAAGGTCTCATTTCTAAAGTTGTACTCTCGTTTATTGTTGATTAAGGTAGTATTTCCTGAAATTCAAGCGCTGAAATATTGAAAGTTTTATTTTCTTATCACTTGATCTGAAAATACCTTTGAAGCCATATATTTCTACGATGATACGATCAGCAAGGAGGATGACTACCAGACGGGTAATGCTTTAGAATCTCTGGACCTCGCCAGCGCAAAAGGACAAAATGCTTAGGTTTGTTTTGTGTAGCTTTAAAAAAAATGTGTCCTGCCCAAGGATTGAACTCACAACGCCTGCGTTATGAACATGGCGCTGTAAGAACTTGGCTATTGGACCACAGTTTTTTAATTTTATTTTTTAGGCTAGATAGGACTTCAGGACTCGGCCAGTTCATGGGTTTATATGTGCCATGAACACCATCGCATGGCGCTTGTGACGTTAATGCAAATGGAATTCATTCCGAGCGCGGAGATGTCATCTTGAGAAACTGAAACTGAAGCTGTGTAACTGAGCATGCGCCAGTGTAGTTTTTATGCACCCCACACGGTGTATCTCCTGTAGTAATCTTCTGTACACGGTGAGGTCCTTTAGGGTAAACTGAAATCTGCACTTGAAAACCTTCTTCGTTTACATTCTGCATTCCGTGCATTGTGTCGTAGGAACCTTGTCATGTCAAACATACCGGTCTTTGCGAACAGTACACTTGCATCATTTGCATGCAGTGAACGAGACTTGGCTCAGTGGTCGCTGTATAGTGTCTTATTGAAGAATATATCCGTCTGTCCTTGCTACCGCACCTTGCCTGTTTAATGATAGTGGGGGGGGGGGGGGGGCTGGTTTAAAGTCAGTGGTGTGTGTGTGTGTGTGTGGCACGCGTGTGTATGTGTATTTATAAGATAATGTGTCAAGGATTTTCTAGATTATTTATGGCTGGAGCTTTACCAGATTTGAATAATTGATCTGGCCAGTGAGACGCAGTGAAGTTTTAACGGAACATTGTAAAACGTATTTTTAAAAAGAAATTCTGATTATTAAAATCACAAATCACAAACTTACAACATGACAACGTAACATGTAATTGTTCAAGTATGTTATAGAATATTGTGAAACGGGGGGGGGGGGGGGGGGGGGGGGAAGAACCTAAAGATCGCAGGATACATGTACAGAAACGCATGCCTTTCTTTTCAGAGGACTGTTGGCGCTTCTACAGTTGTTTTGGTCTTGGCTTTCTTACTTTCTTTGCCTTTTTCATGTCCACCTTCATCCCAGTACCTCTCCTGCTAGCAGTTCATCTCTTAGGACTCTTGCTTTACTTGGAGCTGACATTGATTGGGCCTTCCTTTCTTTCGTCTTGGCCCCTTTGTCCATCTCTTCTTCATCGTCATTGTCATCGCCTTCCCTGACCATGTCCTCCTGGTCTTCCCTGACATGTCCTCTGGTTTCCTTTCTTCTGTCAATCCAGCCTGCTTCTCATGGATTTTTGGTTTGATTTCAACGTGAATGGTCATGGCCCAAATAGCGGGCTCCTTCATGCAGACGAAGTCTTCCTTTTCGAGTGTTAAGTTGTGAGGTCCCCTTGTAACAACTTGTCTGCAAACTGGCAAAAACTCTACAGAACGTCACTTTCTTTAGAAGATATCTTACAACAAAGTACCAGCTAGAAGGATAGAGTGCAAAATTGACGTGGAATCTGCACGTTTTTAGAGAAAAAGGGGCTGCCTTATCTGCCATTACATTCAGATGAGTTTTAATGTGGTTCACCATCTGTTCACGAATTATCAGTGACATCAGATGCTTGTGTACTCAGTGACCTATCCACTTGTGTTGTATTTATTGTCTGCATTATTGATGGTAAGCATATCTATGTAAATCATCTGTTAAAGATGCGGATAATTTCGCATTTGTTTCAAATCTTTCAAACCTGTAGGAAGATGATGGATAGGGTGAGGGAGTCAAAGGGTTAAGTTTTTGCGGTTGGTGGACAGGGTGCAAGAGTCAAAAGGTTAAACAATAACACTGATGATGATGGCGGTGATGATGATGATGACGACGACGACGATGATGATAATAATAATAATGATAACCTCGTGACATGAACTTAGTTGACAGGGTGACCTGCCCTGCTAGGTCATTTCTGCAGCATTCTCATGATGTTTTGGCATTCATTTTGTATCGATTTGCAGACCAGATCCCCCCCCCCTCCCTCCAACTTGGTTTGTGCCCCCCCCCCCCTCCGTCCCAAACGTCCTCTGTCTAACCCTCCTGCCCCATTCACTTTACCTCTTTTTTTCCGGCAGGGATAGAGCATATCTTCTGCTTGCGTTCCCTTTCCGTCTGCCACGCTCCCAACAGTTCTCAGGAAATGGGCCTCCAGGGACCTCGTTCCGCTCTCGGTCCTTTTGATGTGGCAGATGGAATATCGATTCAGAGCATTTGTAAATTATTTATCTCCTCTATCTCTGGTGCCAAAGAGGAAAAAAACAGCCAGACATAGAAGAACAAAGTAACTCTGATAGAAGAGGAAAAACAAGGAAGCAGACAAAAACAAGTCTGGGATTATTAATGTTAAGCTATACCAACGATACTCCTTTTTGTTCATGGCGGTGGGCATGTCTTTCGAGTTCTTTTGACTTCGAAATAAACGTCATGCATATAAGAAATGAGGTCATATGTCTAGTCATTCATACAGAAATAGACAAATTAAACAGTGTCAGATCGTTAATATTCAGCTATACGAAGGGTGTTCCTATTTACGCGTAGTGCATGTAGTGGGGTATGTTTTGGAGTTCTTTTGACTTCGAAAGATACCTTATGCATATTCTTATGAAATCATATATTTAGTCATTCATACAGAAATAGGCAAATAAAACGGTCTCAGATCATTAGTGTTCAGCTAGACGAACATTTTTTTTTGTTTTTGTTTTGCGTGTTTATTTTTTGCGCATAGTAGTGGGTGTGTTTTAGAATTCTTATATCGTCGAAAATTGTGTCACGCATGTTTTATGCAGCTCACGCATATACGTCATTTATACAGAAACAGAACAAATGTCGTTGTAAGTGATGATTTATGTCCATGTCGTTGTAAGTGATGATTTATGTCCATGTCGTTGTAAGTGATGATTTATGTCCATGTCGTTGTAAGGACAAAAGAAATTATAACACAGTCCCTAATCGCACTTGTACGCTGGAACGTTAACATAAACTAACAACAACAACAACAACAAACCCAACGACGACGACGACGAATGTTCAGTATACGAACGTTGTTCCTTTTTTGCGCATTGTGATGAGCCTGTTTTGTCGCTCTTTTGACTTGGAAATACGTGTCATGAATATGTATCTTACGTAGTTACACACATATATACGTCATTCACACGGAAACAAAGTCTTAAATCAGTATGTTTAGCTATAGGGGCCTACGTTTTGTGCACACTTTTGGCTGTGATTTGGAGTTCTTATGACTTCGAAAATGTGTCATGCATATTTTTATGAAATAACACACACACACACACGCACGCACGCACGCACGCACGCACGCACTCACACACACACACACACACACACACCACCACACCACACACACACACACACCACACACACACACACACACACACACACACCACACACGCGGGCACTTATTTATTTATTTATTTCAGATCATGTAATTCGTAAACGCAAAATTTTGTTCTTCTTCACTCAAAAAGGAAGAATTTTGGACGGCTTGCATAGTAATTATTAATAGTAGCATTATTCTGTCAGCACAAAAACTGGTATAGGCATGGCGTAAAGCAGACATGAAATCGCGTTCATATAAATACATTTTGGGAAGTAACAAAACTTTTCAACGCTTGGAGAAGCACAGCCGAAACAAAATGGAGATCACTACAGTGCACGTGAAAAATGGACGAGGATGAGACAGCTAGGGTATAACGAAAAGTAGAAAGCGAAACGTAAAGGCATCTATTAGTTCTGCTAGACGACAGAGGTTGGACAGATGAGCTGTTTTATTTGCTCATTTGGATTAAATCGATCTGCTCAGTAGGCGGTTGGAAATGGGCCATATGGATGGCTTGGCCACTTCCATCATATAATGCTGGAATTGTTTGTTTGGTTGGTTGATTAACCTTTCATTCCCGCACCCTGTCCACCAGCATGCAAGAACTTTACCCTTTGACTCCCGCACCTTATCCACTAGCATCCTGCAGGAAGCTGATTGATAGGGTGAGGGTGTCGAAGGGTTAAGTTTTTGCAATTACGAAGGGTTAAGTTTTTGCAATTGGTGGATAGGATGCGGGAGTCAAAGGGTTAACTGATCAAATTTGTTATGTCAGTGTATCATTCTGTCCAAATGTACAAACGTAAGCAACACGTGTGGCAATCGTAGCAATAATATTTGTCAGGAGGATCGAGCCGGCAAGAAGCATGACTCGTCTAGTATTGTTGATATTGTGAATTATTGATAGCTGACCTTTACCTTCATCTCCCCAGCTCTGTCCTCACCATTTTGTCCGAAACACTTGCTTGCTACACTGGAGTATGTTGCAGTTCTGTTGCTCATTTAACCCTTTGACTCCCGCATCCTGTCCACTAATTTCAAAAAAGTTTCATTTTGATTCCCTCACCCTATCCACGAACTTCCTGAAGAAAGCTGGTGGATAGGGTGAGGGAGTCAGAGGATTAAATTTTTGCTTTGTGAGCATGGCTGACAATGCAGGATGCTGTTGGACAGGGTGCGAGAGTCAAAGGGTTAAAGTTCGTTATCACGTTTTGCAAAAATTGAATTATACGAATGACAGAACCTTGCGATTCTGTCTGCGTTCGTCTGGTTGGTTGGACTAGAGAGTTGTAGGCTTGGTTATGTGACCTGAACATTACATAACTTACAATAATAAAACTGTAACGTTAACACCGGCACGATGTATAAAATGCCCAACCGCTGGATCAGCAGAAACAGACAGTACACAGTGTCAGGGATTCGTACTGCAGAACACAATCCAGCCGTGTCCTGTCATTCTTCTGCACTGTCTCCCAAGCAGCCAAATCAATCAACCTGGGACAGTCTTATTACCACCATCACCACCACCATCACCATCGCCACCACCACCATCACCGCGACCACCACCGCCACCATCCTTGTCTCCACCTCCTCAATATTGTGCGTGTGCAGTTTCCGTCAAGGTGGCATGCAAGCCGGCAGGCAGGAGGCAGGACATGTTTTATGTAGTGACACGCTTGATTTCATCTTCTGCTTGCGTCTGCCGGGGTTAGTTTTGAGGAAATTCAGTGGAGCGCGGACCACCTACCTCCTTGCCATTATCGCTTGGGGCAATGCCACGAGAATGGCAAAACTACCGTGTATGTCAAAAGTCGGTTAGGGTGTCACTGTGGTTTAAGGATAGCGGTACAATAACAGTTGTTAGAGCAGCTTTGAACCTGGTTATGAAAGAAGACAAAATTTGTCTGTATCGAAACTCCTTAGGATGTCACTGTGGCTTCAATGCTGTCAGTATACCGGTTCGGATGCCACTGTGACTTCATGCTATTAGTATACCGGTTCGGATGACACTGTGACTTCATGCTATCAGTATACCGATTTGGATGTTACTGTGGTTCGAGGATATTAGAAAAACGTGATTGTCAGAGCAACTTTGAACTTTGCAGTGTTATAGTTGTGATAGCAGCTTAGAACTTTGCAGTGTTAAGAAGAAAAGAAAAAAATCAGTGAATGTCGGAATTTGTTAGGATGTCATTGTTGCTACGTGCAGTCAGTAATATAGTTGCCGTTGCAGCTTTGAACACTGTAGTGGAAAAAAGCCAATACGTGCATTTTGAAAGTTAGCTGGACAATGACCAACCCAGTGTATATCAGGAAGACGGTTAGGATGTCACCGGTGTGAGCATATTAGCGGTATAACGGTTGCCAGTGCAAAATTTGAAACACGGTAATGTTGTGAAGGGCGGGTGGGAGGTGGGAATGGGTGGGGGAGGAAGTCAGTGTATATTGGAAGTCGATTAGAATGCCGGTGTGGTTTGAGGATGTCAGCTTGACCTGTGCTAGTGCGGAGTTGAACATGTCACTTTGCTGAATGTCAGGGAAGACATTTGTGACAGTGATATTAGGATGACAGTGATGAATGACAGAGATGTTAGTATTGAAGTGATGTTAGGACGGCAGTGATTTTAGGCTGACAGTGATATTGGCATTGAAGTAGGGCAGTAATGTAAGGATGATTGTGAATATTAGGAAAACAGTGATGTATGACTGTGATGTTAGGATGACAGTGATGTTAGGTTGACTGTGATGTATGGTAATGATGTTAGGATGACTGAATATTAGGATAACAGTGATGTTTGACTGTGATGTTAGGATGACAGTGGTGTTAGGTTGACAGTGATGTATGGCAGTGATGTTAGGATGACTCTGATGTATGCCAGTGTTGTAAGGATGAGCTTGATGTATGGTACTAATGTTCGGATGACTGTGATGGATGACTATGATGTTAGGCTGACAGTGATGTTAGGATGACTGTGATGTTAGGATGACTGTGATGCATATGGCAGTGATGTTAGGACGACAGTGATGTTAGGATGACTCTGATGTATGGCAGTGTTGTAAGGATGAATTTGATGATCATACTAATGTTAGGATGACTGTGATGGGTGACTGTGATGTTAGGATGACTGTGGTGTTAGGCTGACTGTGATGCATGGCAGTGATCTTAGGACGACTGTGATGTAGGGATGACTGATGTTAGGATGACTGATGTTAGGATGACTGATCTATGATAGTGATGTTAGGATGGCAGCGATGTTAGGACGATAGACATGATAGCAGAGTCGTTATGGTGACAATGTTGTTATGATGATAGTAATGTTAATGTGACAGTGATGTTATGACGGTGATATACGACAGTGATGTTAGGATGACAGTGATGTATGACAGTTATTTTAGGATGACAGTGATGTTGTGACGGTAATGTGATGGCAGGGATATTATGATGACAGTGATGTTAGGATGACAGTGATGTTGTGATGTTTGGATGATGTGGTGTATGACAGTGCTGTTATGATAACTGTGATGTTGTATGACAGTGATGTGAGGATGGCAGTGATGAATGACAATAATGTTATGACGTCAGTGATAGTAGGATGACAGCGCTCTTAGGATGACAGCGATGTCAGGGTGACAGTAATGCATGACAATGATGTTAAGATGATGTATTACAATGATGTTAGGATGAAAGTGATGTATGACAGTGACGTTAGGATGACTGATGTACGACAGTGACGTTAGGATGACTGACGCATGACAGCGATGTTAGGATGACAGTGATGTTAGGATGACGGTGATGTTAGGATGACTGTAATGTTAGGATGACTTGACTTGTGACAGTGACATTGTGATAGCAGTGATGTTATGACGACAGTGATGTTAGGATGACTGTGACGCATGGCAGTGATGTTAGGATGACTGTGATGCATAACAGTGATGTTAGGATGTCGTTGATGCATGGCTATGATGTTAGGACGACAGTGATATTAAGATGACAGTGATGTTAGGATGACAATGACGTTAGGATGACTGTGTTGTCAGGATGACTGATGTATGGCAGTGATGTCAGGATGACGGTGACGGATGACAATATTTGGATGACAGTGACGTTAGGATGACTATGATGTTAGGATGACTGTGATGTATGGCAGTGATGTTAGGATGACTGTGATGTTAAGATGAGAATGATATACGACAGTGATATTAAAGTGACTGTGATGTTAGGATGACTATGCTGTATGACAGTGATGTTAGGATGACTGTGATGTATGGCAGTGATGTTATGATGACTGTGATTTATGGCAGTGATGTTAGGATGACTGTGATGTTAAGGTGATAATAATATACGACAGTGATATTAAAGTGACTGTGATGTTAGGATGACTGTGCTGTTTGGCAGTGATGTTAGGATGACTGTGATGTATGGCAGTGATGTTAGAATGACAGCGACATATGGCATTGATGTTCGGATGACTGTGATGTATGGCAGTGATGTTAGGATGACTGTGATGTATGGCAGTGAAGTTAGGATGACTGTGATGTTAAGGTGGTAATGATATACGACAGTGATATTAAAGTGACTGTGATGTTAGGATAACTGTGCTGTATGGCAGTGATGTAAGGATAACAACGACATATGGCAGTGATGTTAGGATGACAACGACATATGGCAGTGATGTTAGGATGACTGTGATTATGTCAGTGATGTTCGGATGACTGTGATGTATGGCAGTGATATTCGGATGACTGTGATTATGTCAGTGATGTTCGGATGACTGTGCTGTATGGCAGTGATGTAAGGATAACAACGACATATGGCAGTGATGTTAGGATGACAACGACATATGGCAGTGATGTTAGGATGACTGTGATTATGTCAGTGATGTTCGGATGACTGTGATGTATGGCAGTGATATTCGGATGACTGTGATTATGTCAGTGATGTTCGGATGACTGTGATGTATGGCAGTGATATTCGGATGACTGTGATTATGTCAGTGATGTTAGGATAACTGTGCTGTATGGCAGTGATGTAAGGATAACAACGACATATGGCAGTGATGTAAGGATAACAACGACATATGGCAGTGATGTTAGGATGACAACGACATATGGCAGTGATATTCGGATGACTGTGATTATGTCAGTGATGTTCGGATGACTGTGATGTATGGCAGTGATATTCGGATGACTGTGATTATGTCAGTGATGTTCGGATGACTGTGATGTATGGCAGTGATATTCGGATGACTGTGATGTATGGCAGTGATGTTCGGATGACTGTGATATATGGCAGCGGTGTTAAAATGACTGTGGTGTTTGGCGATGTCAGTGATGTTATGATGACAGTGATGTATGGCAGTGGTATTGATTGTGATGTATCCGAGAAAAACGTCAGATATGTATTCTCTGTCTAAAATCTGTGTAGTGTTGTGAGTCTGTTTAGACTTGGGTCATAAGTCCAGTCAGATAGTTTATGTGTGTGTGTGCGTGTGCGTGTGCGTGTGCGTGTGCGTGTGTGTGTTCGTTATTTCTTTTAACGTCTATTCACATATGTGCTTTTAGACGGGAAAAAAAAAAAAAAAAAAAAAAAAAAAAAAAAAGGTGCGTAAGGGATGAATGAATCTATGTAATCATGAAGGCATTGTATCAATTAAGGTAACAATTAATGTAACATCAAACAAATTAACGAACAAAAGAAAAACAATCAGAACATTATAACAGTCAGGCTTCATCGGATTTCTCGGGGCTATGTGGGAGTTACAGGTATAAAACAGTTGGGCTGAATCAAAGAAAACGACCTACAGGACTGTGCAGTAAACGTCTAGCAATGTGTAAATACAGAGTGAAATCAGTATGTTTCTGTTTTAAGTTTGTAAATGACGCAGGGAAATAAGGTCGCATTCGCTGACAACACAAAAGGTGATCAACTGTTATAAAATCACCACAGATACATTTGATGGTTTTACTAAATTTAGTTCGAAGTGAATTGAGAGTTAATCTGTAAGCTAAAGTTATCTCTTGTCTTGTAAAACCCTGGTAAGTTACCGAGAAGGGGCGAAGGTCACATTGCGCTTTTACTTTGTTTTCTAATATAGCATTCATTTCATGTTCAGACAGTGGTAAATCAAGTTTAGTACTGCCAGCCCTATTCATTGCTGCATTTTTTGCTATTCTGTCGACCCGGTCGTTAAAAAGGATACCACAGTGTGATGGGATCCAACAAAAAGTAACCTGTGTATTATTTGTTATTAAACAATGAATTAGAAATTTTATCTCAAATATTAACGAACTATTTACTTTATGTTCGCAACATTTTAAGGATTGTAATGCAGATTTCGAATCTACACATAATAGGATACTAAACAAAGTTATGGGTAGATCTACTATATATTTCAGTGCCATTAGGATGGCAACTAATTCAGAAGTGAAGATTGAATGTCCCTGTCCTAAAGAGTAAGCCTTTTCTACTTTAAAGTTAGGAATTAGAAAGCCAGCGCCTGCTTTACCATCATCTAGAACAGAGCCATCTGTGAAGATTTTTAAGTAATGTGAATATTTTTTATGCAGATGTGACAGAACATCAATTGCTAACAAGTGTGGATTAATATCTTTTGTCAGGTCAGTATCAGTGTAGTTGATATCAAAAATAGCATTGGACAGTTCCCAGGGGGTAGAGGACAACATATCATTTTATGTGAAACTTTGTTAGGTAATACGTGAGAAAGTTTGAAGAGCTCATTTGTGTAAGTGGATATTGTTTCTTGTGACTTTATTGTTCTTGCTCTCTTGGGGAAATGGATGTCAGACCGAATTTTAAGTTCCGTACTGGCATAATTAGCTACTGCATTTGCTCTAACTATATATTTAGCAGTTGATAACTTCCTCCAATCTTCCAAGGGAAGGATGCCAGCTGTTTTATATACTTCTTGTGTTTTTGTATACACCGGTACCCCAAGAGCACATTTAATAGCTTTACTATCTAAGCTTCGAAGTTTTTTCAAATAGCAGTTTGGAGCTGAAAAATAGACCTCTTGACCATAAGCCAACTTAGATCTGACTAAAGCTGTGACAAGATGTAACAACGTTTTAGTGTGTGTGTGTGTGTGTGTGTGTGTGCGTGTGTGTGTGTGTGTGTGTGTGTGTGTATACATATATATATATAAATAAATATATATATTATATATACATATGTG
>CM060312.1:54480167-54500167 GCA_030674185.1 Monoplex corrugatus | reverse complement strand
CACACACACACACACGCACGCACACACACACACTCACACACACACGCACACACGCGCACACGCACACGCGCGCACACACACACACACACACAGAGGGTGAGGGAGGAGAAGAAGTAAACGATCAGAAGATTTTAGCTTCCTTTGGAGAAAATTATTCGTAGCAGCAATTACCTCAGGATCTGTGGCGAAACCCAGCGTGAGAGAGAGAGAGAGAGGGGGGGGGGAGAGGGAAGAGAGAGAGAGTCAGTTAGTCATTGATTAGATTACGTCAGCGAAACGGCGAGAATGATTAGGAAAACATCGTATTTTGGGAAGCGAAAGAAGGGGATAATAGGAGAACATCAGTGAATATGTTTATGTGTGTGTGTGTATGGATGTGTGTGTCTGTGTGTGTGTGTGTGTGTGTGTGTAACGGAGAGAGGAAAGATAGAAGGAGCGAGGAGGAGGAGAGAGAGAGGAGAGAGAGAGAGAGAGAGAGAGAATCGTGAAAATGATTTATAGGCAACCTTCACAGAAGGAAGGAAGAGAGTGGGACATCGGGAAAACTTGGGATACTAGCGAGTTTTCTATGCGGAGGGAAGTTCTTTGATGCAAATAATTTTGGGAAAACAGTAAAAGGGGGGTGGGGTGGGTGGGTGGGGGTGGATGGGGGATAGGTTAGACCAAAGAGAATACTGCCAGTGGTCTATAGACACTCGCGGGATGGGGTTGGTTGAGGTCGGTTTTTTTTTGCGTTCTTGCCAAACTGTTTAAACGAACTGGAAGTTTACATTCTTCCGTATAATGATCTCCATGTGTGTGCCAAGAAAATGATGAATGGGTCCATGTGTTGGAATGAAAACACACTGAAAGAAAAAGAAGTGGCTCAGAGATGAAGGCACTTGGTAGAACGTGTTTTCGAGTTAATGTTGAATAAGCTCATGAAAGGTTGTTCTTCAGCTTGAGGTTTCTTTGTTTTCTAATTGTTGTTACTGTTGTAGAACGTCAAAAATAGGAGAGAGAAAAAAAATATATATATATACCGAGTGACATGACATCTGGTTAGTCTTCCTCGTTTTCCTTCCTCCTCGGTGCACACGCATACAGACAGACCAAACAGACACAGACAACACACACACACACACACACACACAACAACACACACACACACACACACACACACACACACACACACACACACACACACACACACACACACACACACACACACAGAGTGATGCAAATGGTAATAATAGGCCTAATTATAGTTATACACATGCGCAGTTATTCATTCACGCCCCCCCACCACCCTCTCTTGCTCTCTCTCTCTCTCTCAATCGGTCTCTCTCTCTTTCTCACACACACGCACACGCACACACATATTAATGATAATAATAGGCCTAGTGACAGATATACTCACGCGCAATCATTCACTCACTCCCCCTCGATCTCCTTCTCTATCGGTCACACCCCCCCACACCCACACACACCCCACGCGCGCGCGCGCGCGCGCACATACACAATGTCTGTCTATCTCTCTCTCTCTCTCTCACACACGCGCGCTTGCTTGCACAAATGCATGCGCGCACGCACGCACGTACGCACGCGCGCACACACGCACCACACACACACACACACACACACACACACACACACACACACACACACACACACACACACACAAACTCTCCCTCTCACTCACACGTCTACCTCTGTCTCTCTTCCCCTCCCTCTTTCCGCCTCTCTCCCTCTCCCTCCCTCTTCCTCACACTCTCTCTCTCTCTCTCTAGGCTGTTACCATCAGTGAATATTTTATCATAATTCACCGACATTTGTGGCTAGGAGTATACCGTTCACCAAACAAAGATATAACAACTCAGGTGCTAGGTACCTCTTAATTGCAAAATTGGTTGAACGTAGACCAACCAACAGCTGGCGTGTGACCCACTGTTCAGTCTGCCACTGTGCCTACTCCTCTGTGAGAAAATCAATATCTTTGTTGTATCCCAATAGGGCACAGTTTACATAGAAAACAGTTGTACAGCTCAGGGTGTGTGTGGGGGGGGGGGGGGGTGGATGGGTGGGTGGGGGTCGTGTGAGATTGGAGGTAGTAGGAGCAGATGCGAAGCATTTGTGCAAGATCGATGCACGTGAAAAAACAGAATGATGCGTACAGAGGAAAAATAAATAATTCTGTTTATAGAAGCAAAACAAGTCTCTCTGCAGGAGTCTGTGTGTGATGAATTATGTTTGAGCGTCTGAATTTAGTTTCTTCTTTCTCCCTTCTAGTTCTCCCCTCATCATCATCATAGTCGTCATCATCATCATCATAGTCGTCATCATCTCATGTCGTCGTCTCATCCTCCTCGTCGTCGTCGTCGTCGTCAGTCATCATCCATCATGGTCATTATTAATAGTATTATTTATTTATTTGTTTGTTTATTCATTTATTATTTCATCTATCTTCATCTTCTATCTATCTATCTATCTATCTATCTATCTATCTATCTGTCTGTCTGTCTGTCTGTCTGTCTATCTATATATTATCTATGTATCTATCTATCTATCTGTCTGTCTGTCTATCTTCCATCTATCCATCCATCTATCTATCTATCTATCTATCTATCTATCTATCTATCTATCTATCTGTCTGTCTGTCTGTCTGTCTAGATCTATCTATTTTCATATTTTTTAAAAGTGCTAAGTATGTATTTCTGTTGATTTCATCGTAATCACTTCTTGCATTTTAATATCCATGATGTATCTTCCTTGAGCTGTACTTGTTACTGTAAACAAACGTCATGTTATAGATGAGCAACGGCAAGTTTGAAAAATGGCTTCTACTGTTCTAGTCAGTAACTTTTACCGTTGGAAAATAAAGCATCATAGTCATTGTCATCATTGTCATTTCCCTCCTACTCCTTATTGACCAAATACTGTTGTATCATGTTTTTATCGTAGGAAAATAAAGATCAGTCAGTCCGTCTACACTCCCATTCCCTGTCATAATTTCATAGGTAGATGCTGTTTTATGCAGATCGGGATCGAAAGTAGTAGTCCTGTGTTATTATCAACGTAGTAGTCTTGCGTTATTATCAAGCACTTTGCATATATTACATTATTACCGGGCAGCTCTAAACATGTCGCATAAAGATACGAAATACTGTGATTGTAGTGTGGTGTATTTTGAACAAGTGCCCACATATCTGCTCCAAAATCAGATTGCCAATCTGTTTCAGTTTCATTATTTTTTTTATCAGCTCTTTACAGCTGGGTTGTTTATGTGTGTTGATTCTAATTCATCATACATTAAGTGTTTCTTTTGTGAGGTACTGTTGTAAGTAGAAATTGGACTGTATACTGCGTTATGATGAGAACAGCTGTTGTTTACGGTTAGATTGTAGTACGAACAGCTGTTACTTTTGTTATAGAAGCAATTGTGAGTAGTAACTTTACTCAGAGCTCTCCCTATTTTTTTCTCTCTCTCTCTCTCTTTCCATCTCTCTCCCTTTATGTCTGTCGTTTTTGTCTCTCTCTGATACAAAGTACGCCCGGCACAGGCACACACGCGCGCACACACACACCACACCCCACACACACACAACAACCTATTGCCAGTCATCGCAAAACAAAACAAAACAAAACAAAAAATGAAACGCTGCCATGCCTTAAAGGCAAAGACTGCATCTTTTATCACACACAAAAGATAATACAAATTTTCGTAACATGAATTATACGAGAGAGAAAGAAATTGTGGATATTACTCGTACCACTGGAAAGCGTTGGTCTGTTTCTTGCATTTGAAAACCAGGAACAGTATTGTAACAGGTTCGGATTCTTTTCTAAACCAGTATCACATCGCGTACAGATATTACGTTTAAAAAAGAGAACAACAACAAAACAAAAACACAAACAAACAAACAAACAAAAAAAACCCACAACTCAAACAAATGAGAGCAAGCACAAGCAAGCAAAACCCACAAAGTCGAACAGATTCTTATTATAGCAGAAAGTATCATCGTTATCATCAAAACTACAAATTTTAGTTACAGATTGTCAACTTGGAAAGATTGGGCACGATTGCTTTAATGCTTAATAATTGTTTGTGGAATGTTTTGTTTGTGTGTGTGCCTGTGTTTGTGTGCTGCGGTGTGTGTTGTGTGTGTGTGAGGAGTGAGAGAGAGAGAGAGAGAGAGAGATTGATTGTGTGCCGTTGATAAATATGTGACAATATTGCAAGATGTGTGTGTGTGTGGTGGTGTGAGAGAGGGGGGGGGGGAGAGAGAGAGGGGGAGAGAGAGAGAGGAGAGAGAGTCCAATTGATTATCCTAGAAACAGAAAAGGCGTGGTGATTATGTCATATACATGTATTATCAAATTGTTAGAGAGAGAGAGCAGTTTTGCGAAACAGCAGAAACGACAATAGTGGTATGTTGTTTTATTTTCACGATTCAGCAGATCTGAGAACAGTGATACGGATCGAACATACAGTACAATGCTGTTGTGGTGTCCTGTGAAAGGAGCGAGAGGATACAATATAACCAATACATCCGAGGCTGTCAGATTAATTAATGTGGACTTTATGATCCTTTGTCGTGTCATCGTGGCAGATCATTGGGTGGATCACAACAGACACGTGCCATCGTGACGTTTGTTCTCTGTCTGTCTGTTTGTCTGAAGGTTGTCTTAAACTGTGTGTGTTGTGTAGTCACTGGCGGCTTCTGTGTGTTCGTTTGTATCATATGTCTACGTCAGTTTGTGACCGACAGCTGCGAATTTCAGTCGTATGTGTTTTGCATGGGAGGTGGGCTGTCGCATTTTTCAGTTAGTGTTGTGTATGTCTTCAGCTGTTTCTAGTGATAAGCAGCGTAGTTGTCAGTGGTTGTTGTTTAATTTAGTTCAGTGAATGTAGTTTCAGTTTTATAGTCGGGCATCGTGCGTGCTGAATGATTCCATATGTTTCTCGTTATGAATAGACATGTCTGTTTTATAATGTCTTTGGTTATTCCACGTACTCGACGGATGTCATAGTCAGGTGGGTGAGGCGTTAGACTTCTAGTCGGAAGGTCTGGAGTTCGATTCTGCGTGGTACCTCCCGTTCAGGTGGGTAAACGATGGAAATTTTCCTTGGTCTCCCAGGTCAACGTGTGTTCAAATCTTTAGTCCTGAACTCCCTTCGTGTGTATAAGTAGTGTGAGCATAAGTACGCTTGTCAAGCCATGTCCGTGTTCAGTGACTTACGGAAAGATGTAAAGACCCAGCATGTGTGCACGCCGAGGTCGGGAGTATGCAGACTGTGCAGCATCATACCGCTTGCACATTGTGGGCTAAACACGCATAAAATCGGAAGGCTTTCGAAAAAATAACAAAAACTCCTAAACCACACAGTGGATGTCATTGATATTTGAACTAATTATGGAAAGTAGCATACGGGAATCATCAGTGGAACGTGGTATATTAAGTCTTTGGATAATCTGAACTAAGAGTGATGTCTTGTTCAGTCTGAACATATTCATTTATCTCCTATTTAGCTTCAGCTTACTTAGCCCTTTGACTCCCGCCGCCTGTCCACCACCTGCAAAAACTTAACCCTTTGACTCCCTCACCCTACCCACCAGCTTCCTGCAAAACTTAACCTTTGACTCCCTCACCCTATCCACCAGCTTCCTTGCAGGAAGCTGTGGATAGGGTGAGGGAGTTAAAGGGTTAAGTTTCTGCTTTGCTAGTCTGGTTGACAAATGCAGGATGCTGATAGGGCGCGGGAGTCAAAGGGTTAATGATGTCCAAACTAGCCGCCCCCTCGCTGGTAATGGTCAGTTCAGCCTCGACGTGTTTATTGATGATCTGTTTCAATTTGGCCTCTTTCATCTTCAGCGTACCAGTAGTGTCCGGCTTAGCTTCGACCGTGACCACTCCATTCGTATCTGACTGTTACAGCTTGACCATATGTCGCT
The DNA here is from genome assembly GCA_030674185.1 of Monoplex corrugatus. Taxonomy (NCBI): domain Eukaryota; kingdom Metazoa; phylum Mollusca; class Gastropoda; order Littorinimorpha; family Ranellidae; genus Monoplex; species Monoplex corrugatus. Next base: position 54,494,234 of record CM060312.1, on the reverse strand, counting down.
GTCCCGTTCCCTTTGTACCTGAGGATGGGACTTTTGTAGGATCACCTTATCAGGCCATGATGACACGAGTTAGACGGATCGGCTGCCGTGTGCCGTGAGCCGATGTAGACAACGTGTAGAACAATAGATTGTGTAGAAGTAGTGATAGGACAGTGTGTGGTGTAGGCTACAAATACTGACACAGAGCGACCTGTTGTAACGTGATATTTGTGTGAAATGTCCAGCGATTTTCGTCAGTCGTCCAAATACTTGTGTGAAGTTCGGAATGTGTCTGGCGATTTTTTTAAATATTTTTTTTTTATGTCAAATGACGTTGCTGAATTAACCTACTGAAAGGTTAGATGCAAGAGTATAGAGATGAATGCCGCTCTGTAAGCTTACCCAGAGTTTTATCACAGTCATATTGGTGTTGCATGATTCGAATTTGTGCCTGACGCTCGTGGCCAGTTTTATTGTAACGGTATATGGGCCTTCTTGAACAAGTTGCAAGCCAGTCTCTGTGGTCTGCATGTTAGTGGGCCTGCTGGCTTTTCATTGTCGAGGCGTGTTGTATGCAGAAAACCACGCCATTTAGTCTTTGTGTTGAATCATATTCGTCGTTCTTGTGTCCATTGCAATGATAACGTATTGAAACAACATTTATGTAGGAAGAACCAACTTGAGAAACCCTTGAACTGTTAGTTCTGTTTGTTTTCATAGAAAATATGCTAGTTTGTGCCTCTTCTGAATCAGGCAAAGAGGGAGAAAGAAAACATGTGTAGAGCAAGTGTGTGAGGGGCATACATCGTGGTCAGCTTGAGTTACTTCTTTGTCTTAGACATACCTGTGGTAACTGCCAAATCAATGAGAGAGCAGAAAGACATCAGTGAGCTCAGTGATGTGTGTGTATAGGGTCGGTCATGCGTTGACTAGTTGTGCTTACAAGGTGGATTTTGTGGGTGGTGCAGACTACCTTCAGTGAGAGTTACAGGAGCTAGGTTAGTAGGTATTGTGTTTGGCGGGAAGCTACCGCATTACCGTTTGTGAACATAACATTTTAGACAATTGGAGTCTGTGTAAAACACTTGACTGTCATGTCTTTACAGCTAGCTGCTTCAAACAGTGAGTGACAAATGTTCTTAACATCAGCAGACTGTTACCTTAGTCCAGCCTGTTAACAAAGACATTTGGATTCCTCATACTTGTAGGCAACCCAGTAGACTTTTGTAACCTGGTCTGTGATTGGGACATTTTGATAGGCAGGTCGTGGATAGCAGAATATTGTCAGGATATTTTGATAGCCAGGTCGTGGATAGCAGGATATTTTGATAGGCAGGTCGTGGATAGCAGAATACTGTCAGGATATTTTGATAGGCAGGTCGTGGGTAGCAGAATACTGTCACGATATTTTGATAGGCAGATCGTGGATAGCAGAATATTGTCAGGATATTTTGATAGCCAGGTCGTGGATAGCAGGATATTTTGATAGGCAGGTCGTGGATAGCAGAATACTGTCAGGATATTTTGATAGGCAGGTCGTGGGTAGCAGAATACTGTAAGCATTTTTACGTAAAACGTTTGATCGTTCCTGTTATTCAGACACCGGCTAAGTCTCTGATAGACATTGTCTGCATCATTCGGCACACGACTGTCTGTGATTTCTGTTGCTGCGGGAATTTCCCTTCTTCCATCAGAAACTACGATTTTTCAGAAAACTCGGATGACGACATAGTGACGTGGCTCTGTGCTGTCTTCTGCCCCCCTGCGCTGCTGATAACGGTGTTCGACTTTCATCTGTGTTCAGTGGTAGTGTGCTGTGATGTAGGCCGTCTTTTAAGTGATAGTGTGGTGTAGGCCGTCTTTTAAGGTGACTGAAGCTACACGTTTCGTGTTGTCGGGATCAGTTTTCAGTACTGTGCCTAATAGGTTTGGTGACACCACTTGTACTCTGTTACTAATTTCTATTTATGTAAACGTGTATAACAAGATCAAGAGCTCGAGAATTCACTTTTCAAGAACGTTGTTGTTTCAGTCAGCCGTCGACAGCTACAGGTGGTTTTCATTGTAACGGATACACCTTGACTAACCGGCGGACGTGATACACTTCTACAGTGTGCTGTGTGTATATTGTTTTTGTAGCGTTGTGTGTGAATAGCCCAATGAAACGATTGATGACAATGGATCACTCACAAAGGCTAAGCCGAAGCATGCCGTTACTGATGCCCTCCGGCTACGTCTCCCCCATCAGCTACAGGGCCATGTCTCCACGCTGGCCAGAACGACTCCACCAGCCCAGACACTACTACATTGGCGGGGTTCGAACCAAACTGTTGGGGGCCGGCTCCTACCCCAACACACGCCGCTTCCCTCAACGCCTCATCGTCTGCGGGGCAGGCGGTGTTTCTTTACAGAAGATGACCAGGAGCTCCTCCATCGCAGAACTGGCACATTCGGGCGTCTACCGCTCCACGGAAAACCTGTCGTGTGAGCAGAGAAACCCGAGGAGAGCCGCCAGTTGTGATGACGTGTCTCAAGGAAGGTGCACTCCGACTTGGGATTGCAGGTTCTCCGAGAGCGGTGTGTCCCTGAATGACAGTCGAACGGATGTAGGATCCGATGGTCACACAGACCTTGGTTCTGTTGCGGGTCTGGAGGACGTGGACGGTGAGTCCCATTGTTCCTTCGGAAGTTCTAGTGCTTTCCACGAAACTACGTGTGACAGTGAACTGGACCGACTAGACAGTGACACGGTCAGTTTGTCGGGTAGTGCTTGTGGCTTGGATCAAACTCTGGATGTGACAGACAATGGGGACTCTTGTCTTGAAGATCATACACAGAGGATGTATGGACGTACAGACAGCAGGGAAGACAGAATGTCTGATTTGACTTCGTGTAGTGGTAGGACTTTGAACAGTCCTGTGTCTTACTGCAGCACCCCCACCAATAGAGGTAGCCCTTTTTCCTCCGTGTACCCCTCTGGTGAAAGGGATTACCTCCATGGTGACGGTACTGAAAACCGCTCTTGGAAATTAACCCATGACATCCTGCAGACAGATTCTACCATTGCCCCTAACCATCGCCCGAAATGCGCCCCTTTTGACCCTTCCAAGCGCTTTTCAAAACACTCCAGCAGAACTGGTGCCCCCAGAGACTCCCCACTCGCTTCCCCCATGCCCAGCAACATGGCTGATATGTCCGTTTCCGCGTACCCCCCGACGACTTCAAAGACAGAGCGACGTAGAAGGATGGGGCAGACAGTCGGGACAGGGACAGAATCAATGGCAGGCCGTGTGGACAGAGCGGCGCGCCGTGCCATGTGCATGGACACAAGGAGCCAGCCATCGTTGTTGTTCTCTTCTTCCCGCCAGGAAGACAGCGTGTGTGGCCAGCAACAGACAGCCGGTGAGTCGGTTCAGGACTGGCTCACGACAGGACACGCGCATCATCCTCGGCATCACCCTTCTCCTTCTCTTCCTCCTCCCCCTCCATCTTTTACCTCTGAACCCGGGTCATTGAACACACAACAGCAACAACCCCAGCAGCACCAGCTGGTACAACAACAAACACGACTTCATGATTTGGCTAATGGCCAGTCCAGGGTACAAGAGTGGGTGCTGGTTTTGGAGCCTGGACCCCTCATAAAGATCCCCAACAGCGACTCCGTTGATAAAGACAAAGAATCGGAAAAGAACGAGGAAGCGAAAACTGTGTTTACCCATCTGTGCAAAGAACATGAAAATGGATGTTGTGGACTACAAACTGGGCTGGGCTGTGTTGAGAAGTTCGCTTCCAGCACCAAAACATCGCCAGATACCACAGAGAGTGAAGGGGGAGGGGCTGGGTGTTTTTCCACACACTTCAACACGCACACCATCGTAGCTCGGCCTCACCACGCCGATCACCACGTGCGCGGGGATGGTGATGGTAAACAACCCAGTTCTTGTGGCGCGGAAGAAAGCGCTGGCATCATTTCTCCCGCTTTTACTGGCTGCAAAAAGTGTGCTTGCCCTTGTGCGTGCAAGGAAAAAAGCAACACAGAACACAGTGGAGATAGAGGTTTGATCGGTGACGGATCTGGCATCAGAGGGGTGAACAACTTGATAAACTGTCGGAGCGTTAACGAGATTTTAACCGCAAATTCATGCCAGCAACAACAGGCGGCTAATTCGACAACAAACGGCGTGGTTAGTGGTGTGGGCTTTTCGTCTTGTGATGATGTGAACATAGCAACACCTAATGTGAATTACGCAGCGCCAGACTCTACCTCCTCAAACATAAAGGAGAAGTTTGAAACATCAGAAACATCTGCTGCTGCACGTTACAGTGAAAACAACACCGCCGCTTATCATGCAGTGACCTATGGAGACGAGAACTCTTCTTATCGCGCCAGTCTATTTACAGTCAGTTCGGACCGATCCGACACACGCGGTGCTATACTACAGAGAGAAGAAGAGGATGGAAAAAAACGTGTAGAGGAGGGGTTAGAAGGAGAGGAGAGAGAGGAAGGACGTGGTAGTTGTGCTCAACGCTCCATATCAGCCACAGCTTTTTCACGCTCCACATCCTGTTCAGACAATTACAGCTGTGACGAAGCTCGTTCCCCCACCACCCACGCTGCTAATTACTCCCTCCCCCTTCCTACTTGCCCTACCCCCACAACCCCTTCCCCCGACAGATGTGTTTTGCCCTCCACCCTTGCAGAGAGCTATCAACAAGTAGCGCTTGTTCAACGGGGCGTCAACACACTGCCGTCTGCCGCTCTGTCAACACACCAAGAGCGTTTACATCACATGCAGCCTAAAACAGCCCAGACCCAGAGCTCAGAGGCCGTAAGTTCAGTTGATCGTTGTGTAGATATCTCGCCCGCCAAAAACACATGTGAGGAAGTTGAGAGCGACCGCGCGTCGCCATGCAGGATAACAAACCGTGAAGAGGATCTCTGTGGTTGTCACACTCATCACGTCTGTCACAAAGACGTCGTCACTACAGCACATCATACCACAGGATCCCCGCTAGCTGAAGGGGAAGCCAGTTCAAACAGCGCCGCCACAAAGGACTATTGTCAACAAAAGGGTGGCGAGGGTTTCTTTGTGACGGCCACAGGTGAAGGGGAAGGACTCAGGGCGCGAAAGGAAGCAGGTACCAGTGGCGGCTCTAACCGGGGATGGGGGCCTTTCGTTCCAAGTGAAAGGAGAGGGCAGGAACAATGCCACCCCCACACTGACGCTTCACCGACAATTTCAGCTAATAATAGGACAGTCGCCACTGCACCTGCCCTCGTTGGCTCTGAAACACACCTGTGTTCCCCCTCCCAGTCTTCATTCCCACACGGGGACGAAAGGAAAGAAAGTAGTAGTGGTGTGATGGCAGGCAGTGGTCATCAGATCAACAGCCCTAGTGCTAGTTTCAACTTGTTGGACAGTTTGCAGCAACAACTGTCTCTACTGTCTTCAGAAGATGTGTCCTTTACTTCAGACACGTGGTCACCTGAGGACTCTGGGCAGGTGTTATGGTACAGGGACCATGCGGAGGCCTCTTTACCCCGGGTTCACAACGATGGCGAGGACAAAACCAGTGTTGTTCAGGGTACGGGTAGTGTATCATTCACCTTGGAGAACAGCCAGCGGCAACAGCAAACGACTCGGGTATCCAGGTCGGCTTTTTCATCTGCTGACAAAATAGAAGCCAGTTCAACCGAGTGGAATACGGATTATGTTTCCAGTCATGGGTCAGTGGTTTCAGAAACTAGACGGGAATCTTCATTTCGTCACGGCCGACTGAGCCATGTTCTGTCAACAGTAGGTGGAGAGGTCTTTTCTTCTGATAAAGGAGGAAGTGGAGGGAGCAGGAAAGATGGAAGTGGAGATAATGGCCTGTCACTGTCATCTCCACAGGCCATCAGATGGCAGCCACCAGTGTCGTCCTCAGAGTGTGAAGACAGTGACGGGAACTACACGTCTGTCAGTACAACGGATAGTAGCCAGCACCACAGTGAGAGTGACTACGATAGAGAAGATTACGACAACGTCGATTCCTTCGGTGATTTTGTTTCGGGTCTTCAGGGCCAGTGTACATCCGACCGTCCTTCCGTCCATCACAAAATGGACATGGTAACAACCGATTACCGTTCCAGTCGCCTGCGCTCCTGCATTCAGGAAACGATTTTGGAGGCAGATGACGAGAGTGAGACGGCGGACGAAGCAGACACCATGAACACGACTGTGACTCGTGTCAGCAGCTACAGAAGTACTTATCATTACAGCCTCCCCCAGTCCACCCCCAAGCTGCAGGCTGTGTGTCCAGTGCCTGAGATCAAAGTGTGGAGTACCAATCAGCAGGTTGCCGATCTCTCTGCCTCTGAAGACAGAACCAGCTCAGTGTCTCCTGTACACCCTCTACAGGACTTGAGCGACAAGCTGTCTAGTTTTAGTGATGTGTCTTTTGAATTTCACACACTTCATGATTCTCATGACGACCTTGATGTGTCTGAATCACGTCGATCAGCTTGTAGTAGTCCTGCTCCCTCTGATGTCAGTGAAGGGTCCATGTATTCTTCTTTAGCAACAGCTGAGGTCCGAAAACAAGCAGAACAGGCCACTTCTGTCATGTCAGCGGAACCTTCTCTAACTCAGAAAATAACATGCAGAAAGTCCACCTCGACTTTCACTGCAAGTCAGAAGGTGACATGCAGAAACCTCACATCAGCTTTCAGTCTCGAAGCTTCCAAGAAGGCTCAGTGGATTCAAGACAAAGTTCTGTTGTTTCAAAAATTGTTAAACGATCTTGAATCACAATGCAAAACACCAGAACAGATGCTGATAGAGGAGATGTACTCATATGAGACTGTACGTAATGGAGACGATGACAAAAGTTTGGGGAATAAAGAATCAGACACTTGTGCTGCCGACCTGTACCGTTCTTTCACGCAAGAGACCCTGGAGAAACGTCAAAACCATATTTGTCCCATTGTCGAAGATCACCTGCCAGTTTTTCGCTTCAAACGCTTCTTGAAGAAGAAGCACAACTCCAAACTGAAAGGACGAAAGACTTTCCGTGTTCGCCACCATCTTGGCAAGTTGACAGAATCCCCAGTGTTGATGGAGAGCAAAAGTGAGATGGAACTGGACAGAATGGATCAGACACTGAACGAGGCAGTCATGCCCAGCATGACACACTCGCCTTGCCATCTGTCCGGGATTCCGGCCCACACCAAACAACGAGAAATGTACATGTGTGACGACTTCACTGATGACGCTGACGTCAAAAGATCCCTTTCGGACAGTGCCTATTCCACGCTGTCAGAGACCACGTCACGTCACCTCAGTGATTTGGACTCCACTCTCAGGAGTGTGGCAGCAGCCGAGGTGACGTCAGCAGCATCGCCACAGACTTGAGCATGGACAGTGACAAGCTGACGTCACTGGGTGACGTATTTGATCAACTTGACGTGTGTGAGGGAGAGATTGATCAGGCGTTGCTGGACCGCCTTCAGGTGGGCCATTACAAGGCCGACACCTTGTGAAAATTGCCTCTTTTTTTTTTTCTTTTTTCTTTTAACTCATTCACTCATTCACTCTGCCTACCAGCTTTCGACAGCTGATGGACAGGATGAGGAGGTGAGATGGTTGAAAATGAATTTTAAGGGGCACACTTCAAGACTTAGAAATGTACAGTTTTGTTTTAGATGGGATCTCATTGTGCAGTATAACATTTGTTGTTGTTGTTGTTGTTCAGCAGACCAGTCAGTGCCTGATGAGTGCCCATTTCGTTTGTGAGTGAGATGTTGGACATAAACACATCGACTGCACTATACATCCTTTTCTTCGTGTGTTACTTATTTATGCACTGTTTTGTTATGTGTAGTTTATTCATTTTTTGTTTTTATCTATTGTTTATTATGTCTCAATTTTTGTTTTGACGATATTGTCATTGCTATATTTCCAGTGCCTCATTTAACTCTTTGTGTGTGTGTGGGGTGTGTGTGTGTGTGTGTGTGTGTGTGTGTGTGTGTGTGTGTGCATGCATACATGCGCTCACGTTCATTCGTGTGTGTGTATGTGTGTGTACGCGCGCGCGTGCTTGGTCATTGTTTCTATCTCCAGTTCCCTAAAGTGTCATAGTTGGTTAAAACCCAGTGAGTCCATTGTGAACTGAAATGAATTGTGCTAAGTGAATTCAGACTTTTGAATGAACAACACAGGCAGGCCGAGTTTGTGTGAGGTCGCGTGTTCATCACTGCAAAGTGGAAAAGATGATAATGACATTATGTATATGTCTTTGACTGTGGCCTTTGTTCCGTGTGAATACCTCCCAGCAATGTGACTATGGCTGTAGTGATGGTGGTGACTATTGTGGGTGTGACATTGATCGAGGAGCATTGTTGTTCGTGGAATACCATGGATTTCAGGAGGACCCACGATATGAAGACAGCCAGCTTGCACGCCTACATGAAGACGGAGTATGCAAACTGTGCAGCAACATACCGCCTACACAATGTTGGCCAAACAATGCGCAGACACACATCCGTGAAAAAAATGGAACGTTTAAAACAACAGCAACAACAAATTTGAACCTTTAAAACAACAATATCAACAACAAATTTGATTGAGTTGCTTATGACATTTATCAGGGATTATTGTACTTGGGACACCATTGATTGGGTGGTTTTGTGGTCATGTTGAGTCAAGACTTGATCAGTCCTGAGTAGGGTGAAAATACATTTAACTTGTCTGGGATTATTTATAATTTACATTATGTTGTGTAAATGAGTGTCTTCTGATGTCCCTTGAAATATGACAGACTGAGTACAACTTTTCAGAGACAAAGGAAAGAGTGTATGGACAAAATGAACTTCCCAGTGACGATGAGAAAATATGTTATACTATTAACATCCATTGTGAGGGTGGTCTCCTAATAGTTGACTTAAAAGATGTGCATGCCTAGATTATGACAATGGTCTCGCTCAGTTAGTAATTGTTGACTTCAACGTTTTTCTGTTTCTGCATGGCATAATCGTTATTCAGATCTCGTCAGCCTTTTGGTGCCATCAGTGGATTAATGTGTTCAAAGTGTGCTATGGAGTTACTGCTTCAGATTTGTGTTTGGTCTTATTGTTGAGAAAGCCATTGTTGAATTTTGTTTACACCGCACACATCGATCAAGGCGTATGTGTTAATATCTGTGAGAGAAACTATTATGATGTCAACAAGTTTGTATTTCATTTATTTTATTTTTGCAATTTATACATGCGTTTGTGTGTGTTGGTATATTTAGAGTTGTCTTTCTCAGTGTTGGTTCGTCGTAGCTTCCTCCTTTCAGTATATCTGCATAGTGCATATCTCATCGGAGGAAAACTGTGTGTGTGCAGCCCCTAGTTTTGAACGAATACTTAATATCCTTGTTCAGGGTTGGGGAAGGTAAACCAGCGAGGAAGAGGAGATGGGCACGACATTCATAATGCTGGCTCCGAGAGATGTTGAAATCTCTTCCACCTCTGTCTGTACTATCTCAGTCCTTTATCGTTTATTTCTGAGGGCGTACACATAAAGTTGTTAACTCGCTATGGCGAGAGCTTACATTTCCAGTGCAGAGGTCAGCCATCACGGTCAGTGTTAACCTCAAACTGATCACTGAAGGGATCAATAGTTGTCCTAGATAACTCGCTAATAGCGGTCTTTTGTTTCGTTATTGGCTTCATTGGTCTTAGATCGCCAGGAAATGGAGAATGTTAGTATGTCTTGACTGACCGGTATATATGATATGCCATTGGCTCAGTTGTTAGACTTGCTTATGCTCATATCGCAGGGATTGTGGGTTCAACCCAGAGGATGACCTTCTCTCTCTCTCTGTCTCTCTGTCTGTCTGTGTCTGTCTGTCTGTCTGTCTGCTCTCTCTCTCTTACTCTCTCATAGTTGGTTCCTTTCTTAGAGTTGTGGACTCGAGATCTGGCACCTCGAGTTTAGTCCCCGCATGTAACATTAATTTAATTAAAACCTGGCCTGTTCGCTGCCCATCTTAATAATGTCCATCATTCTGGTGGTGTCAGTGTTTCGTGCCCCCCCCCCCCCCCCCCCCGTTTCAAGACCTTGCCAGCGCATAGGGATTTGTGCAGGCTCGGGGAGCCAGATAAGTGCTGGCAGATATGGGTAGAGCGCATGAGGAATTTTGTCCGAATATGTTGAAATTCTCTTGAACAAACTACATGTAACCTAAGACCCCATATACGACATATGGCATATGACATACATTGTACATGAGTTCCTGGACAGGTCTTAACCCTTTGACTCCTGTACCCTGTCCATCAGCATCCTGCATCGTCAACCATGCTAGCAAAGCAAAAACTTAACCCTTTGACTCCCTCACCCTATCCACAAGCTTCCTGCAGGAAGGTGGTGAATAGGGTGAGGGAGTCAAAGGGTTACGTTTTTGCAGTTGGTGGATAGGGTGCGGGAGTGAAAGGGTTAAGATTGATTCTTCATTCTGCTGATAGCACGTCCCTCGTGGGGATGCCAGGGGCTCTTTCAGTATAAATAGTATCCCCACCTTCTGGAAATAGTATCCCCACATTCTGGAAATTCTGTGCTAGAAATTTTCTCTTTTCTGTGACTCCCTTTGTTTCTTCCGTATTCCTTTGCTTTCTGTCATTTCTTCCTATCATTTTTCTGCCTTGCTGGTCCACTCACCTGTACGTGTTCAATAAAGTCTTACGTGGGCCTACTTTCTTTTAGGATGATAATTGGGTACATGTATTAAGTACATTTTTGGCTCTAGGGAAATGATATGCTGGAGCAATTTTAGGTAATAAAAGACCGTTTTTATGTATGTCTTAATGCTCTTAGTCGTGTTTAAAATTGTATTCAGGTTTGTTTTTCTAAATCTCCTGTTTGATAAATTGGATGGAATGGTCAAAGCCAGTGGTCGTCTCCTTAGATTATATGCGCGATTGCATTGATATGTGTACTTAATTTTCTTTTCTTTTTGTTTCCTGTTGAAGTAATGTTTATAGTTTTAAACGGCTATAGCCCTGGGCTTTAAACAGCAATAACAATAACGACGATGACAGCACAATCAAGGAGTGGAATTAGTCTGTTTTGATGGCATCAAGGTTTTGTTTTATATTTGTACATTGTATCATGTATTTCTGGATTTGTTTTTATTCAACCGACAAGTAAATTGCCTTTTGTACATTGTACTTTTTGATTGTCTCTGTCCTTTGTGTGTTTGTCTGTCTGCCTTTCTGTCACATTATCTGCCTTTCTGTCACACTATCTGCCTTTCTGTCTGTCACACTATCTGCCTTTCTGTCACACTATCTGCCTTTTTGTCTGTCACACTATCTGCCTTTCTGTCACACTATCTGCCTTTCTGTCAGTCACACTATCTGCCTTTCTGTCAGTCACACTATCTGCCTTTCTGTCACTATCTGCCTTTCTGTCACACTATCGGCCTTTCTGTCTGTCACACTATCTGCCTTTCTGTCACACTATCGGCCTTTCTGTCACACTATCGGCCTTTCTCTCACTATCTGCCTTTCTGTCACACTATCTGCCTTTCTGTCACACTATCTGCCTTTCTGTCACACTATCGGCCTTTCTATCACTATCTGCCTTTCTGTCACACTATCTGCCTTTCTGTCACACTATCGGCCTTTCTGTCACACTATCGGCCTTTCTGTCACACTATCTGTCTTTCTGTCACACTATTGGCCTTTCTGTCACACTATCTGCCTTCTGTCATACTATCTGCCTTTCTGTCACACTATCTGCCTTTCTGTCACACTATCTGCCTTTCTGTCACACTATCGGCCTTTCTGTCACACTATCTGCCTTTCTGTCACACTATCGGCCTTTCTCTTACACATTGCTTTTCTCCCTCCCTTCTCCCCTTGCATACACTTTGTGTGTGTGTGTGTGTGTCTCTCTCTTTCTCTCTTGTGTGTGTGTGTGTGTGTGTGTGTGTGTGTGAGAGAGAGAGAGAGAGAGGCGTTGTTGATCTGTCTTCTAGTGTAGCCGGCCAAGTGGTGTTGTCCTTGTGTTTTTGCAATGCCATTCCGGTTATACTTGTACTGTGTAGTGGTGCTCAGCTCCCTGGACCATAGTATTGTGTGAGACTGAATGTCTGTGGATTAGAGTTGTAATCATTGGTGCATTTTCGTTTTAGACTATAGTCGTTATTGGTGCATTTTCGTGTTAGACATCATACAGAACTGAGAGTAAATGAATCATTATTGCTATGTGTGTTAAGTGATTTCAGTTTTGTTTACCTTTATTAGTATACTACTTACTAGTGTATATTATGTGAATAAACAAAAAGTGGAGGAAAGACATGGTAGTTATATCATATGACAGGAAAAAATGTTTGGTACACCAACTGTTGATGCTACGCAGTGCTCTTTTTCAAAGTTTTATCGTCTTTCTTTTCACTGAGGTATTTACTTGCTCAAAACGTGAAGGAAGTAGGCCTACATGAAAATGTTTGTAGCTTTACAATATTGGATAAGATGCCTGTCACGAGGGTGACATCTCCTTGAGAAACCTGACCACTAAGGACGTGCGGGTTCGATTCCAGGTCGAGGACAAATTTCTATTTAAAAAAACAAAACAAAAAAAGGCGATATCAGAGGGCCATCCAGAAGTCATGACCTGGATGTGGTCCGGCTCCCTTAGAGTGTCAAGAGTTAAGGGGCCGAAACACTTGCTTGACGGTGGTTTCTCTTCTTAGGACCTTCTGCTGTCCGGCTTCCACCAGTGTTTCTCACTACTTCGCACACCACGAGGGCCTTTCTGTCAGTTATTTGTTGAAGCAGAATGTTAAGATACAGAAAAGATTCGAAACGGAAAGAAAAAGGATATTTAGCTATTTTGTGGCCTGTATTAATATAATGTATGACATGTTTTCCCAATATTTTTGTGTAATTGTAAAATAGCTTTTTTTTATAAAGCGAAATATGCTATTAATAAAAAAAGAAGAGTATTGTATTCTGTTTTATTCTTACATTTGATTTCTTCATATTCCTGATCTGTGATTCTGTTGCCAGGAAAAAGAAGATATCATAGGCTAAATGTTTATTCTAGAGTCCATGATCATGAATCCTCCCTTTACAGTACATACGTACATACATAGTGTATTTATACATACATACATACATACATACATACATATAGACAAAGACAACACACACACACACACACACACACACACACACACACACCACACACACACACCCACACACACACACACACACACACACACACACACACACACACGGCCTCTTTGAAAATGCACTCCGCGTAATTTTCCAGCAATCGGGCGTGGTTATCCTGTTAATAAAAGATCATGTATTCGACTAATGCTATTGTTGGATTATTAGAAAGCTGTTACCCATTCACAGTTTATAAAAGACCAGAGAGGGAGCAGGGTAGGACAGAAAATGGACACATTCTTTCTTTTCATCGTCACTCAGTACAAGGTAATTTGAATGCAGAGTGCACCTTTATGTGAACGCTGGCAGTTTCTTTCTCGCGTGAGAACTGAATAATGCAAAACGTTGCCAGCAGAGAGAGAGAGAGAGAGAGTTGGGGAGAGAGAGAGAGTTGGGGAAAACAGCAGACGCGAACATGACCAGCTCGGTGCGGTAATGGTAAAAAGGCTTTTTGGTCCTAATGACATGGGCGTTGCTGTGGGCTTGTCAGATCATGGAAAACTGATTTATCAGGTGGAAACTGAACGAGAGGCCGTTAGCGAAATCAAACCGGTGGGACTGCTTTTTTTTTTTGCACAGGGGCGTAGCTCTCGGTGCTGTTTTTCTGCATACTGATGGACTGTAAATTTTTCTGCTTCAGAGGAGAGTTTGTTTGATGTTTGTTGACCAGTAGTGTCTTACGGTCAGAGCAGTCTTGTGTCCACGCTTGAGGACTGTTGCCAATGTTGGTACTCCTATAATGGCAAGCTTCGAAACACTCAGTAAAATTGGTGAGATGACGGTTGATTTTTTATTCAGCATAATTAATCTATTCGTTTTTGACGGGAACTGTCCTAAATGGCGGTACTGTGTGTGTTGTTGCGCTGTGTCGGATAAACTGGTCATAT
>CM060312.1:54325167-54477667 GCA_030674185.1 Monoplex corrugatus | reverse complement strand
GGCCGGAAATTTCTTTGCGTGCTGTAGGCAGCTGACATGCGTGATATGCTTGTCCCGTTTTGTTTTCTTGGCTAGGAAGGGGTGAGGTTGGGGAGGCGGAAATGGGTGGTATGGCGTGATCGTGTTTGAGTTTTAAATGGGTGGTATGGCGTGATCGTTTTTGAGTTTTAAATGGGTCGTATGGCGTGATCGTTTTGAGTTTTAAATGGGTGGTATGGCGTGATCGTTTTTGAGTTTTTAATGGGTCGTATGGCGTGATCATTTTTGAGTTTTAAATGGGTCGTATGGCGTGATCGTGTTTGAATTTTAAATGGGTGGTATGGCGTGATCGTTTTTGAGTTTTAAATGGGTCGTATGGCGTGATCGTTTTTGAGTTTTAAATGGGTCGTATGGCGTGATCGTTTTTGAGTTTTTAATGGGTCGTATGGCGTGATCATTTTTGAGTTTTAAATGGGTCGTATGGCGTGATCGTGTTTGAATTTTAAATGGGTGGTATGGCGTGATCGTTTTTGAGTTTTAAATGGGTGGTATGGCGTGATCGTTTTTGAGTTTTAAATGGGTCGTATGGCGTGATCGTTTTTGAGTTTTAAATGGGTCGTATGGCGTGATCGTTTTTGAGTTTTTAATGGGTCGTATGGCGTGATCGTTTTTGAGTTTTTAATGGGTCGTATGGCGTGATCGTTTTTGAGTTTTAAATGGGTGGTATGGCGTGATCGTTTTTGAGTTTTTAATGGGTCGTATGGCGTGATCATTTTTGAGTTTTAAATGGGTCGTATGGCGTGATCGTGTTTGAATTTTAAATGGGTGGTATGGCGTGATCGTTTTTGAGTTTTAAATGGGTGGTATGGCGTGATCGTTTTTGAGTTTTAAATGGGTCGTATGGCGTGATCGTTTTTGAGTTTTTAATGGGTCGTATGGCGTGATCGTTTTTGAGTTTTTAATGGGTCGTATGGCGTGATCGTTTTTGAGTTTTTAATGGGTCGTATGGCGTGATCGTTTTTGAGTTTTTAATGGGTCGTATGGCGTGATCGTTTTTGAGTTTTGAATGGATCATGATTCATATGGCGTGATCGTTTTTGAATTTAAAATGGGTCGTATGGTGTAATCATTTTTGAGGTTTAATTGGGTCGTATGGCGTGATCATTGAGTTTTAAATGGGTCGCATGGCGTGATCATTTTTGAGTTTTAAATAGATCATATGGCGTGATCATTTTTTAATTTTAAATGGGTCGTATGGTGTGATCATTTTTGAGGTTTAAATGGGTCATGTGGCGTGATCATTTTTGAGTTTTAAGAGGGTCGCTCGGTGTGATCTTTTTTTTTTTTTTTAGTTTTAAACGGGTCGTATGACTTTTTTTTTAATTGGTCGTGTGGCGTGATCAGTTTAAATGGGCCGTATGGCGTATCATTTTTAGTTTTAAATAGGTCATAATGTTGGCGTGATCATTTCTGAGTTTCAAATTGGTCGTATGGCATGATCATTTCTGAGTTTTAAATGGGTCGCATGGCATGATCATCTTTTTGTTTAAAATGGGTCGTGTGGCGTAATCGTTTTTGAGTTTTAAATGGGTCGCATATCGTGATCATTCTGAGTTTTAAATGGGTCTGTGGTGTGATCATTTTGTAGGATTTAAATGGGTGATGTGGCTTTGAGTTTTCTGTTTGAAACAAAGATAGCCACCCCAACCTCCACCCCTCCACCACAGTTTCGACGCAGATTTGTGCAGCGCAGTACCCACATCTGGTTTCATGCTTATGCTCCACACGGATGCATGTGATTGGTCCTTATGTTTTTGAACCCCTCCCTCCTTCGCCATACCCCCCCCCCCCCCCCCCCGTTTTTAAGGTCCGTTTGGTGATGTATGTTTCTCTTCCGACGAGATCTACTCTGTGGCGCTGATTACTTTATAACATCAGTCAGTAGAACTTTGAAGTCGAGCAGTTCAAATCAAACACCTTTTAAGTTTTATGTTGTAAATAGGTTGGGGAGTTCGTTCTGTCTCCGTGTGTGTGTGTGTGTATGTGTGTGTGTGTGTGTGTGTGTGTGTGTGTGTGTGTGTGTGTGTGTTGTTGTTGTTGTTATTGTTGTGGTTGTTATTGTTGTGGTGGTGGTGGTGGTGGTGGGTGTGTGTGTGTGTTTTTTTTTAGCGTATGTGTGTATTGTTGTTGTTTTGTGTGTGTATGTGTGTGTGTGTGTGTGTGTGTGTGTGTGTGTGTGTGTGTGTGTGTGTGTTTTAGCGTATGTGTGTGTTGTTGTTTTATATGTGTGTGTGTCTTAGCGTATGTGTGTGTATGTGTTAGTGTATGTGTGTCTGCTGTTGATGTTGTGTGTGTGTGGAGTTCTCTCTCTCTCGCTGTCTCTCTCTTTCTCTGTTTTGTGTTGTGGTGTAGTGTGTTGTGTTGTGGTGTGTGTTGTTCTTGTGTGTATTTGTGTGTGTGTGTGTGTGTGTGTGTGAGAGAGAGAGAGAGAGAGATGACGGTGATGATGATGATGACGACGATGACGACGACGACAAGAGAATGATGACGATGATGATAACGGCGATGATGGATGGATAGAGGTGAACGAATATTGAGACCAGTGTTTCAGCAGACAAGCCAGAAGGAAAAAAGTTTTGGAAGGACTGGTCTGTTTGAAAAACGTGGAGGGTGCATGATGTGTTTGGGCAGGGGAGGAGGCGGGGTACGTCATTAAGTTGATATCCTCGGTAGTGGAAAGGGAAATCGTTTTTGCAGTTGCTGCCACTTTCGTCAGCTTCTCCCTGCTGTTGTCTTGATGAATTTGTGTCGTTTGCTTTGTGGAGGAGGAGGAGGTTCTGGGAAGAGGGGGGTGGGCGAGGGATGAGGATGTGGAAAACAGAAGGCCAACGGTGACGAATGCAAGTGGTGCACATACACAACCCTACAGTGTGTGTCAGTAGAGGAAGTGCACATGCAGGTCAAGTAGGTCAGAGTGACAAAGCCGCCTTGCACCATTTAATTAAAAAAAAAACACTCTCTGTTCTTGCTTTTTGTTCCTTTCTCTGCGCCTTTTGTCGTTATTTGTTTATCTGGATGATTTGCTCCTTGTGTGAAATAAAAAGTTTGGTTAGAATAAAGTACCTACGATTTTTGTTTAGATACTGCTTGAATGGAAGGGTGGGGATGTGGTAGAGGCAGTCTTTATGCCTGTATCCCCTCTCATCGTTTCATTCATTTCGCTCTGTACTTTGCTCTCGATATGTTTGGTTAGAATAAGGTACCTACGATTTTTGTTTAGATGTTGTTTGAATGGAAGGGTGGGTGCTGGGGATGGAGGCAGTCGTTATTCTTGTGTCCCCCCCCCCCCCCTCATCGTTTCAGTGTTCATTTCTCTCTGTATTTTGCTGTCGATATGATGTACGATATTTCGAATAAAACCACGCGACTTTTCTTTAGGTTCTTTTTGGAAACACACGTTTTAGAAAAATGAGAAATACAGAACAGGGGGCAGGCAAATCTGACATCCTTTTCTCCCCCTCGTCTGTGTTTTTCAACTTTCTGAGACTTCTCTTTTTTTCAATCCGAAGAAAGGAAGGTCGGGAGATTTTAACTGGATTATCATACATCAGAATGAGGGTATGGAGATAAATGAGAGAAATACCGGAACGACAAGGGGAGGAAGTTACATGCATAAAGATTGCCCTCTTCCCCTTAATGCAGAATCTAATAAAAAAATCGTGGGAATTTTAACCAACGAATCTACTTACTTCATACAGCGAGCAGATTATGCAAATAAAAATGCCGAGACAAGGCGGGGTTGGGGAGAAACTTGTTTAGAACAAGGGACAAAAAGCAACAACAGAAGGTAGTTTAAAAATAGTGAAAGGCGGCTTTGTCACTCGTGTCCTATTTCTCGTATATGTGTGCACTTTCTCTATTGACACACACACTTGAAATCCCACAACTTTCCTTTAGGTTCAGTGTAGAAAAACAGAAGTTGTAGAAAGTTGAGAAAAACACAGAGCAGAAGGCGACAAGGATGTCTAGTTCTCTGTCTGTCTGTCTGTCTGTCTGTCTGTCTGTCTGTCTCTGTCTCTGTCTCTCTCCCCTCCCTCTCCCTCTCTCCGTCTCTCAGTCTGTCTCAGTCTGTCTGTCTGTCTGTCTGTCTGTCTCTCTCTCTCTCTCTCTCTCTCTCTCTCGCACACTCTCTGTCTCTGTCTCTCTTTGTCTATCTCTCTTTCTCTCTGTGTCTGTCTGTCTGCCTCTCTCTCTCTCACCCCCCCCCCCCCCCTTCGTGCGGAGAGAAACGTTTTTTATTTTTCCTTTTTCTAATTAACACTGCTATTCGTGATCCCACCAGTCATCCATCCATCGTTGAAGTTGAAGACAAGGTAAACAAACATTTCATGAGGCCTAACGGCAAGGACGCCAGGGGTCTTGATTATGCTTGTCAGGTTGTTATTGATCGTTCAGGCGCTGTTGCTGCCATTTAGCCGTTAGCAAGGTCAGGCGACTGACTGTTGGCGTTAAATTCACGCGGCTGCTGCTCAGTTTTGACCTGCCTTTTGCCTGTCAGTTTCGTTTTCAGTTTCTCAAGATAACGTCTCAGCGCTCGGAATAAATTCCACGTGCACTGACGTCACTGATGCTTTGTGGTGGACTCTGGCGGTCGTTCACGAATGATTCATCGCACCTAGGTTATTCCATATGGTCTCCACCCAAATCTGCCAGCAGTTAACAGCTAGACCATTTGAGCCGGCACAAAACCTCATGCGATGGTACAAAGTCGTGAAATGGGGAAAATTGGGAGAAGAGAGGGGGTGGGGGGGCACGACCTATGAAATACTAGGCTGACACCACCAGAATGATGGAAGCATTAAGATGGGCAGAGAAGAGGAGAGTTTTTATGTTGCGGGCTGGGATTGAACTCGAGACTACGAGTCCATGGCTCTATCAAAAGAGCCAGCTAGCTTGCATAAAAAAAATTCAAACAAACAAACAAAAACCTGTGTGGCCAGCCACGAGGTTGAACCCACAACCTGTGTCAAATCAGAATGACAGACTAACCTACTGTGAGCTAACGGGGTCCAAAAACTGTGGTCCGCCTGATGGCCAAACCCTTGATTCTGGCATTACTACCATGGCACTCTCACAACTGTTGCCCGCCTGAGGATCGAACCCCTGTGAGCCATCTGAGAATCGAACCCGTGACCACTGCATTATCGGCATGGCGCTCTAACCAACTGATCTAATAACCACTAACACAACAGCAGCAGCAGCAACAACAGCAACAACAACAACCACCTGTGATTCAACTGTGGATCGAAACCACGACTCCAGCGTTTCATCATGGTGCTGAAACCAGTTGAGTTCCAAACTGACTGTGGCATAAGCTGTAAGCTTGCAGTCATGTAGAACACTTACGATTTCTTTTTCTGCCTCTTCATCAAGTAATTACGTTTGCATGACAAAGTATAGGGGGCCTACTGGTAACACGGCAGCAAAGTTGTGAGACATTTCCAATTCATTTCCAAGATCACAGTTACCCACATGTACGCACGCGCTCGCACGCGCCCGCACGCACGCACACACATACATACTCGTGCGCGAACACACACATATACATACACACACACACACACACACCACACACACACACACACATACACCACACACACACACACACACACACTCTCTCTCTCTCTCTCTCTCTCCCTCTCTCCCGTTTCTCTCTCTCTCCTGTTTCTCTCTCTCTTCCCTCTCTCTCTTTCCTCTCTCTCTCTCTCTCTTCCCCCCCCCCCCTCTCTCTCTCTGTGACGGTTACAGGAAATTCTCATTGACATCGTGGCATGTGCGCATTTTTTCTCTGTGTGTGTGTGCGTGTGTGGTTTTTTTTTTTTTTTTTTTTTTTTTTTTTTTTTTTTTTTTTTTCACACATAGGCTTTTGTGTCGAGATATGTTTACGCATACTTGTTACATATTTTTCACGCGTGAATTTTGTGTTGAAATTTGTCAAGGGTAACTTAAGAGTTACAGACAGGACATTCAGGTCTCGGGCCCGGCAGAAAACAAGCATGAGGAAACTGCATACATGTTAATTACATGGCAGCAGAATAGTGTTTGCAGTCTCTGACTACGATCACGAGTCATGATTTCTTCCCTTTTGAATATTTCATGACGAATTATGGTCTTAAATGTTTGCTGTGCTTTCTCTGTGTTTGCTTGTGTACATACATTTTCTCGCCTTGTGTGAACGTAGAGCAATATATTGTTTGATCAATCAATACAGAGAGTACCGTGTCGTTTATCAATGTGTGTGTGTGTGTGTGTGTGTGTGTGTGTGTCGTGTGTGTGTGGTGTGTGTGTGTTGTGAATGCGTGTGTGTGTGTGTGTGTGTGTGTTGCGGTGTGTGTGTGTGTGTTGTGTGTGTGTGTGGTGAGAGAGAGAGAGAGAGAGAGAGAGAGAGAGAGAGAGAGAAAGAGACTGTGTGTTTGTGTGCAAGCGTGTGCGCGTGTATGTATGTATTGGAAAAGCAAACAAGATGGTCTAACCGTTCTTACGTTGCTTTTAGATGGTCAAACCGTGCTAACATTGTTTTTATCTTTTTGTAATTAAGATCCGGTTTCACTTACTTGAGAAACGTGGTCCACGCATCGGCCGTGCCAGTTTGTGACATGTATCTGAAATCTGATATCTTGAGTTCAGTCCTACCCCACAACATGCAAACTGGCCTGTTCGCTTCCTAAAATTAATGTTTCCGTCATTCTAGAATGTCAGCTTAGTGTTTCATAGGTCCTTTCTCCTCCTCCCCCCCCCCCCCCCCCCCCCCAGCCCCATTTCAAGGCCTTCCCAGCGCATAGAGTTTGCCACCGGCTCAGACAGTGCCACATTATTGCGGGCAGATTTGAGTAGAGCGCACATGGAACGGTCTGAATGCGAGGGGTCCTCCATAAACACACTCCAAGTACCTAAAATCTCATCGTTTTGGTTAATCTCTGCACCAGATGTTGTACACGTGTATGTCCGTCCTTAAATGGTAGAAAAATTAGTGTTCCCTCTTTTGCCCCAAATATTGGCCACGTGCGTTCAGACTGACATTTTTTTTCTTTTAAATGAATTGTACCTCTGTGTTGAGTCTGGAACTTGCTCATCCGAGAAATCCTTGATGACGTCACTCCCACCTCACCCATCCCGTTTAATGGGGGCTTGAATTCACAACCTCCATAGATGTCAGTCGGCAGATGCACATCAGAAATAGCCAGCAGAATCGGCCGAACCAAAACAGCATTCAAAAAGATGAAAAGCATTCTTACCAAAAAATGCCTATCTATTAACATCAGGAAGAGAGTTCTTGAATGTTATATAGAACCGATAATGTTATACGGTTGTGAGGCGTGGACAGTCAGCAAACAAAGCCAGAACAAGATTGAGGCAGCCGGGATGTGGTTTCTAAGAAGAATGTTGAGTTCCATGGACAGCAAAGAAAACAAGACAGTCTTGATGGAGGCGACCAAGAAGATCATTCACAAGGAAGATTAGAAAGACAGGCAACATTTATAGGCCATTTTGTGAGGAAAGGGTAATTACAGCAACTGGTCACAACGGGAAAGCTAGAGGGAAAGAGAACACCAGGTAGACCCAGGGAGAAAATATTGACGGACTTGCAGGGTGGCTGAGGACAGAGAGAGTGAAGATGTGCTTGCGGCAACAGGGGATAGATACATATGGAGGGCCATGATGGCCAACGCCATGCGTCAGGGACACTTGATGATGATAGATGTCTGTACGCTGACCACTTCATCAACAGATTGACCGGTGACCCATTTTTGATTGATCATTATGGCCCCCAAACGGCTGATTTTTGCATTAAACTTTTGCAGCCGGAAGCAGCATGACTTTCGTCATTTTTTGCACAAAGTGCAAGTCAGAAACAGTAGATTAATCTTGTTGAGAACTTATCACATCTTGGGTCACTATGGCCCAAATTATGGGGCCATGTCTTATTACATTTAACACTTTAGGTTTAATGAAATTGATGCTGTTTTTTTTTCTTTTTCTTTTTTTTTTACCCAGAAATTGCGTCAAGGTCAGAGTCAGGCCTTACCATGTTTGCACGTTTACTGTTTTCATTGAAGGGGACACATGGACTTCATTCACTTAGAACACAGATACACTACAGCTCAGAAATCTTACATCATTCATCTTTATATACAGAAGGACATACAAACATGCTGCAACACACACACACACACACCACACCACACACACACACACACACACACACACACACACACACACACACACACACACACACACACACACACACACACACCTCTCTCTCTCCTCTCTCTCTCTCTTGCTCCAATTCGTGTCAAAAAATATTTTTTGGGAAGGAAATTAAACATCCGTTTGAGTATTCACGCATACACACCACTCTGCAGTGCGCCACTACCAGTAAAAAAAAACAAACAAACAAACAACAAAAACAAACCTCAATTCTAACAACAACAACAAAGTTTGAAATATGGTCACCAGTACAAGGCCTTTGGCAAACATGATCGGCCAACTTGTGTACTATGTCTCCGCTACCCGGAAAAAAAATGGGAAAAAGGAACAGCCACATTGTTCTGTTGGCTGCCCATTGATCGATTGATCCCCAGTAGCTATGTGACGTAAACCAGACTGTATTCCATGCTGTGGTAGGTCTATATGTACTGACCTCTTGCTGCTTTTTATCAAAACGCAGCCCCACACATGTGCCTCCGATTAGCTGTCGGACGATTTCCACACCGTTTTCTTTAAATTTCTTTTCATTCATTTTCAACGTGATAACAAAGACAAACAATATTACAAAACAGAATAATGTGTATCAGTGACTTAACCCTTTGACGCCCGCACCTATTCACCAGTTGCAAAAACTTAACTATTTGACTCCTTCACTCCGTCCACCAGCTTCCTGCAGGAAGTTGGTAGATAGAGTGAAGGAATCAAAAGGACAATGTTTTGCTTTGCTAGCATGGTTGACAGTGCAGGATGTGGTGGACAGGGTGCAGGAATCAAATTGTTAAAGTTCAAAACACAAGCAAGACATCTTCAACAAGGGGTCTGTGTGACCGCCGCCATCTTAATTCTTGACTTCACTCTGTCTCACAATACTAATGCCAGTCAAATCTAACTCTGATCCATCCCTAATAACTGTCATTGTCAGGATCGGCCACCCATTCACAGAGAAAAACCAACCTCAAGATAAAGAGAAAGCCTTTTCTCCCACTGGACGAAGCAGCAGGAAAGTTTCAGTCTTTTTCTCCTAATTTTTGTGTTTAGTGTTTGTTTGTTTGTGGTCTTACGACTACGCTTGATAAAGGCCATTTGGCCGAAAATTTGCGCCTGTCTTGTCTGGTTGTGTTAAATACTCGTTCTGATTTTTTTTCGTTTTGTTTTTGTTTTGTTTTTCTGGTTCCGTTTGCTTGAACGCGGGCAGTTACACTTGTTTTTGGATTCCTCAAAGATAAAAGTTTAAGATAAGGCTGCTGCTGATGATGATGACTAACTTTCCCGTCAGTCTGATCAATGACAGATATACTGGTCTTCAGCATCTGGTGTAGGTCTTTGTGTGTGATTGAAGACCAATCCTGGAGGCACATGATCTTTTGCAGGCACCGCGTGGAAAGGCGTCTTGGGTTCTATTTCCATCAGTCCCTCTTCGGTTGAATAGCAGCTATTCTGCATTGTTTAACCCTTTGACTCCCACAACCTATCAACCAACTGCAAAAATTAACCCTTGGACTCCCTCATCCTATCCACCAGCTTCCTGCAGTTAGCTGGTGGATAAGGTGAGGGAATCGAGGGGTTTAAGTTTTTGCTTGCGAGCACTTCGCTAGCATGGTTGACAATGCAGGATGATGGTGGACAGGAAGCGGGAGTCAAAGGGTTAAATCTGGTTGTGCCCTGCGTGTACTGCTGTTGCCAACATTTCTTTTGTGGAAGGTCAGGCATCTGATAATTTGGCTTTCAGTGTATTCTTTTATCGCTGTAATGGACTTCCCTTGTCACGGTGTCCTTGCTTCCGTAGTCCATGCAGAAGCAACTGTCGATGTGGTTGTCTTTCATAAGGCCTAGACATGTCTTGTCCAGTGTAGCTTGCATTTGATGAATGGACTATCAGATGTGGGCAAACTTTACTTTTCAGAAATTGTACTTTGGATACTCAGTTTTGTCACGTGACGTTGCAGAACTTGTGCAGGCGTCTTTTGTGGAATTTTCTGTTGAATGTAAGTTTATAGGTAGCTTAGGTCTCACAGTAGTATAGTAGGACATTCAGGACTACAGCTCTGTGCACAGCAGCCTTGGTAGTGAGCATAACGGCATGGTTTTGCCACAATCTCTTGGTCAGCCTTCAAAGGCAGAACTAGCCTTGGAATTGCGCCGTGCCATCTCTGCATCAAGCGATCCATTGCTGCTTACTGTAGTGCCGAAGTAGCAGAATTTGTCTACAGTCTTTATACCCTGGTTGAAGCAGTGCAAGGAAAAGACACGTCAATTCACAAAGACGTTCATAAATGACGTCATTACGCACAGTCGGTCATGGGTTTGCAAAAAATGTATATGGGGTTCTGGTAGGTTCATGTGCTCTTTCTACCTCCCTTCTCCCTCTCCAGTTTTTCCACTTCAGGGTTGGGGGTGGAAGAGTATTGCTTGGGGAAGGGGGTGGCACACACATAAAGAGAGGATGATGTGCGTTCAAGGGGAGGAGAATTCTATTTGTGCACCAGTTGCCTATAATGATGCATATTACAGATTAAAAATAGAGATTGCTGGGTGTGCACCAACTGCCTCTCGTCATACAAAATAAAAACACAAAAGCTAAAGTACCCACCTTCCCCTCCCCCCAATTTTTTTTAATGGAGTAAAGATCTAGTCTTGCTAACCACAACAGAAATTTTTTTCCTTTTGTGATGGATTTGTGGAGTTGAGATTTCAGTGTTTGGTATAACGCCTGTACTAAATTGGTTTTAATGTGTTAGTGACATGGACATCCATTTTTGGTTGTGTGGCTTAAACACCAGTCAAAAACATTCATACATTAATGTATTTCTTCGGCCCATAAGTCCGAGCTCCAGTTACATCTGAATTGATAAAAATCTACCCGTATTACACGGCCAAGAAAATTCTTCATGGTGTGGTTTGGATGACATCCATCACACCCGTGCACGTGTGTGCTCACATGCTCCTCTCTCTCTCTCTCTCTCACTCTCCTCTCTCTCCTCTCACTCACTCACTCACTCACACCACCACTCACTCACTCACTCATACACACACACACACACACACAACACACACACACACTCTTTCTGTCTGTCTGTGTGTATATTTGTCTGTCTGTCTTGTCTGTCTGTCCTGTCTGTCTCTCTCTCTCTCTCTCTCTCTCTCTCTCTCTCTCTCTCTTCTCTCAATCTCTGTCATGTATTCTAGAATGATGGGCGTCAACTCCTTAATTTTCTTATTGCTGTGATATGGCTCCCATGTCATGAAGCCCACCCACCCCCCAACCCCCAGTTTCCTCGTGAATGGGCTTACTGGCCAAAGTTATTAGATCACATTAAATCCATACATTAGATTTAAACAGAAAAACCAACAAAGAACAAACAAAAAAAGGAGAACTCTCAAAGCCGTCCTTTTCCCCCAAGAGCACACTGACATGTACACAACATCTCTGCCATAATGTTCATCGGTACATTTAGTTTGCTTTGCAATCATGCATTTAGTGACACAGTTTTGAGAAAACTGACACTGCATCACAACAAAACAACGGCAGTAACAATGGCAGCAATGGGAACCCCCCTTTTCCGTGTTTCTCTTTTATTTTCTTAACTTAGTCAGTTGTGGCTTCCTTATCCATCTTCCGTCCCACTGTTTGAAAGTTTCACCATTTTTCAACTCAGGTACATGATTGTTTGCATCATTTATTCCCCATAAGTTCATCTTTTTGTTTTCACATTGCTGATAGTTTTTAGCACATTTTCATTTGGTTAGTTCCAGTAATTTAATGCTTTGAGAAGTCTTGTTTTATTTTGTTTTTATTTATATTCTATTTTTATTATTTATTATTATTATTTATATATTTATTTTATTATTATTATTTATTATTATTATTATTATTATTGTTTTGTTGTGTTGATCAAAGTTTGGTTTTTGTCCCTATAAAAAGTTAACATCATTTCTTGATCAGTTTCGCTTTTTCTATTTTCAGATGAACAAGAGCGGTCAACATCACTGTCTGCCTCATCAACGTCCAACCAGAACGGGGAACAGGGGTTGTCCAGAACCACTTTACAGTTACAGCCATCCACCACACCCAGCGGTAAAGAGATGGGGGTGGGGGTCTGGCCATCCGCATTCAATCAACATCCAGGGAGAATTTGGCTGAGCCGCAAAGTAAGTTTTGATTCATACGAGTCTGCGTGCGAGTACAAGTGTGAATGCTGCGTGCATGTGTCGGCTCATGCATACTGTGTTATTAGAAGATTTGATTAAGATCAGCCTGTGTCTGTAGATGACTATTCGCCAGATTTAGAAATAGGATGATGTATGTTGGCTTGACCACCTGCTTTCACATGGGTAAATATTGAGTTAAGCGATCGAAAGGTTCTAGGACGCAATCTGCCTATACACCTACGTCTTGTGGATAAAGAAGATGGATGGAGATGTTTCCAATCTTACAGGTCCACATATGTGCAGACATGCCAATGCCTAATCCCTCTTCGTGTGTATACACATGGAAAATATCAAATATGCACGTTAAAGATCCTGAAAGTCGTGTCAGTGGCTGTTTTATGGAAACATGAAAACATCTAGCATGTAAACAATGGCAAGTTTGAAAATACAGCTTTTACCTAATCACTACTCGTGAAATCCGTTTTAAACAGTACTATATAGGTAGAAAAATCCGTTGTTTGAAAATACAGCTTTTAGCTATTGACTTCTGCCGCTAGAAAATAAAGTATCATTCTTGTTGTCATTAGCTGTATATATGTGTGCATATTTATGTTTAGATGTGTATGAGGGTCGTTAAATAAATAGAATGTCCTCATAAGTTAAAAGTGATTGTCGCAGCATTTTGATAATTTATAGACACCCCTGGCCCAACCATTTCATGGTTATAAAATTAGGTGCAGACATTCTGATCCCATGTGTTATTCGTCACATGGGTACAGGTATTCCAAGCATCATGGCCATGTTTAGTGTTGAAGAACAGTGTGCATTACGATCAAACTGCATTTTATAAAGGAAGTTCTGATGCATACATATTAAGAAAAAAAATAACAAACAAACAAATGGACTGTACATAGTGTATGTGGGACACAAGCTTTTACGTTGGCTGCAGTTTATAAGTGAGCGTCATTTTTTAAAAGATGAACGAAATAATTTTTGAGGCAATATTACCCAGGAACCTGTGGAAGTTACTAACAAGAAAAGTGTTCAAAAGTCAGAGAATTTTTTTGATGAAGACAGACAAATAATGTGTGAAGAGATTACTCATGACAATAATGTATATCATGAGTCAGTTCATGTGATCCAAAACAAAGTGTGACTGCCCGCGTTCAAGCAAACAGAAAACACACACGCACACGCACACGCACACACACACACACACACACACACACCACACACACACACACACACACACACAACACACACACACACAACACAATGCGTATTTAATACAACCAGACAAGACAGGTGCAAATTTTCGGCCAAGTGTAGTCGTAAGATCACATATGAATTTGTGCCTGTCTTGTCTGGTTGTATTAAATAAGCGTTTTTTGTTTGTTTGTTTGTTTGTTTTTGTGTGTGTGTGTTTTCTTTTGGTTCCAGTTTATATGATTTTAACAAGTAAATGGGGAATGAGATGTGTTGCAGCAAGGTGGGTCCTGTCACTGCCTAACTGAAAATGAAACACAGGTGCGTGTTACTGTTGCACAGACTCTGTTCAACGGGAACATAAATGAGGGTGAAAGCTTTTTAGACTAGTCAGTTGGCGCCAACAAAACCAGGATTTAAAGCTCTAGGTCAGAATTGGAGACAATCTTCAGAGTGGCACACTCCCGCCTGTCCAAGACCAACCAACTTCAGAAGAAAGCAAGGAAATTTAAAGATGATACATGCCGATAAGAGAACGGGTGTATTGTCTGTGCATCGCTTTTCAGTAGTACAACTGTTAAGACTGCTAGTGCTACTACTAATAAAAATACTGAGATTTGCAATCTGAAAGAAACGTAATACTGTTAAATGATTCAGCGTTGTTGTTACATCAATACATGACAGCACATCTTGCCACAAAGCAGAGAGGGTAACGTCTTATCGTTGGGACACTCTATCACACCCCGCCTGTTCTCAAAAAAGGAGTCCCCCAAATTTTGCTCAGTTCCTCCCTCTAGTGGTGTATGTTTCTATGTAAGTCATGATTTGGAAGTGGATCTGCATGGCGTTGGACTTTTTCGATGTTTTCGATGTTTTTGGCAGTGTAGGGGTCCCAGTACATAATGAGATTATTCTATTAAAATGTGAAAAATATAATATCTTACAATTCCTTCAATGTAACATCCCTTCTCCCAAATAATCATTCCCATCTCCCAAGTAACCATTCCCACATGTTGGGAAGGCCGACTGCTTAGCAACCAGGGTTGATATTTACAGGGCAGTCCGCCTACAACGAAATTCAAAGAGACGGTTATGTGTTCGTTATAGCAATAGTTCGTAAGACCTAGTAGTAACAAGCAGGAAAAACCAATGACCTTACACAGTGCTGACTGACTGTTGTCTTACCGGTGGAGTCCCAGTGTTATTCCAACATTCCCTATTTTACACGTCATTATCAAATTTCCCCCCCCCCCCCCCTTCTAGTTTATACGTCATCTTTGTGACGTTTTTCAATCAGATTTTTATTGTTCAGTCACTGAAGTATCCACAAAGAAACACACACACACACACACACACACAGAGGCCATACATACATCGCTGCTGGCGTTACGTCACCTGTGTGGCAAAATGACTGACAGCTGTCATTGACACTTGTACAAAATCTAGTACAGTTCGCAGATCAATGCGATATATATGCAGTAGGCTAGCACGATGCAGTTGTATCAGTTTTGCGCACTTGTTCATTGTTACGGCACAACTAAGAGAACGTTACTGCTCGATGGGTTGTGAACCACCACTGTCACACAAGTGTCGATTCCATGCTGACACATCTACAGTGGTCCACCCTAGCAGACAGCAGAAGTGTAGCAAGGCTGACCACCTTCTTCAAATACCATCGAGAAGTGGTCAGCATCAACACCCCATTTAGGCCCACACCAAACACCCCAGCACGGTCCACAAGACAGTCACACGGGGAGACGTATCTCCTCCCTGCCTGCAAAACGAACTACAGGAAGTACTCATTCTTCCCGAGGACTGTCAGGAACTGGAACAGTCTGCCCATCGAGGTTATCTCCTCAACCTCGGTGGAGTGCTTCAAGTCCCGAATCTGACCAGCCAGCCCCCCTCCCCCATACTCTACCACCACGACCCCACCCCAAAAGCCCCCTACTGCCAGTTCTACATACCAACAAACTAGCTAGTGGAAACCCCCAGTTCTATACACATCAGAACCATCAAAATGATGATGGTGGATGTTTAAAGAAAGAAGAAGAACCTTGTATGGCGTGTGTGTGTGTGTGTGTGTGTGTGTGTGTGTGTGTGTGTGTGTGCGTGTGTGTGTGTGTGTGTGTGTGTGTGTGTGTGTGTGTGTGTGTGTGTGTGTATAAAAAGATCCATCATAGCAGCTAGACAAACAAAACAAAAATAAAGTGGGAAGGGGTCATTCATATTGACAGTGGCATATTGACGAAATGTGCAGATCTTTGCCAAGTTCAGTTTGACTCGAATTTGAATGGACACCTACTACTGTTGGCTTTAGAGCACTTCAGAATGTGAAAACTGTGTCTGGATTACGCCTCTTTAATTTTGAGTCAATTTTTTGTTTTCATGTGAAGGCTTTTGTATGCACTTACAAACATGTGTACATGTATTTACTTGTGCGTGCACATACGCATTGACACTCCCATTAGCTGTCCTCTGCCCACACACAGAATTTAAGGTTTGGCAATGAGATTACAGAGAAAAAATTATAAGATATATATGTATATATTCATACATACATATATGTGTGTGTGTGTGTGTGCGTATATAAATAATATATATATATTTTTTTTTAATATTTTTTTTATATATAAAATCTTATATGCGTGTGTGTGTGTATATATATATATATATAATATATGAAGAGAGAGAGAGAGAGGTTTTGTTTTCTGTTTACGCTTCAGGTAGAAGTATGCTGTCATCTCCCCATTGTTTATGGATTAGGGTGATAAGCATATCTGTATTTGAAAGTTTTTTGTTTTTTTTATTTGTGTGTGTGTTTTGCTTTTTTCCACACCCAGTTCAGTAACTAACTTCTTTTTTGTTTTTGATTTCTTTTTGTTCACTTTTTTTGAAAATTGAAAGAATTTTTCTTGTAGCTTCCATCTAATTAACAGTTAACTGTTCATGTTTGTAGTCACGTGCAATCGACGTAGTGTATTTGGACCACATAATGTATTTGTGTGGTCCATATTCATTCACTGAGGTAGTGATGTCTGATTAATGCTAGCTTTGAGCCATCATTGCATTTCTAATGAAAACATGCTGGTATTAGTACTAGGTTGTCGGAATTTGTATACTAAAGGGAGAAAATACCTCACAGGGATCAGTTAGTTGTGTGACTTGATGTGTTCGTGTGAACTGGTGTAACTGAGTACTTTAGGTTGGTATTTGTGTAGACATGTTACAGAAATCTGTAGTTTTATGATATTATGTACACCATTTTTTACCAGTTATTTTTGTAACATTGTTTATCTCTGATAAATGTGATTGTAAGGCTGTATGTTGCATCAGAATGACTGTGATATAAAATCTCAGATGGTGATGTTTTTTCTTGCAGGAAAATGCAAGTATGGTGGTAGTAATAATAATATTGAAAATGGTTCTGGTATAAATGCTAGCAAAGTACATTTGTAATGACAGAGCTGAATTGAAATGGTTGGATAGAGAGAGCGAGTCTGGTACAAGTGATGCGAAGTATGTTTCTGAGATATCAGAACTGAGTTGATGTGGCTTGTAATGATTAAACTACTAGCTGTCATAATGATTGTTACATAAAGAATATAATCATGATGATGACGATGATGGTTTTTATATATTGTGCTAACTTATATTCTTATTCACAGTTCAAAGCAGTAGCCTGCCATGGATAATGTTACTTGGTATATGTAGTTAATTTTGTCCTTTCCCACACAACAGATTACACACATTTATGTATGATTCCATGGTATATTTTTGTTTGCGTATGCCTGCTGATCTGCTTGTGCAGAGACATGCATTAGGACAGAAGTCAAGTCCTTTGACTAATCAGGTATAGGAAGTGAATTTGTGTTTTTGAAGGAACTAGAAAATAGCGTCAAATGATTAATGCTACTTGTGTATATTTACTTAACAGAAGCCTCCACCCAACTAGAAAATAGTGTCAAATGAATTAATGCTATTTGCGTATGTTTACTTAACAATGCTACTTGCGTATATTTACTTAACAGAAGCCTCCACCCAACTTGAAAATAGTGCCAAATGAATTAATGCTACTTGCGTATATTTACTTAACACCTCCACCCACTAGAAAATAGTGTCAAATGAATTAATGCTACTTGCGTATATTTACTTAACAGAAGCCTCCATCCAACTAGAAAATAGTTTCAAACAAATTAATGCTACTTGCGTATATTTACTTAACAGAAGCCTCCATCCTACTAGAAAATAGTGTCAAATGAATTAATGCTACTTTTATATATTTACTTAACAGAAGCCTCCACCTAACTAGAAAATAATGTCAAATGAGTTAATGCTACTTGTGCATATTTACTTAACAGAAGCCTCCACCCAGCCAGCAAATAGTAGCAAATCGTCACTGCCACCTTCATCATCATCGTCATCATCATCATCAGTCCAACGAGTCAGAAAACCTGTAGAAACAACGCCAGTGTCCAGAACAATGGCAGTGTCTTCAAAAGCTACAGGTGTACCACAAGACAGGGTGGTATCAAGTCAGGCAGTAGTAGCTGCTTCAACAGCAACAGCACCAACAGCTGCAGGAACGGCAACATATGGAGAAATGGAGGAGGAAACAGATCTGATTGATGAAACTAAACCACGAATGAATCTCATAAACTGGGATCCCGTAAGTAGTTTTAGACAGTAATGAAACACAGTAGCATGGTACAAATTTACCATACATCATTGTCACTTACTTTATTGGGAATATTATTACATTGTCCTTGCATCTGTCATTTTTGTCCCAACCTGAGCAAGGTGGTACAGCAAGAAATCATGATTTTATTTAAAAAAATTTACATTGTCTAATATGGGCAATTCCAGATAAAACAGCATTTTATGGGCAATTCTGAATAAAACAGACCCAGCATTTGCAATATACAGTGTGTATTGTTTTGTTATTATTTTTGTAGTTTTATGTTATAGTCAAGATGCAGGAGTGATTCAGTTTATTGACTGTGGCTATGGCAGGACTGTATAAAGTGTAGCGTGCTAGAGTTGTTCGGTTTCATGTCTAACAGTTATAACAGCAGACACCACATATCTCTAATATTTTCTCAGTTTGACGCAGAGCCAATGATACAATTATTTGGTAGAATAGTAGCTGTTATTACCCCTAACACATTCTTGAAAATAATGTATGGGTTAATGGAAAATGCCATTATAAATTGATGGAAACATTTCTAATCAAGGCAGATTTAGTGGTGGGGGAGAGCTAGTGTCTGGCACGTGCATCTCGCTTGGCGCCATAGACCTGAAAACAAAATTTAATGTTTAGAGGTCTGTTGCACTGTGTTTGGGCCTCAACAGGGTTTCAGGCATATCATATTCAGTTTCAGCCAGCCAAACCATTTTTTCAGTCTGCTGTCATGCGAGCACAGAGTGCACACAAGAACAAAAATATGTGAACTAGCTCTTCTCACTCGATCCGTAGGATCAGCTGTGAGGCCTTAAAATCGGTCTGAAATATGACTTTGCAATAATTGAGTGACTGTAAAGTTTGTAATGTGTTCAATTAAGGAAAAGATATTTGATTTAGCCAATGTTTTTTGTTTTGTTTTTTTCCCATCAGCACACAAATCAGACGCTATTTCCAAGAATTGCATACCATCATTTGTATGTATGATGGAAAGAGAAGATGGATAAGGAGAAGGGGCAGTGGATGGGAATGATTACTTAACAAATTGTAGTTTATAGCATGGAAAAGATCTACACTGAGTCAGTAGAAGTAGTTACACCTGACATGTTGATTATGTTAGAGTGTTATTGACTGACAGTACTGCTCTAGATAATCATGTATTAAGCCCATGGTAAGTTTCATTTAATTCAAAGACTTGCCTACCAATATGCCATTGACGTGTTGGGCAGCAGTAAGGTTCCTTCACTCCTGTCTGTTCTGGGGCAGCCTCTGTATGGCGCCCCAAGTGTGTTTCAGGGCCTTCAATTCTCCTTCTATTTGTCACCAGGTGTTCCTGAATCTTCATCTTTTGCATCTTTTGGGTCTAGTGAAGAGTAGTGTAGGTGATGTTATCCTTTTTTTTTCAGATGATGTGTCCAGTCCATGCATATTACCTTTTCAGGATAATGGTGTTCATACTTGCTCGATTGCATAAGGCAAATTGTTGGTTGGTGATGGTGTTGAGCAAGAACGTTTGTTTGATTCATCTGTCGCTGTTTCATTAATTATCTCTTTGAATCCTGCACCCTATTCACCATCTGCAAAAACTTAACCCTTTGACTCCTTTACCGTATAGGGTGAGGGAATCAAAGAGTTAAGTTTCTGATTTGCTAGTATGGTTGACAATGCAGGATGCTGGTGGACAGGATGAGAGAGTTGAAGGGTTAAGCTTTTTCCCTCCTGAGATTGTGTTGTTAGCTTTGTGCCCAACCCTCAACCTGGGGGACCAGTGTGGATTATATTTGTCAGGCCTATACCCTTGATCTGTTCAGCTTGAGTGGTTTTACCAGTAGCTAAAGCTCCCACTAGCATGGCACTTTTGGAACCTGAGGCATGCAAGCTCCTCCCCCTCCCCCCTCCTCCTCCCCAACCACAGTAAAGTGGTGAACTTTAGGACATCTAGTTTTCGCTTGATCTAAGACAAGGATACGAAAACACTATACTCTCTGTTAATGAATCAGAGTGATGTTCAAGATAATGAAACATGCAGTAGTCATTTTGTAGCCTATATATACTATTTTATATTTGTGTTGCAGAGACCTGTACTGAATGAGCTGTATAGCATCAGATTGATGGAAGAAGTGAGTCTTCATTGTTTACTACACTTAGGGTTAGAATGATACAGAATCAGATTTTTTTTTTCTGTTTATCCAAATTGCATACTCTCTGTTAGTCAGTGTCTTTTTGTAATTTGTTTGTTTATATGGAAGGGGAAAATCTTGTTACTATTCTTATCAACTGTCATCTAGTTGTAGGTAAAAACATTTGATTATTGTCCTCCATTTCTGGGGATGAATATCCAAATTCAAGATTTTGCATATTGTATGTCAGTACAGATGTGGGAAAAAAAACAAGTTTGAAATGAACCAGGATTTAGAATGGTTGTGGATGTATGTTTATGTTGACTGCTGTGTGGACTAAAGAAACACAAAGAGACACAGCATGCATTTCTCAACTGCAGTACAAAATTAACCATTATCATCGAAGAGAATCATACTTCCTCTTTCAAATTTCTCTAATATTTTATTATGAACATCAGTTGACCATGCAGCAGTCAGGATTAACAGAAGTTTGTTTTAAAGTCTATCTGTAGAGGGTTTTTTTGTCATTTGTCCATGTGATGTTTTTTCAGACTGCAGAAGACATATCTCACCAATTTATCTCAATGGAGGGACTAATGGAGAAGTTGCCCATGAACAAGAAAAAGTCTACTTTGTTGAAGACTTGGAAAAGACGGTTCTTCAGAGCCAAGGATGGATGGGTTCAGTATTTTGAGGTATTGGTTTTGTTTTTACATGTTGAGATATCTTTGGAAGCAATCTGAATTGAAATATGGTTATTGATTAGAAAATATGTGACGAGTGAAATTACATAAATTTCAACTGTTGTGGTTGTACTATTTCCAAAGTTAGTATTTGGGATAAGGTGAAAGTGTTGTGAAAAGCTTAAGTTGAATTCAGATATTACTGAAGGTTTGAACCTGTGTCAGATGTCATGTAAATGAAACTAGAAAATAATATTTGTTAAGCATGTTTGTTTGTTAGCTGATGTTTGATTGGCTGGAAATTTGTTGGTGAGATTAGAAATTTGTCAGGTGCATAGAACAAGTATGTTTAATTTTACTTTGCTGATAATTGCCATTGTCATTTAGAGATGGATGAGGGGAGACAATTTCAACAGCTGTCATTATTCTTCTGTCAAAACACCGGTTTTTCGTGAAGATTTTTATAAAAGTGAAGGAACCAAAATTTAGATATTTAAAGTAATATTAATTGATTGTTTGTCTTGTTAAGCATCACTTCAAGTAGCAGTGTAACTTTTTTGTGTGCATACAATGGTGTATACTGCATTATCTTACTACCATTAATAACAGATTGTCAAAGCAAGTAAAACTGAAGACCATATACTGTGACTTCTTTGTATTTCATTTTTACTTTATTTTTCGCTTAACAGACAGGCAGTCGGGATAAGCCACATGAGACTCTCCAACTGATGGGCGGCCATATCGATGACATGGGTAATCGCATCCTGGGCATTGATGATGGGGTGAGTGCTTCTGTGGCTTTTAGTTGTCTGATGTGAGCATGCATATTGGAAAAGTTCATGATGTCTTGGCATTCAAACTCTGGAAGTCATTCAGAAGGGATCCTAGGGCTCAAACGGTTCCTTATGCGCTCCACCCAAATCTGCCAACAGTTATCTGGCATATTCTTTGAGCTGCGCAAAAACTTAAGTGTTGGCAAGGTCTTGAAATGAGGATGGGAACAGGTCCTGTGAAATATCAACACACCAGAATGATTGGAGAATTAAAGTGCATAGCGAACAAAGCAACTTGTATCAAGGGTGAGACTCTTCCTTGAAGTTGCAGATTTCCATCAAACCAAAACCATATTTCCTCACTTCCTTCGTTTGCTTCCATGGAAAACAAAAATCAATAACTTTTTGGGACATATACAGAAAATGATTTTATCTGTGAATCATTCCATCTGCAAATGGTCACTAATTGTACATCAAGTGAACATTTTGGGAACAAAATGGCAGTGATGAGGTTGGACGTTGTTGAGTTGGGATAAACTTTTGAAGTAAAAGAAGTGAAAAATTCTTGGAGGTAGGGTTGGACAGAAACAGTTGTAAGTCATAAAAAAAGTTAAGTCACTATGCCTTGCATATTATCTCCTCTGTGGCTGGGAAATGAACTGTACATGCAGAGGAAAAATTACACTTGAAGATCATGACCTTTGTGCGTTCAGAGAAACACACCGTATTGGTGAAACTTTGAAGAAAAACTAAATGCTTGGTGTGTTTTCTGTTGTTGTTTTCATTCATATGAATGTAAGTGTATATGACATGCAGGATAGGAAAAAAGTGATGCAATTCATAAGTTGTAGTTGTAGAATTACAGCATTATGCCTCAAAATGCAACAGATTGCAAGATTTTCAAGTAAAGTTCAAAACATTTCCAAGGGAGAATGCCCTGGATCTCCCTATATTTCCTCTTTTTTGTCCCAGTTAGTTTAGTCTCGCTCCTGTTTTATGCTGTGGAGTAGATTTGAACTTAAGACATGAGATCTGGAGTCCACAACTCTAACAGATGAGCCAGTCAGCCAACCTGCATAACAGAAACTGTGGTCTGTCTGAAGGTTGACATGGTGACACTTGTGTTTAGCAATATTACAGTCTGTGGCAGTTTGCATAATGGCAAGACAAATGACAGTTTTAGAACAGTGTATATGATTTTAAAATCGACAATTCCAATCCAGTTGAACCTCATGTACCTTGTATGTTTACAGCAAATGGGGAAAGTTCATGCCAGATGTATTCTCAGGTCTGTTTCTCAGCCCCATAAATTGAGTCATTCAAGATAAAAGATAGTAAGAATGTTGATGCCAGAAGACTGATTTTGTATATATATTTCATCATTTGTAAAAGGGTCTGCTCTGTTTGAAGTTTCATTGAGCTATACAAAATATACAAGTTTGGCTGTGAATTGAGAAAAGAGTGTAAGCAGTTCCCATTACGACAGGGTATACACCAGTACATGATGTTGTGTTTAGTGTTATCACAATTTCAGCATTTAGAATGTTTCTGATTTGGCACAGACAGTGAAATTTTTTTCTGTCAAGAGTTTGGCAGTGAAAGAGCAACACAACGTATGTGTTTAGCATATGGCATGTGGTAGGAGCCACAGTAATGTTTCTCTCATTGTCTGGCTGAGAGTTATGTTATATGACGTGCACAACATGTGCATATTTTATGTATCAGTGAAAAGGTTGAATAAAGTTTGTATCTCCCACAAAATATATAATGGAGTGTGGAGCAGAAGTATGCAGACTGTCCTCAGATTGTGTTATGATCAAAGAATTAATTTGTATATTTTATGTGGTATTAAAATTGTTCATCTTTTCATTGGTACTTTAACTCGTTATGTCCATTACCCTGTCTAGCAGTGTCATGCAGGAAAATGGTGAATAGGGTGATGGAGTGTAGGGTTTACATGTTGCAGGAAGCTGATGGATATAAGGGTGATGGACTGAAAGGGTTAATATGCATGTAAATGATATTGTATGTGTACAGCCTGGCCTGGGTGAATATGCATGTAAATGGTATGTATATTGTCTATGTACAGCGTGGTCACTACCTGATGGTGAGAGCTCCCACAGACAAGGAACATGGTCAGTGGAAGATTGCACTGGAGTCACAGACTGCTGACAACACCAGGGCCACCTATGTCCGTCCTGTGCTCAACTCTGATCCCCACCCCTCTAAAGTGAGTCAACTCAAGATATGGAAGATCTATTCTTTTATCTGCTTCTCACCTCTCTTAAAGGGTTTAAACAAAAAAGACTGCCAGGGCTGCGTTTTCAAGGAGCTTGCATACAGGTAGTTGTCCTCAGCCACAGAGTTAACACAGGGTTGTCATCGGTGCAGATGTATGAGCTAATAGGAAAACAGTGAACAGATGTTTTACTTGATAGAATCTAGTCTGATGTGAAACAACATAAATGTAATAGAAACCCACCAAGGGAAACATTTGTTTGCAAAAATTAAATGTGGAAAAATGAGAAGAAATAATAAAAAAAAATGAGAAGAAATAGAGGTCCTTTGTGAACCTAACGGTCCTTCCTCCAAGCATGTTCTGCCAGTCTTTAGGTTCTCCATGAGGACGGTCCTTAAACTGCTAAAACAGGTGACAGTTGTTTCATTCTTTGTGGAACTCATCAGACCTGTAGCCTGGGATAGTAAAAGGAGAGGGATATCTGTTCACAAACAGAGTGAATTATCCAAAGCTTTTTCCCTTGCCACCCTCCTGTGAGGGTGCCGGGGGCTCTTTTGGTATAAATAGTATCTTCACCTTCTGGAAATTCTGTGCTGGAAATTTCCTCTTTTCTGTCACTTCTTTGATTTTTTCTTCCTCCTTTGCTTTTTGTCATTTCTTCCTATCATTTTCTGCCTTGCTGGTCCTTTCACCTGTATGTGTTCAATAAAGTCTTACATACTTTTTCTTATTTTTTGATAATTGGGTATATGTGTTAAGTGCATTGTTTTGGTTCTAGGGATATGAGATATGCGGAAGCAATTTTAGGTAATTTATGCCCGTTTTCATATGTTTAGTGTCCTTAGTTATGTTTAAATTTGTATTCAGGTATGATTTTTAAATCCCCTGTACGATAAATTGGATGGAATGGTCAACGCCAGGGGCATCTCCATAGATTTTGTGCGCGAATGCGTTGATATGTGTACTTGATTTTCTTTTCCTTTTTTCTTGTTGGAGTATTGTGTATGTTTTGAACTGGTTATAGTCCTGATATGGCTCTACGCAGTCGGCTGGGCTTTAAAGAACAGGAACAATAAATCCCCTTGCCAGGACATGGGGAGGCATAAAGCTTATGCCACGATAGTTTGGATCTTCTCCTATCACATAACATCAGTGTTGTCAGTGCATATGGAATTTATTCTAAGTGAGGAGATGTTATCTTGAGAAACTGAAACTGAAATTCGGTTGCAGCATTGTACAAAGAGTAGAGACTTTACCTAAATGATTGATAGAGCACTTGTGAGAACATCAAGCTTGTGTTCTTTGAAGAGTGTGTCAGTCCAGTAAAATAGTCAAGTCAGGATAGGTAGACCTGTTCTCCTGTCTGTTCTGATGCCAATAAAATGAGTCAAGTCAGGATAGGTATATCTATTCTCCTGTCTGTTCTCCTGTCTGTTTTCATGGCAGTAAAATGAGTCGAGTCAGGATAGGTAGACCTGTTCTGTGGTCTGTTCTCATGTCAATAAAGCAAGTCAAGTCAGGATAGGTAGACCTGTTCTCCTGTTTTTATGGCAGTAAAATGAGTCAAGTCAGGATAGGTAGATCTATTCTCCTGTCTGTTCTCCTGTCTGTTTTCATGGCAGTAAAATGAGTCAAGCCAGGATAGGTAGACCTGTTCTGTGGTCTGTTCTCATGTCAGCAAAGCAAGTCAAGTCAGGATAGGTAGACCTGTTCTCCTGTTTTTATGGCAGTAAAATGAGTCGAGTCAGGATAGGTAGATCTATTCTCCTGTCTGTTCTCCTGTCTGTTTTCATGGCAGTAAAATGAGTCAAGCCAGGATAGGTAGACCTGTTCTGTGGTCTGTTCTCATGTCAGTAAAGCAAGTCAAGTCAGGATAGGTAGACCTGTTCTCCTGTTTTTATGGCAGTAAAATGAGTCAAGTCAGGATAGGTAGACCTGTTCTGTGTCTGTTCTCGTGTCAGTAAAGCAAGTCAAGTCGGATAGTAGACCTGTTCTCCTGTTTTTATGGCAGTAAAATGAGTCGAGTCAGGATAGGTAGACCTGTTCTCCTGTTCTCCTGTGTGTTCTCATGGCAGTAAAATGAGTCAAACCAGGATAGGTAGACCTGTTCTGTGGTCTGTTCTCATTGCAGTAAAGCAAGTCAAGTCAGCATAGGTAGACCTGTTCTCCTGTCTGATCTCATGGCAGTAAAATGAGTCGAGTCAGGATAGGTAGACCTGTTCTCATGTCTGTTCCGTGATATATCACCCCTGCAAAGCAAGTCGGTCATGATGAGGCAGACATGTTTTCTGGTCTGTTTTTCACCTCGATAAAGTGAGTCATTCAAGATGAGGTAAATCTGTTCTCTTGTCTGTTTCTCATGGCTCTCAAGTGAGTGAAATGAAGCCCTCTCAGATCTGTTTTGTGTCTGCCGCTTTTCCCTTGTTTCTGTGCCTCTAACGAGTCAGATTAAATAAGCCAGGCCCCTGTGTATGGCAGCATTTTGTCCTTCTAACTTGGATAGACAAACCACTTTATTCATTTTTTTGGACTGTTGATTTTATTTGGGAAATACTGTATTGATACCACTTCTAGGTAAATGTATTGATTTTCTGCAAAAGTTAATTTTTTTCCTGTTAGTTTTTTATCACTTAATAATTTTGTCTGATTCATGTACATTTACCTTTTTCTTTGACAAAATGTGTCTTATGATGTACATTCAAGTTTTACAAAACTGAAAAGTGTATATGGAAGAGAATAGAGGAAAGATGAAGAGAGAATAAAGGAGGAAAGAGACAGAGAGAGAGAGAGAGAGATAAAAGATGATTAGAATGTACAAATAATCTTTGTTTTTTTTTTAATACTGTTATATATTTGAAAATCCATTGTCTGTATCAAATGAATATTTCTGAATTCATGTATTTATGAATGACATTGTCTGTTAGATTGTGTTCAAAGTAATCACAATTTAAACAAAAATTGATACGACATCTTTTTTTTATGTCAGACTCCTTTGTTTTGTTGATAGTTTTTCATTCCTTTGTGTGAGATTTATGATGAACAACAATACTGCAACAGATAGGATATGCTTGCAATACACATGGTAAACCAGCAGTTCAGCAGATATTTATAAAGAAAATAGTGAGAATACAGTTTACTAGGTGTCTTTCTCAGTTAAATGAATGGCAAAAGACAGATATATAGTATTAAAAACCAAAACACAAATACTTGGAGAGAGTACAGTTTAGCAGATCTTTTTTTCAATTTAGATAATTGGCATAAGACAGATACATAGTAAAAAAAAAAAAAAAGATATGCAAGCACACGGAAGGGAAAAAAGCGTATTTTGATGCACTTGGTAATAAAAGATGTGTAGGTGGTTGTTATACACAATATATGTAGGTGCATTTGTTATAACTGCTTTGTGTGTGTGTCAGGTTTTTTGTGTGTGGTTTAGGCTTTTTTTTTTCCATAATTTGATCCTGAACATTCTCTGTGTTTTTCAGCATGTGGTTGTCATTGACATGGGCAGTAGCGCTATTCGGGCTGGTGTCCTGGGAGAAAAAGGTATGCAGCTTCCTTTTGTTGTGTTTAGTAGTGAAATGAAGTTGACAACTGTTCAGTTAAAATGGTAGTGATGAAGCCACCTGATAGATTCAAAATGACTGTGATGAAAAATCACCAAGAAAACTAACATCTCTGGTTACTGTCATCATAAATTTTGTTTTTGAACATTTAAGGGCAGTTCAGACTATGTCATATCCAGAATGAAGATGATTCCTTTCTCATGAAAAGAATTGTAGATTTATACGAAAAAGGCTACCTGTGCAAAATTGATGACCAATCGTAAGCTTTACACTTTATACAGCAGTAGGAGACCATTTTCAAGAAAGAGGACACCAAACTTCAAGGAAAAACACAGATTCTGACAAATGAAAACTAGACCTTGAGAATGAAATTTAGGGAAGCTGTGGAAATGGGACCATCACAAGGGCAAAGATGTTAGATACACACAACCTGTCATCTACTTACAATTTCTTACTCCATGTAATAAGTGGCCAAAGTAACAGACAAGAGCTGAGCCACCTTACAGAAGTACATTTTAACAGGAGACAGCAAACAAGAGCTGAATTGAACTTACAAGAAAATGTTATATCAGAAGAAAGTCTAAAGACAAGGAATGAACGTGGCGTAATCAGGCTGGTTATCAGCTTCATGTGTATGTGGCCTTTTTCTTAAAACAAAGAAAACAAATGTTGACCTAGTGTGTGGATTTAATCAATATATGACAGATCAGTTGAGACACATGTGCTGTTTAAAAAATGATACTGCTTGCATATGATTTTTATAGAACTATCTTTGGCTTGTAATGATAGTGCCTGATGAATATTATGTCCATTTTGCTTCAAGCAATTCTCCATTCTGGCTGGCTGAGCAACGGGACTGTTGCTTTTGTAGCAATGGTGAGCTTGTGTAGTACAGTACAAAGTTTTGTAACTACTCTGGTTTTGTGTTCACTGTCTGTGGTGTCATGAATGATGTTGCTGTCACCAGCAAGGTCTGGTAAATACCAGTAGTCAAACTGTCATTTGTTGTCTTATAAACAGTTGTTATCTCTGTTCTGTCTTAACACTGAACACTGTCTGTTTGTTGAGAGATGCTCTTTTCTTTTGTGAATGTGTAAAAGGTACTATCCTTAATCTTGTCATTTAAAAGAAAATGTGTATCTTGTGGAGTTATGTATTTTGATTTTGACATATTTTCAATTCTGTTAGGGAACCTTGTTCAGGTGTGTGCTGCAATATCTTGATGTGGTAAATTGTAGTCAGGGGAAGTTTTTCAATGGAAAAGAAAGTTTGTGTTTTTGTTTATCAGTTTATGTCATTATGATGTGACCTTTCTTTGTTTCTTTTCACCTTGCCAGGAAC
This sequence comes from Monoplex corrugatus, assembly GCA_030674185.1. Lineage (NCBI taxonomy): Eukaryota > Metazoa > Mollusca > Gastropoda > Littorinimorpha > Ranellidae > Monoplex > Monoplex corrugatus. The sequence continues at coordinate 54,448,662 of CM060312.1, read as the reverse complement.
GTTCTTTCTTTCGAAAGACAAGTTATAAATGCAAAGCTTGATAGATGTGGAATATATAGAAGCAGAAACATGTATATTCATACATCATCATACAAAGGTTTTTTTAAACTCAGTACCTGTAGACCACAAAAAAACAGCGCCAAGCATTTTATGTATTTTTGCCTCAATTTATTATACATTATATAAGCACTCCCATAGTCTCCATACAGACCCCAATGCCTGCAGAATCAAACGTGTGCACTTGTTTTGCCTCCATAGGAAGATATTGAATCATTAGCTTTGATGTATACATAAATACTCCACTCTTCTTTTCCATTCACACACCCCAGCTTCAGTATGTAACCAATTTAACAGCGATGAAGGCTTCATTTTGTCCAGGAGCACAGCATGACTAAAATATTTTAAATGAAAGTGTTTCGGTGACATTTGCACCAGTTCTTGTTTTGGTAGAGTATGTCCTAACCATATTTAAGACTGACACATCTTTGTTTTCCCTAACAGTAATATTGTTGTATGTAGCAGTCTGTCTGTCTGTTCTGTTGTGGGTGTATGTGCTTGCTTCTTCTATTGGTTAGTGTGATATGTCACATCAGTGATATACGCTTAAGATTGAGCGATCATAATGGCAGTTGCTTGTAAATGGGATGGTTTTTAATATGATTATAACTTAGAGTGTAGTTACATGTCTGAAACTTAAAAATGTAGTTAGATGCTTGAAACTTTTTTTTTTTTTGTGGTCAGTGTGTGGGAGTGCCTCTTGTATTGTTTACAGTTCTTGAGCATATAATTATGGGAACTGGATTTATGTAAAAACATTCATTGGTACTGCCTTTTGTTTCATCTTTTAAAGATTATTACCACATGAGTTCAGGATTACACTTATGTGACTGAATAGTGCTTGAAATTGTTATACTTTGTTCAGCTGAGTTTGTGATTCAGTATCATGAAGTTTATCCATAAATAGCTGAGAAGTGTTTGATGATCTTTTTCTTTTTCTTTTTTTTTTCTTTGGCAGGGGAGGGAGGATGGGGTAGGCATAGTTTACACTTCAAAGGTACAACCTTGTGACTCATTGTTGCTTTGGGTTCTTACGCGTTACTGCAGATTATACTGAAATTTATTTTCATTATTACTACCGTTTTTCACTAGTGGTGGTGATGATCAGTATGACACAATGGTTAGTGCAAGGACTGCTGACTGGGAGGTCATGTGTTTTATCCCAGTCAGTCAAAAAATTATTGTGGGATTTTTTATGCCACCTCCTACTAGCTCCTACCTAGTGCTTAGCGTGTTATTGGCTTGTTTAGAAGACTGGGACCACGCAGTCGAGTCACACTCACGTTATGGATACGTCATTGAGTGTGTTGTTCAAAAATCCTGACTGACGCTGCAGGTATCTGTATCTCTGCAGCTAGATTGATGCCATTGATTATGAAAGGAAGTGATGAGTATAGCCCTTTCACACAGTTTCAGTTCTAGATGGAATCCCATAACATCATCAGTATCATCCCCATCGTCATATTCATAATATTATGAAAAATTGTCTCAGATTCTGTGACTATTCATGCCTTGCTGTCATAGTGACCTGTTTCCTTTTGTGGGGATGCTGGGGGCTCTTTCAGTGTAAATAGTATCCCCACCTTCTGGAAATTCTGTGCTGTTCTGTCATTCTCTTTGTTTCTGCCTTGCTCCTTTTCTTTCTATCATTTCTTCCTATCATTTTCAGCCTTGCCGAACCATTCACTTGTATATGCTTTATAAAGCCTTACATATTTTCTCTTAGGATTGGGTGCAAGTAGTAAGTGTATTTTTGGCTCTAAGGAAATCTGATGTACAGAAGCAGTTTTGAGTAACTTAGGCCTGTTTTTATATATGTTTTAGTGTCCTTAGTTATGTTTAAATTTGTATTCAGGTTTGGTTTTTTAGATCACCTGATGATAATTGGATGGAGTCGATATGCCAGAGGCATGTCCTTAGATTATGTACGTGAATTATATCTGTACTTAAGTTTCTTTTCCAGGTGTTTTTTTTTTTTCTCCGGTGGGGTATGGTGAACATTTTCAGATGGCTATTGCCCTGATATGGCTCTGTGCAGTCAGCTGGGCTTTAAACAACAATAACAATGGGTTTTGGAGGCATGTTGGAGAGATAAAATGAGAGTTGCAAACGATGGGACAGCGAAGAAAAGTTGGAAAAAAAGACATAAATAAAGAAAAAATAATAATTTATGACCCTGATCACTGTTATCTCAGCTGTGTAGTGTGTGTATTGTTTGGTTGTTTGATTGCCTGTAAGAGATCTGTATGTAGATGGAATGGGGGGGTAAGTGAATTAGTAGATATTACTTTAGAATTGTCAAGAATGTTGTTTTTGCAGAGAGTCTACCTCAGGTGTTCTTCCCCAGTGTGGTGGCAGTGGACAAGGAGACAGGGAAGAAGGTGGTTGGTATGGGTGCCTATCATCCTGACGTCCGCAAAAATTCCACTCTTCTGCATCCTATACGTCCTTCTAACAGAGTCAACCAGGTCAGGGTGGTTTGAAGTTTATGTCCATGTTTGAGGTTTAGTGTGAATGTGTGTGTGTGTCTGTGTGAATGTGTGTGTGTGTCTGTGTGTGTGTGCGCGCGCGTGTGCATGGATGAGAGAGAGAAGGGGAGAAAGAGAGAGAGAGAGAGGGGGGGGGGAGGAGAGAGAGAGAATTGTGTGTTTTATAACAAGAAAATTGTGTGGTTTATGACAAATTTCAAAAAAACACTGAAACCGTCAGGAAAAATGAATGAGTTGAAAATTAAAGATGTTGTCATATTCTTGTTCATATCTAGGTGTCCTTTTCTGGGAAGCAGTTGACACACGTACAGCCCTATGCCTCCCTACACAAACGCTTTATACACACACATGTCATCTTTTATGATTATAATGATTTTTATTACCACCATCCCTTACCTCGTTTTCTTCTTTTCTTCTCTGATCTTCATTTTCTCTCCTGTTCTTCCTCTTTGTCTGTTTCTGTATGTATCTCATTCTTCTCTCCGCCACTTTTTTTTGGACTCTTTCTTACTGAGATGATAATCAGTCTTTTGCACACTCTTGGACTTTTTCCCCTGTTCATGGGCTGCAATTTCCATGTGCTGTTGAATGAAAATGTGGGCTTTTTTGTGTATGGCCTTTTTTTTTTTTAAGGCAGCCATACTATGTTTCCCAGGGTGTGTATACTGGGTGTTTTCTTGTTACCATAAGCCATCGAACAGTGATATGGTTTACAGGATCTTTAACGTGTGTATTTGATGCTTCTGCAGTTTTGTACACATGAATGGGGTTCAGACACTAACAGGTCTGCATTTTTTTGACCTTGGAGATTAGAAACAATTCCACCTTTACCCACCAGATGGCATCCAACCAGGCTCAAACCCAGACCTCCCAGTTGGACCACCTTTGTCCTGACCACTTTACTGTCACTTCATTGGATTGGTAGAACTAGGATTGATTGTGTTACTAGATGTCATGTGTCAGAAGTTGATTATGAAGTACAGTTTACAGTTTAACCTTTGACTCCTGCGCTGTATCCACCAACTGCAAAAATTTAACCCTTTGACTCACCTTATCCACCTGCTTCCTGCAGGAAGCTGGTGGTTAGGATGAGGGAGTCAAAGGATTAAGTTTTTGCTTTGCTTGCATGGTTGACAATACTTGACGCTGGTGAACAGGCAGCGGGAGTCAAAGGGTTAAGACACTGTCTGTTACTGTCTGTCTGTCTGAGTTTTTCTTTTCATTGCATTATTAAGGGTGAAAGTTTATGATGATTGATTTTTACAACAAGACAGTTTGTTGTTTGTCTGTTAACCACTAAAGGAAGGGGTGATGAAGAAAGTAAGTGTATGCATGTGAATGTTACTTACTGCAAGAGCTGTCTCACTGTGAATGTGTTTTTTTGCTTGCTATTCACTGGTGGAAGAGGAGCCATTGCATTGCAGACCTTTTCTGTCTTTTGTGTTTTGTTCTTGTTGTTCTTTGTATTGCTGTGAACTGTCTTTTTTCGCTCTCCGTTTTTGTTTATTTCAAGTCATTAGTTGTTGCTTTTGCAACAATCATTCTATCTCTCTTTTTAAAACCCCCAAAACAAAATGTATTTGGTCAGGGAAATTTGAGAAAGAGCTTTCATTTTTTCAAATTGTCTCCACTTCACTTCCTCTCCCCTCCCCCTCCCATATTTATGAGGAGAAAATGGTATAGATCAGTCAGTGCGATGCTGAAAACTGTGTCTGTTATGTGTCAGCAGGTTTCGGACAGTCACTGTGATGCTGAAAACTTGTCTGTAATGTGTCAGCAGGAAAGATATCAAATATTCATAATTTAAATTGTTGGTAGATGGATAGATGCGTTGAAAAAAGTCATGAAGAAAGGTCACTTTTCATGTTCTTCTTCTTAATCAAGAAATCTTTATGATCTGTATGATAGAATGCAAAGAAATCATAAAGAAAGGTCACTTCGTGTGTTGTTTTTCTTAATCAGGATAACTTAATGTTCTGTATGACATAATGCAATGAATGCCCTCAAGATCTTTGGGGGAGAAAATGGAGATTTCAGTGTGGCTTGATTTCCTGTCTCTAACCTGCGTTTTTGTTGCTGTTGTTGTTAGTTTCTTTTAGTTTCATTTTGATGCACTTGTTCTGTCTTATTTAATTCCATTGTTTTTTGAAGTCAGATCAAGTAGAGAGTACTTTTCAGTGGTTCTATGGAATTAACACATGTCAGCATTGAAAAAGTGGTGTGTGGTTGTGTCTTTTGTTTTCCTTAGGTCTGTATGGGCCACAGCATCTGAGTTCTGAATATGTGCTAATCAGTGTCTGTGCTGTGATAGTTTCATTGTAAAGAATTGAACTAAATACAACAACTTAATTGACTTCGTGACAAAGCTTCATGCTTTGGTTCATTTCATAAAAATGTGCTATGTTCATATGATACATGTTTGCAGAATATGTTTGAATTAGTAATTACCTGATGACTGAGACTTGGCTGTTCATTAATATAGTTGCAGTTTTCTCGCTGAGAATCTAAAAAGTGCATCTGTAGGTAAAAAGTGACCAGTATTGGAAAAAAACACACACAAAAAAACATGTAAAATATGCTTGAATTAGTATCTACATAACAACTGAGAATTGAGTATTCCCTAACATAGTCAAAAGTTTCTCATTGAGAATCTAAAAAGTGCATCTGTATGTGAAAAGTGGCCAGTATTGTAGAAATTCAATAATTGTATGCAGACTTTGATTAGTGAGATGATGGTGATGACCATTACTTTCATTGGATGCTTAGAAGTAGGATCAGGATATTGTTTAAATTACTTAAAGAACTTAGAGTTTGAAAAAAATGTGTTCAAAACAAGTTATTCAGCCAGCCAGTTTTTTTCTCGTCTTATTCATTATCCAGCGTAAATCAGAATTGTGAAGAGAAAAAACTGTATACATTAATTAAGAAGTCAGAAAAAGGAGCACTTTGCTTTCACCTCTTATAAAGTTTCCTTCCCTGTTGTTTTGGTTCCCCTTGTGTTACTGCTTTAACATTTGTGAGTCACAAGGGCTTGCAAAGTTTGTCTTGACTGGAATAACTGGATGTGTTTTTGTAATAAACAAATTTTTTTTTTCTAAATTGTTGGTTTTTGTTTTTTCCCCAACCCAGGAATGGCATGGACATTTTTTCTTTAATAAAATTTTGTTTGTATATCACAAAGCCTGTAAAAATAGCTTCTTTTGAACCAGATGGAATAGTAACAACATTAATGGCTTCATTTGAATTTGAAAGCTTTTATTGTAACAGTGTTGTTGACTTTAGCTTCCGTCACGTGACCAGCTTTCTGGAACAACAGAAACGTTACTAATGGTTTGAATTCGTCAGATGAAACTGTCCACCAATATGATTGCTTGGTATCATTTTGATATGCTCATTGAAAATGTTTGTGTAAGTTAGTATGTGTGAATGATTCATGATAGCTTTAAGCCTTATGTGTATACAGTCAACAATGTATTTCTGTAAAGTATATGAATTGTAGATCCATACTCAGGTTGGCTGAAGTTTGCCGTGTGAAGACGTTTTGGGAATAGTAAGGACATTGTTGTGATTGCTCTAAACATATTCACTAGAACAGACCTTCTACAGCATGGCTGCAACATGGTGATTTATGTTAATTTTGTTTTGTAATTTGCATGCTGATTGTCAAATTAACACAGCCAGGCAGTATGATACTGATACTAGTGATAGGCATACAGTCCATGACCTTTTAGCACAGCAGTTAGTGGAATGGTTTTAGATTAAAATAGACTATTTGTATATTGTTCTTGATTGAATTTGAGACAAGAGTGCTGTAAATTATTTCACAGCTTTTTAGATTTGCTCTTCATATATTTATAAACTTGTTGGAAGGTTTGTGGCATTAGAGATGAACCTGTTATGAAAATATTTTTGTTGTTGTTTTGTGTTCCAAATTCATATCATTTCAGTGCATTACCCTCGTGTCACTCAGTTTGAATCTCCAGCAGTTTCATTTTCAGTTTTGTTATGTAAGCTCTACCAGATTAGGAAAATTGCATATAACTATTATAAGCACTAATGCATCACTAAAGCCAGATTTATTCTGGTGCAGTCTGATTGTTAAAAAATAAAGTCCATATAAACTATCAAATGACTTTGGGTCAGCTATCAGGCAAATTTGCATGCTTTCATGTCACTTAGGTGGTATTCATTGTTGCCTAAGGCCACATTCTCCTATGTCTTCAACTTGACAGCAATCATTTAATCATGGAGCCATTTTGGATTAGTGTCCCTCTGATATTGCATCCACCGCCAGATCTTTCCACTGATGGCTGATTGAATTACTGACATTGTAGACTTGACTGGATCCAGGAACATAAGCAGGCAGAGAAACAGATACTGAGGTTATGTCTTAAGACTGGCATGAAAGTCCACAGAATTGTAGATAATGTTCACTGTTAATAGGGTGATGTTGCCACTGTTGATACTGTAGAGTTCCATAAATATAGTGTGAGGCTACATGATAGGGCTACACTGTAGAGGGCCTATCGTCTGTTATTACATGTCCTGGTATCAGATAGCCCAGGAGGTAGAAACCTGTGCTGTTGGTCAGAAAATTTAAGCATCCTCCTAGAAAATGTATCCAAGAAATTGAAATGGGCGAATCTTGACTGTGGGGTCTTATCCTAATATATGACCTTGACACACTCAACATTTTGCAAATGTGGATGCAATCCTGTAGCTTTCCAGTATTTATTTAATACACTGACCAGTGTGCCATGGTATCTGATGGAAACAAATAACACCTGATGATAGCTGTATGTTTCATAACAGTAGGTTTGAAGATAGTTACCAGTTGCAAAGGTTCATATTACCAGTTGCAAAGGTTCATAACCCTTCAGTAATAAATTCTGTAGGAAATTTTGTTTTGTTTGGCCTTTTGTTTTCTTCCAGATGTGAATTTCTCCTGGTAATTTACCATAAAACGTAATACTACCTTTGTGTAGTTAAAACAGTTGCATGAATACTGTAGATGTCTTTTTGCAAGAAATGACTCGTATTAATCATTAATATCAAGTGCATGTGACTGTAACATTACCCATTAATTTGAATAAACTTGCTATGAATGTTGATTTTGATTTTGCATGTTTCATGTTAACTGTTATGCTAAACCTTCTCAACTGTTAGTGTAACAGAATGCTTTGTGCAGTGTACAAGCAGTTATACATATGTATGCTTGAATGCATCTGTTCTTTCTGTTCAGTTGGAGTAATGTATTGTTTGATTCACTGAATTGACATGTCCATGAATTTCAGTCAGTGGTAAATGTATAAACCATCAAAGGCTGAAATACTTAACAGTGTACATACTTTGGAATTATAGGATGTGATTTAACATTAGTAGTGTGTGCTTAACGTGGTGTAGTGTTTATCCCCATACATTGTCGCTGAATTCAGTAGTGTGGAAGTGTATACTATTTTCCATACATTTTTTTAAGCTGTTTACCAGCAAACATTTATTTTTCTAAAAGCACTTCTGTGAAAAAACGTTCAAATAGATAACGGATGCACATACACACACACACACACACACGCAGATACACACACCACACACCAACACCAACAACACCGCAGACACACAGACACAGACACACACACAGACACACACACACACACAGACACAGACACAGACACACACACACAGACAAACACACACACACACACACATCTCTCTCTCAAATTTTTCATGAAAATATGAAAAACAAGTATGGATTGAACATTCATAGCTTACATTATTAGCTGCTGTCCGTGGCAGATTAATAACAGCAAGTTTGAAAAATGATTTTCAGCTGTAACTTTTATCACTGGAAAATAAAAGTATATGTCATTGTCATTACTGCTGCTCATAAAAAGAATTGTTGTAGTTTTGAGAAGAAAAAAAAACTCAAGGAATTGACTTGTGTGTTGTTGTGCCTGATGAAAGTATTGTGGTGTTGCAGTTCAACATAGATGTGGACATGATGACAGCAGTCTTCAGCAAAGTCTTCACAGAGCTTGGGGTGGATCCTAAACAATATGCGGTCAGTCACTCCCTTTCTTGTAATTCTGTGATTAGGCAAGACTGATTCTTATTGCGCATGGGTTCTGCGTTGTCTGTGTTTGTTTGTGTAAACAAATATGTGACCCATTCTCACGGAATCACTCATAAGTTGATTTTGCACATTTTCAGTTTTTCATGAAAATAAAAACACACACACACACACAGACAGACACACACAGACACACACACAACACAGACACACACACACAGCCCACACACACACACACACACAAACACACCACCACACGCAACACCACCACGCACAGACTTTGCAGTTTATGATGATACTAATTTTATTTCTCTACTGTGAAAATGGCAAATGTGGTGTTTAGTCTGGAAATGTGTGATTGGCCATTTCGAGGAAACACACTTAAGCATTTCACTTCCAACCACGGAAGTAGGTGCGGTGGTTTAGGGGTCACTGAACTCTGAACACTACTGTGAAATGGAAATAAACTGAAATCATGTGACTGCAGTCAATGACTAGAGCACACTTCCATGCAAATGGCTGTGCACATACTTTTTTTGTTTTGGGCCGATTTTGATCAGATTTTTTTCGTTTGAAAAAGTGCTGACCATATCGAAGCAGATGGCGTCAAGATGCTATACTGCTGAGGAAGTAGCTCGATTTTTGATGGATTTACCCAATAATCCGGACAGTTTGATAATGAAAGTGGTGGCCGTGGTGACGGAGACGCCATTGTTGTTCAACCAACAGAGGATTCTAGTTCGGACAGTGATTACCCTGAGGATTTTGTTGACATTCCGAGTACCTGAAGAGGTAGGCGTGGTCGTGTGCGTGTTCGATCAAGTCATGGACAGACACGTGGCCGTGCTTGGAGTGAACAGAGATGTGTTTGTTCTGCAGCAGACGATACCTTTGATGTTGACATTCCAAAGGAGTACCCACTTACCACGGCCCCATGGACCTACTGAGTTCCTGCCACTGGATGCACATTGTGTGGACTTTTTTGACTTGTTGTTTTCTGATGAAACTGTACTGCTTGTTTATAAAATTGTAAAAATTCTAAAGTCTTTGATAATGCCAAACTCCTCCAAGATAATAAATTGTACACCATTTTTCATCATTTCTGCCAACAATAATCTTTACAAAATATTCACATTAATTTTATTGTGTTTTTTTTTTTAAATCAACTCCTAATTATCTTTTGAAAAGTAAATCATCCTCATTGTCATGGAGTTATCTGTGCTTGGATTGACAGAAAAACATCAGCAATAAACAGCCAGTTCATTTTCCTTCAAGAAAATATATAGTTTATTAGATATTAGGTAATTTAATTATTTTTTTATTATTTTTTCTTTAATGTAACCCATTTTTTTGCAAAAAATCTGAAAAGTTCTGGAAGTCAGGGGGTTGTTAAAGATTTTGATCACACAACTGATTGCATCCCTGTCCTTAGGAACAGGTCTTAATCTCACCACAATTCACTAAAACTTTGTAATTAGATAAAATACAATATATTTTGAAATTTCATGCATTGGGCCAACTTTGGTGTCTTTTTATGGTTTAGTTTTAATGGTCAGGATGATAAGAATGTTACTGATTCATTAACTCTTATGTTCAGATCTAGCTGTTCCTCTAGTTTAGCGGAAGTTTTTGAAATGGAAGAAAACATGTGCTCATCAAGTCCTACCCAAATACTGATCCAAATGAATCAAAGAACATAAGTCTTGAGAGTCACGTAGGAATTATCTCCCATGTTGTAGAACTTCTCAAATCAGAGCTACGGTTTTTGTGCTTTGTATCTGCTTCTATGCTAGCTGAATGGGTAGCGCAATGTGTTAGATTTGAGTAGTTCTTTAACATGGGAGATAATTCCTACATGACTCTCAAGAGTATGTTATTTGATTAATATTAAAAAAATTCTCCCTGCTTCCCTCTTATTTCTTTGATCCAAATGAAGTATCTCATTTGTCTCACCTGTTGGCGTCACCGGGTTCGGTGTTGGCCGCTGCACACTTTGTCACCACTATCTCCCTCCTGGCCAAATGAAGTGTAGCATCGAAAAAGATTCAAGTAATAGTCAAATTCTGCCTACTTAGGTTGGTTAGTTAGCAACAAAGCAGGATCTCATGCTCAGTCTGTGAGGCTGCATACTTTTGCGAGCAAGTCATGAATTTCAGGGTCTCACTTCAGTTCTGCCAGTTGCTAGAGATAAGTCAGAAAACAGGTTTTTGTTATGGGAAAAAGAGTAATGTATCAAATCAAAACAGGTTTTTGTTATGAGAAAAAGAGTAATGTATCAAAATCAAAACAGGTTTTTGTTATGAGAAAAAGAGTAATGTATCAAAATCAAAACAGGTTTTTGTTATGAGAAAAAGAGTAATGTATCAAAATCAAAACAGGTTTTTGTTATGAGAAAAAGAGTAATGTATCAAAATCAAAAATAAAAACCCTCCACATATCAAAACAAATTTCAGAAACATCATATCCACAGTGTCAGACACAAACATCCACAGCATTTGACACGAGTTCTGTGTTTGTTCACTCAAAACCTTGCCAACACATGGGGCTTATGTGCAGACTTAACGCTCATGTCATAATAATTTTGGATCTTCTCCATCACATGGTATCAGTGGCATTAGTATCTATGGAATTCATTCAGAGCACAGAGAGGTTATTTTGAGCAACTGAAACTGAAACCTGTTCTGTTTGTAATCCCAGGTGATGTTGAGTACCCCCCAGACCTTGAGTGACTCGCTGCGTTCCAGCTTGATGGATGCTCTAGTGGGCTGTTTGAAGGTGCAGGGGGTGTGCATGGTACAGCAACCCCTCCTTGCGCTGTACTCATACCGTGCCACCACTGGCATCATTGTGGACATTGGGCAGCGCCTGGAGATCCTTCCTATCTATGATGGTGAGAGCTTTTGGTGTTTGTGGGTTTTGTTTTGTCAGATTTTTGTATGTGTTGTTTGTTCGTTTGTTAGTTCCTTGACTTAACGTCTTTTCATTATGAGTGATATTAGACAGTTTGTTGTTTGTTGTTTGTGATCTTTTGTTTATGATTGACAAAGGCCAGTTGGCCAAAAAATTTGCACCTGTCTTGTATGGTTGTATTAAATACGCATTCTGATTCTGTGTTCATGTTTTTCTGGTCCTGATCTTTTGTGTATCATTAACGTCATCGTCATCACCATCATCATCGTCGTCATATCATCATTATTATTATTACTGTGTTGGCAGGTTTTGTAATAGAGGGAGGTGTATCACGCTGTCCGTATGGTTCACAAAAAATCATGGACTCCCTGAAAAAAACACTGCTGGAAACCAACTTCAAATTTGTCTCAGAAGTGGAGCTGTTACTGGTTCAGTACATCATGCATCAGGTCAGTTTTGTTCTTCTTTTCTTTATTTCTTTTTATGTCTGTTCACATGTATACTGTTTGCAATATGCTGTTAGCAAGTCAGTTCTTTTGAATCTGTTGTCTTTTCTGTAAGTATTACCCCATTTTTTTCAAACATTAGGTTCTTGTTGGTTTTCTGTCCCGCATTTGTGGACTGGTTAAGTTCTATCAGCCATGGACTCAAAGTCTGATACCTTGTGGTCAATCACAGCTTGCAACATTAAAAACTAGTGGTGTCATCTTAGTATTTCATAGGTCCCTCTCCTATCCCTATCCTCCCATTTGCAGACCTTGCCAGAGCATAGGGATTTGCACAGGCTCTGGAATCTGCCAGCTAATTGCTGGCAGATTTGGGTGTAGCACATATGGAGTTGTCAGAGTGCAAATGAATCCCCATTGAGCACACTCCAACACTATTCTGCCAGATGATTGGTTTTTTTTTTTACTGGTTTGTGTATGTGAGTAGGGGGACAATTTTGATAAACATGAAGCAAGAAGGAAAAGCCAGATGATTGTTTTTTACTGGTTTGTGTATGTGAGTGGGAGGAGAATTTTTATAAACAAGAAGCAAGAAGGAAGAACATGTTTGTTTCTAAAAATCAGCTGGATAAAGGCATATGTACATTCCAGTAAACATTGATTATTTTTGCAAAGAAACATTCAAATGAACGAAAGATCCAGAATGATAGAATACTTATGTTGATGACATAACAGTCATTTCATCCTCATCACTGATTCTGTGTGAATTATGTTGCTGCGTGCAGTGTTGTTATGCAGCCTTTGACTTCAAAGAGGAGGAAACACTGTGCAACACACAGCCGGGCAAACTGAAACGCACCATCAATCTGGGGAAATTTGTTCTTCCTGAAGGGTCCTATGAGTGAGTCGAGTCTGAAAGATGGTGTGCAAGTATGCGTTGTTTGTGATTTTTCTTTTTTTTTCTCTTTTTGTTTGTTGGCTACAACTCCCATATGGTCTTGAATACACAAGTAAGATTTTTATGGGTATTTATTTCTGTTTGACTGTTTTGTTATCCTGTTACTCATGCAGTCATGCTCTGTTTTCGGGCATGAATGTATATGTTTGGTAGCTGTTTTAGTATTTCCGTAATCTACTGATCACTGGCATGGCTTAAAGTTCATTGTGCATATTTGAGTTTTGGCAGGCATGTATGATACGTGAAAGGAAATCAGCCGCTTGACAAGGGTTGGCCTGGGAGATTGGGAAAAAAATCTTCACTGTTTTACTCACCAGATAGTACCTAATTAGGTTAGAACCTCATCCATCAATTGTAAAAGTCAGTGTTTAACTCTTTGATTCCTGCACTCTATCCACCAACTGCAAAAACTTGATCTATTTGACTCCCTCACCCTTTCCATCAGCTTCCTGCAGGGAGCTGGTGGATAGGGTGAGGGAGTCAGAAGGTTAAGTTTTTGTTTTTCTAACATGGTTGACAATGCAGGTGCTGGGGGACAGGGTGCGGGAGGGAGTCAAAGGGTTAACCACTTGACTGTTGCATCTGTCCTCAGGCTCTGTGAATGATTTTTTTGTTTTTGTTTTTCGAAGAAGCATCTTGAAAGTTCAGCTCATCTGATAAAATTCAGCAATGACTCTGCTTTGCTGTAAGAGTATTAAATGTTTCCTTAGTTTCTTTATGCAGTTTTTTTTACTTGTTCATTTATTTCATGGAAAATTATTGGTATGGATTATTGATTCCTTCTTTTGATTATTCATTTTTTTGTGGGCAATTATTGCTTTAGATCATTGATTAATTCTTTTGTTTGTTCATTTTGTGGTAAATTATTTTTTACAGATTTTTTGTTTTATTCAATCTTTTTGTGGGAAACTATTGCAATGAATTTGATTAATCCACTAACAGAAGTGTGGATGTTGAGGAGGGGAGATTCATCAGTCCTGAGGGGTTCTTCAACGTGGACCTGTGGGAGATGGACTACCCTACACTACACAAATTGATCTTCCAGGCCATCCAGACCTGCCCCATGGACAGCCGTCGACATATGTACAGGTGAGTGGCATTACTCGATGCTCAGTAAAAGTAATAGTGCGCGAGTTTTTCTCTCCCTCCTTCTGTGTCTTACACATGCACACATTTTCTCACACATGCGCGTGCACACACACACGCAGGCATGCACACACACTCATGCACACACGCTGCTATTTTTCTTCCTATATCTCTCCTTTTATCTGTCTCCCAAATGACAAGAAGTACTGTTCCTCTTTGACTTCTTTGTCCATTAACAGAATTTTTTTTATATTATTGGTATATTTATTTTTCAGCATTTTTAGTTCTAGACAGATGCATGTATAGGTAAGTAACAAAGAATTTGAAAAATGGCTTTTAGCAAATAACTTCTACATCTGGGACACAAGGTATCATTGTACTCAGGGACAGCACATTTTAGTTGTAGAGCTCATGTCAACTGGATATTTAAAAAAAAGGAAAGGGAAAAAAGGCAACCTGCATGATTTTAACTACTGTACTATGATCAGGTTAATGTATTGCTGCAGTTGTAATTTTGTTTAAATGTATGTCAAGGCCACAGGAAAAGGTGGCAAGTGATGAGAGTAACAAGGCGGAGGGAAAGCAAGAGACAGAAGATTGCTTAAACATTGTGTCATTTAGTTTATGCTCAGTTTGGAATCATGTTCTTTTTAGTTTATGCTCATTTGACACCAGCTTTTACTGCTATTGTATGAGATTAATATAGTCTCACCTGTCTCACCTGTCGGCGTCACCGGGAACAGTGTTGGCCGCTGCACATGATGTCCTCACAAGTTGCCTCCAGCACTCTCGATCTTGGCTAAGTCTGACCACCTCCTGGAGTTTCTTGCCACTGATGTTTGTGATGTTTCTAGCAAGTGATGCAGGTGGCCGATTAATATAGTACACCTCTTTAATGAGTTTAGCATAATTTGAACACTCAGGTTAGAGCCATACTCACACAAGACATTTTTTCCCCTGTGCCATTTTGTTTATCACTTTAGTAGTCAAGAGTCTGGGATAGTGTTTAAAAATCTATGATATTGGATGACACTGAGATGGGTAATCCATTCTGGACTGAGACTGCATGACAGAGCTGTATTTTATGCTTCCTTTTACAGTGATCCTGGCATCAACCAGGTCTGAGACATACATACATGAGCAGTGTTGGTTAGGAAATTTGAGCAACACCCTCAAAGATGCATCTTTAAGTGGGGTCTGAGATATAGGCCTACATACATGAGCAGTGTTGGTTAGGAAATTTGAGCAACACCCTCAAAGATGCATCTTTAAGTGGGGTCTGAGATATAGGCCTACATACATGAGCAGTGTTGGTTAGCAAATTTGAGCAACACCGTCAAAGATGCATCTTTAAGTGGATGAGACATCGGTGTGGTCCCAGTTTTTTTCTGTGAACCTATAGTATGGTCATGTCCAGGTAGGAGTTGGTCAGAGGCAGAAAGTCTCCTGATTTGGAAAGGGCTGATGGGATTCGATCTCACAACCTCCCAGTCATTAGTCCCCTCCCTCTCAACTGCTGACTGCAGATTATCTCTGTCAGTTCTCTCCACAAAGACCTCAGGGTTATAGGGCAACTTGCTTGCAGTTGGTAGGATTCAGGTTGCTCTTTTCAGGTATTTTTCTTTTGTGATGTTGTCTGTACTTCTTGTTTTGTGTTCCAGAGCGGTGTACCTGAGTGGAGGGGTGACAATGGTGCCAGGCTTTCAGGAGCGACTGGAGGCAGAACTGCGCAAGTTGGCCCCATCTGCTGTCACTGTCCAGGTACAGTTGTTGCCAGGGTTCCAGTCTGTTTTCTTACACTTTCATAGTCACTCTTTTCTTTTGGGTTCTTTTACCAGTATCTTTTCACTGTCAGATTCCACTTTCCAGCCAGTTTAAATGCTTTCTGCTCTCTGAAATAAGATTATTTGACATCTGTGAAGAAAATAATGGTACTTAATAATGATTATGGTTACTTTATAGATGTGCTTTTCTATCCTTAGTGATAAATTTCTGTCATCTCTTCCCGTCATTTTCTGCCTTGATGGTCTATTCACTTGAATGTGTTTGATAAAGCCATACATACTTTCAGTTAGGATTAATGATTGGGTACGTGTATTAACTGCATTGAGCAATTTGAGGTAATGTAGGCCTGTTTTTATGTATATCTTTTAGTGTATTTAGTTATGTGCATACCTGTGTATTTAGGTGTTTTTTTTTTAAACCCTGTGTTTTTTTTAGTTGGGCAGAATGGTCAACGCCAGTGGTGTATCCTTAGATCGTGTGCGCAATCACATTGGTATATCATGGTAACATGTGTACTTTAATTTTTTTTCCCAGGTTTTTAAAATATTTTCCAGGGTCAACAAGGTGTGTGTGCTTTGAGGTGGTTTTAGCCCTGATACGGATCTGTGCAGTAAGCTTGGTTTGAAACACTGATGATAATGATAGTGATGATACAATAATTGACATTGTAAGTGTTCAAAGGTTTCCTTTGCTCTGTTAACTTACTGCAGACAAGATTTCGACAGACACTCCCAACTGAGTTGTGTGACAGCCTGTTTTGAAGAATTTGAAACATTCACATAGCAAATCAGTTACCACAAAATGTGGAACTATGTGATTTTAGAAAAATATTATCTATTCTTTTAGAAAAACTACAGATTAAAACTGTTGTTAACATGCAAGGAACTCTCCACTATGCTTAGAGATGGTAAACAAAAAAGGATTCTAGGAAAGAAAAAATCCATATCATGGTCATAGAGTAGTCTACAGTCAAAATATTTTACATGTTGAACACCAATACAGAGTCCATTTTGGTGTTTGTTTATGCTAAGAATTATTCGCAGTATCATTGTTTTTATCTGCAAGCAACCAATCTATATTTACTTGAGTCCATGGTTTCTTCCTTTCAGAATTTATGGCACACTTATAGGCTGATAAATGTAGACATGTGGTGTTAAATAAACACAGGACTGATGGGTTATTGCTATGGGAAGAACAGGCTGGCCAGTGACAGTTTTTCGGTCATGGAGCAGTCGTTTCCCTTTAATCGTTTACTGCTCCATTTAATTGCAACCATTTCAGTAATCCATTATGATGTGACTGTTACTTCTGGAAGTGTTGACCAGTAGTCAGTGATACCGCAGTTAGTGTGCGTAATATGCCAACAGCCCAGCTGCTGTTTCTATTAAGCAGGAATAGGTAACAGCTGGGGAGTACTAGCATTGGTGAGTTGCTGTAAGTGTGTTTATTTTAAAATAATTTTAGAAAAGAACATTTCGTTTTTATCATGGAACTTCAGTGCATCTTTGTTGAAATGTATGCAGTTGCTAAGTCAGAATGGTACTGATCCAATTGAACGGAATGGTAACTTCACTGAAAAAAATCTCCAAAAAAGAAAAATTATGAATAAGAACAGATTGGTCACTGCTGTTCCAACCCTTCCCTTTAGTTGCTGAGCCGAGTGCGCTGACCTATGCGTGACCCGACCATGATGCCTGCCTTCCCTGGGCAGATTGTTTTTTCTCGCCTGTCAGCAGCCATAGCTGACATCTGGAGTTTAACTGGGGGAAATGGGTATGACTTTAAATGATACATTTTTTTAAAGCGCATTGGCCAAACTAGAGTGTATTGTAGATAGCTGGATGGCCAGAACCACGAGCTTTAAAATGACACCAAACACGAATATGTTTGACTGGCAAAGCAGACTGCAATGTTAGTTCAAATACATGCACAATCACAAGCACAGAGACGGTTAATTTCCGATTTCACAAAATTTTGCTGTTTTAAACCGCCGTTATTGCAGTCCTGACAGTTTTCATGCACACAGAACAACATGCCACACAAACTACAGCATGCCAGCGTGCACCTCCACTTACTTAAAAGATTTCGACCTGAACCTGGGAGAAGAGGCGCGCGTTTTAATTACTCCACTGAATTGGGGTCAAGAGGTTGGTCATCACACACTGCTGGGTGCGTGTTGAATGCAGGTTGAAATTTTAACACAGTAAGGAATAGTGTACACTCAACTGCACATGTCAATTTGTTGTGAGCTTCTCTTTCTCTTGGCTGGCCTTCTTCCCTTTGTTTGACTGACAAACACGGAGCAAACGGAACACTGGTGAACAGACAAGGCTGCATCAAAGTTAACCCACATCGGTGCCGCCTTCTCCACATCAGACAGACTGGTTTTCAATATTGTTTTCGATGGAACAGACAACATCTTCAGTTTTCTCAGCCATGCATAGCACTTTGAGCACATACTGACAGAGAATGGGAGCCCTGGGCTTTGCTTTTTTACTGGAATGCCCACCATATGCTCGACACAAAGACTTAAGTCTCTCATTGTGCAAAAATGCAGTGTGTTCATAAACAACAGCCATTGTTCAATTTTACGCACAACACTTAACACTAATACGTAAGGAAAGAACTACGATCGAAACAACAAAACTGTTCAGTTCTCTCACAACAGTGCTCTAGGTACAAGACGGAATGATGTGATGTTCAAAGCAGATAATAGTGAGTAACTTATCCTTAAACTTTCACTTAACTCCATACACATCAACACTTCAGCATCACATATATATTTGGAAACCAGTCTCCAAGTCAACACACACACACAAAATAAATAGATGAAATAAAACGGGAACAAAAGGATGAGAAAACAAAAACAAAAAAAAAGGGGGGGAACAAAAAATCAGCATCAGTGGAATAAGAAGTTTCAACACGTGAAGAATACACGTTTTAACAAAAAAGCACAGCAGCTGAACACACAGTGACTGCAAAAGTTTGTAGATTACAAACTTCAGCCAACGGTACAAATTCTAATTCATAGTCGTAACGCAGGCACTTAGAACAAACTTGTAAATTACAAAAAATCAACATCCAGATATCTTAGGTTCCGTGTCTACAGACAGGAGAAGACCGGGTGAAATGATCAAGTTTTAATACAGTCAAAGAAGGGATTCATCCGCAGCTACTGCCATGACCCCGTCTCGACTCTGCATCACACCCCCTTCCCCCCTCTGGAATGCCAGCTTTGAAGGCCTACAGCTGCCGTCCGCAGGCAAACTAAAGAGAACGATTTGGCCAGTTTTGCACAGCCGTGTGGTAACTAAAATGTAAAGATATCGGTGCTTGTACATCCCAATCACCATGACGCTTTCATACTATTATTTTCAGGTGCATGCTGCTCCAAACCGTTACCATGCAGCATATTTGGGTGCTTGCTCCGTTGCCAGCATGCCCCAGTTCAAGGACATGGCCATTTCACGTGACGAGTGGCACAGTCTGGGGGTCAAGGCCTTCAGGAAATGGCAGACCCCAGCGTCTTGATGGAAAGGACCAATTGACCCTTTCAGGCGCCGACAGCTTGAGACCTTAAGGAGCAACCTAAACGTCGGGTGGAACAGTGTCTGCCGAAACATCTTGGCCATCACAGCAGTCATAGTCATGTCTGAACATTATGAGTGCCTTCAATCTGATTGGCAGAACGCTCTTGATGATGTGAGTGGAAGTGCCTGACAGAATTGCAGCGTTTCATTGTAGGCATTGTTTGATGTCTCCTGATTAAACTGAACATAGTGTACATGGGAACATTGTGAACATGGAGATATGATTCTTGCAAAGTATACAAGTGTGCAAAATATGAAAATAATTCAAGGAGGGGGGGGGGGGGGGATATGAAACCAGATCAGAAGAGAAAACTTTTGAGAGAAGTGAAGGCAATAAAACAAAACAAAAACAAAAAGAAAAAAGAGGAAAAACTTAGGTTGGAAAAGAAAAGGAAAAGCCTTTCAGGTTCTTTCAGAATAAATAAATTCTGCCAGAATAAACAGTTCCATTTTATGGCAGATCTTGTAGGTGTCAATAAAATAGTGACGTATGTGGAATGTGAGGTGCTACTACTGCTAAACAGTTATCCCTGTGCTGTGATTGAAATATATTTAGTGATGTTTTCAGACAGGTACCTTGTGTAAATGGTGATGAAGCAGACTCAAGAAATATGGTTTCTGTTATCTTGTTTCCTAACAAATTCATGGCTATGGAACAACCTCTATTGTACTTGGTAAATGAAATTCAGCCATGTAAAGAAAAGTCATGCACATTTTATGAATGTTAAGCTCTGATGGAAGTCTGATGAGGCTGAAAATCTCAGGATAAAAACAATTCATCATGCATAGAAACTGATCTGTATTTTAGTGTATTTTATCTGTTTTATGGACGTATTAACGTCCACAGGGAAAAATAAAGAAATAATCATGTTCATCTTATGCCCATTGATTTGTTTACTGAAAAGAAGCAACACGCAGTCATAAACTGTTCAAATCATAATAAATCATAAAGACGTTTTATTGAAATGTATAGGGTAAATCATACAGAACTAAATAAAACACAAACTATGTTACATGCTTTGAAATGAATATGTTAATCTGTAAACCGCATTTCCCCTAGCAATCGCTTAGTGTGAAATGAAGATGATGGAGAAAGTGCGGATGAGACTGTGTTCGAAGACAACATTGAGGGAATTAAGATAGATTGCAGTGTGCATGCCTGCTTTTAGCTTCACATTGTTGTGTGCCTCCTTATAGTAACTGAAGAAGGAAAATGTTTGTTGCTTCCACTGACCTTTCAACATAATTTTATTTCTTTAAATTGATTGTTATTTAGTTTTTTATCAGCACCTTCCCCCACCATTCCTAAAAATATTTTTATTTCTGCTTATTTTTAAAGAAAATGAGGAAGTGATGCTGATCAGTCTGTCTGAAATAGAAAAAAATAAGCTGTAAGAATTTCTTGACATCAAGGTTGTTTCATCAAAGGTCTGTTTTAATGGTTGATTGTCAGTGTTTTCTTTAGTGTTTTAAGTTTGACTGGGCACAACCTGTTCGTTTGTTTCAGCAATGACTGTTATTAGTGACAGGTTCTGGTTTGCTTCAAATGGATTTTAAAGATAAGTTTTAAGTTTAGCACAGAGAAACGTAAAGAATATATACTTTTTTTTAAACTGAGCATGGTGAGACTCTTTGAATCAGAACAGCAAAAACAGGTTTTTAATGTGTTCTCTGCTGTTTCATATTTGTATGTCTTGGATTCCTCCAGAGTCAGTCGCATTTATCTTAGTGATCCTTTATATGTATTAACTGGTGTGGTAATGAAATTGGTAAACACTGGATTTCAGTTGGAGGGTCCTGGGTACTATCTGTCTTGTTGGTGAAGGTGGAGTAGTTGTTGTTTTTTTTCCTGATATTCCTGGTTAAGGTGTGCATACCTGCCCATGCCTAAACCACCCTCACGGGTTTGTGCCAGTAAAATATTAAATATGCATGTTAAAGATCCCGTAAAAGATGTCAGTGTCCAGTAGCTTAAAGAGATAGGAAAATATACAGCATGCATGCTCACTGAAGATGCAGATTGTAATAAGAAAGTGGAGTGTGGTCAGCTTGATTAACCCTTGAGATTTCCATATTTCACGAAACAGTCTGACTGTGTGTAATACGCAGCAAGTCTAGGAGTGATCTTATCATATTTTCAAAGCCAGTCAGGTTTATCATTACAGTTGCAATCATGTGAGTCAAGTTTTAGTGGGCTTTGCCTATTTTGAATCTATGTTGATAGTTAATGAAAACCAGTTTATGTAATAAACTGGACCATTGTTTTATACATACTGGTGAATCTTATTAACATTGGAGAGCTTCTGATAGTGTACTGTTAAAATACAGTATGAATTATTATTACAAATTGTTCTTGTCTAACGTTATTCTCCAAACTCGTTTGGACTCACTGCTCATTACACATAATCACTTTTTTTTGTGGAATACAGAAAACTCAAACCATCAGTTGAGCTGACCACATTCCACAATGTTGTTGTACAGTCTGCATCTTTGGTGGGAGTTCATGCAGGATGTTTTCATGTTTCCATAAGCCTGCCATGACATGTTTTACAGGATCAATAGCACGCATATTTGATATTCTGTATGCATATACATACAAAGAGGGTTTGGGTACTGGTCGATCTGGGAGATGGGGAAAATCTCCACCCTTCATCCGTCAGGCAGATGTGCCTCAGTGAAATGAGCCTAGGACATTCCTATAGGAAACCTGATATTTATCCTCTTGACTGCATGTGTTGAGGGACTGTAGTTTCTACTGCTGATGCATGCTTTTGCTTGCATTCATTGTTCTTGTGTTATGTCCCCTGAAATTTACACTGCACAATTTATATGAGCACATTTTTTTTTTTCTGCCATGTTTTAAAACTTACAAAGTGCATCTTAGGAAGAGGATCAAGGATTATTGAAGTTATAGCATCCATGGTTTAGTCTGTCATTTGGTTTTAGCATCCATGGTTTAGTCTGTCATTTAGTTATAGCTTCCATGGTTTAGTCTGTCATTGAGTTATAGCTTCCATGGTTTAGTCTGTCATTGAGTTATAGCTTCATGGTTTAGTCTGTCATTGAGTAATAGAGTCCATGGTTTAGTCTGTCATTGAGTTATAGCACCCATGGTTTAGTCTGTCATTGAGTTATAGCGTCCATGGTTTAGTCTGTCATTGAGTTATAGCTTCCATGGTTTAGTCTGTCATTGAGTTATAGCGTCCATGGTTTAGTCTGTCATTGAGTTATAGCGTCCATGGTTTAGTCTGTCATTGAGTTATAGCTTCATGGTTTTTAGTCTATCATTGAGTTATAGCGCCCTATGGTTTAGTCTGTCATTGAGTGATAGATTCATGGTTTAGTCTGTCATCGAGTGATAGCGTTCATGGTTTAGTCTGTCATTGAGTGATAGCGTCCATGGTTTAGTCTGTCATTGAGTGATAGATTCATGGATTAGTCTGTCATTGAGTGATAGCGTCCATGGTTTAGTCTGTCATTGAGTGATAGCGTCCATGGTTTAGTCTGTCATTGAGTTATAGATTCATGGTTTAGTCTGTCATTGAGTTATAGATTCATGGTTTAGTCTGTCATTGAGTTATAGATTCATGGATTAGTCTGTCATTGAGTTATAGATTCATGGTTTAGTCTGTCATTGAGTTATAGATTCATGGTTTAGTCTGTCATTGAGTTATAGATTCATGATTAGTCTGTCATTGAGTTATAGATTCATGTTTAGTCTGTCATTGAGTTATAGATTCATGGTTTAGTCTGTCATTGAGTTATAGATTCATGGTTTAGTCTGTCATTGAGTTATAGCTTCCATAATTTAGTTTGTCATTTTTCTCAGGGAGATGATTTGTTCATGTGTGTATGTTTCATACAGTGTATAGTTGATGTTGTCATAAAACATTCCAAGTTCATAATCTGATTTTAGGTACGTTTAACACCATCCTCAGACTTAGCAATTTTATTTAATTTGTTTTAATAATTGTTTTATTTTGATGGGGAAGGGGGGTGTCATTTTATTTACATCAAACTAGTTTACACTATATAGCAGATTATATATATGATTACATGCATACATAATTAAGTGCTTACATACATACGTAAGTGTTTACATACAAGCAATATGTAATGTGCATCACGCACACATGATGAAAGCTATGATCATATTAAATAATGTTTGTGTATTGAGTTTTTGATTGTGCGCTTAGTATGAGTAACAAAAGAACCGTGATTTGAAAGCAGCGTACCCCGACCCCCTTCAGTATAAAGAAATGGTCTGTAGAGAGATAGAAATTTATTTTACCTAATACTTTGGATACTATTACTTACTACTAAATGAATGAATAATTCATATCTAACTTGGATAAGTGTGCTTGTTCGTTCAACTGACATAATATGTCTGATTTAATCCTTTTAATATGGTAATCAGATAATAATTTTGTTACCAACAACTCGTAATGAAACCACAATGTTTTAAACAAAATGTGGTTTTATATGTTCACACTTTTCCCCAAAATGTGTTCATCTACTTCTTTCAGCCAGCTGACAAGCAACTAGAGTATGGGTGGCTGAGAGATGACATAGTTAAGGAACATTTGTCTTGACTTTTTTGATTGATCAGAAGAGGTGGATTGTCTAGAACAAATAATTGTTTTGCATGCTGTGGTCACTTCATGCACTTCTTGCGAGGCAGGTTTACAATGAAATATATAATATACTTTAACGTGATAACATGACCAAACTTACAACTTGACAACATGACCAAGTTCTGTGTGAGGGTGGAACATGTGGAAGAGGAGTATACATTGCCAGGTCATAATGTGTTTTTGCACGAGCTGTTCTGTTTCATTGCAGCATTAGTTTGCATGCTAACTTACACCATGAAGAGCAGCATATCAGTGATTTATGAACTCATTTTAGAGTAATAACCATACATATCATTAATGTCAGTAATTTATGAAAATAAGCCCATATCAGTAATGAGAAAATAACTCATAATGGTTTATGAAAATGGAGAGCTATCCATGCTTTGGGTAATTTCTCCAAAATTTATTGTGTGTGTATATGTATATGTTATATATTATACATAAGACTTGTAGCTGCCTGTACATGTTATGTGTGTATTACAATAGTATTCATGTTCCCAAATCAGAATGTAAGAGCATGTGAACAAAGATATGTCTGCATTTTTGTTTAGATGTATGTATGTACGGCTGTATTAACCCAGTGTATGTACATGTTTATAGCTTGTGAAAATAATTTTATGTGCACATATGTGAAAGTACAAGCAGCATAAATTGACCTGCTGGGATGTGTATGAGGGCTGATCCAAAAGTAATGTCAGTTTGTAAAAAATGGGAAGTCCAGTGTAGATGAAGTTTTCAGAGTTCTTCAAAGTACTGTTCTTTTCTGGCCACACAGTGCTTCAGCCTCCTCAACCAGAAGTCAGATGCTTTTTTGATAGTCTGGTTGAGTTATGGTTGCAAGCTGTGATTTCAGTTTTTTCCCAGGTTTTGGATTTATGAAAACGTTTTGCCAGCCGGGTTTCAGTATAACGAGGGGAAACAATCAAAAATTGCATGGTGCTAAATCAGGACTGTAGTGAAAAAGAGGAAGGACTTCAGTGGATAGGTCTTGTAGATAAGTCACAGTGACCTTGGTGTTATGGGCACTTGTGTTGTCATGTGGAAGGAGAGGTTTGCTGTTACTCACATTTGGACACTGCTTATGGACGGACTTAGGGCAAAAACACTTTCTACATAATATCTAACAATACTTTTTTAAGGCAAAATGTTGACCACTACAGAGCCTCGGGAGTTGAAAAAAATGGAGAAATCTTTTTAGCTTTGAAAACCTGGTCTCAGTACAACTGGTCTTTTAACATAAGTGCCTGCTCATGTTTGATTGGACCTTTTGTTCTGGATACTGTAGAAGATGATCCATGTTATGTCATATGTGATCTTGTTATTGTCGTTTGGGGTCGTCTGGCTCAGACATTTCAAGCAGTCACTTAGGACTCTGAACCTCATGGTTTTTTCTCCCTGCTCCTCTGTGAGAAGATGAGGTATCCAGTCTGTATGAGTCACCAAAAGTTTACTTATGTCACAGTCTAAAATAGAGCTTTTTCAACTGCTTTCTTTACTTGCTGAGCAGTTTGCTTATTCTAAACCTCATGTGGGCATTAGTCTTGATACTTGTCTTTCAAGTCAGTTTTTCCTTGTTTGAAACTCCAGTCCAGCGGCAAAAACTGTCCTCTGTGGCATACGCAACTGTAAAATCATTGTGAATTTCAGTGAGTGTGTCTTCGGCTTATGAAGATATAACATCTGAGCTGCTACTATGCTAGGATGCATTTTTCAAAAAAATCGCATTTTGGGTTGACATCATACAGTTAACTTAGGTGTGGAACCGTTGTAATTTCGTGCATAAGAAAAGTGCAGAGGTTATATCTTATTTCAATGCAAGTTAAAAGTATATTACAATGAATTGTTCAGAAATGGCAGCCTACCTGACAAGACTTTTGGATCAGCCCTTGTGTGTTTGCCCATGTGTGTATTCTCTGACCATAAGATTTGAAGTCTATGGGGTTGTCCATGGGCAAATTTTCACATTGTTTGACATTTGAATATGAAACCTACTGTGTCTCTATGCCCTATATATGTTTGCACATAACTTTCAGATTTAAAGTGTTTGGTCGTCTTGAGGTAGCTTTTTAACTATTTTTGAAATGGCACTTTTGATGACTGTCTATTGTTGGAAGGCTGTCTCCGTGCATACTAATTGGCTGTCATTCAGTTTCCACTTACATTGCATCTCATTTAGCCTTTACATAAAATTGAACAGCAACATGTAACAGGAATGATGACATAGTATGCTGTATGCAGATAACAGTAGACAGTTGAGTTTGTGGTGATGATACAATTTTTCTATTTTTATAAATGTGGAGGAAAGAGAATACCATGTCTTCACCATTCAGATGTGTTAATGAACTTCTTGTGATTATTTGAAAAGTGTTGTCTTGTAATTTCTGCTATGAGAAACATATTATGTTTTTCAGTGGAACATACACTGTTGCCCACCACCACAATATCTTGTGAAAAGTTGCAAGAATGAGCAAAATTATATGGTGGATTTTGTAGATTTGCTACTGTTTCATGTTTTTACATTGTGCAAATCAGCTGATGGAAAAATCAAATTGGCAACTATTTACTGGTAAATAAATCCACTGTGAATATGTATTCATATATGTTGTAAATGTGTGTATATTAATTTTGGTAGCAATAAGTGGTAGGATAGACATGTATTACTGTCCGCATTAGGATGAAATGCTATGCTGCTAGGTTTAAAGCAAAGTATGGTATGTAGTGTACAACAATATCACAAACTGTGCCTGTGTTGTGTTCTTAGTTCAATCGATTGGCTTACTGCTTACAATAACTAACGCTGTCTCAGTGGACATATGCAATATACATATCTATATATATTATTTATTTTAATGTATACTTTGGTCCGTTATGTGAATCATTGCCTGTATAATACTTGTACATTCTGTTCTACACATTCTACATTCCCAGTATGGGTACATTTATTTTGACATGTCAATTGACATTTGTACACAGGAGAGACATAAAGCCAGTGAAAGTTTCCCATTTACTTTGTTCAGTCTTATTTGAAGGGGTTAAACTTGCATTGTTTTGCAAATGTATCAACATATCAAGTCTGTAAAGTCTGCTATACAGGACATTGAGTATTTCAGATATTTTATTTTAACTGTATACAAGGGAAATGCTGTCTTTCAGAGGCAGAAAATTGTTTGCATGGTTTGTACATTATTTACTGATAATTTATGGTCATGTAAACAGAGCAGTGGAAATTTAAACTGTGCATTGCTGGACGAAGACATTTGCATTATGTTTGTGTGTGTGTATATTTTTAAACTAGGTCATTGATTTGGAGACTTGGGCATATTAACGTTCATCATGTTGGAATACGCATGTATTTCTGGTTGTGAGGACACTGTCCAAAATCTGAGTGGGACACACACTAATATGTGCACAAATGTGTTTAACTGTGTATCCTGGTTGTAATGGAAATATTTTGTCATTGCTCAGTGATTTTTTTTATATTTGTGTGTGTTGAGGTGAGGGGGGGGGGGGGTTGTCTTTCCGGTAAAAACTGTTCAGGAACACAAGAACATTTGTTATGCTGGGGTTGGACAAGTAAATAAATGAAATGTGCTGATAATTGGAACCAACACACTTTGGTTGGTTTGTACTTTTATTTAGTATATATATTTTTGTACTGTTGTTGTACCTAGACTATAAAGCGCTTTCCTGTTGTTTAGAATTTACATAACCATGTGTTGGTTTTATTCTGTAGTACATATTGCATAACTTGTAGCTGTTAGAAACGATTCTGTACTTTACAAAATTCATTGATTATATTAAGCATTGCAAGAGAAGAATAATGTGAACATTCCCAATTTACGTTTGTATTTATACATGCCAACTTACCTAGTTATTTTGAGGATCATGGCTGGGTCCACGACATTCTGACACTACACATGCAGTAATGTCTGTTGTGTCTACTGAGACTTAGTCCAGAACCGGTAGAAGTCATGAAAATGCTTGATTTGAGGGATACTGGCCACCGATAATAGACATTCAACATCATAAAATTTGTGCATTTTGACTGCTGGGCTGAATTTTAATTCTGATAAGGTTCTTTACTTTTTATTGGAGAGAGACGAGCATAGGGATGTGTCATGATATGTGTAGCTTCCCATGTTCAGAGTAGATGATTTACTATATAACATTCTGGGCTTACGTTTCAACAGCCAGTGCTGATAATTTAACATTTTAGATTTTGACAATGAGAGCTGATAGTTTATATAACAGTCTCTGAAATCAGAGGTCGTTGCTTAGAATATATAAATGATGGGTTGTTCGTTATAACAATTATTTTATCAGTTCACTGCTGTTTTCTTTTTTTCTCTCTCCACATTTTGACGTCTCCACATTTGTGAAAATAAGGCATTTGGAAGGAATTTTGGGATTTTGTGGCTGATGCATGATTTAAAGTTTTGGAATGTTTCTGTGATCACTCACGAATAGTGGCGCATTCAGAATTACTCATGTAAAATTGGGTGGGGGTATTTGGAATTGCAGTGTTACAAATTTACTCTTGGTTGTCATGAAGTGATGTATTCATCCAGATTGTGGTGGTTTGGGATATTAGTGTTGTCAGATTGGGTGAAAGATAAATGTTGTCCTGTAACGCTTAGGTGATAGAAGAGTGAGTGGTAGACACTTCAACTTTTGTTAGGAACACTTGTATGCAAGTGGTGCCCATCTCCAGTCCCTCACTGCTTTTGAAGAAAGTTGGGTACCCACTCACAGTTCAGTAGACTGGAGGCCGCATGCACATGTAAAGTTTCTTGGGTATGATCCACCTCTGTGCAAACTGGTGCGGGCAGACCAGAAGGTGAATGCTTTGCTTCCGCATTAAGTAGTCCTCACGTTGGATTGGAGAACAGATTAGAATGCAGATACAATAGTAACTTGTTCTTGTTCATGGATTTATCAAGCATTTGAGATTGATGTCAAGAATTTTTAGCGAACTATTTGTGCATGATGTATTTCACTGAAACCGTTTTTGTTATGATAGGTAAAGTACCTATGATCTGAATTTAGCGGGTGAATCCCCCCGCCCCCCTTACGACATCAGTTTTTTGTTTGTTTGTTTTGGGTGCACTTACAAATGGTTTGCTGTTTTTAGATAGCTTCATATTGATTGTTGAAAACATTTATTGTATTCGTAAAAGATGTCATCTGGGTAGTTAAAAACTTTCCTAGTGTTATTATGTAAAGAGATTTTGTATCACGAGTTCAGAACATTCCAAGTGTTATTATGCAACATTCCATATTGGTCAATAATATTTCATACATTTTTAGTCTTTGGCTATGAAAAAAATAGGTGTACATCGTGTAAAAGAATAACAAACAGGGCAAAATTGTCATTTACTGGACATTGTGCATTAGGGATTATAGGATGTATGGAGCTGAAAAGTGTGTGTATACACAATGTGTGCTATGAATTGTATGGCCACTGTGCGCACCATATGGGCTTTCATGCAAGATGTAGAACAGGAAAGCTGTGGAGAAGTTGGTAGTGGTCAAGGGGAATAACTTGGCTTCTTAAATGAGAATGAGTTTTACCCCCTACGCAATTGTACAAATTTATCTTGTGGGGATGAAAAATACTGTGTGCTGTGTGAAATTGTGTTTAGTATTTATACATATTCTGAACATAAAATTAGAAGGTAGGAAACTCGGACTGCTTGACAAACATGCTATTTTGTTACACTTTTTCAGTTAGGCTGTGGCTGGCTATATCAATGTTTATGAAAAAGTAAATCAGGTAAATGTATTACAAAAAAAAAAAAAATCCACGTTGAATTGTAAAGAAATTTCTGTGCGGTTTAAAATTGCAAATTATTGATACAACTTGATGGCTTCCATTTATGAAAGATACTTTGGAGTTGGTGTTGAGATTGGCATGGTTGCCTTTGTGAAAAGTTCGAATAATGTTCAGTCACAAGAGCTTTTGACTGTTTGCAGTAGGCAAAGAAAATGGTTGATTAATATGTGTTCATGATTTTGACGTGGTTTGCTTTTTTGTTATAAGAGTTATCTGAAGCGGACATTTTGGTTGACTTTTATCACAGCTTTGATGTATTGCTTGTTTTTAAGGTGATGTAAATTGCTAAATGTGTGTATGTTTCCAGTCCACAGTCATAATTATTGTGCATTTCTTGATTGTAATGCACACAGAAAAGAGTGTCGGCCATTGTTTTCTTTGATTGGTGTGTTTAATCTTCCACATGTGACTGCTACTTTGACATAGGTATTACTGTGCATGATGGCAATGTACCATGTTCTGTAAATCTCAAACAATGCAAACGACACACATGCGCATGCACGCGGCACACACACCACACACACACACACACACACACACACACACACAACACAAGCTCTATTCTGTTTATAATTTTTATTTTATGAAGTTCACAAATTCCATGCAAGTCATGCTAATAAACTAGTGGAAAAGTTGCTGGCTTGTGGATTGGTGAAAAAGTATTAGAGTGAGTTATTTCCACCTAATCCAACAGGTATATATAAGTAAAGAAACTCGAGGGTTGGTGGTCGGGGTTGGTGGATGGTGCAAAGCAAAGTTCACTTTGCAAGCTTCATACTTACTGCTCTTAAAGAACTGAACAAAAGTACATTGCATCAATTACTATTACTGCAGTGCATTTTTTGCATCAAATCTATATACTTGCAGTGCATCTTTTCTTACGCTTTTAACGTTGTTATTTTTGTTTAAAACCCAGCCAACTGCACTGAGCCATATCAGAGCAAATGGGAAAGAAAAATAAGAACAATGCATTTATGCCCCTGGCGTTGACCATGCCATCCTATTTATCACAAAGGGGATTTAAAAAGACAACAACAACAACAACAAAAATCCTGCTTGGGCCACTATGTGAAAAACAAGGAAGGCCATGCTTTCCATACAAAGGGAGCAATGAACTGGGCAGGAAAAATACTGGATATGGTCTGTCACAGCCAAGAAGCATCCACTGTAATCATAAAAACTGCTCACAGCCAAAAGGTGTCTACCATAGTAATAAGAATTTTCTGTTTTAAACCTTTGAATCTCGCACCCTGTCCATCAGCATCCTGCATAGTCAACCATGCAAACAAAGCCAAAACTTTACCCTTTGAATCCCTCATCCTATCCACCAGCTTCCTGCAATTGGTGGATAGGGTGAGGGAGTCACAGGGTGAAGTTTTTGTAGGTGGTGGATAGGTAGCAGGAGTCAAAATGTTAAACTAAAAAAAGTACTGACAAGAAATTCAATAACAACTCTTCCTAGAATCTCCAATCTGATTTTACATCTTACCAGGAGAGAGAAAGTTGCCCAATTTCTCATAGTTCCAAGTTTTACCCATGTATTTCTGAATTTCTTTTCTTTTTTTGATGCAATGACGAGCGTTTCAAACACTCACACTATTTCAAAAGGTTAAAAAATTCATTTCAGCCCAGCTCTCCAGCAACAAATGTCAGCATCATCTAGTCTTTGAAAAATTCGTTCAAAAGCTACGCTGGATAGCTGCTCTTGAAAATGTCATAATTACTACCATTCGTAACGCCTCAGCCAATGACAACCCATCATGAATAAATCAACAGATGTCTAGATCTGCATTGCTAAATGTCAAAGAGAGATGGCGAATAAAATGAAAGCCAGTCCGTCATTCCAGTATTTTCCCTGAAGAAGAAAAAAACGCTGATACCACGTCAGATATACCATGACATTGTCATCAAACCAGCCGACAAAGAAGTGCAGTGGCTGTCTGGGTTAAAGATCAGTACAAGAAGTCCAACATCAACTATCTAATCTTATAAATACGAGGTTCTCGCTGCACCATCGCTTCTTCAAAACCAAATTTTCTGCACTGTGAAACAACACAAAACAAATCTGCAGCATATCCCTGTATTACAAGTAAAATCTGAAACCAACCAACAACATTCTACCTGCTTCAGAAAATATGCAAACCAAACACACCTGGCAGACCCACTGTTACCGCCTGTAACTGCCCCACAGAATATATTTCATAATATTTGTATTTGCTCCTACAACTTGTAGTAAGAAAACCTACCAACCTCCCTCAACGACACCACAGACACACCAAACATGATCAAGTCCTTCAATTTACGACCAATTTTCACTAACTCAACACCTTTTCAGTTTGGATATAGTTACTCGGTTGTACACCTCTTGTCCCATGCAGATGGATTATAAGCTCTTGAATTTTTTTTCTCA
Organism: Monoplex corrugatus; assembly: GCA_030674185.1. Taxonomy (NCBI): domain Eukaryota; kingdom Metazoa; phylum Mollusca; class Gastropoda; order Littorinimorpha; family Ranellidae; genus Monoplex; species Monoplex corrugatus. The sequence continues at coordinate 54,416,397 of CM060312.1, read as the reverse complement.
ACTGCTATCCAAAGTCAAATCATCAACCACGTTCAGGTCATGGCCCTGTGGCAAACACATTGATGACATTGAATGCAAACTCCAAAAATGTTATCACATCATCAATGTACTGGAGATTATCTCCTCTGGAGGTTAATGGCCGGTCAGAAAGTTGATATACAAATGAACGTCCTATACCATCTCCCCATGACATCTATATCCAACACCAATCCATCCAAGCACTCATCCGGCTACTTTACATACACAGCATCCCAACATGCACTTACATCGGGTTCAGACCATGCATTACAAATAACCACAGTTACCCCAAGAATGCCATTTTCTTATCTCCATCGCCTTTCCCCACAAAACAACCCTCTGCTTTCCTCTTTGTCTATCCTGACCTCAAATGACATGCCCTCTCCACAAAACCAACTTCTTCTGTCTTTCCCCCTCATAGTATTACTATATCTTTCTCCATCTACTACTTCATTATTAGACCATACCTATATGAGTTCCATATTATCATCATTCCTTTTAATTGTACTCACATTTTCATTGCACTATCATCACTGATACCTACACTGCTACCCGATACACTGCCCTCGATCAACACACTTACACACCTGAACCTTCACACCCACTCTCTCTCTCTCAGTCTTTTTCTCTCTCACACACACATCCCAAGGCTGAGGGAAAAATGGGGGGGGGGGGGGGGGGGGGGAGGGGTATCGGATTAAACTCTACCCCGTCACAACAAATTTCACAACAATATAATCCTCCCCATAACACTGGGCAGCACTGTCATTTAAACAGACAGGACCTTGGTCCATAAATATGAGACTGAAGATGAGGCCTCAACCTTACCTCCTCATAACAACAGATATATGACAGCAAAGCCATTTCTCTTTTTTGACTGTTACTCAGTGTTAGCAATGTAGAACTCAGCATCTATTGAACAGTTAATGGGGGGTATGGCTTGGGCTGTTAGGCAAAGCAAAGCCCTCAAAAAGTGCAGAGGAACAAAATTATTTTAAAAATGAAAGGAGTTACGACTCTTCATTAATATCAGCTACCACATCACATCAAAAACTCAAACATTTAAGGTCAAATCTCCTTACCCTCCTTTTCTCTTCCATTCACTTCTTTCTAACTCTATTAATACTTTGTGGAGTTATACATGTGTGGGTCTGCTTGCAGTACGATATCTTGGCAGTGGGATTATTGATGTCTGTGTACTGAAAAAAAAATCATCTGTTCTTAGTGTTGTTATTATTATTTTTTCTCTCTCTATCATCTCCCTTTTTTTCTTCTAGATCTATCTATTCCCTTTTTTCTTCTAGATCTATCTATTCCCTTTTTTCTTCTAGATCTATCTATTCCCTTTTTTCTTCCTTCCATTCATTCGTACAGTTGATTAATTTTTTAACCTTGTACACCTGTGCAAAGTGCGTATGGTCTGAACCCTACAATACACATGATCTTTCTACCACACACAACCAACTACAGACAAAAATAAACGTTACTTCCTACATATAAGTATCCTCCCTTTCGCCATGTGTATCTCCCCTCATCCCATCTCTTCCTGCATAGACCTACTACGTGTTACTCGTATAAAACATGTCTGTCTTGGGAATGTGTCTACGTTATTTCTGTACCCTTAAAGGTCGAAACTGGTATCTGCTTTATGTCTATGATCATTGCTACATCAAGTCCTAAGGTAAGTACACTTCTTTTCCTGTCAATTTCTTCTCTCATTGGCAATTATTCTTTTTCTCGTTTAAAGAACGGTTCAATTCAATTCAATTCATAGGGCTTATAGCCCAGCCAAACACTAGAGCCATATCAGGGCTAATAAAAAACGTTTACGTGCAATGATATTAATACAGTTTTTCATCTGATGGATAATTTATGTGCTTATTAAAATGCTGGAATATGTATAAATGATACGGAAATAGTGATACAATATGTCTGTACCTGACACGAATACCTGTGTGTTGTTAACATGACAAGCATCTTCCTGTGGTGTTGTGGCCAGATGAATCTGTGGTAGCTGCTCTCGGATTGTTGAAGTTCAAAATTGCTGTGATTCCATTCCCGTGTGATCATGAATTGCTCAGGGTGATCCCTGCTGATTATCCACTGCCATTGTTATTTGGATACAGACGCTCAGATTGAGACCTGCAACAATAAAGACAGAGCTGCTACAGACAAACTACAGACCTGCTAAAGACAAACCACAGACCTGCTAAAGACAAAATACAGACCTGCTAAAGACAAACTGCAGACCTGCTAAAGACAAACTACAGACCTGCTAAAGACAAACTACAGACCTGCTAAAGACAAACTACAGACCTGCTAAAGACAAACTACAGACTTGCTAAAGACAAACTACAGACCTGTTAAAGACAAACTACAGACCTGTTAAAGACAAACTGCAGACCTGTTAAAGACAAACTACAGACCTGTTAAAGACAAACTGCAGACCTGTTAAAGACAAACTGCAGACCTGTTAAAGACAAACTGCAGACCTGTTAAAGACAAACTGCAGACCTGTTAAAGACAAACTACAGACCTGTTAAAGACAAACTACAGACCTGCTAAAGACAAGCCACAGACCTGTTAAAGACAAACTACAGACCTGTTAAAGACAAACTACAGACCTGTTAAAGACAAACTACAGACCTGCTAAAGACAAACTACAGACCTGTTAAAGACAAACTACAGACCTGCTAAAGGCAAACTACAGACCTGCTAAAGACAAGCCACAGACCTGTTAAAGACAAACTACAGACCTGTTAAAGACAAACTACAGACCTGTTAAAGACAAACTACAGACCTGTTAAAGACAAACTACAGACCTGCTAAAGACAAACTACAGACCTGCTAAAGACAAACTACAGACCTGTTAAAGACAAACTACAGACCTGCTAAAGACAAGCCACAGACCTGTTAAAGACAAACTACAGACCTGTTAAAGACAAACTACAGACCTGCTAAAGACAAACTACAGACTTGCTAAAGACAAACTACAGACCTGTTAAAGACAAACTACAGACCTGCTAAAGACAAACTACAGACCTGCTAAAGACAAACTACAGACCTGTTAAAGACAAACTACAGACCTGCTAAAGACAAGCACAGACCTGTTAAAGACAAACTACAGACCTGTTAAAGACAAACTACAGACCTGTTAAAGACAAACTACAGACCTGCTAAAGACAAACTACAGACCTGTTAAAGACAAACTACAGACCTGTTAAAGACAAACTACAGACCTGTTAAAGACAAACTACAGACCTGTTAAAGACAAACTACAGACCTGTTAAAGACAAGCCACAGACCTGTTAAAGACAAACTACAGACCTGTTAAAGACAAACTACAGACCTGTTAAAGACAAACTACAGACCTGTTAAAGACAAACTACAGACCTGTTAAAGACAAACTACAGACCTGTTAAAGACAAACTACAGACCTGTTAAAGACAAGCCACAGACCTGTTAAAGACAAACTACAGACCTGTTAAAGACAAACTACAGACCTGTTAAAGACAAGCCACAGACTGTTAAAGACAAATACAGACCTGTTAAAGACAAGCCACAGACCTGTTAAAGACAAACCACAGACCTGTTAAAGACAAACTACAGACCTGTTAAAGACAAACTACAGACCTGCTAAAGACAAACTACAGACCTGTTAAAGACAAACCACAGACCTGTTAAAGACAAACTACAGACCTGTTAAAGACAAACTACAGACCTGTTAAAGACAAACCACAGACCTGTTAAAGACAAACTACAGACCTGTTAAAGACAAACTACAGACCTGCTAAAGACAAGCCACAGACCTGTTAAAGACAAACCACAGACCCATTAAAGACAAACTACAGACCTGCTAAAGGCAAACAAACTCCCTGTAATACATACTAAAGTTGGATAAAATAAAAAGATGATTTACAAATATGTGAATCGGCATGTATTTTTTTGTCTGCTCGTAGCTATTTGTCGCTTACATATACATATATATATATATATATATATATATATAGAGGAGAGAGAGAGAGAGAGAGAGAGAAAGAGAGAGAGAGAGAGATGTGTGTGTGTGTGTGTGTGTGTGTGTGTGTGTGTGTGTGTGTGTGTGTGTGTGTGTACGTGTACATACGTATATACATATATATATATATATATATGTTTGAATCATTGTAAGCGCGAGGAAATTCTACATATGGAAGTTACAACATTTGTGGAACTACGAGCGTCAGCAGGCGAGAGAGTGGGGAAAGGATTGCACGCCCCCTCCAGACTTTAAAAATTCCATATGCGTGTCAGGCATGCAAACAGCTAACACGCCATTAAAGACAAAATCTAGGAAAAACCTGACCAAGAGCTTGAGGGACATTTATAGAACTTAAGGAAAAGAATGCAATGCAGAGGTAAAATAGAAGTTCTTCAAAAAAGCTATTTACAGCACTGTGGGTGATAACCCTTGGTATTGTTAAACGTAAACATTGGAACTGGTTTGATGAAGTTGTCAAAGAGATCAACAAACTTCTTGACAAACTTCAAACTCCACATCACCCATAAGAAACACCGCGGCTACAGAACCTATGAGAAAAAGAGGTGAAAATGCCAGTAAACAAAGCAGCTTGTCCAACAAACACTCCAGCATATGATGAACCAGAACCGGCGGTAATGTTTGGAGTTTTTTTCCAGACGGATTCATCGGACTCATTCAGACTAAGCTTCGTCCAAATTACCTGGCAAACTCCCTGAGCCTGCATAAAATCCTATGCGCGGGCAAGATCTTGAACTGAGGAGCGGAAAACGAGGGAGGAGAGGGAGATCTTTGAAACGCTAAGCTGACACTGTCAAAATGATGGAAACATTAAGATGGGCAGCAAACATGTCGATTTTTAATGTTGCATGCTGGGATTTAACTCAAGATATCAGATCCTAAGTCCTCAGCTCTATCGAAAGAACCAACCAATCCACACTAAGATTAGTTTCACCTGAAGTTGATCTCAGTATTCATTTTATAACTAGTCTCAGTGACTCAATCTCAGCTAGCATATCTCAGACTAGCTTGAAGTACTGTGACTGTGAGAAAGCAGATAAATCTGTTATTGAAATAACTAAATCAGTGAATGAACACGGGCGAGTAGCTGATCTCAACAAACTGAATACAGATTGCCTGCCTGTTTGAACAAGCATCACCACACGAATCGGCACCCTGACCTGCTGTAAGTAATACATCAAACAGCAGTACCCTTTGCCACAGCATTTATGTCACTTGTCTATTTTTCGACATAATTTTATGCTTTAGATCAAGATCAAGAAGATCAAAAAGTGTGAGCAGGAAAAGCCTGTAACAGTCCCACAACCACCTTGAAGGCCTACCTTAGTACATAAAAATAGGCTATGGTAGAGTTCAGTCTCGTAATTTAGTACACTTACACTAGTATTGTTAACAGAAATAAAAGTAGCAGGCTGGAGGGTTGAAACCCACAACCCTTGCGATATGAGCGTGGCGCTCTGACAACTGAGTTAGTAGATTCCATTGCAAATGACAACGGCAGAACTCATGGCTGTTGCTGATGCCAACGACATGAAGTTATTCCATGGTGGCCTGCGCGCCGTGTATCGATCAAAGCCAGCTGGGCTCAACACCGACCTGTACTTCTGACCACTTCATTCTGCTGACAGACAATACTGACATCTTTATCACGTTGAGCTGAGGGCTTTAACACACTACTGAACAAACAGTCGTCAATACTGATGGCGCTATTGCAACACCTTCCCAACTGCCTGTAAAGGACTCGCGGGAGAATACCAAAGCCTCAAACAAAACATGTTTGGAAGGCACCAGGAACTGATAGTATTCCTACCAATATCTGCAGGAGTGAGAGCGAAATACTCCTAGAAGCTGACAACCTTGAACCAGTCTATATGGCAGAATGAAGAACTTCCTCAAGACTTCAAAGGTGCTATGATCCTACGAATCTACACGAAGAAGGGCTATAAAACCTTATGCGATAATCACCTCATCAGCACCGTGGGCAAATTTCTTTCCAAAAATATCCTTAACAGAGTCATCAGCCATTAATCAAGCCCACTATTCCTGAAACTCATTGTGGCTTTGGTGGTGGAAGAGGCATGACTGGCATGGCGTTTGCCATAGCCTGCTGCAAGAGAAGTGTCTCGAACAAAATTAGCAGCTCGACATGGTGTATGTAAATCTGACCGTCACACTGTTAACGGGAAGGAGTACCTCCTACGGAATTTTGGTCGCTCTCAAAAACGTGTCTCACTAGTAGCTTCACTTCATGAAGACAAGGCATGCTAGCCATGGTTCAAGAGAAGGGAAAGACATACGAAGAAAATAGGACAGTGACCGAACTCTTCCTGGTACTGCACGGAATGAAACAGGATATGTTCTAGCGCCCACACTTTTCTCCATCTTCTTTGCAGTAATGCTGACTGATGCATTGAGAGACTATGACAAGTTGTAGGGAGAAGGGGTGTACCAGTCTACAGTAACTTAAGCCGAGACAAATGTGCTCGAAGTCGTCATGCAGGAATTTCCCTGTGCAGATGACTGTACATTGGCCCTACACTCACACATGGACGTCCATCGTATCACCGATCAATTTACTATCGCCTGAAACAGTTCAACCCTACAATTAGTCTCACTGAGACAGAGGCTATATTTCAGACAGACATCACCTCAGGTTTCTGGCACTTCACGACATCGATTGTTACAACAACCAGAAGATGAAAACTGTCGACAAATTCTGCTACTTGGGCAGTAGTACAATGAGCACCAATGCATATCGTGATGCAGATGTGACGCTGTACCTCTTCAAAGCTAGCCCGGTCTTTGGAGAGCTACCAAAAGGTTGTGGCCAGACCATGGCATCAGGCGATACCAAACGACTGATATGTACAAAACGGTAGTCGTGAGCGTTCTGCAGTATTGCTGCGGGATTTGGGCTGCCTAACAATGACATAGTCAACAGATGGAACAGTTCAATGTCTTTCAATATAAACAGTTTCTAGAGTTATAAATGTCCTCTTTATTTGGTACTCTTTTCGTTTCTGCTTTCTTCTTCGTCTTTTTTCCCCCTCCTAATATCTCTGCCGTCTTTCTCTTTCTGCCTTACATTTGCCACTCTTTTCGTTTCTGCTTTATTCTTTGCCACTCTTTTCGTTTCTGCTTTATTCTTTTGCCACTCTTTTTGTTTATGCTTTATTCTTCTTCGTCATCTCCCCTCCCCCCTTCTAAAATATCACTGACGTCTTTCTCTTTCTGCCTTACAGGTCCTGCCTCTATTTTTTTTTCTCCAAAATTACAAGAAATATTTTTTTCTTTTTCTTCCTCGTCTCTCTCTTCTACCCACCAAAGTCTGAGTATGCAGGCTTATGCAGCAACACAATGTTGCCTAACGATGTGGGACAGATCTTTAGAAAAACATGCACAACATAATCAGACGAAAAATTCTGCTGCTCAAGTAATTTCCGATTCGTGATTGATTATTAATACACATACACATTTATACATCCAACAAGGAAAGTCCATCCACAAACAGAACGTGATTATTATTATATTGTCATTATTATTATTATCATCATCATCACTGTTGTTTTAAGCCCAGTCGACAGCGGAGACCGTTTCAGGACTATAACCATTGCAAAATGTACACATCTCGATGATCCCGGGAAAAAGACTGGAAACGAAAACTAAGAGCACATAATGCTTTCGGACACACAATCTACTGATACGCCTCTGGCGTCGACCACCATTCCATCTAATTTGTCATCACCCTATCCTCCACTTGCAAAAACTTAACCCTTAAACTTCCTCATTCTATCCACCAGCGTCCTGCAGGAAGCTGGTGGATAGGGTGAGGGAGTCTAAGAGTTAAAGTTTGGTTACAGAGGAGGGCGAGCCGAGAAGTTGTCAGTGAAACAGGTCATACAATTGTTGATCTCTTTATATGTTTCTAACTGAAACATCCCAAGATGTCCTGTAATACAAACATGACATTGTTTGGAATTCGATCCTGCCTGTGTACCTTGTTATTGTTGTTTTAGTTTAAAGCCCAGCCGACTGCGTACAGCCGCATCAGGGCTATAACCGTTTCAAAACACACACAATACCAAAGGAAATAAGAGGGAAGCAGGGAGAATTTTAAATATCAACAAAGTAACATAACTCTTGAGAGTCACGGAGTTACCTCCCATGACATTCTGAGCTTACCACTTTATGCTTTGTGGCTTCGTCTATGCTAGCTGAATGGGTAGCGCAAACTGTGTTGGGTTTGAGAAATTCTACACGGGAGATAACTCCGTGACTCTCAAGAGTTATGTTACTTAGTTGATACACAATACTTCAACACAGGGAAAAAAAAGAAAAAGAAAATTAAATACATATATCAATGCATTTGCGCACATAATCTAAGGAGATGCCCTGACGTTGACCATTCCGTCCAATTCATCACACAGGGGATTTAAAAAACATACCTGAATACAAATTTAAGCATAACTAAGGATACTAAAACATATAGAAACGACCCTAATCACCTAAAATTGCTTCCGCATGTCTCATTTCCCTAGAGCCAGAAATATGTACCCAATTATCAGTCCTAAGAGAAAGTACCTACGATTTTATCGAACACACACAGCAAAGCAGAAAATGATAGGAAGAAATGACAGAAAGCAAAGGAGGAAGAAAGAGTGATAGAAAAGAGGAAATTTCTAGCATAGAATTCCCAGAAGGTGGGGATACTATTTATACTGAAAGAGCCCCCGGCATCCCCACGGGGGTGCCTGGGTCCCTCCCGTCTCGTGAGTTTGACATCAGTTGAAAAGGGGGGGGGGGGGGAGATTTTTTCCAATCACCCAGGTCAACATGTGCGCAGACTTCACGGTTAGTGCCTAAGTTCCCTGCGTGTGTATACAGATGCAAAAGATCAAGCATGCACGTTAAAGATCATGTAAGTTATGTCATTGTCTGGCGGCTTATGAAAACGCGAAAAACATATCGCATGCACGTTTATCGAAGACTGTCGGAGTACGCAGACTGTGCAGCAACACACTGCCTGCACAGTATGTGCAAAACAACATGCATACACGCGTTCGATAAAAAATCAGAACACTGAAAAAAAAATATACAAAAGAAAAAGAACCCTTAATACAGTTAAAAGTTGCAGATGCATTCTTCGGTTTCGAAAACGGAATGAACAGCAATGGAGCTCTATGCATCAAGCCTCCATCAAATCCTCTTAAGACCTTCAGTCGATGTTCTTACGAGTATAGGTCTTTGCCTTGGTTTAGTATTTGAGAGCGTCTGTGCTCGGGTCGTTCCACATGCGCCCCCCACTCCCACCCCACCCATCTGGAGTTTTCCCCTCTCTTCAGATAACATATCTTTTACTGAGGAGCGAAGAACCTCAAACGACTACAACAAAAACACTCTTCAGATGTACGATTTTTTTTTCATCGCTTTAGTAACAGATTCGCCATGATTTCTGCTCTGACATCCATCCCGTTCAGTCGAGGCTCAAAAACGAGGGCTGGCAGACGTTAGCAATTATCTCCGACTACATCCTTAATGCGTGCTATCTCCATCAAGGCAACTGTCAGGTGCTGCCTCGGGGCCTGGGTTCTGTAATTAATGATTCGCTTTTCTACGCGGGTGTTGTCAGAAGTGCCTACACCTTGCTGGATGCGCGCGCGCATTCATGCACATAAAACACACATTTTAATGGTAGAAGCTTAGTACCGTTTGTAATTCATTCCTCTCCTGAATCTGTTGTGCAACACTGAAAAGTTGGGCAATTTAAAAAAAATTCTTCGAGTTTCTCCACTCCCCACTCCCAAATGCACAATTGAAAAATATATTCTTCGAGTGTTTTCACTCCCAAACGTGCACATAAACATGGCAAGCCGGAACACACGCACCACACTTCAATTCTCTTCACTAATCCACACTACGCTATGCTTCAAACAACACCAACACAACGCAACACAAAAACAACTTAACACAATCACAACAAAAACAAACACTGCAATACATTATACTACATAACAGAACACAGTACTTTCCCCTCGACCATCAATACAAACTACGGCCTACAGTACTCTTTGTACAATTCCCACGGGCTTAAGTGCAATACAAGTTATTCGTATGTCTGTCTGCAAGTCTTTGTCCTGTTTCATCCCAGACTTTACCTGGGATCTAACAGTTCTTCTCAAGTTCCCCCTGACCAAGTGCACCTGCTGAGACTAACAGATAAATGCGGTCCATTGCGAGCGGTGCCAGTATGAAGGGGGTAAGGTGGATCTGCACCGTCAATCTTCCTCGTCCGTTCTTTTCTCCGCCATCACCATCCCCCACCACCCCTCTCAAGACAGTACTTCCTTTGATCTTAAGTTCGTTTGTAAACACTGTCAGCTATCGTCTGTCTAAACATCCACATTCTCATCCATCTGCTCTTCTGTCTGTCTACCTGTCCGTGTATATCCATCTATTCATCTTTCGATCCATGTATTTTCTTTCCCAAATGATCATTTTATTCAAATAATCACATTTTCTATATATTAAAAAAAAACGTACAAGGAGAATCTGTCTCCCACCTGATCTTGATTACAACCAAACACACGCGCGCGTTCACTCGAGACAAGAAGTGACATCTTGTACGTCAAGATGGGCAGTGAAGACACAAATTACGTTGCTGGTTAGGAAGGAACTCGAAATATCGGATCAGGTATCCACAGGTCCAACGGCTGAGCTTGCCAGCCTGCTTTAACAATGTTTCTATATACACGAACTCAACCAGGCCCTTTGGTTATGGTTGACGGTGGACAAGCACACTTTACTTTATCCATCCGTCTGTGTCGTCAGGTGTCGGAGGGAGAAACAGCCGGCGATCAGCAGCTTTCCGGAATGTCTCAGGGAGTAGGATGTTCTGTGACTGCAAGGTCTCCTCCACACCAAGTCTTCCTTGGTCTTCCTCTTGCTTTGAACCCTGACATCTTTGTGTTGTATGCTCGGAAGGCAGGCTGGTGGATTGGCATTGGAACCCGGTGTCCAAACCACTTGGTTCTTTGTTATGTTGGTAGGCTGGTGTTGTTCCCACTATTTCTCTGATCTTGAAGTTGTGGCCATGTCCCATCGTGTTTTGTTTGCAGCTCTCCTCAAACATCGCATTTCACGAGCGGTTATCCTGCTCTGCAAGGGCTTAATATCAGCATCAATGGCACGCAGCTCAAGCAAGTAAACAAGTTTAGATCAAGACCAGGATCCAAGAAGCTAACATCATCAGGTACCAACCTGCACTTCTGTTGACTCACCCCAACATGCCCATGGAGACAAAGGCCAAGCTCCAAGTCCAAGTTCACTCCCACACTGACACACCAGTGCCAAACGTGGAAGCTGACATCGGTAGATACCTCCACAAAATCTGAATGTGACTCGTGCTCGTGGTGTGTGTGTGTGTGTGTGGTGTGGTGTGTGTGTGTGTGTGTGTGTGTGTCGTGGTGTGTGTGTGTGTGTGTGTTGTGTGTGTGTGTGTGTGTGTGTGTGTGTGTGCGCGCGTGTGTGTATGTTGTGTGTGCATTCGTGTGTGTGTTTTGTGTGTTGTGTGCGCGCGGCGTGTGTGTGTGGTGTGTGATGTGTGTGTGTGTGTGTGTGTGTATGTGTGTGTGTGTGTGTGGTGTGTTGTGATGTGTGTGTTTGTGATGTGGTGTGTGTGTGTGTTGTGTGTGTGTGTGTGTGTGTGTGTGTGTGTGTTGTGTGGTGTGTGCGGGCATGTATGTGTGTACATCTGAACTAATCCAAACTGATGTAATGCTGGTGTCAAGTTTGCCCATGGAACAGACTAGGCATATCGATTCCGTGTTAACTGTTAGTATTGCTCTCTCATGGCTCGTCGAACAAATAACCATCATTCTCGGCTCCAGGTCATGCAGTACAAAATGCCGAAGCACGCATGCAAGCAGCCGCCCATTCGTAGACCTCAACACAATGCAAAGTAGTACACTGAACATCCACGACAGTTAACCAGTCCTACCATGAAGACGTGTAGGTACACTGACCCTCAGGTAACGGTTCACCAGCCGGCAACCATTAAGACTACTGAACGGTCATAGATATGGCCCCAGGCCTCTGGTGAATTCCCAGAAAGCTGCGGTATCACTGCGATAGGCAAAGGTAAGGCGGACATGATTCGAATGCACACGATGTCTCTTCAAATTACACCTGGCATCTTTCATCTCATCCCTTCTGGGCCATGGCCGTCATAGAACGAGGAAATGTTTCATTTATTACGCAACTTTGTTCCTAGGGCTGATGATTATCTATCTTAACATGTAGTTTCATGAAAAAAAAAACGTTCTTACCAACAAATGCCTATCAGTTAACATCAGGAAGAGAGTTCTTCAGTGTTATATAGAATCGATATTGTTGTTCGGACGTATAGCGTGGACAGTTAACACGACATGTCGGAACAAAATTGAGGCAGCTGAAATGTGATTTCTAAGAAGAATGTCAGGAGTTCCACAGACAGTAAAGAAAATAAACGAGACAGTCTTGAGGGAGGCAGACACAAAAAGGACATTAATGAAGAAGATCAGGAAAAGATAAGTAACATTTACAGGACATTTTATGCGGCAAGAAAACTTAGAGCACGTAGTCATAACAGGAAAGCTGGAGGGAAAAGAGCACAAAGAAGACCTAGGGTGGAAATATTGGACTGACTTGCGCGGTGGATGAAGACAGACAGGGTGGGTTGTACTTGCAGCGACGAAGGATAGATTTACATGGACGGCCGTGATCGTCAACGCCATGTGGCAGGGCAAATAATGATGATGATGATGATGATGATGATGATGATGAGTCTCAGTTTGCTTAAGTTTCAGTTTCAGTTTCTCAAGATGGCGCTCGATGCTTACATGCACGTACACCATGGGTAACATATATCGAATAACATTAACATCCAAAATCATGGACTAAAACCTCAAGCCTGCGCATTATCTCGCTCAAGAAGGCGTGACAGCGCGCGGATGATGCCATGCATATTACATGCGATGAGACCCAAAACAATCGTAGCAGATGCCAAAGGTATTTGCAAAAACCAAAACGTAAAAATAAAAAAACCGCTACTTCTGCGAATTTCTCTTCTACTTCTACTTTTCGTCATTTTAATTCTGCCGTTTAGGTCGGACATTTAACCTGTGAACTGTGTTAACATTTTAGCCTACTGTGTTCGCCCAACGCTACAGCTCCCAAACCTTCGTTGTTCTCTGCAAACATCATCCTCTCTTGACTGGCTCTCAATTATGGATCCGTCCGTCCTTAAACAAATTGGACTGACACTTTTTAAACACAGCAAATGCTACCTCGGTGGAGGCGTCTACCAGCGCATACGTACATTGGGGCTGTGTAGCAAGCCCCGCACTGCGCGATCCTGTCGTGGTGGACGTCTCCACCGACTTTGGCACAACCTGCCTCCTGCTGTGCCAGCCCGACGCCACTTTTCTTTTTCTGCTTCCTCGTCTCCTCCACTGCCCCTGCCTTCGACCTCGCTGCTGCGGGCTTTGTCTCCTCCTCTGCCATCTTCGCCTTCGCCTTCTGTCCTGGTGGTGCCGCCTTCGCCTTCTGTCCCGCCGGTGCTGCCTTCGTCTTCTGTCCCGCCGGCGCTGCCCTCGTCTTCTGTCCCGCCGGTGCTACCTTTGTCTTCTTCTTCTGTTCCATCGTTGCTGCCTTCGTCTTCTGCCCCGCTGGTGTCGCCTTCGTCTTTTGTCCCGTCGGTGCCGCCTTCTTCGCCACCTCGGCCGCCGCCATATGATAAACTTAAACTATGCCTTTTTAACGCTCAATCAATATGCAAAGATGGCAAAGCCGAGGTCATTGCCGATTTTATCGCTGATGAGCACGTTGACATTGCTTTTATTACAGAGACATGGCTTAACCCCCTTGGTCTTGAACCTATACATGCTAGCCTCACTCCGAGTGGTTACAGGCTTGCTTCTTTCCATCGCTCATCTCGAGGTGGCGGTATCGCCATCCTCTACAACGACTCACTCCATTCCCGCCTATCTTTCTCGCAGTCTCTGCCTTTCTCCCATCCTTCTTTCGAGCACGTTGAAGTATCCTTCCAATCCACCCCTCACCCTATCACCTTCTCCTGTGTCTATCGACCTCCACCTAGCTCTGCCAACAAACTCACCACATCCACGTTTCTCTCTGACTTTGACCAACTGCTTGACCACTACTGCCTCTTACCTGGAAATCTTATCATTCTAGGTGACATCAATGTCCACTATGACAACACTCACCGTTATGACACAAGACATATCATCAACTCTCTGTCCAATCACAATATGACTCAACACATTTCTGAACCAACCCATCAAAAAGGTCACATTCTTGACTGGATCATTTCTCGTGATCACCACAATTCAGCTACTAACCACTGCTTAGTTCTTTCTACCCGTCTAACTTCAGCCCTTCCATCTGACCACTCTGCAATTCTCTGTTCTCTTGACATTTCTCCTCCTTCCCGTACCACGCGCACAGTGACTCGACGCAATCTCAAATCTATCGACCTCTCCACATTTTCATCTGATGCCTCCCGTCTCCTTTCTGAAAAGTCACATAACCTTGCCGATGAATTCTATACTACTCTCCACCATCTTCTGGACACTCATGCTCCAGCCACAACCCGTCTTTTACCTGACCGCCCCCCTACCCCCTGGCTCACTCATGAGATTGCCTGTGCAAAACGTGCCCGCCGCAGAGCAGAGCGCCGCTGGCGCAAATCCAAACTCACTGTACACAGGCAACTTTTCCAAGCCTCTAAAACAAAAGTATCCACCCTCATTGCATCTGCAAAAACAAGCTATTTCCAAACCAAAATCCTGAATGCCTCTTCTTCAAAAGAACTCTTTACAACCATGAATCATCTCCTTGGCACACGAAAAGACTTACCTCTCCCAAGAAAACATACAAATGAAGAACTCCCATCTGTATTCTCTAAGTATTTCACAACCAAAATACAAACTCTTCGTGACAGGCTTGACAGGACACCCTGTCAACCATGCCCACCTGACCCTTCCTTCTCTGGCACACCTCTCACTACTTTTACCCCAGTCTCACAAGAAGAAATTTTCAACACAATCAGATCCATGTCGTTCAAAACCTGCGAACTGGATCCTCTTCCAGGTTCTCTCTACTCCGATTGTCTCCCTACTCTCCTCCCATTCATCACTGACATCATCAACACTTCTTTTCAAACTGGAACTGTCCCAGATTCTTTCAAGTCTGCTATTGTTCACCCTCTCCTCAAGAAACACAATTTAGACCCAAATGAACTGAAAAATTACAGGCCTATCTCTAATCTCTCTTTCTTGTCAAAACTCCTTGAAAAAGTCGTCCTCAACCAGCTGAACTCTCACCTGTCTGCCAACAATCTCCTCAATCCTTTCCAGTCAGCCTACCGCCAGTGCCATAGCACTGAAACTGCCCTACTACACATTCTCAACAATCTCCTCCTTGCAACTGATACTGGCAAAGTCTCTCTCCTCACACTCCTTGATCTGTCTGCAGCTTTCGATACCATTGACCATGGTATTCTCCTTTCTAGACTTCATCATACTTTTGGCATCTCTGACATTGCTCTCTCCTTTTTCACTTCGTATTTATCAAACAGAAAACAAACTGTTCTCATCAATGGCACTTACTCTCAACCTGCATACCTGACCTGTGGTGTTCCACAAGGATCTGTCCTTGGCCCTGTTCTTTTCACTCTTTATACCTCCCCCCTGTCCACCATCATCAACTCCCACTCTATAAAACACCACTTCTATGCTGATGACACCCAACTTCAAGATAGTGACTCACCTGATAATATACAGCGCCTGTTGACTCGCACCACTGAGTGTTACTCGGACATTAAGAACTGGATGACACACAATAGACTTCAGCTTAATGACGACAAGACAGAAGCTATCCTCATTGGCACCCGTCAGAAACTTTCCCAGCTGCCTCCTCTTTCTCTCCCATTATGTAACACATCAGTCCCAATTTCTGATTCAGCTAAAAACCTTGGTGTCTGCATTGACTCTACCCTGTCCATGAACAACTTTGTTTCTCAAACTGCCAGATCTTGCTACTATCATCTCCATCGTATAAGCCTGATCAGGAAGTATCTCTCTGTCGAAACAACTGCAAAACTCGTTCTCTCCTTCATAATGTCTCGCATTGACTATTGCAATTCACTCCTGTCTGGTCTTCCTGCATCCACCATTCACATCCTACAGCGCATTCAAAACAATGCTGTACGCCTTGTACTCAAAAAGAAAAAAGCTGACCACATATCTCCTCTCCTGGCACAACTTCACTGGCTCCCTGTATCAAAGCGCATACAGTACAAACTAGACACCATGTGCTACAAAAGCCTCAATAACGCAGCCCCCGATTACCTGTCAAGCCTACTTGAGATCTATGTTCCCTCACGTACCCTCCGCTCTGCCTCCGATCCTCTGACTTTTCGCTTTCCACGCACTAAGCTCAATACCTATGGTCCACGAGCCTTCTCTGTTTCTGGTCCACTCTCCTGGAACAAACTTCCTCTCTCAGTCCGTCAGCAACCTACTTTTGCCTCCTTCAAGTCCGCTCTCAAAACTCACCTTTTCTCCTCTGCATAAAATCCTAACCTCACTCAACCCCCCTCTGCAGCCTGTCTCCGCTCGGAGGGGAATCACTTTGTTTTAATATATAATTGTATATGATGTGCTCTCTGTGGTTTTCCATTGGTTTTATTCTTGCTTTTATTGCTTTTATTCTTTTCTCCCCATTTGTGGCCATGCATGTGTGTGTGTGTGTGTGTGTGTGTGTGTGTGTGTGTGTGTGTGTGTGTGTGTGTGTGTGCGTGCGTGCGTGCGTGTGTGCGTGTGTGTCTTTTCGGCGCTTGGATTTGATTTTGTCGAGATTTGCGCTATATAAATATTGTAATTATTATGTATGCATGTGCGTACGTATGTATGTATGTATGTATGTATGTATACGCTTAGATTTATGTATGTATGTATGCATGTATACGCTCAGCTTAGATTTATGTATGTAAGTGTGTAGGCATGTATGTATGCATGTATACGCTCATATGTATGTAGGTATGTATGCATGTATACGCTCAGCGCTTAGATTTGATTTTGTCAAGATTTTGCGCTATATAAATAAAATATATTATTATTATTATTCTTCTCGTCCCACTCTTTCTACTACAGACAACAAGTAGTTCTGTTCGTGTGTTCTGTTTTTGTTGTTATTTGGGAAGGTGCGGCGTGATATATATATATATATATATATATGCACTGACCGAAGTTACCTGTTATTGCTTCTGTACATCACATTTAATATTTCCCTAGAGCAAAAAATGCATTAATATGTGACCAATTATCAATCCTACGACAAAGTATGGAAGGCTTTATGGAAAACGTTTACAGCTATGAATGGGCCAACATGGCAGAAAATAATAGAAAGAGACAACAGAAAGCACAGAAGCAAGGAAGAAACAGAGTGACAGAAAAAAGGACATTTCTAGCATAGATTTTCCAGAAGGCGGGGATACTATTTACACTAAGAGAGCCCCCGGCATCCCCACAGGGGACAATATGAACTGCTGGTCCAATAGATAACAAGAACCCAATACAGCAACTGGCCTTTTATCTGTCCGTTTTAGTGTACCATCCGTTCTACTGTCTCATTAACGTTTCATACATATATCCGTAATTATCTCTCCTTGTCAAGACCTCTCTACAAACAGGGTGCTGCACGAGCTTAAACCCTTTCACTCCCGCAGCCTGTCCATGAACGGCAAAAACTTAACCCTTTCACTCCCGCAACCTGTCCATGAGCTGCAAAAACTTAACCCTTTCACTCCCTCCCCCTATGCACAGGAAGCTGGTGGATTGGGTGTGGTATGAAAGGATTAAGTTCTTGCTCTGCTGTTATGGCAGACAATGCGGGATGCTGGCAGATAGGGTGAGGGAGTCAAGGAGTTAAGAAGTTTATCAGATTGTCACTGACAGATTTAGTGGAGCGCATACGGAACGGTCTTCCTTCTTAAACATACTCAAAAATACCACTGACAGGAATATAGGCTACTTATACCAGTGAATGGGCCAGCATGGTGGAAAATGATAGAATGAGACGACAGAAAGCAAAACAGCGATGAAGAAAAAAAGAGAGTGACAGAAAAAAGGAAATTTCTAGCACAGAACTGATAATATATGCAAAAAATAAAAACAAAAAAAACAAAACAAAAAAAACCCACCGAACATCAATGGAGTAAAATACAGAGGCTACACACAGGCAGCGCTGCGCTAATGCTCGTACCTACACAGATATACAGAGATGCTGCAGACAGGTAAAAAGGGATGCCGACAGATTGCCGCTCCGCCTAAATATTAGTGCACACACCTGCTCGTGAGCTAAAGCGACTGGAACGACTTTGATGTGGCGCTAGCTACCCCGGGGTTCCATTCAAAGGGTACATCTGAAGGCCGCCCCCTCTGTCAAGGGTTAATCTGTTCTGCGGGAGAACATAAGGAGAAGGGCGGATTCTTCTCGTTTACTTCAATGCCCTACCAGCATTATTGGCATGATGGAGATTTCTTTCTTGCTCGCTTTCTTCTTTTTTTTTTTTTTTTTTTTTTTCTGTTCTTTCCTGTTTTTTTTTTTTTTTTTGCATAATGGTGTTTTATTTTTAGTCGCCATTCCCCCCCCCCCCCCCCCCCCCCCCCAGTTTCAGTTTCTCAAGACGACGTCTCCGCGCTCGGAACGAATTCCAGATACACTAACGTCACAGGTGAGGTGTCATATGTATGGTGATCACGGCACAAGCCTTAAACCTGCACGTAAACTCCATGAGCTGGCCAGGTCCTAAACCCGCAGAAATTAACCAGGTGGTTTCTTTGTTGTCTTGAGTCGTTTTAACATTCAGTAATGTTATGCAACTGAAGAGTTCACCTACCTAGGCAGCACTTTCAGACAACACGCATGAGCAGGAAGTGACATCAGCAGTCTCAGCAAAGTCAAGCACATTCAGAATGCTGAATAACGTGGCGGAGGTCTCCTCCTCCCCACCCCCACCCCAAAGTAGATTGTCATCAGCATCACATGCTGAAACTGTACCAGAACTGCGTCCTTTCCATCAGTGCTCACACGGCCGGAGGATGACAGAAACCGACCATACCCAATTATCAACCATCCATACAAACCTCCATAGAATCATACTAATTTGCTTCCCAACATCATCTCCAGCCAATAATTCTTTGCCCAGTGTAACCAAGAGAGATTGGACACCATGATCATAAAAAGACGATGGAGATGAATTGGGCACACCGTCCAAAGAGAGCAGGCTAACATCACCATGACTGTCTCCACAGGATACCAGAAGGAAGAGACCCAAGGATATCTGACAACGAGCAGTATCATTTCAGAACGGGGTTCCATTCAAAGGGGACGTTTGAAGGCTGCCCCCCTCTGTCAAGGGTTAATCTGTGTACTGCGGGAGAACATACGGAGAGAAGGGCGGATTCTTCCCGTTTTCTTCAATGCCCTACCAGCATTATCGGCAGGATGTAGTTGGATTTTTTTCATAACGATGTTTTATTTTTAGTCATTTTTTTCCCTTGCATAAGTTAGCAAGGTAAATTCATTTGTTGTCTTGTGTCGTTTTAACATTCAGTAATGTTATGCAACTGAAGAGTTCACCTACCTGGGCAGCACTTTTAGACAACACACAGGAGCAGGCAGTGATATCAACAGCAGTCTTAACAAAGTTAGAAACACATTCAGAATGCTTAATAACGTGTCGGAGGTAACACCCCCCCCCCCCCCCCCAATACAAACACTGGCAACTGAGGTCTGTATGTGACGGAAGAAAAAATCAAGGTACACATACTTCTGCTATTTTATTTCTGCCAATCACATGGTTAAAAACTAGGGGTGTGTGTGTGTGTGTGTGTGTGTGTGTGTGTGTGTGTGTGTGTGTGTGTGTGTGTGTGTGTGTGTGTGTGTGTGTGTGTGTGTGTGTGAATGTGTGTGTGTGTGTGCGCGCGCGCGTATGACAGTGTGTGTGTTGTATGTGTACGGCAGAAAGTGAATGAGTGGATACGAATACGAACGTTATTTATTCAACATAATCCAAGGCTCCTTATGAAGGGGATTATACATACAAGACATTAAACTAGAACATTTTTCACAGAAAGCGACCACAATCATTTAACTCGGTGTAAGGCCATGATGTAACACAGGGTTCATACAGATTTCCAGACAAAAAATTTAAGGACTTTTTAAGGACTTTTGAAGCACTTTTTTCCTAATTTAAGGACTTACTTCAAGGATAACTTTAAGAAAAATAATCATGAAATTCTGACACAAATTAAATCATTCGCTGTTACTCTTCAATACCCACATCATGGATCCTCTGCGAGCATAGATTTCTTTAGGTATCTCAGCTGTTTATATCAGTATAGCCACAAATGTTTGTTTCTTACAATACAGCAGAGCAAATGTAGGATTCTCACTTATTGTGATGAATTGACAAAATGTTTGAAAATGTTTGCTGCACACAACAGATTCTCCAATCTTGCAGTTGACAAAAATGTTTGTTTGCCTGTCGTCCATAAGGAATTTCAGT
This sequence comes from Monoplex corrugatus, assembly GCA_030674185.1. NCBI lineage: Eukaryota > Metazoa > Mollusca > Gastropoda > Littorinimorpha > Ranellidae > Monoplex > Monoplex corrugatus. The sequence goes on along the minus strand of CM060312.1, from coordinate 54,395,713 downwards.
TCTTGTGATCAGTAGACACAAATACATGTATGTTTGAAGTCACTGCCGGTAAAACGTCTCTATAACTAAAACTACAGGTCACAACACTGGGGGCATAAACATCAAAACACTGAGAGGATGCAAGCTGTAATAGAACACTAACAGTTAAATTGCATCTTTCACTCCTTCCATCTTCTCTTGGATCTCCTTCTCTATCTGCTGCAAACTTTGCTGCTTTTCATTCACTCTCTTCGTCAAAGCCTTTGATTCAGCTATCAAAGACAGTTGACCCTTTCTCTCTGCATCCTCTGCAGATTTGAAATGCCTTCACACGAACGAAAGCTGTAATGACTTGTCACTACTTTTAAACTAATTAAAGTCCACAGTAGTTCAGCTTTCACTGCCTCTGTGTTGGTACAACTCAGGCTCTTCATTGACATCTGAGTTTGAGCAGAACAGTTGGTTGATGAACTGCAGGATGACGAACTGCTAAAAGTGATGGGATCGCTCGTTGTAGAATTTTTTGTAAAAGAATTCGAAAGACGAACTGCGGGATTTGAAGCCTTCATCAGGTCGCAGTGTTTTTTCTCTTTTCCATGGGTATTTACAGCCGATTCTCCCATTGAACGAATGTCTATGGTCTTCTTACAAATGCGGCAAAAGGCCTTGCATCTGTCTCCACTTGGGTCTGCCTGCAGCCATTCTTTGTATTCGACTTTTCCCAGCCAAACCACGTGAAACAAACACTTCCCCGGCATGTTGACTTCTCAATTTCAAAATGGTGGAACATTAACGTACGCGCATGTGCCATGAAGGCCCGTAACTCTGGTGTTTTGACCTATAGCAGACGACGTATTGGTCAGATCGTCGATCTTAACTCCGACTCAGATTTCTCTTTTTAATTCAATTTCAACCTTTTTTTTTTTACAAACTCAAGATTTTACAGACTTTATTAAAAATCATAGGCAGTGACAAAACTTAAGGACTTTTTAAATACCTTTCAGCAAAAGCCTGATTTTTAAGGATTTTTAAGGCCTTAAAAAGCATGCCCTCAAAATTAAGGACTTTTAAGGACTGTGCGAACCCTGTAACAGTAGTACCTAATATCTTCAATACTTCATAAACATACATCATATGATTAAACAGAATGGTCTCAGTATGAGTTGATATCACGTCTTAAATCTGAATTAACAGGGGATCACGGTTCAATCAGAGATTATGGAACACAGGACAACAAAAACCAGAAAAAACATAAACATAGAACCAGAACGTGTATTTAATACAACCACACCAGACACGTACAAGCTGCAGGGAAGTTTCAGTCTTTTTTCTGCTAAATTTTGTCCTTCTTGTTTGTTTTTTGTGATCTTATATTTACGCTTGACAAAGATCAGTTGGCCGAAAATTTGGGCCTGTCTTGTCTGGTTGTATTAATACGCGTTCTAACTCTATGTTCATGTTTTTCTGGTTCATACCTGCTTGAACAAGGGTGGTCAGTCACACTTGTCTTGGATTACAGGACAACAACGTAAAAACTGCAGTTCACGTTCTCTAATCATAAGCGACTCATCAATTCAGTTTTCCTTCTTGTCCTATATCTGAGACGATGACAAACAAATGTCAGAGACACCATATCGGAATTTAGCCAACACACTTTTAATAAAACTATTAATTTTCACATCGGTATACGATTCTCTTGCATAGGCTGTTTTAAACAACGTCTAATGCACGAATCTATCACTTCTAAGGATATGTTTCTGCTAATCCTGGCATCTACAATGAATGAACGAGAGAGAGAGAGAGAGAGAGAGAGAGAGAGAGAGAGAGAGAGAGAGAGAGAGAGAGAGAGAGAGAGAGTAAGTGACAGAGAGGACGCGCGTTGTGACCGATGATAATCAGCTGATGTCCCGGTCCACAGATACTTTACGAAGTTCTGGCAGAACTTCAAAATTTAAGTCAAAGTCTTTAGATTATCTCAAAAGTTAAAAACTACAGTTTCCAGGGCACACTCTACAGCTTTCCCTGCATAGAAAGAATGAATCAAACAATGCCTTGAAAGGGCCACTCCACAAGAACAGTTTTAAAGCTATGAACAAGCTCTCTCCTGCCACTTTTTTCATCCCGAACACTCATCATTCAGGGTTCGATATGCAGAAGTAAAAGCCAAGTCGGCCGCATATACCAAGGGCAATAATCCTTGGTCGGTGACAGCTCCTGGTTCCTAGCTGATTATCCCTCGTGACAGTACCGTAGAGAGGACTGCCTGTCTGTTTTGCTCTGTCAACAGAGGTGAGAGATGATAATTTTTATGATGATCTAAATCCACATAATATCAATCCAAAGCGCTGTAGGAAGTAGAATAAGAAACTGAACGGGGAAATAAATGGGGAAAGAACGTTTATAACAATACACAAAAGAGTCAAATATAAAATGATTTTAAATCAGATTAGTTTGACTTTTTGATCCCGCATCCTGTCCAGCAGCATCCTGCACTGTCAACCAGGTTAGTAAACCAAAAACTTAACCCTTCGATTCTCTCACCCTATCCACCAGCTTCCCGCAGGAAGCTGGTGGATAGGGTGAGAGAATCGAAGGGTTAAGTTTTTGCAGTTGGTGGATAGAGTGCAGGAGTCAAAGGGTTAATAGAAGTCTGGCTACACCGTCTTTGATATTGCACAAGATGACGCACGCACACTTTGTAGAAGTGAAAGAGAAAGGTTGCTACATTCGTTCTGGTCACGCAATATGGGAACTGGGAAGACAATGCCCGCAACTGAACATGCTGGCGACAACAGCGCTCGCAGGTCACAACCACATTTGAACAGCGCTGAACATGGACAGCTGCTATTCAACAAAAGGACTGGCGGGAGCGGAACCCATGGCCACAATACTTCTTACATGTAGCGCCTGTGTAAGAACATGTCTCCAGGATCGGTCTTGTATCCCACATGAAGACCCACACCAGGCGATGAAGAACCAGTATTTCTATTCATCCCGTCGGTTGGACGGAGAAGCCCATTATCAGCAATCCTATTCAGGTAATTTTGGGAAGAACATCAAACAGCCACAAATAACTGTACTATGGATACAGCGTTCATAGCACCGAATAAACACACTGTCATATTTGGACATGATTTCAAATTTAGATCAATCGAAATATTTCATTAGCGAAGTTCGTCTACAGATGCAGAATAAAAAACGTACCTTGATTTTGCTGAGTTTAAAACTACCTTAAAATAATATGAAATCGATTTCATCATATACGCAAAAGACTAACAAAGAAATGTTTCATACTGAACAAATGTTTAGCATATCAGCATATGAACTGAACAAAATAGAGGATATAAATGTATATAAATGTCAAAGTCTTTTGTTAGGGACGGTAGTTTATCACTAACATGTGAAAATGACATTTAATACAAGAGTAATACCCTATCTGTATGGGGGATGTTTGTGTCTGAGTATTCGCCAGGCAATCAACAGAAACACAGAAAATAGATGACAATAATAAAGTAAGACGTGTGCTGGTGCCTCTGATTTGGTCACGATGATTTTTACTTAAAGAACAAGTCTGTTGATACTGTAATAAAAGAGATATCGTTGCTTATTGTTGTCATGTTATACGGAGTTACTATTGCATGCAGTGATGTCATGTTTTTATTCTAAACAAAAGAAACTGTTATTCTTATTTTTGTTTAAATCCTAGCCGACCGGCGTAGAGCCATACCAGGGCTATAACCATTTCAAAACATACTCAATACTTCAACATCACAAAAATAACACACACACATATATATATACACACACATATATGTATGTGTGTGTGTGTGTGTGGGGAGGGGAGAGAGAGAGAGAGAGAGAGAGAGAGAGAGATCTCCCCCTCCCACACACCATATACACACACACACTCACATATGTATATATATATATATATGCATATATGTATTGTGTGTGTGTAAGGGAGAGAGAGAGAGAGAGAGAGAGAGAGAGAGAGAGAGAGAGAGAGAGAGAGAGAGAGAGAGAGAGCCCTAAACAAAACAAAACAAAACACAATACATTCGCGCACATAATCTTAAGAGATGCCTCTGGCGCTGACCGCTCCGTTCAATCTATTACACAGGAAATTTACAAAACACAATGTAAACATATCTAAGGACACTAAAACATATATAAAAAATGGTCCTAAATTACTTCAAATTGCTTCTGCATATCACATTTCCCTACAGCCAAAAATACACTTAAAACATGTACCCAATTCTCAATCCTAAGAGACAGTATAGGAACAAGGCAGAAACAGAGGGAGTGACAGAAAAGAGGAAATTTCTTGCACAGAATTTCCAGGAGGTGGGGATACTACTTATACTGAAAGAGCACCCGGCATCCAGACGGGAGGAGAAAATAACTGTGACATCAATGCAATGCTAAAAATAAAGAACGTAATGAGTAGCAAAAAAAAACGTATACCATACGCCCGATTTGCACTTAGGGGGGGGGAAAAAATCAACCAACCAAACAAAACTCTAGTTGCCCGTTATCAGCGTTTTTCTTCGAACTATTCATATTTTTTTCAGTGTGGTATACTATAAAAGTTTTCCTGTTTCTTATTGATCAGTCAAGTACTTGAATTTACCGTATGGTATACAGGTTATGAATATGAAGTACTTGTTTTCGTTAAGTAATGAATAGTTAGATTCATTTGTCCCTGTGTCGGAAAAACGAGGATCTACTGGCCTATAGTTATGTAACAATGCATGAATTTAACGGAAGACATTCTAAAACCCCTAAAATCAGGAAATTTGAGCAGCACCCTAAGTGACGCATCCGTGAGGTGGAGGACGAGCCTCCACTGTATGGTTCCAGACTTCCGAATGAGTCCAAAACAGTGCGCTCGGGCTAGGAGCCTTGGGGCCGAAAAAATTCCACAACGATTGCGACAAGACTCAAAACCCACAATCTTCCAGTCGTCAGTCCGTTGCACCAACCACTACACCCACGGTGACTACAAAGTTTCCAGGCACACGCTCGCACACAGACAGAGAGAGAGAGAGAGAGAGAGAGAGGTGAGGGGGGGAAGCGTGCGAGAGGGAAGGAGAGAGCGTGAAAGAGAGAGAGAGAGACAGAGAGAGAGAGAGAGACATAGACACAGAGAGAGAGAAAGAGAAAGAGAGAGAGAGAGATAGAGAAGCAGAGGAGTTGTGTGGGAAGGAGACAGTCAAAAAAAGACTACGCCATAGTAATCTCTTTGGTGTAATGTATAATTTGTGTGCAAGCCACTGTGACTGCTTTTTCGGCAAAAATACACTTCCTGTGGGAACAGTGTATGCGTGGGGCCGAAATAATCCGTCTGGCTCAAGCAGAACAGATAGATGGACATTTGGCGTGAGAAAGACGGGGTCTTGTGTCCCGGCAGCACTGACCACGAATAAACTAAAGAAAAAGTCTTGTCTGTGCTTGTTTCTGTGGCCCAAGTACTGACGGCAAATCTGAATCACTAACCTGATCTTCAAGCGACTGTCCTCAATGTAGTCTGTCGATCCCTATTTTCTGCCCAATTTAATTCAAACAGTGCAGTGTTTCTGTTATGCCCTGTTGTCGAATACCAGCTAGCACTGAAGTCATAGACTGTGTGATAGTCTTTCACACGAGACGCTAAACGACATCCTGTCTGCAGCATGCATTTAGTGCACGTAAAAGAATCCACGGCGAAATTATACAGAAAATTATATTTGTAAGGCGATGAAAAAAATTCAACCATAAAAAGGTGGGGATTTCCATGGTGGCGAATGCTCTCCTCGTAGAAAGCGGCCCATATAATTCATACTGTAAAGTCGCTATGAAGAAAAAATAGTTAAAGAAAAACCTGCACAGCTGTGCTAGATTTTACCATATAATTATCTATCATTTCATTAACTTCCGCTTATTTTTGTATTCTTTTCTTTCTTTTTTTTTTACTTTCTTTTTCTTCCTCTTTTTTTTTCTGATGGTCATCCACACAATACCACCTCCAATACTAATATAACTGTCCACGGACTGAAGCTAGGAACTGTTCAACAGTACACTCACCTGGGTTCCATCATTCGTAATGAGAGATCCAAGCCAGAAATCTTGGCGATGGTAGCAAAGACAACATCGACACTGTCCAGGCTGAACCCGTAACAGAAGGACATAAACGTCTCTGTGAAACACAAGGTTACGCTCTTACGTGCACTGTGTATTTCACCTTCCTTGCATGTGAGACATGAACCATCACAGCCAATCTGGAAAGACGAATCCAAGCAAAAAACAAAAAAAAAGAAAAAAAAAAGTGTCATCGCAAGAAATTTAACATCAGATACACTGATCATATCATCAATGAACAAGTGCGCCAAGTCGTCAAGTAGCATACTGGACGATGTGAAGATTTGCTAACCAGTACAGAATACAAAGCTATGTTGATATGGCCATGTAACAAGATCCAGTGACCTTGCTAAATCAATCTTCCAGGGAACTGTTCAGGGAGGGAGACGGAGGGGAAGACTAAACACACACACACACACACACATACATACACACCACACACACACACACACTAATATCACTTATAGTGAAAAGACGTTAAATCAAAGAACGAACGAACACACACACACATACACACCCACGATGGACTGACAACATTGCAGAATGGACAGAAAAACCATTTGCAGACACTCAGGCTTTGGCACACAACCGACAAAGCTAGAATCTGGTGAATAGTTCTTTAGTGCAGCGATCCGATGGCTCTTCAAGAGTTAAGGGAGAAGAAGAAGAAGACGATGATCATCTTAACAGACCATTACCAAACTGAGCCTTTATCAATAGCTACGTCAGGCCAAAGAAACCACGCATAACCAGTAACGTAGGTTCTGAGAAACATGAGCCCATCAACAAAGAAACCACGCATAACCGGTAACGCATGTACTGAGAAACCCGACCCATCAACAAAGAAACCACGCATAACCAGTAACGCATGTACTGAGAAACCCGACCCATCAACAAAGAAACCACGCATAACGGTAACGCATGTACTGAGAAACCCGACCCATCAACAAAGAAACCACGCATAACGGTAACGCATGTACTGAGAAACCTGACCCATCTACAAAGAAACCACGCATAACCAGTAACGCATGTACTGAGAAACCTGACCCATCAACAAAGAAACCACGCATAACTGGTAACATTGTTCTGAGAAACCTGACCCACCAACAAAGAAACCACGCATAACGGTAACGCATGTACTGAGAAACCTGACCCATCAACAAAGAAACCACGCATAACTGGTAACATATGTTCTGAGAAACCTGACCCACCAACAAAGAAACCACGCATAACCAGTAACGCATATATATACTTAGAAACCTGACCCATCAACAAAGAAACCACGCATAACCGGTAACGCATGTACTGAGAAACCTGACCCATCAACAAAGAAACCACGCATAACCATTAACGCAGGTTCAGAGAAACCCCAGCCCATCAACAAAGAAACCACGCATAACCATCAACGCAGGTTCAGAGAAACCCGAGCCCATCAACAAAGAAACCACGCATAACCATTAACGCAGGTTCAGAGAAACCCCAGCCCATCAACAAAGAAACCACGCATAACCAGTAAAAGCAGGTTCAGAGAAACCCGAGCCCATCAACAAAGAAACCACGCATAACCAGTAACGCAGGTTCAGAGAAACCCCAGCCCATCAACAAAGAAACCACGCATAACCAGTAACGCAGGTTCAGAGAAACCCCAGCCCATCAACAAAGAAACCACGCATAACCAGTAACGCAGGTTCAGAGAAACCCCAGCCCATCAACAAAGAAACCACGCATAACCAGTAACGCAGGTTCAGAGAAACCCCAGCCCATCAACAAACTTACATACAAGACTTGCGCTTAATAGAGAAAACGGCCATTTCACAACATACTGCATGCCTAAGTTTCAAACAAGCAACAGCTGGAACAAACCAGTGATGACACTTTAACGATGACGAACACTGACACATTCCCCTTATTTTTTTTTTCATTTCATTATCAGATTTATGCAATGAAGCACCATTTACATTAGATTTTCAGTTTAAGTATTCATCACCAACATTCTCGGTCATGAACAACATTCTCTTCATTACCAATCAACCCTCATTAACAACTTCACCCTATCGAATATTTATAACTAATTCCTTCCTAATACATACATATTGATGAACGTGTTTTACATACCGGGCGATGCGTCATTCCCGTGAAGCAGCAACGGAGTCCAGACACTGAAGGTGGGTAGGGGAGCAGATTTATGACAGTCAGTGAGATCAATAGATCGACAGAAGACGGACAGCTCTTTTTCCCCGTCACAGCTTATCATCAGCCGGAGAGTAGAAGCCAAACACCTAGGGACTTCGATCACTGATAGGGCAAAAATTGGATCTTGCTTTGGGAGTGGGGGAAAGAGAGAAGAGATGGAAGAGAAGCGACGAAAGAGTGAGAGGGGTGGGGGTGAGAGAGAAGGGGGAGGGGGGCAGGACTTACTTAGACATCCGTTTTAAAACCTTAAGAAAAACTTATTGCCTGGCACATCTTAAAAGTTTTCTAAGTAGGTCGTAACTGTTTTTGGCAACACTAGTGCTCCAAATATCCTGTCTGGCTCTCTCTCCCTCTCTGTTTCTGTCTGTCTCTCTCTCTGGACGAACACATCTAAAGCAGTCTGCAGTTTTGCGTGAAGATGACTTTGATTACTTTTAACTCCATGAGTACATGGGTAAGGCTTAATGCACCATCTTACCCTAGTCCTAAAATATTGATGTTAAGCCTTTCCATCTCCATCTTGCCATTTTCCAATTTTCCCCTTTGCAGCAGTGTCCTTACATTCCACGTGCAATTTTGATGGTTTTTTTAAAAATAAATTTTATCGCAGTAGCTTGCTGATGGTCAGGTGTTACCTGCGCAGCAGACGGTCGCTACCGGACGAAGGTGCTCCACAGGAACCCCTATTTACGTCGTTATCATCCTTTTTCGTGTTCTGGCTGACCATGATAAACCTGGGAATATACGATGGTGGTTTCCCGTTGCCTTACATCGGTTTTTGTACGGACTCTCCGCTAGCATTTATCGTTCCCATGACAACCCACTCCCTTAGCCTTATTCTCTGCCGAGATAACCACAAGGCAGTGAAGGTGATTTTCTGTCAGCGTTTACTGCGGTCTCAAATTCTATGGTCCTTCATGGCCAATCCGCATGGTGAGGAAGTTTTACACGGGTTAGCTGGGTTCTTCTGAAAGAGCCGTGGACTCAGATCTGATATCAATCCCAGCCCGCTAAAGTTAAAAACCGGCTTGTTCTCTGCTCACCTTAATGTTTCCATCATTCTTGTCGTGTGCACTCATTGTTTCATAAGTCCCTCTCTCCCCTCCCCATTTCAAGATCTTGCCAGTGCATAGGGTTTTGCACAGGGTGAGAAAGTGTACCAGGTAACTGCTGGCAGATTTAGGTGGAACGCATATGGGATTGTCGAGTGCAATTAGTCCCACTGGAACAAACACCAAACTCTCATAGTGACCCCAATTTCAGTCAGTCTGATATATTCATCATCATCATCATTTGCCCTGCCGCAAGGCGTTGGCGATCATGGTCCTCCATATGCATCTATCCCTTGTCGCCGCAAGCACATCTTCCACCCTCTGTCCTCATCCATCCTGCAAGTTCGTCCAATATTTTCTCCCTGGGTCTATCTGATGTTCTGTTTCCCTCCAGCTTTCCTGTTTTGACCAGGTGCTCTAATTCCCTTTTCCTCATAAACTGGCATATATATACATGTTGCTTTTCTTTTCTTAATCTTCCTTATGAATGATCTTGTGTCCGCCTCCATCAAGACTGTCTCGTTTGTTTGTTTGTTGTTGTTTTTTTGCTGTCAATGGAACTCTCAACATTCTCCTTAGAAACCACATTTCGGCAGCCTCAATCCTGTTCTGACCTTGCGTGTTGATATGTTAGAATGCCCAAATCAGCAGCGTAAGAGCCACCGTAGATATGGCAGCTTGCACTCACAATTCTCTCTCTCTCTCTCTCTCTCCATCAGTAGGGAGGAGTCAGAGGTAAGAGCATCAGTCATCTGGCGGGCCGGCAGACAGGTGTGGTTAATACACCCAATGCGACACAAGCGGAGCCGTGAGATGGATGGAGATTTGACGTGAAGGCATTCAGGGTGTGCTGGTCATAACATTAGACCTCAATTACCCGAAGTACTGTTGTGACCTGTGTATGACCAAAAAGAAACGCTGCTCTATTTTTCTGCTAACAGTCCTTAACTTCACACCTTGGTCTGTTGTCTCCAGTTTCTGCAAAATTTGAACAATACATATAATGTCTCTGAGTGCTTTATTGCAGTTTATTAACATGCCCAGAGATGTAATAATAATAATAATAATAATAATAATTACAATATTTATATAGCGCAAAATCTCGACAAAATCAAATCTAAGCGCTGAAACAGACACACACGCACGCACGCACGCACACACACGCACACACACACACACACACACACACACGCATGGCTATAAATGGGGAGAAAGAATAAAAGCAATAAAAGCAAGAATAAAAGCAATGGAAAATTATAGAGAGCATATCATATACAATTATATATTAAAACAAAGTGATTCCTCTCCGAGCGGAGACAGGCTGCAGAGGGGGGTTGAGTGAGGTTAGGATTTTATGCAGAGGAGAAAAGGTGAGTTTTGAGAGCGGACTTGAAGGAGACAAAAGTAGGTTGCTGACGGACTGAGAGAGGAAGTTTGTTCCAGGAGAGTGGACCAGAAACAGAGAAACAGAGAAGGCTGAACTCGAGTTAATTTGTGAATAATGTGTCCTCTAGTCTGTAGCTGGCTTGATAAACTGTACGATGGTGCTACTCTGAACAGCATTTAATGTGACCCACTTCTTTTTAAAGACAGCGAATACTGCTAAGACAAGCACAACTGATAAGGTAAATTACAACAAACACGGAATGGTCAGTGTGTCCAAAACTGAAACATTTTATACTTCATAGAGAGGACAGATATATCAAAACACGATGTACTTTTCATACACACGATAGTCAGAACATAATTCTAGTCCCTCTTCCCAAGATGAGACTGACATATTTCATACTACATAGAGAGGACAGATATATCAAAACACGATGTACTTGTTATACACACGACAGTCAGTACACACGACAGTCAGAACATAATTCTAGTCCCTCTTCTCAAGACAGCCTTACTGCCTATTACGTCACTAGCATGTAGGCAAGCAATGAAGGTTCTCTCCGCTTCCATCTGTTCTGGGCCAGCCTCTGCATAGTACCGTATCCCGAGTGTGTTTAATGGCTTTCAGGTCTCCTACTGTTTTTGCCATATGCTCTTGTGTCTTTCTATCTTACGTCTTCCTTATGATGTCTTGTGAAGGGCAGTACGGGTAATGTTATCCTGCTCCCTTGGATGATGTGTCCAACCCATCTCCATCGTCTTTTCATGATGATAGTGCCCATGCCCTTTTCTTCACACACGGTAGGGTCTACTTGCTTATTTATTGTTCTACAAGACAGAGCAACAGTTGAGTGGTTTTAACAGTGGTCTTTCAATAGGAAGAGCTTGTGCCAGAAACCTTTCATTTGTATACAAGAGCAAAATATCAAATGGGCATATCAATGGTCCTATAAGCCATGTCAGTAGTATTCGGTAGCTTAAGATAACACAGAAAATGACTAAATGCACTCCCCGAAAACGGAATATGACTACTTTTATGGCGGGGTACAACAAACAAAAAAGAATTTTAAAAAATCTGTGACACACGTAAAAGCCCACTCGTACATTCAAGTGCACATAGGGGTTTCAGTCCACGATCGACAAACAAATCATTCTACGTAGATGTTGACAAGAGGCAATCACCAACCGTCTCTTTTGTTAAATATTCATGAACCTGTTTTACATGGTGCACCATGTCATCAGCAGGAAGTGAGTGGTTGTCGTCTAGACACGGACGATGAGGACAGGACACTGAATGAGATCAATAGATCGATTGTCGACGGTGGAGTGTGTTTTCTTTTGTTTTGTTGTTTTCCGTCAGAACTTATAATCAAGGATAGAACTATTAGAAGTTAGAGATTTTGGGACTTCGATCTCTGATAAGTCAAAACTTAGTATTTGTTTCTGTACCCTACTGATGGGGAAAAGTGTACGTAGACAGCAACAGGAAGGGATCAGAGACGAGAGGAGAGAAAGGGTTGGCTGCTTGTTATTATTAGAGTAGTATTCAATTTCCTGTCTTCTTTTCGGCATGTTCTCAGTCTCTCAATCAGTATTCACCAACAAACAGACGTTTTTTTTCTCTACACAGTTTGTAAGCCTCTTTGCGCTTCCTCGAGAAACCATATGAGGCTGAACAGCACCAGTCTGGCACTAGCAGATCAAGGCCGACTGTAGAGATTTAGTATAAGGACACTTTTGTAGTTGTAGCGAACACACGAGTAAGCCAAATATCATCACAACATCTTTGTCTTTGACGTACATAAATGCAGCCATGTTTGGATACTCGTACTAACAAGTCTTCATCAGCGAACACATAAGTAAGCCAAATATTATCACATCTCTATGACCTGCACAAATGCAGCCATGTTTGGATACTAACAAGTCTTCATCCGCCAGACATTAACCCCCAATCTGTTGCCCCCCATCCCCCACTGTCCGCCCAATTTAACTTATCCAGCTTCTTTTATGCCTTACAAAAGCAATTCAACTCCATACACACAATTGTGTGAGATGACCAAGTCTCCTCTGTGAATAATATGTTCTTTTACCCTAGGTTGATTCAACAAATAGTAGCCAAGTTATGTGTTAAACAATTAACGCTTGGGTTAAATTCTTTCTTTTTTTTTTATAACAGTAGAGACTGACAAAAACAAACAAAAAATAGAAGGCACAATCAGTGGAGCACATCAGACAATTGTGAACAATTGGGCTTCTCCTAACAATTCACTGTTAAAACGGTCTTTTCAGTTTGACGACGTCATTTGGATTTGACAGAGACCCCAACCAAACCGGCCCAAAATCTTTATTTTTATTTGCATCCAATGTGACCCCATAATTGGGCCATGCCCATGCAAACATTTTTTCTTTCATCTTGACTTTCTCCACAGTTAACCTACATCTAAAGCCGGTTTAAGAATCGCATATAGTATTTTTGTGTTGCTGCATGTTTTTGTAGTTTTTTGGTTTGTTTTGTTTTGTTTCTGTTTTATGTTTAAACGGATTTTAATACTCAAGATTTCAGCAGTCGCAACTAACCTGTGGATTTAACATTTCATACAAGAAGTTCGTAAATTTTGCCGTTAATCGTTGAAATTTGTCACCAACAAAACTGAAGAAATCCTGACATTTCATAGCAAACAATAGCACTGAAACAAGCTCGTTAACCGGTCAACAATAATTCATCTTACAATCATCTTGCTTCTACTGCTAACCCCATGACCGGCGTAGTCACTGTGGGGACTAGTATCACAGAACGAAACGGCTGAGACGATTTTCCTACATCTGAAGTGGGTTTCAGAATCGCATTTTTCTGTCGCTGCATGTTTTTTTGTTTTTTTTTATATAGTTTTTTGGTTTTGTTTTGTTTCTGTTTTATGTTTAAACGGATTTTAATACTCAAGATTTCAGCAGTCGCAACTAACCTGTGGGATTAACATTTCATACAAAATGTTCGTAAATTTTGCCGTTAATCGTTGAAATTTGTCACCATCAAAATTGAAGAAATCCTGACACTAGATAACAAATAAAATCACAGAAACAAGCTCAAGTCAACAGGCCAACAATAAATAATTCATCTTACAATCATCTTACTTCTACTGCTAACCCCATGACAGGCGTAGTCACTGTGGGGACTGGTATCACAGAACAAAACAGTAGAGACTATTTTCCATATCTGCGTCTGAGATGCCACAGCAAGCAGTCGAGGCGTACAGAGATTTGTCCATTCTTTGATAAAAAAATTATTTGCCACGCAACTGTTTTTCTGTTGACCTTGGTGACGACCTCCTTTCAGGGTGCCCCGAGGGATGGTCTTAGTGAATAATGGCGGGTGATGTGACCAAACCAAGTGAGCTTTTTATCGTATTACACACGTCCAATATCAAAGTTTTGATGTGAACGAAAACATCAATCAACGCAACTGCAAGCTGAAATTTACAGCTTGACTGAATCTCTTATCAACTAAAAACGTGGCGACTTTTTTCTCTCTGTGAATATTCACTACCAATTTCTCACTATTATTCATGTATAGCATTTCCTATTACGACTCGTGAATATTCATGGTTCACTTTTACACAGTGCGGTATGTCGTCACTAGGAAACAACAAGCGATTGTCCAGACCGTGTCTAAGAGAGCAGATTTATGGCAATGAATGAAATCAGTAAATCCATATTAGATGGACAGTTCTTTTTCTCATCACAACTTATCACTTACGGGAAATAGAGCAAACATCTTGGGACTTCGATCTCTTAAGGACAAAAGTGGTCTTTTTTAAATGAGGGTGTTGTGCAGAATGCCGACGTGGGGATGCCGTGGGCTCTTTCATTATAGTAGTATCCCCACCTTCTGGCAATTCTGAACAAGAAATTTCCTCTTTTCTGTCACTCTCTTTGTTTCTGCCTTATTCCTTTGCTTTCTGTTATTTCTTCCTATCATTTTCTGCCTTGCTGATCCATTTACCTGTATGTGTTCGATAAAGTCTACGTACTTCTTCTTAGGACTGATAATTGGATGCAAGCATTATGTGCATTTTTGACTCTGGTGAAATATGTGGAAGCAAATTTAGGTAATTTAGGCCCGTTTTTATATATGTTTAAGTGTCCTCATTTATGTTTGAATTTGTATTCAGGTATGTTTTTTTTAAAAATCCCCTGTGCAGTAAACTGGATGAAGTGGTCCAGCCAGGGGCATCTCTTCAGATTATGAGCGCGAATGTATTGATCTGTTTACTTAATTTTCTTTTCCTTTTTTCCCCTGATGAAGTATTGGGTGTGTACTGAAATGGTTGTAGCCCTGTTATGGCTCTATGCAGTCGGCTGGGCGTTAAACAAAAAATAACAATAAAAGCTAACAGCTCAGAGCCATATCAGGACTATTACCATCTCAAACAAAACGTAACATGACTGTCTAAGCACATCAACAACTCTGGGGGAAAAAAACTCGGAAAAGAAAACTACGTACATATATATTCACGAACACATTTTCAGGATATGCTACTCACGTTGGCCATTCTGCCGAATTTATCACCAGGAGAATTGGGAAATCAAGAAAAAACAAAAACAAAAACAACACACACATAAACACACAAAGAGGACGGGGCATAGGGACGAGTGCCTCCTCAACCTAATCTACTCACTAAAATCACCAATATCTCACTTCCTTCCTCTCTCTCATACAGCATCTCATTTTCAGTTATATTACATCCAATACATGAGCACCAAGAAAAGTAACTCTACCATCATCCTATCAGACCAACAAAATAGTCAATGTACACATGTCATACGGTACCATTCTTCAACCCTGTTAACTATTTGTGTACTATTCTTCCAATGCATGAAACTAGACTAGATAAAATAGATAGGTAGCCTCATAATTTCAAATCACAGAACAGTAATGTGGTAGACCTCAACTTTCTCATCAGTTAGGCCTCAGCTTTCTGGTCAGCTTTTCAAAGCGGATTCTATTTTCATCACTGCTTTACCTTCCCCAACAAGCCAAAGGGTCATAGGTCAGATACACACTCAGACAGAGGTAGACCAGAGGCCACAAACACAAGGGCTTAACCAAACCAGATTCGAACCCAAAGTGGACAGACTGGAAAGCACTCTACCTCAATGCCAACCAGCCTCCCCACCTACCACTAACCACCAAAGACTACCATACCACCATCCCAGCCCTATCCGTCATCTGTCATGACCAATGTCCCAGCATTTATCCGCCTCTTGTCTCGCTGTCTCCAGAACAATCCACCAATCTCCTGTGCAGCATGGTAGCATCCACAATCACCTGTAATGTATCCGGCATTTACCGGTAATCTATCCGACAACCTCGTTTGTCAGGATCAGCGTGCAGACCCGGTGACATCTCAACAGACGGGTCAGCCATCAACTATTCACTTCGCACGTATAGAACACCTGACCATTTTTTTTCTGTCAGTATGTGTGTGTGGTGTGTGCATTCCACGCAAGTTGTCTTAATTGAATGAGGGGTTAAGTAGCTGATACCTGATCCTTGACCTCTTTGGTCTCCCAGGCAGACAGCTGAAACTTTACATCTGTCTTAAAGATTACACTGTTATAATATATTCGACTAACTAAATCGGGGTGAAAGGTTTGTAGACAAGTCTGAAGTATCTCTTCCTCACCCTCTTCCGAGATTCTTTTAAGGATGAATAAATAATCTAAATACGAAATACCAAAATATGTTAACGTCCCAACCACTGAATGAAAAAAGAAAAGAAAAGAAAAGAAAAGAAAAGAAAAGAAAGAAAGAAAGAGAGAAAGAAAGAAAGAAAGAAAACAAAAGTCCATCGAAAAAGGGTTTTCATGAAAGTCTATGCGACAACCCACTTTCAAATTTTGTTATGAAGAAAAAGCTAAAACTAATCAAATGAATCAATAAAATAAGGGCACTGCGTGTAAGGAAGAATTCAGATGCCAGTGGAATTTTGTTACACAAGCAATTACTGTGTTATGTCTAGGCGTGACACGACCCCTCCCTCCTCTATCCCCACCCCACCCCCCGCGCGCACACACACACACACACAGACACTGTCAATCGAAGCATTCCCCTCCCTTTTAACGAGTCTCTCATGAATGTCTTTTAATGGAGACGAGTCAAATGCTAAAAATTAGTTCAGGAAAGTATGGGTATTTTATGTTCATCTGAACGTCTGACCTACTATTTTGACATCGGAGTGAAATGCCCCAGAAGGGTGCGCACACATTTCAACAGGTACAGTCAACGCTACAACCGGAAACGATGTGACATTATGTTAATATACATTATTCACTTTTATGACCATTGTTTTGTGAAATTATAATAGGCACAATCTTATTATAATTTACACATATATCACGCCTAAACGAATATTATCCATCAAGGAATTTCACTTACTTTTTGTTAGGCCTGATCGGTTCAGCGAACCCTCGTCAGACTTAGTTTAAAAAGTTCCAATTTTATTGATTAAATATGACTATCCGCCTCACGTAAATATGATTACCAGCCTCACGTAAATATGACTACCAGCCTCACCTAAATATGACTACCAGCCTCACCTAAATATGATTACTAGCCTCACCTAAATATGACTACCAGCCTCACGTAAATATGACTACCAGCCTCACCCAAATATGACTACCAGCCTCACGTAAATATGATTGCCAACCTCACGTAAATATGACTACCAGCCTCACGTAAATATGACTACCAGCCTCACGTAAATATGACTACCAGCCTCACGTAAATATGACTACCAGCCTCACATAAATATGACTGCCAGCCTCACGTAAATATGACTGCCAGCCTCACGTAAATATGACTACCAGCCTCACGTAAATATGACTGCCAGCCTCACCATATCAATTACATCTCACTACTTTCCTCTCATAATTGGTGTCGACCACTCGACGAGACCATGGAACTTCTACTGATTTAATGGCAAGGACACAACACCACTCGGTGATACCGGTTTTAAGCCAATACACACGGACACAGACAACGGATAACTATGCATAGTAAGACTTAATGAAAGCCATGATGAAAAAGCTGACGTGAACAGCACGGGGGCATTGCCACTACAAAAGCACAGGAAGACTGGGGTTGTTATTTCGCGAAGGCCACGGTTGGGGTGGTGGGGATGGAACATAATCAATTACCAGCTTGTCTCTGAACCTGCTGAATTACACAGCGCACCGTGCTATCAGGTAGGAAAAAAATGACCATCGTCTATAGACAATGAAGGCGAGGAGAAAAGGCGCTTTAAGACAATGGATGAGATCAATAAATCGATAAATGACCGTATACGGTGGTCTGCGTTTCTCCTCTAATCATACCTTGTCATCTGTTAATGGCAGATCAACAAGCCATGGCCCTCAGCTGGTACTCATTTGTCCCCTAAGTTGAGGAAACGTGCAGGCAAAAGGAAAGCGAGGAGAAGAAAGGGGGGGGGGGGGGGGGGGGAAAGGTGGTGGGGGGGGGGGGGGGGGGGGAGAGGAGGAGCATTTTTTTCTGTTTATGGTTATAGGTGTGCTCACCTGTCTTCTTTCCAGCATTACCTCAATTGATCAACAGTTTTATTATTGTAAGATCAAGTCTCTCAACTACAATACGCTGAGACACTTTTTTGTCCTCACCCACTCTGCAAATCCGTCCAATATTTTCTTCCTGGGTCTACCTGGTGCTCTTTTTCTCTCCAGCTTTCCTGTTGTGACTAGGAGCTCAAATTTCTCTTGCCTCATAAAATGTCCAATAAATGTTGGTTGTCTATTCCTAGTCTTTCTCACTGGTGTTCTTTTTGTGTTTGCCTCCTTCAAGACTGTCTCGTTTGTTTTCTTTGCTGCCTATGGAACTCTTTTAACATTCTTCTCCGTAACCACATTTCAGTTGCCTCAATCTTGTTCTCACTGCGTGTTGACTATCCACGCTTTGCATACATACAATATTATTGGTTCTACACAACAATGAAGAACTCTCCACCTGATGTTAATTAATCGATAGTCATTTGTTGTTAAGATTGCTTAGCATTTTCTTGATTGCTGTTTTAGCTTGGCCAATTCTTCTGGATATTTCTAATGTGCATCTGCTGTTTGGTAAGATGACTGTTCCCAGATATTTAATTTATCATCTAATCACGTTGCATACAAATTTTAAGCCAGTTTGCTATATATTCAGAAGCACTCTTCACTGGGGAGTTTGGAGGCCTGATCAGCACCACTTTGGCACAATATCGACGGAGATTTAGCAATAGGACACTCTTGGTATGTAAGTTGCAGCGAATACCTTAAACACCCGGTACTTAAAAGGTTAGCACCACATCTATGTCTCTGACCCAGATATACCCAGCAAAGTCTGGCTGCAAGCGATCTACCTGATCCCCACACAGACATTATACCCAAATTTGCTGCCCCCTCTATTTTCCGCCCAGTTTAACCCACACAATGAACAGCAGTACTTCTTCTATGCTATACAATTCTACCCTTGTACTAGGCCTACAACATCTTTTGTTAATGTGTTCTAAGTTTAGCCAATGGCTGGTTTAACAAGTACTGAAATAGTAGATGAGTTGTCTGAACAGTTAACGCTTTGATTTTTTTCTGAAAGCACAGACTGACCGAAAGCATTTGCACAGTCAATACTGCATCCGGCATGTACGAACAACTGAACATTCTCCTGGCAGTTCAATGTTACTGTAGAGAAAAGTAATATCTCAAAACTCGCTGTGCGCTAAACCATACGGTCGGTTCTTCCCGCAGACATCAGAATTTTCTTTTTAGTGTAACAGTAAGTGGTAATTTTCAATGAATCTTTGACAATCATGTGTCCCTTCTTCAAGCTCACGTGATTTGGATTTGATACATACAAGGCAAAGACAAACGAGGAAATATACAGGAAGATAAACAAAGAAATCAGGAATAGGTGCAGTGAAGCTAAGGAAGCTTGGCTGAAAACAAAATGCAAGAAATAGAAGACCAACACAAAACGGATCCTCAGGGTATGTACAGATGAATTGAAGAAATTGTCCACAGGAAAAATACATGCACATCAACTGGTTGCTTAAAATCGAAAGATGGTACGATTCTCATGGAAAAAGACAAAATTTTAGACAGATGGGGAGAGTACATTAAAACCTTTTTGAAGATGACAGAAACGCAGAACACATTATAAGAAAGAACTTTGAAGGACCACCCATAATGAAAGATGAAGTTAGAGCAGCACTGAAAAAGATGAAACCAGGAAAAGCCCCAGAACCAGACAACATCACCACAGAGATGATTGAAGCCCTGGAGGAATTTGGTACAGAAAAAATAACAATCCTTCTAAATGAAATTTACGATATTGGAAAAATCCTAAAGATATGTCAAAATCAATTTTCAATGCACTTCCAAAGAAGACAGGGGCTGTAGAATGCGAACTCCATCACACAATCAGTTTGATGAGTCATGTAACCGAGATCCTATTAAGAATAATCATGATGAGGACAAGGAATAGAATCAAAAGAGAAATAGCAGATGAACAGTGTGGATTTGCGGAAGGGAAAAGGAACTATTAATGCCATATACATCCTAAGACTATCATAGAGAGGTCAATCGAGGTGAACAAGGACTTATATTTATGCTTTGTTAACTATACCAAGGCTTTTGATCGGGTAAGACATGAAGAATTGATCAACCAACTAGAAAGACTCAATATTGATGGAAAAGATCTACGAATAATCATTAATATGTATTGGGAACAAACAGCTGCAATCAGAATAAAAAAAAAACGATATAAGCTCTTTCCAAAACATCGAAAGAGGAGTCAGACAGGGTTAGTTTGTCACCAGATCTGTTTTCACTTTACAGCCGAAAACATCACCAGAAACCTAGAGGAAGACCCTGGATTAAAGGTTGGGGGAAAAATGATAAACAACATTCGATACGCAGATGACACTGTGCTAATTGCAGAAAGTGAACGGGACCTACAAAACCTTGTGAATATACTTGAAATAGAAAGCAAAGGTAAGGGGTTGGAACTAAACAGCAGGAAGACTGAAGTCATGGTGATCAGTAAAAAACATGAAATCCCCTCATCAAATAACAGCAAACGGCACAACCTTGAGACAGGCTGATAAGTTTAAATACCTGGGAACGATCATTTCACCAGACGGATGCACATCAGAAATAGCCAGCAGAATCGGCCAAGCAAAAACAACATTCAAGAAGATGGAAAGCATTCTTACCAACAAATGCCTATCAATTAACATCAGGAAGAGAGTTCTTGAATGTTATATAGAACCAATACTGTTGTACGGTTGCGAGGCGTGGACAGTCAACAAGCAAAGCCAGAACAAGATTGAGGCAGCCGAGATGTGGTTTCTAAGGAGGATGTTTAGAGTTCCATGGACATCAAAGAAAACAAACGAGAGTCTTGAGGGAGGCAGACACAAGTAGATCATTCATAACGAAGATTAGGAAAAGGCAGGCAACATTTAGTATGCCATTTTATGAGGAAAGGGAATTGGAACACCTGGTCACAACGGGAAAGCTGGAGGGAAGGAGAGCACCGGGTAGACCCAGGGAGAAGATACTAGACAGACTTGCAGAGTGGCTGAAGACAAGGGAGGATGGAAGAGATGCTTGAGGCAACAAGAGATAGAGACAGATGCAAGTCCATAATCGCCAACGCCATGCGGCAAGGCACCTGATGATGATGATGATGACATGCCCGTCCATTAACGGACAAAAATTCTTATTTGTTTCCACTGACCAACCATTATCTATCCAAAACTTAGCCATGTACACTGAAATAACCATGTACACTAAAATACTTTTCTTTCTTTGACTGTTATGCGTCAATCTAGATTTTAAGTTTGGTTAAAAGTTTATTTCCACAGTCGATAAAATCGTTTCTGATAGTTCATCATCATCATCATTATTATTCTTAATTATTATTATTATCATCATTATTATTATTATTATTATTTTGTTATTATTATTATGATAAATTCTTGTAGTATAGGACTAGTCACTTGGACACACTACACATTGCACACATGCATTTTAGCAGAGTAAAAAGAACTCAAGCTGACCACAATCCACTATGTTACTGAACAGTCTGCTGCATCTTCGATGGATGTGTATGCTGGATGTTTTCATAAGCCAGTCACTGACATGATTTACAGAGTTTAACGTTTTGCATGCGTATATACACACACGAAGGCGGTTTGGGCACTAGAATCTCTGCATGCATAATTATTGTCCTGGGAGATGGGAAAGAGGCAGAGGTGTCTCGGTGGATCGAATCCAGAACCTTCCGAGTGGAAGTTCGACGATTATTCACTTGACCCGCACCCATATATTCCCGATATATCTTGTGTTCTTTGTAGCTGTAGTACAGAAAACAAACAACAAAAACAAAAACAAAAACAAACAAACAAACAAACAAAAAGCAACGAACTTTCCACACTGTCTAGCCAAGTTCCGAGAGAAAAACGACCCCCCCCCCAAAAAAAAAAAAAAAAAAAAAAAAAGGGGGGGGGGGGGGGGGGGGTGGAGGAAAAAAAAAGGGAGAAAGATCAAAACCATTCTATATATTTGCAGGGCTGCGTATTCAATTCCATCTTATAATACATTTCCTATAGCTATGTGACAGCGAATGAAAACATTCAACCCATGTCTGATACGGAATAATGAATTCAGCGACGTTTTATCAATGAAGAGCATGACGTTGAAAAAACATATTATCATCTCAGTATTCAATATTCACCACCACCAACTTCTGTCATTTGTAAATATTCATGAGCCCCCTTTACATAATACTGATCTGTTATCGTCAGGAAGCAGCGAGCTAGTGGTCTTGAGTCTGAAATGAGAAGAGCAGATTTATGATGGAATGAGATAGATCGATAGAAAACGGACAGTTCTTTTCCTCATCACGACCTGTCATCAGCTAGGAGTAAAGTCAAACATTTTGGGACCTCCTGATGGAACAAAAAACATGTAGAGCCATCCATCCTTAAAGCTGCTAGAGACACTACAGTCTCCTCCCCCCAAAAACAACAACAACAACAACAACTCATGCAGCACTGCCTCCTTCGTCCTCTACATACATTCTCCTTTATCCCGACTCAAATGTGTACCCAGTCCCCCCCCCCCCCCCCCTCTCTTTCTCTCTCTCATAAACTGATGCCACTTTCAGTTCTCTCACTACCCATCACAGCTGACAGCTAATACACTACGACCAGAACGAATTACCCTGCCTCCATCGTCCCAGACTAACAGAATAAACAATATTACTCGTAAACCATCCTTCAATCGAACGAATCACAGACTTGTCTACCATGTTCCCAGGCCAAAAGCCCATGTAAAGAAGTCGTTTTATTTTTACAATAAAAGCCAACCAAACAAAGGTAAAAGTAGTCCCATAACTCTAAGATTATGTAGGACAGTGAGGTGGCAGAGACCTCATTAGTCGGGTCAGCTTGTCTGGCGGTGTGTCCCATTTCTCTTCCTTGCTATTTAAGGCATACTCGTCCCAACTTCGAGCAGGGACATGCATCCATTCACAGCTGGCTGGACTGCTGGCACACAGTTTTCTCGAGTCACTGACTTAGGGCTACACTGTAACCATTATTGGTCGGCAAGGCTATCAGCACAGAATAAACTGAATCGAACTCAACCTAATCTGTACACTTGAGAGTTGTGGGATGGTATACATTAAGTACTCATAGTCTGCTGACTGGTTTCCAACCAGGCTACCTACCACCAAACCAGTCAGCAGACTATGAGTACTTAATGTATACCATCCCACAACTCTCAAGGACCATACTCTGTAGGGATGCTACATCACATTGATCAGTGAGTGGTGTAGCAGCCAACCCGATTTCTATGGGTCGCTTGCCAGCCTGCTTACCATTAAACCAGTCAGCACACCACTACCTACCTACCTACCTACCTACCTACCAACCACCAAACCAGTCAATACACTACCAGCCTATCCACACACTACTAGCCCACTGACCACAAATCTGTTGACACACTGTAACACTACCAGCCTACTGACCACAGATCTGCTGACACACTGTAACACTACCAGCCTACTGACCATCAAATCTGTTGACACACTGTAACACTACCAGCCTACTGACCACAAATCTGTTGACACTGTAACACTACCAGCCTACTGACCACACATCTGTTGACACACTGTAACACTACCAACCTACTGACCACACATCTGTTAACATACTGTAACACTAACAGCCTACTGACCACAAATCTGTTGGCACACTGTAACACCACCAGCCTACTGACCACACATCTGTTGACACTGTAACACTACCAGCCTACTGACCACACATGTTGACACTGTAACACTACCAGCCTATTGACCATCAAATCTGTTGACACACTGTAACACTACCAGCCTACTGACCACAAATCTGTTGACATACTGTAACACTACCAGCCTACTGACCACAAATCTGTTGACATACTGTAACACTACCAACCTACTGACCACAAATCTGTTGACACACTGTAACACTACCAACCTACTGACCACACATCTGTTAACACACTGTAACACTACCAACCTACTGACCACAAATCTGTTAACATACTGTAACACTACCAACCTACTGACCACAAATCTGTTGACACACTGTAACACTACCAACCTACTGACCACAAATCTGTTAACATACTGTAACACTACCAACCTACTGACCACACATCTGCTGGCACACTGTAACACTACCAGCCTGCTGACCAGACATCTGTTGACACACTGTAACACTACCAGCCTACTGACCACACATCTGTTGACACACTGTAACACCACCAGCCTACTGACCACACATCTGTTGACACACTGTAACACTACCAGCCTACTGACCACAAATCTGTTGACACACTGTAACACTACCAACCTACTGACCACACATCTGTTGACACACTGTAACACTACCAGCCTACTGACCACACATCTGTTGACACACTGTAACACTACCAGCCTACTGACCACACATCTGTTGACATACTGTAACACTACCAGCCTACTGACCACACATCTGTTGACACACTGTAACACTACCGTCCTACTGACCAGACATCTGTTGACACACTGTAACACTACCAACCTACTGACCACACATCTGTTGACACACTGTAACACTACCAGCCTATTGACCATCAAATCTGTTGACACTATAACACTACCAGCCTACTGACCACAAATCTGTTGATAGACTGTAACACTACCAACCTACAGGCCACCAATTTTGCCAACAAACCACCAGCCTACCTCCCATCAAACCAGTCAAAACATTACCATACCACCTTCCCAGCTAAATCCGTCAACTGTCACGACCAATGTCCCAACATTTATCCACTTCTTGTCTCTCTGTCCCCGGCACGATCTCCCAATCTCCTGTGCCGCCAGATCGCGCTTACACTCACCTGTAATGTATCCGGCATTTACCTGTAATCTATCCGACAACCTCGTTTGTCAGGATCAGCGCGCAGACCCGGTGTCACCTCAACAGACGGATCAGCCATCAACGTTTCACTCAGTACGTGAGGTAGATCCGACCATTCCCCCCCACCCACCCCACCCCGCATTCCACGCAAGCAATCTTAATTGAATGGAGGGTTAAACAGCTGATACTAGATCCCAAATCTCTCATCATCCTTCTGGTAGGCCGTCCGAATTTTGAGACCTTTTTTTGGAGGTAGGGATGTTGCGAGTTGTCCTTTTTGTTTCTTCTTTTTTTTTTAACAACAAAGTAGTTTAGGTGCTGATACTCTAGATAAATCTTGAAAAATCACCACAGCCAGCCACCGCCTCCCCTCCCTCCACACATAACCTGATGTAGGCCTACATGTTGTAATACTTCGTAACTGTGTGGACTTAAGTGCAAAAATAATTAAACCGCTGATCTCTTTACACATCGTTGTCATCAACATGCTCTAAAAATCTTTGCAATCAGGAAAAAGAAAATTCTGCTAAGTGGTAACCAATGGCCGAATGGGCTGAAGTTTCCACTCTCACTCATCAAGAAACTGATCTGTAGAAACTTCGATATTTTTCGGTAATACTACAAGGATGTTTCATAGCTCCTATCGTTTATGGCCTGTTGTCCATCGGTACCGTGGTCTTTTAGATATGAGAGAGAGAGAGAGAGAGAGAGAGAGAGAGAGAGAGAGAGAGAGAGAGAGAGAGAGAGAGAGAGAGAGAGAAGATAAGCACCGTCAACTTTCTTCGGGGCTAGCATTATTTCTCTTTGCTTAACCTTCCCTAACCCAAACCAGCTGGGTGGACCGTAAGCGAACGCATGTTTTTGCTCGAACCAGACTCGAACCTTTTTCGAATCAGATCCAAAGGCGTAGAGCTCAGCTTCTGTGCCATCCAAGAGACATGACATAGACTGAGTCGTATTTGTCTGGTGTGTATGCACACATGTGTGTGAACTTTATCTCCGTTATAGGATTGTACTAGGGAAAAGATGCACGTTAAAGATCTTGCAAGTGATGTCAGTGTCCGGTGGCACATGGACACATGGAAACGCCCAACGTGAAGCCCACCAAAGAGGGAGTATGTAGACTATGCAGCTTCGTAGCACCTGCACAGTGTGAACAAAATAACGTGTATACAGGCTTCCCAAAAGAGTGGGAATGATACAAAAACAAAACAAAATTGGCGTGATAAGTTTCTCAAATTTTGTTAGAAATTCAAACATATGAAACGTATGCATGTATGTAAATGAATACGTGCATGTAACTAGTCTCTCTCTCTCTCTCTCCCCGTGTGTGTGTGTGTGTGTGTGTGTGGTGTGTGTGTGTGTGTGTGTGTGTGTGTGAGCTGTGTTTGTGTGAGTGTGTGTGTGTGAGTGTGTGTGTGTGTGTGTGTGTGTGTGTGTGTGTGTGTGTGGTGTGTGGGGTGTGTGTGTGTGAGTGTGTGTGTATGTGTGCCTCTGTGTGTGTGTATGTGTGTCTGTGTCTGTGTATTTGATCGTTCTATATTGATAAAGCCGAACTAATGGTATTGAACTGGTATACAATCTTACAAACAGTCTTGAACATGAGCTCTCTCGTTCGTTCGCTTGCAAGCAGTCTTTGGTTCACAAAGGAGAGAGAAGAGAGAGAGAGAGAGAGAGGAGAGAGAGAGAGAGAGAGAGAGAGAGAGAGAGAGAGAGAGAGAGAGCATGCGCGAGAGAAAGAGAGGGAGGGAGAGAGAGAGAAAGAGAGCGCGTGCGCACGAGAAAGAGAGACAGACAGACAGACAAACAGACAGAAAGATAGACAGAGGAGAGATAACTAAAACACAGACAGACAGACAGAGGAGAGAGAACAAAAACACAACAGTCTCTCCATTTTTACAAAACAAATAATTTATTGACATCTCTTCATATCACCCCACAGACATATCGCCAGAACGGCGGAGCAGCAAACTGGAAAATCCACAACAAGCATACGTCCACAGTTAGAATGTTTCGTTACCGCCACACACGGCAGTTTGTACACCTCAGTCAAGATTTCCTTCTGATAACCCCACCACTTCATCACCACTGACGCAACAATATTTTTTCGTGTCTGGGTCAAGTTTCCCCATACACGCTCTTCCGCACCCCTCATCTTTTTTTCGTTAGAATTCTTATAACATCCAGAATGACAAGTTTACAGACCTTTCCTCTCTTGACACTAAGTTCACAGACCTTAACTTGCAGTGCCGCTCCTCTCATCATCTGCTTTAACGTTAAGTCTGTGGTGGCAGTTAAGTTTTTCTTGTAACTAACCACCTCTTCATTTTTTAACGGTGCAAAGTCTGAAGGCATGGTTTTTTTTTTAAGCCTTTTCGCACTAAAAACAATTTCTATGTACTCCTCAGCTTCCTCGTCCAGTCTTGTTACGGCACTAAAACTCATACCTCGTGCAAGGTTTCTTTACGCAACTTCAATCCCTTTTATCGGTTACTTGACAGAATGTCTGTTGCCAATGCTAAGACTGTCTGTAGACATTAATCCAGTTTTCATACTTTCACTCGCCTTAATTTCACTGACACTAGTGCCTTAATTTCACTGACAATGGTTTTAAGACTCTACTCAAGTTTCCTTTTATTCCCCTTGCTTTCATTCTTTCCTTTTTACAATGAACTTCAGCAATACCTTCAAGATCATTCATTACCTCAGTCCCGATTTCTAGGTGTACATGTATTCTATCATGTTACCTGCGTTAGTTTCATCATTAAGCAGCCAAAAAAGTTTCCTCTTTTACATGTTGACACTTCCTCCCAATCCAGTGGGCTAGGACGGGCCAAAAGGAAACCTCATCAAGGATCGAACAGTCAGCGGTGATCAGGGCTACGGGCCATCCTCAAACATATATACGTCGTGATGGGCTTTCAGAAATTTGGGAACGTAATACACTTTCAACACAAAATCGCCCCATGGGACTATGGTCCGTTGAAACGAAACAAAGAGGACACAGACCAAAACTACCCCAAAAGCCAGTTTTTGTCCCAGTTCAAAAGTGGAGGGGTGGGTGGGGTGGGGTGGGGATGGGGGGTCAGAGCAGGAATATGCCTTTCAAACTGAACCAGGCTTTCTGATCACGGCAGACCACAGCGTGTTACAATGTGACCCATCCAATCAAAATGATCAATCTCGGAAATAATACAGATTGGATTTATATTCATTCTGGAAACAACTGTAACTTTAAGGTAGTCCAGTGATGATAAGAAGAAGAAGAAGAAGAGAAGAAGGGAAAACGTATCATCTGCAGCATTACAAAAGTACCATATGGAATCAACGATATGATGATGCCAGGTAGTAGTTTATTTTCAACGCCATAATCGGATTTTTTTTCAAAATAATTTTTTGCAATTTGTACACGTTTTCAAGCGAAATTTGCATCATACAAAAGTTAAACGATTTCTGTCTCTCAGTAAATTTATAGCAAAAACAATGATTTTCAACTCGACTTCAGTCTGCAAAACATCAAACCATCCTTTAAAACCGCTCCATTGGGACAGACTGTAAACAGAAATAAATGTTTGAACCATTCCACGAGAAATCATCAGAAGAAAGATGTGATGTAAATGAGAATGAATTGTAAAAACAAAAATGAATGAACAATAAAAAAAAAAAAAAAGCAAAAATTGGGGGAGGGAAGGATGAGTGAAAAAGTAAATCAAAGTTATAAACCAGCAGGCAGAATTTCCTCTACGGTCAAAGATAAACATACAACTGAATTTCCACGATTCAAACAGACTGACTGCAGGCAGTCCTACTACACGTGGACTGTTGTGTACAATAGAAATTTATACACTTGCATACTTACATGCTGTATACATGATAGACAATACATCGCATGTGTGGTCATCCTACAAGGTATATAACCACGCGACTTGGACAGTAAATCCGTACAGACTGTATACAAATGTATACCAATAAATAATCTAAAAACACCCCAATAAAATATGTACAACACTTCCAGAAACAACTACACCTGGGATCAATTCACAGAAATCAAGTGCCGCTCAAGGTTATTTTCCAACCCCATTACACTGATCATCAGTTCTTAACAATACAGAACTACTTTTCATCCTTCCAGCGACTGTGTTTATGCACACAGACTCATGGAAGAGAAGACAACAGGGGCAGCATGGTACTGGTAGACAGGTACATGTATACCTTCACTACTGGTAGTCCACAAAGAACAAATCTTCTGATGATACCTTCTGACAGATTGCTTTTGAAAAATCACAGTATAAACTATACACTTGTTTCAGCCACTGTCACACACACATATCATGATATTGCACATATATTATGACATGCTGGACTCAATCCCCCATCTTCCAACTACAAAATAATATGTGCGGGCTTATTCTGTACACAATATAGCACAAGTTATAAATATATACACCCAAATTTGCCTCAACTTTCACGAAAACCAAAAAAGGAAAAAACATGCATTCATGACTGACATATTCATAGAATTGTACAGCCTCTTCAAATAGCATGTCAAGCTGAATGACCACAAAACATGGAGTCACACAGTCTAATAAGTCTGATGCAGGGGGTGAACATCATGAACTCACATCTTGCTGACACAGCCGCTATCTACTGCCTTCACAAACTTATAAGATCCTTCTGAAAACCACCTACTAGTAACACTCAATTAACATAGAACACTGATAACTGTATTATCTGTAACCAATGCTACAGTCTCTTTTTTTTTTATTATAATTATATGGACTGGATCAATGACAGGGATTAGTAATGCAGAACATTATCTTAGATTACTCTGTTCAATTGCTTTCATGCTCTTGACCATTTATCTGTGTGGGCAATCCATAGGCAACATAACAGCTTCTCATGAACTTCACATTCACTGAGAAGAGAATGTTTAAATCATCGCCAAGACAATATTTGTGCTCACAATCATGTAAATATGTATCTGTTTGAAAGCAGGGAAGTTCAGTGTTCAATTCACTTTTTTTTCAACAAAAGTACAATCTCGACATATAAGCCTCAGCATTTTCATTTTCCCCTCTCAATTCAGCTTAGCCTCTGTTTCTTTGTTGTTAATTTGTTTTTTGTTTGTTCATCTATCTGAATTGCTCGTATGTTGTGTTGCTGGTGTGGCTGAGAGGTCTGTCTGGAACCAGTTCAAAGGCAGCTCAAAAACGACAGCACAAAACGAATGGTACATATCAACATGAACAATCATGCCATTTCCAAAAAATGACAAAGTAAGTCTACATCAAATATATTCGTAATTCTACCTCAGTAATATCCAAATGCAAAATGGCTATCAACGTCAGTAAAAATACAAAGACAGTTTCCACTAAATAAATGTTTCTTACTGTCGAGTCTGAAATGGGATGGAGCTACAAATCCAATAAACATACATGTATCACAAATTTCACTTACAGAATCCTAAGGGAAAGTATACCAGTGTAAAATGTGGACTTTTTTTAATGCAGGAACAACACACTGACATCAACGTGAAAAAATAACTAATGCTGAACAGAATGGCCATAAAGTTGCCCAGGATACCTGATATAACTTTTGCTTTAGAAGAAACAAAGGAAAGAAGTACAGCAAAATAGATGTCCACACAGATGAAATTTTCAATTCTGACGATTGTTAAGCCGTTTAGAACTCCAAAATGATGTGTACAAACACTCAGCAAGAAAATGTGCTGAGCTGATTTCATATGAAACAGACTTATTGATGTATATATGCAGGATATACACACATCAAGTCAGCCTAAGTCATTCTAGATGTGATTTGATCTTTCTGCAAACTACCCATACACACTGGCTAGCACTGTGAAGGCAAGTCTGAAGAATATCTGGATTTGTGAAGTCCTCACTTCATACGATGTTACAAATACAATTGTTAATTTCCTGATTAAAACATGGCAACTGACACACTAAAAGACACACACACACACACACACACACACACACACACACAAAACACATACACAAACACACACACAATCAACGAACAGCAGTGATGATCAAATGATGTTGTGTTAACCTCTTCACACTATATACACTCAACATTTTCAACAAAAGACAAATTTCATAAAGTACCAAAGTAATAACAGCAAGTCAGAAAACTTCTCTCACTGAGGACAAACAGAAGCAAAATGAAAAGCAACAAAAACAAAGACATCACGTATCTTTGGTGTGATCATCGGGGACTGGTTAACACAGATTTCATCACTGATATCAGCACTTTCTGGGACACTGCATTACAACCCACTTCAACTGTAATATAGCAACTCCTGAATTGTATATATCATGATCTCAACTAAACTCAACCAGATTCAGTAGGGCCTCAGCTAAGTTCACCTGTAATCATCAATAAAAGAATATGACAGTCAAAAACCACCATGCCCAAACTTTATATTCATTTTTCTTTCTCACGGATGAAATACACTATCTTCAAAAAGTTCATCATTTTAGCTCAACCACAAAGAGTTTATCTCAAGTACACGATATTTTGGCTGGTCTGTCTATTCTGCCACCATGTTTTGAGAAGCTGGGAAATCAAAGTAAAATTTTCATGAAGGAAGAAAACTGCAATTCCAATCATCTCCGGATCTGAGTGAAAAGAGTTAAGAAAACAGTCCACTTTAATTTGTCATAAAAGTCACAAGCTTGTGTAAAGAAACCAAACTTGAGGATAAGGAGCTGAGTCTGGGACATCGCCACTGGCAGTGCAGATAAAAAAAAAGTACAGGATATGTACATGCACATCTTGTTCAGATACAGCCAAGTAATTGTCCATGCGAAAAGTATGCTATCATACTGAGTACAACCATGGATCATACGCTATTTTCAGGAAGGGCTGTGGAGGAACACACTGTAGAAAACCACAGATGCTTTTATGACCAGATGTACTGCAGATAGGGTCAAAGCTTGTCCAGTGCATTCTGAAGCCGAGCTCAGTATCAGTAACGTGAGTGATAAAACGCGTGTATTGGAGCACACGGCACAAGCAGTGGTTATAGTATCACTAGCAACAGAGGTAGAGCATCACGTCCTGGATACTGGAAGTCTTGAACTCAGGGCAGATGACCAGCCAAATAGATAAATTCCAAGGGACCTATATATGTCAAACAATTCATTTGACAAATAGAATCCCTGAAACTTTTATGCTAGCGAACTTATTTGCCAAATACTGTTTCCAAGGAACCTTTATGCCGAGGAATTACTTAGCCAAACAGCTTCATTAAGTTTTATGCCACAAAAATATTTTGCCAAATTATCTTCCATGCTGGAACTATTTCACCAAATGAGCAGTTTCCACAGATATTTATGCCATGGATCTAATTTACCAAACAGGCATTTATACTAAGAAACCAATTTGCCAAATGGGCAGTTTCTCTGGAACATATATATGTCAAGGAATTAATGAAGCATATCGAAACTGTCACATTCATGACAACCACATCCACACCACTCGGCTTTTATATGAAGCCAGCTGACAGCATTCACGTCTGAGAAACATATGCTTCAATGTCTATGATAAGCCACACACAAAACAAGCGCAAGATGACGAAATGTTTGTGCCAAGTTTTGACAAGTCTGTATATCAAAACAAAACAGCAAGCTCCAGTTCGACTGGGAAACACAATGAACTACGTTGTCACAAAAATAGTTTGCTTGTTCGACGACTACACACATCACTACCATCAGTGTTTAATCGTATTGTCACAGAAACATCACCTTGGTTAAATGGTTAAACCAAGGACACAGTCATTAACTTGATCTTTACAGGAATCAATAATGCATTGTCTCCAACTCTCCATACCTAATGCAGTCCCGTTGAACACAGTGGCAGCAGAATGCTAGTTGGTGGATAAGGTGGGTGTTGCATGTGGTCATACCGTGGTGACAGACAGCAAAGGGTTATAGGCCTTGCCCTCTGGGATACGACTACCATGCGCTGTGATCTCCTGCACAGTGACGAAATTGTCCAGCACCTTCTTGCTTTTGTGCTTGTTCATCTTGCGATGACTGAGTTCCACAATGTTCATCTCTTTTTTCTCCTCCCCTTCCTTCAGTGTCTCCATCTTCTGCTTCATTATCGTCTCCTTACGTCGCTTGTAGTCCTTGGCCTTCTCCAGGTGACGCTTCCGTTCTTCTTTGGACCAGTAACGGCCGGTCTTCAGTTCGCTCATGGCGTCGTCGTCTGTTGTCATACCACTGCGTTCTTCTGTGATCTTCTTGGCGCGTTCCTTCAGGATCTTGCTACGTACGGGTCGTCTGGTGATGTAGCGTGTTCCGTCAGGCCGACGTTTGACCACCCACTCCATCTGGCCGCTGTCTGACGGTGCTGTGTTGCTGGGACTCTGCTGTTTGCCCTCCTCCACAGACAGGCCTGTGGAACTGTGGGGCAGAAGGCCGGCAGGAGGGGAGGAAGGAGTGGTCTTCCCCAATCTCAGACGTTTCTGCTGCTCCAGCTGCTGCTGGAAGAGCTTCTGCTGCACGGCGATGGTGTGCTGCAGGTTGGCGTGGTTGGTGTACATGACATCTGCGGAGCGCATGTACAGGTCCTGTAGGGATTCCGCCTGACCCGACAGCCCTGCAGCCATGAGGTTTTCCGCCACACCCTGACGGGCCACCCTCACTCCCTGGCCCGACTCCTCACTGGAGCTGCCCCTAGCCTTGCCCGTGGGGGTCTGAGTCTGTTTCTCCGTGTCCGAGGAGGACTGGGGCAAGGCAGTGGGCGCCAGACACAACATGGAGTTCTTGAAGCCTTTCTCACTCTCGTCACTGGCCACGTTGAGCTCCAGGGTGAGTGGCGTGGAGCGACAGCTCTCACCGCCCGTGTTGTAGGCACTGGTGGTCGACTGGTCCTTGTCCCGCTCACAACGACTGCTGGACGTGCCAGTGCCAGACGACAAGCTGGGGACCGCGTGACTGTTGTTAGTGCCAGTGGTGGCAGCATTCGAGGCCAGAGTCATGCGACGCTGTTGGGACCACAAGTCAAACTGTTCCAGGGCCTGCATGTGTTTGATGCAATCCAGACGGGTGCCCATGCGGGGCACGATGCGTGGACTGCGCTGAGTGTCCATGGCCTTCAGTCCGCTGTGACCATTGGTGGCCATGGGCACGTCGTACAACGGCAGCTGCTGGGTGAAGAGGCGCTGTTGTTCCTTCAGGAGATGGGACTCCACAATCTCCTGGCACTCCACTTGGATCTCCTCCATCTCCTTGTTCAGCTGAGCCAGCTCCCTCTCCAGGCTTCCCTCCGAGTCCTTCCGAGTCAACTGAGCTCCCTCGTGTAGACGTTCCGCACCGCTGCCCGCACAGCGGTCTTCCAGCATGTGTCGGAACTTGTCGCAGTCCTCGCTGGGGATGTCCTGCACGTGCTGACCGCCAAAGTCCGGATCTGTAGAGGTGACCGACTCGTTGCTGTAGTGGTGGGCACTGCCACTGAAGCCTCGCATCATGGCCAGGTTGGAACGAAGTTTGGAGCCAGGGGCCGGCAGACTGTCGAACATCTCCTGTAACACAAACAGCACACGTGGGAATAAGTGCGGGTGTGACGACTTCTGCTGATCAGCGTTACTCACTGCTCAACATCCCACCAACTCCCTTATCCAACCTCCACTCCCTTCCCCATAAAAAAACACAACTTTGAATGAAAAAAATCTAAACAAACCCTTCCACTCGCTTTATTTGTCATAGATATCTGTAACCACAGACACAGTAAACAGAGGGTGAGCTTAAACAGACATCGACAAAAGAACTGAGCAAGAGAGAGAGAGAGAGAGAGAGAGAGAGAGAGAGAGAGAGAGAGAGAGAGAGAGAGAGAGAGAGAGAGAGAGAGAGAGAGAGACAGACATGTTCAATTTCATACTGCTTATAGCCCAGCCGACTGCTACAGCCATATCAGGGCTTACACCACGTTAAAAACGACACCCAGGTTAAAATAAAAAAACCATTAAAAACCATGCTCACCGTTATGTGAGAGAGAGAGAGAGAGAGAGAGAGAGAGAGAGAGAGAGAGAGAGAGAGAAGAGAGAGAGAGAGAGAGAGGAGAGGAGAGAGAGAGCAGACAGAGAAGGGGGAGTGGAGAGGCGAAAACGGAAAACGACATGCAGACAGGCATTACAGCCAGGTATCAATTCAGACAACCAACCAACCGACCTAAACCAAGGCAGCATGTTGACAAAGAACGGTCACACCTACAAAACCAAGCCCTCCTCCTCCTCATTCACCAACCACGTCCACACCAGTCACGATGACCCAACACAGAAGACCAGACCAAGATGTGGACTGCCAGCAGCAAGCCCCCCCCCTCTCCATCCACCCCCACCACCAATCATCTCCCACTGTGATTTTACCTACCAGGGAAACTGGGCTATGTCAGGCTTAATTTCACAGGAGGCTACCACATGCAGGAACGGGGAAACAGCAAAATTTCTCTGACAAATTCCTCTTTCTAGGCTGCAAATCTCTCGCGAAAAGCTTTCCTCTGGAAATTTTTTTTTTAAGATTTAAGGGATAATACGTTATCGTAAGCATCCGTTTTGTGAACGCGTAACGAGTTATGCAGTAAGTCGTTCTATGCTTAAAGTGGGATATCATCGGAGTGGCGAGACAGTTATTCGCTGAGGTATACCTTACTAACACCAAATACTGATAAATATAACATTACTCAATTGTAATATAACTCAATCTCCTGGTCTCTGAATTCGTTTCAACCAAATGGAGTACTAAATCAAACTGCACACAAAGTCTGGGGTCAGTTTATTCCTTTTTGAAGCGAGTAAGCCTCATGTGGATTAGTTATGCCTGAAGACTAAAATCCCACGCTTGTTCCGACATCTGTTACGATTTTTACAGAGAAAATTCGATTTATTCCCTTCTGGATCTAGTCACTCGCCACGTAAGTTTGTCTAGCCCTCAACTCCAGCTCGTCTCGCTGCATGGCAAAGCAAGGCAAGGCAAGGCAGGTAACTGTAGTAAGAGTCATGGCAAGGCAAGGCAAGGCAAGGCAGGTAATTGTTGTAAGACTAATTGCAGGGCCTGTTGGAGGATACTGTCAGACCGTATCATGACGGCAAGGGACGTGTGGGAGAGTGCCAAAAACAATCGTGCCAAAAACGATCGTGCCAAAAGCTGCCTTGCTTCCACTGTCAAGAACAGCCTGGTTTCAATCTGCCAGTGGTGCGTGACCTTGTTGCAGTTTTCCCCCTTTATTCTTGGTGTTATCTTTCATACTTTTGAGTTGTTCAGGCTTATTTTCATACTCTGGAGTTGCTAAGGGTGTTTCTTTCTTTCCATTCTTTTTTTTTTGCGGGTGGTTTCCTCTGTATTTGCAAAGGACAGTGATCTTTTATATAATGTTTTCAACTCTGTGATTGACAGGAAAATGATCTCATTAAAACCCTCCTTTTCTTTTCTTTTTATACATTGTCTTGACATAATCTTAAGCAATCCGTGATACAGCGTAAACAAGGTCAAATTCAACTTGAAAGCATTCCCTCTGTTACGTATCAACGCGCGTTCTAAGATTCAGTAAACCATGCAATCGATCTGAGGCGTAATCTACATCAGGTATGTCTAACCTCCGGAACAAATATAAAGTACAGCAAAACAGATTTTGGCTCACCTTCGCATTTTACCTGGAACGTGCATTAAACGTAATGGATAACGGAACACAAATCTGATTTTTAAGCGTCTTTTTTATATCCTAGGTCGAGTGACGTAAAAAGACACAATACACTGCACCGTCTCAGCACTTAATTACACATCTCGACTATTCACAAAAATACAACAACAACAACAACCAAAACAACAAAAAACCCCAGAAAAAAACGGACATTGGCAGACTTGATACCACGCCATCTCTGCACTTGTGTCTTGAGCAAGGAACACCACAATTACCAGACTAGACAGGAAAAGCTCTGCCACCCATCAGCAACAACAGAAGCGACAGCTTATCAGATCTGAGACTGACGCCTTCCAACAAACTGTCACCTTATCTCCACGCCTGAAGAACCATGCAAATCAAGTCAACATGACCGGATGGCATGGCCATGAGCTGACACTGCAGGTTTCATATTTTGGCCGAGTGGTGGACGCTTGCGATTATGGTCTGGTTAGCGTAGCCCACCCCTCATGTCTACCCCCCCCCCACACACTTCTATACCTAAGTAAGTATGGTGTCAATATTCGAATCCCCATTGAGGATTGCGGGTGATAATGACAGGACAGGACCCAGCCCTCTTGCGCCGCCCCTTCCCCTTTCAGCCCTTTATCTTAATTTACGTCTTGCATCAGGTCTTAATAAATAGGTCGCACACGGGTTGGCTCTCGTCCTGCTGGGCTGCACGTGCGAAAAAGTGTGCCCAGGGAAATCAGCTGCCCCACGCTGGAATGTCTGCATAATCCTCACTGTATGATCTCCACACACGCTATCGAGGCATCAGCCGTTAACACGCATGCATGCACGCAAGGACCACCATGTCTGTTCTGCATGTAAAGTACAGGCGTGCTTAGAAGTAGAAAACTGTGTACTTTGCCTGTTAACTAACATTTCCAAGTATAAACTATACAGATATACACACGAGTGTGTTCTAGTTTTAATTAACCCTTTTACTTCCGCACCCTGTCCACCAGCATCCTGCATTGTGAAGCATGCTAGCAAATCAAAATCTTAACTCCTCGACTTACTCACCCTATCCACCAGCTTTCTGCAGGAAGCTGGTGGATAGGATGAGGGAGTCAAAGGGTTAAGTTTCTGCAGTTGGTAGATAGGGTGCGGGAGTCAAAGAGTTAAATGACGTTCATGTTAACTTTCAAGCTCACAAGCTGTTGCTGAGGCGGATTTACTACAATCCATATTCTAAGACTTAACCGCAGTACTACAATCCATATTCTAAGACTTAACCGCAGTAAGTCGAGCAGACTGTGACGTTACAAAACTCCGAATTTCTTGGGATATTTTTCGGGCAGGAGTTTTAAAACAGATTTTCTTACAGGGTCATCCTCTCGCTGTTCTTTTCAAACCTGTTCATAATCCCTAGTTCATTTCTGATCCCTTCACTTGCCTCTTTTCAAACGTGAGACCTCGATAAACTTTTGAATAGCAAGACTCAATTTACATGGCAAGACGCACTTTACAGAATACACAGCGGTAAACGTGTTAAGTATTTAAATGTCACAAAACTGATAGCAGTGCAGGCCAAACAGTCGATCAGTCAATTAGTCACTGAGAGAAACCAATAAACAGATTACGAATCGGAAATTTCAGTCACTCAAACAGATCCATTGAATACGAATACCATTACGATGTCATTACCATATGATAATGAAAGTATCGAGTAGGGATCCATAGATACGAGGGAGTATACAGCTGATCTACTCCATTCTACATCCATTTCTCTTCCATCCTATATCCATTTCCCTTCCATCCTATATCCATTTCCCCTCCATCCTATATCTATTTCCCCACCATCCTATATCCATTTCCCCTCCATCCTATATCTATTTCCCCACCATTCTATATCCATCTCCCCTCCATCCTATATCTATTTCCCCTCCATCCTATATCCATTTCCCCTCCATCCTATATCCATTTCTCCTCCATCCTATATCCATTTCCTTCCATCCTATATTTCCCCTCCATCCTATATCCATTTCCTTCCATCCTATATTTCCCCTCCATCCTATATCCATTTCCCTTCCATCCTATATCCATTTCTATATCCATTTCTCCTCCATCCTATATCCATTTCCTTCCATCCTATATTTCCCCTCCATCCTATATCCATTTCCTTCATCCTATATTTCCCCTCCATCCTATATCCATTTCCCTTCCATCCTATATCCATTTCTATATCCATTTCCCCTCCATCCTATATCCATTTCCCCTCCATCCTATATCCATTCCCCCCATCCTATATCCATTTCCCTTCCATCTTATATCCATTTCCTTTCCATCCTATATCCATTTCCCTTCCATCCTATATCCATTTCCCCCCATCCTATATCCATTCCCCCCATCCTATATCCATTTCCCTTCCATCCTATATCCATTTCCCTTCCATCCCATATCCACTTCCTCTCCATCCTATATCCATTTCCCTTCCATCCTAAATCCATTTCCTCTCCATCCTATATCCATTTCCCCTCCATCTTATATTTCCCCTCCATCCTATATCCATTTCCCTTCCATCCTATATCCATTTCCCTTCCATCCTATATCCATTTCCCCTCCATCCTATATCCATTTCCTTCCATCCTATATCCGTTTCCCCTCCATCCTATATCCATTTCCCTTCCCTCCTATATCCATTTCCCCTCCATCCTATATCCATTTCCCCTCCATCCTATATCCATTTCCCTTCCATCCTATATCCATTTCCCTTCCATCCTATATCCATTTCCCCTCCATCCTATATCCATTTCCCTTCCATCCTAAATCCATTTCCTCTCCATCCTATATCCATTTCCCTTCCATCTTATATTTCCCCTCCATCCTATATCCATTTCCCTTCCATCCTATATCCATTTCCCCTCCATCCTATATCCATTTCCCTTCCATCCTATATCCGTTTCCCCTCCATCCTATATCCATTTCCCTTCCATCCTATATCCATTTCCCCTCCATCCTATATCCATTTCCCCTCCATCCTATATCCATTTCCCTTCCATCCTATATCCATGTCCCTTCCATCCTATATCCATTTCCCCTCCATCCTATATCCATTTCCCCTCCATCCTATATCCATTTCCCTTCCATCCTATATCCATTTCCCCTCCATCCTATATCCATTTCCTTTCCATCCTATATCCATTTCCCCTCCATCCGATATCCATTTCCCCTGCATCCTATATCCATTTCCCTTCCATCCTATATCCATTTCCCCTCCATCCTATATCCATTTCCCCTCCATCCTATATCCATTTCCCTTCCATCCTATATCCATTTCCCCTCCATCCTATATCCATTCCCTTCCACCTTATCTTAATTTCGTCCTTCATCATCTATACATTGTCCTCCACCCTATATCTTCGCCCTGCCATGCGAAAATTGCCCCAGTAACATCACTGCCCCATCGCTGAATTCCATATCCCTCACTTA
This sequence comes from Monoplex corrugatus, assembly GCA_030674185.1. Taxonomy (NCBI): domain Eukaryota; kingdom Metazoa; phylum Mollusca; class Gastropoda; order Littorinimorpha; family Ranellidae; genus Monoplex; species Monoplex corrugatus. The sequence continues at coordinate 54,355,344 of CM060312.1, read as the reverse complement.
TCATCTCCACAACCATTCGCTATCGACATACCATCCTTCCACCATTCATCCCAGCCACCATAGTCCTTTCCTTCCCATCCTAAATCCATCTCTTAGAATTAAACTTTACCTTGCCTGTTAACTAACCTTCCATATATACCATACCATCCATCCTAATCATTTTCTATTTAATTAACCCTACTTCCCACCCTGTCCTACATCCATCCTTGCATTCCTGATAGCATTTGCCAAATCAAATCCTAACCCCTTCCTCCTCCACCCTATCCACCACTTTCTCAAAGCTTGATCGATAGGATTCCAAGTTAAGTTTCTCCAGTTGTATATAGGGTTCCGCGTTCAATTAAATCCACCTTCATGTATACCATTTCAGCCCCACCAAGCCTGTTCCTGCGATTTACTACCATTCCCTATCTAAGACTTAACCGCATTATACAATCCACTATCCTAAATCTTAACCCAGTACTCAATCCATTTCCTTTACCCATACTAATCCATTTCTCTTCACCTAATAGCAACTTTCCTTCAATACTCCATTTCTTGGATTATATTTTCGCCCAGGCAATTTTTCAACAGATTTTCCCTCCATCCTTATCCTTTCCTTCAATCCTTATCATTCCCTATTTATTTCTATCCCTTCACTGCCTCTTCAAACGTTACCTCGATCTATATCTTTTGACTAGCCAACTCATTTTCCATGCAGACCATTCCTTTACATCTATACACAGCGTACACTTTAAGTATTTTCCCTCCATAAACTGATAGCATTCCGCCACAGCCCGATATCAATTGTCCTTGAAAAACCAATAAACAATTACGACTCCAAATCTCATACTCAATCCTCCATTATATCCATTCCCATCTACATTCATTACCATTATAATGATATCAGTGTGCCATCCATAATACAATGCGAGTATACATCTGATCTAATTCCATTCTGCACCATTCCATTTCCTTCCATCCTATATCCATTTCCCTTCCATCCTATATCCATTTCCCCTCCATCCTATATTATTTCCCCACCATCCTTATATCCATTTCCCCTCCATCCGATATCTATTTCCCACCATTCTATATCCATCTCCCCTCCATCCTATATCATTTCCCCTCCATCCTATATCCATTTCCCCTTCCCATCCTATATCCATTTCCCCTCCATCCTATATCCATTTCCCCTCCATCCTATATCCATTTCCCCTTCATCCTATATATTTCCCCTCCATCCTATATTTCCCCTTCCATCCTATATCCATTTCCTCCATCCTTATCATTCCCCTCCATCCTATATCCATTTCCTTCCATCCTATATTTCCCCTTTCCATCCTATATCCATTTCCCTTCCACCCTATATCCATTTCCCCTCCATCCTATATCCATTTCCCCTCCATCCTATATCCATTTCCCTCCATCCTATATCCATTTCCCTCCATCCTATATCCATTTCCCTTCCATCCTAAATCCATTTCTCTCCATCCTATATCCATTCCCTCCATCCTTATCCATTTCCCTTCATCTTATATTTCCCCTCCATCCTATATCCATTTCCCCCTCCATTTCCTTCCATCCTATATCCATTTCCCTCCATCCTATATCCATTTCCCTTCCATCCTATATCCGTTTTCCCCTCCATCCTATATCCATTTCCCTTCCATCCTATATCCATTTCCCCTCCATCCTATATCCATTTCCCTTCCATCCTATATCATTTCCCCTCCATCTTATATCCATTTCCCTTCCATCCTATATCCGTTTCCCTCCATCCTATATCCATTTCCCTCCATCCTATATCCATTTCCCTCCATCCTATATCCATTTCCCTCCATCCTATATCCGTTTCCCCTCCATCCTAAATCAATGTCCCCTCCATCCTTTATCTATTTCAACTAGTCATTGTCTTCACATCACAGGCAACTTAAAAGGAGACGGGCGACGAAAAGAAGTATTCAATACTGTTGGATAATTCTCTGAAACAATGCACTCCGTGCCCATCCGTTTTCATCATCATCATCATTATCATCATCATCATCATCATCATATGCCCTGCCGCATGGCGTTGGCGATCATGGCCCTCCATACGCATCTATCCCTTGTAGCTGCAAGCACACCTCCCACCCTCTGTGTCCTCAGGCATCCTGCAGGTCCGTCCAATATTTTCTCCCTGGGTCTACCTGGTGTTCTCTTTCCATCAAGACTGTCTCGTTTGTTTTCTCTGCTGTCAATGGAACTCTCAACATCCGTTTGTGGTTGTGAAAATTTCTCCTTGATTTATAAACAAACAAACAAACAAACAAAGAACAACAACAACCACGAAACACTCGGGAGTTGAAAACGCCCAAACGCCTGGCGTCTGCAGTACAGACACGCCTTAATCCCGGGGGACAGGACGGTGAGGGCTAAAAAAAAAGCTGGCTCACCTGTTCAGAGCTCTCGTCATTGCGCGTGCTCTCATCCGTCTTGCCCACACCGCTGTCCTTCTCGTGCCGGTGGGAGGAGGTCTCTGTTGTGGCCGTATCAGTCGTGCCCCCTTCCTCATCCACTTGAGTCTGACCACACACAACAATACAAGCATAGTTATACATCTTTCAATATATATGAGAGACACAGAGAGAGAGACTGAAAGACAGACAGACAGACAAGGAGAGAGAGACGAAGAGAAAGAGAGGGGGAGAGAGTGAGAGAGAGACAGAGAGAAAGAGAGAGGGAGGAGGGAGAGAGAGAGAGAGAGAGAAGAGACGGAAGTGTCAAGAAAGACAGAGAGAGAGAAAGAAGAAGAGAGAGAGAGAGGAGAGTGAGAGAGTGAGAGAGAGAGAAGAGAGAGAGACAGACAAGAGACAGAGAGAGAACAAACAACATACAGTCCAAGAGCGCCAATGAGAGAACAAACAGAATTATCAAGTCAACTCCAAATCAATCACAAAAATCAAGATTTCACAAACCTAAAATTAAAAAGGAAAAAAACAAACTCACTGCACACACACACACACACACACACACACACACACACACACACACACACACACAACACACAGGCGCTCGCACGCGTGCGCACGTACACATACTCAAACATACAGACAGAGAGAGAGAGAGAAGAGAGAGAGAGAGAGCTAGGGAAAGGAGGACAGAGAGAGATAGCGCTGGAGAGAAAAAGACAGAGAGACCCTCGGGGGGAGAGAGCCACGGGAAAGGCGGCAGGGTGGAGTGAGTGAGAGGGAGGAGGGAGTGAGAGGAGGGAGGGAGAGAGAGAGTGAGTGAGGGAGACAGGAAAGGAAGGGAGGGAGGTATTCCTCGAGAAAATGGATACGAGGGTGTTTTTTTTTCCCCAACCGTTTATCAAAACATCCAGACACTACACATGGATAAAGAGCCAACGAAAAGAAGTCACCACAGGCATATCTGGAAGTGATGCCACCAGACTCGAGATCACAAAGACTAACAAAAACAAGACACAAACAACAAACACACTAACAACAATATACCACGATCTAATTCAGGTCTTTATTGTGGAATGTGAGAGACCAAAAGTACATGCAGCATATTTTCCAATTTCACGATAGTTGCTGTTACCACTCATCATCATCATCATGTTCCCTGCCCCATGGCGTTGGCGATCATGGCCCTCTACACGAATCTAACCCCTGTCGCAGCAAGAACATCTCTCATCCTCTCTGTCTTCAGCTACCCTGCATGTCCGTCCAGTATTTTCCCCCTGGGTCTACCTGGTGTTCTCTGTTACCACTGTCCTCGGAAACACCACAGCTGTCTGTAAGTCTACATGTACTTCATTTTTTTTTGGCGGCGAGGACAACCTAACGTTATTATGGATTTTATTACATGCGAAACACGCTTTGAAGCTCGAAAGAAAGGAGATCACAGATCTGATAGAATGACCTAACCGCTTTTTGGGGGTGAGGGGGGTGAGGCTTAAACGGGTGGGGTGTGAAGGGGTAGAGTAAAGGCGATGGGGGAAGAACTCTCCCGCCCCCCCCCCCCCCACACCCCAATTAAATTTTTTAAACCCTGCACTCAGTTACCTACCTATAACGAAGGAGACAGAAAGATGGGGTAGAAGAGTTGAAAGGGGTTGATGGGGGTATGGGGATGGGAAGGGGTGGGGGGCAGCCCTTGGGTTTATCTGGTCAGAGATAAGATGAGAAGAAGCCATCAAGACGTGCAGAGAAAGGGAAGTAATTGAGTTAGTTAGCAAGCTGCTGTTGCTCTGTGTCTGTATGTGCTTGCGTGCGTGCGCGCGCGCGCGCGCGTGTGTGTGTGTGTTCGTTCGTTCTTTGATTTAACGTCTTTTCACTATAAGTGATATTAGACGGGTGTGTGCGTGTGTGTGTGTGTGAGTGTGTGTGTGTATGTGTATGTGCGTGCGTGCGTGTGTGTGTGTGTGTGCGTGGGTTTGTGTGTGTTTGTGTGTGTGTGTGTGTGTCTGTGAGTCTGTGTGCGCGAGCGCCATTGAACCACCAGTACCATCTCTTCTCACCTTCAGTGCCTACGGAAGTTCTCCGTCTCCTCCCTATTTCCCCTCCCCTCACTCCTCCTCCCGATACGCCGGAGGATGCCAGAGCAAGAGCACCTGTGACTTATCACAAACATACCTAACTACATCCGACTCTGCTTTACCTACCCATCGTAAACACATACCCGAGAAAACAACCTGAGGAATTAAGGTACATCTTACTCATAGTAACTATTTCCATAATTCATCGAAAACCTAATTTCTAAAGTAATGTCAGTTTCTTTTCAAACGCCTCTTCAAAGACGTTTTACAAAAAGACTTGTTTTGAAATGAACATATAAATGACTCGAGTTAAATGATACAATATTGTTTCTGTTTCCTTACTACGGTCACATTCTTCCTCAGTCATGGCGGACTTTCCACACTATAGGCACAATCTTCATTCTTTCCGCAGAATTTTGGGTTAGAGAACCTACGTGAAAGATTTCCCGAAATATTAGTTCCAAAACACTTGCTTGAGAAGGCCTTTCTCCTCTGGAGATTTTCTGCTCTCCGGTTCTCCTGGACTTTCTTGCTACTAGATCTAGTCTCTATCTGAACGGAATCTCTGTGGATCCTCAAACACTTCATGGAAGGAAGGAATAAAATCATCCATACCAGTCATCTTCTTCCGCCCAACGAAAGAACAGGTGAGCCATCTGATTTTATTGTTGTTGTTGTCCTTAATATTGTGGATTTGTTTCTTATGTTATATTTTGTGTACGCTTGACAAAGGCCAGTTGGACGAAAATTTACGCCTGTCTTGTTTTGTTGGTAAAACACGTGTTCCAACTCTATTTTCACCTACGCTGTGTTTCAGGTTTCTGTTTAGAACGCTGGCAGTCAGTTCGATTTAAAATCTTTCTTCGTCAAACAAGGGTGGAAAGAAGTAGACAGGTCTGCAGATCAGCATTCCATTTTTTCTCGCATGCGTGTATGCACGCTGTTTTGTTTGTTTGTTTGTTTGTTTGTTTTTTTCCCCACACTGTATAGGCAGTGTGTTGTTGCACATTCTGCATACTCCCGTCTTCGGTGCGAGTGCATTTTGGGTGTTTTCGTGTTTCCATAAACCACCGACCACTGACATAACTGACAGGATCTTTAACGTGCATACTTACTGCTCTCCGTACGCACATACACGAAGAGGTTTCAGGCACAAACAGGTCACAAACGTACCTAACTATATCCGAGTCTGCAATGACTAAGGAAGAGCGTGCCCGTAGTAAGGAAACAGAAACAATACTGTGTCGTTTATCTCGAGTCATTTATATGTTCATTTCAAAACACATGTCCACCTGAGATCGAAAAAAAATCTCCACCCTTTACTTAACAGGGGGAGGTAACCAGGCAGGATCGAACCCCAGACATCCCGAAGGAAAATCAGACCGAGTCCTACCCACATGAATACCGCACACGTCGCAGAGGGCTAAAGAGACCAACCTTCGCCTTGCCAGACACTTTGTGACCGAGGACTACTGATGACGCTAACAACAATACGACGATTGCCTTTCGGCGGGGAAAATTAATACACTACCTGACCTACGAAACAGCTTCGCTTCGGTTTGAGGACAGTGTCACATAGCAAACTGTATTTGCGGCAACAAGGCATAGATACATATGGAGGGCTATGATCGCCAACGCTATGCAGCAGGACACTTGACGAGCAAACTGTATCTGACAATAAGTACGTACCTGTCTGATCTTACTCTTTTGTTTCGTGGCGCAAGTTAGTGCTGAGCCACTTTATCATGCTCTACTTTTACTTTCTGTCCACTTCACCGGCCAGTGACGATGCAGAGATACTGGCGAATCCCCAAAACTGCACTTCACGCGCTCTAGGTCTTGCGAGACAGTGCACCCTGTCCATTATATCCATCCGTCCATGCACTTATGATTTTCTGTCTGCATGCTTGCCTTCCTGCCTGTCTGTCTGTCTCACACACACACACACACACACACACACACACACACACACACACACACACATCTCTCTCTCTCTCTCTCTCCACTGCGCATTCAGATCGTCAACGTGCGGAAAAGAAACCTCCACTAAACCTGGCGTTGCTTCCCTTGCACTATATATATACTCTACCCACAGTTCTTTCTCAAACGCCACTGAAACAGACAGTTCCCCTATACCCCACTCCCAGTCTTCCGTTTTGCCTTTCACCACGACCTTTCGAAACTTGATCAGTGGAAGTGTAAATAGTTAACAACAACAACAACAGCAACAAAACAACAACATCAACACAACAACATAAATAAATAACAGTGACTGATTTTTTCCCGATCCGACGATTTTTCACGGATGCGTGTACGCACGTTGTTTTTGAACACACGGTGCAAACGGTATGTTGCTGTATCATCACCATCATCATCATCATCACATCATCATCATCACCATCATCATCATACCATCACCATCATCATCATCATCACCATCACCATCACATCATCATCATCATCATCATCATCTTCATGCGTTCTCTCGCGTGGCTACACAATCTACATACTCCCGTCTTCCGTAAACGTGCGTGCTAATTTTCACGTTCCCATAGGCCTCCGGACACTGGATGACTTGCAGGAACTTTAACGTGCATATCTGATATTCTGCGTACGTATCCACACTAAGGAGGATGGGTGGGGTGGGGGTGGGGGTGGAGTTTAGGCACTGAACAGACCTATAAACATGTTGACCTTGAAGAAGGGGAAAATCTCCGTACTTTATCCACCAGGTGTATGGTACCCAAGAAGGATCGAAACCAGACCTTCCGACTGGAAGTCTGATACTTTACCCACTTGTCTATCGTGCCCGCCGAATAATGATGATGATGATGATGATGATGATGATGATGAAAAACAATAAGACCAATGAGTCTATGAAACAAATATGTAACAGCAAGTCTTTTGATTTCCGTTCATACTACTCTGATACAATTTCTCCAGTGACAGAGTGCGTGTCAATGTATGTGTGAAGAGCACACGCGTATGTGTGTGTGGATATGTGTGTGATGTGTGTGTGTGTGTGTGTGTGTGTGCGCGCGCGCGTGCGTATACACATATACATAAACACACACAATATATATATATATATATATATATATATATATATATGTATCTGTATTGTGTGTTGTGTGTGTGTGTGTGTGTGTGTGTGTGTGTGTGTGTGTGTGTGTGTGTGTGTGTGTGTGGTGTGTGTGTGCATGTGTGTATGTCCGTGCGCGTACAAACGTATGTATGTATCTCTGCGCTCACGCGTGTGTGTATACTTGCGTGTGTGTGTATGTTTGTGTGTGCGTATATATCTATACACATATACATAAACACACACACACAATATATATAATATATATATATATATATATATATATATATATATATATATATATATATATATATATATGTATGTATCTCTGTGTGTGTGTGTGTGTGTGTGTGTGTGTGAGTAGACCAGCCTCTACATAATTTAGACACTGGCTGGGACACCTGAGACTTTTTGTCTTTGCCCGTTCTTTTCCCTTTTTTCCTGCAATTTTTCTGCTGTTGGCCCGTTTTTGTTTTGTATACATCGTGGGTTTGGGTTTTTTTTTTGGTCTGCCTTGCACTCCGTCACCCCTCTCCTTTCTTTCCTTCCTCCCTTTCTGACCTTTCATGTCTGTTTTTACGTCGTGTTTTTCCCCCTTCATTTTCTATTTTTAAACAATTGCATCGTTTTAGTTTGTTTTGACCCCAGGGAGAGATGTACTTACAGCGAAAAGGACAGGTTCGTATGGAGGGCCATGCTTGCCAACGCCATGCCGCAGGGCACATAATGATGATGATAATGATGATGGGCGGGGGAAGGGGGGGGGGGCTTCGACTCCGAGACTGACATGAGCTTGAAATAATTCGAACAAATTCGATCTAATAACTTTACTTGGAATATACTGAACCCCATAAATCACCCGGGGAGAACAGCCCAAATTTCATAAGCAAAATAGCGACAAAAGGGAAATAAATATGATAAATATTCAGCCCCTAGCCGTTCTTTCTTGATGTCATTAATGTGCTTATTCGTATAAGTAACGGTAAAATCGAGAGACGTATTACATAAGTTAGATAGTGTACAACGTATGACGTCAAAGGGAAACTTGAAACAAAAATTATTCACCCCCTGGCCATTAATTCTTGATAGAATTAATTTCCTTATTCGTGTAGGAAACGGTAATACTCTGGACCAATCGAATGCCGTATTGCATGAACTGGATACTGTACAGCGTATGACGTCAAAGGGAAATAAACATTAAAAAAAAACACCACTATCCAGCTCCTGGGCCGTTATTTTTTGATTTAATTAATTTCCGTATTCGTGTAAGAAACGGTAAAAATTCTACTCACGTTCGCAAAGTGTATAGTCCAACGCTTACTCCTTAAGTCATCGTCAACGCAAAACATCAAAAGAAACCGTCACTTCTGAAGGGACAACCCCGTGCATAATAAAACCAAGCACGGGCAAGGTCTTTGCCACCGGGACTAAAAGTGTACACAGAGACACACAGAGAGATTAGGCTCGCTCCTCCCTTTCGCCCCCCAAACTCCTGACCAACTAACCCCACGGCAAATACACACACACACACAAGACACACGGAACCCACACAAAGACTTAGCTGTCGGTCGTCCAGATAGGCATCCCACTTGCACCCCGACACGGTGTTCACCCTTTCATGTCCCGGGGCCCCCGTCTGTTTTTCCTCCCCGCAGCCCTTTAACTCTTTCATGTCCAGGGTCCTGTTTTTCTGCCCCCATCGTGTCGATCCCAGGCCCTTGCGCGACATCAAAGAGCGCAGGAAATTCAAAATTCCCTCTCTCTCCTCCTTTTTTTTCCCCTTTTCTGTTTAATCATCATCTCGTGTTCCCTGTTCTTGGCCAGCTTCTGTGCAAACTAAGGGGGTCTACGGTGAATGATGTAGATAGACGTGAATCACAGGTGTGTGTGTGTGTGTGTGTGTGTGTGTGTGTGTGTGTGTGTGTGTGTGTGTGTGTATGTGTGTGTGAGAGAGAGAGAGAGAGAGAGAGAGAGTGTGTGTGTGTGTGTGTGTTTGTGAATGAGTGAGTGAGTGAGTGAGTGTGTGTATATGTGTGTGTGTGCGCGGCGCCACTCGTCTGTGTGTGTAAGTGGTGCAAGTCCTGGTGTCAGTCTGTGTGTGTGTGCTTCCGCGCATGTGTTAGGAAGTATTTCCATATAAGTGAACTGCCAAACTTGTAACTTTAAATTATGTGTACAACTCGTTTGACATACAGTAAATAAATCTCAAAGTAGAGAGATTTTTCACAAGTACGAATGACAGTACCGATTCTAGTAGTGAGAAACTCTGGGGAGAGCCGGACAGGAGAAGGTCCTCTGAGGAGAATGACAGTACCGATTCTAGTAGTAAGAAACTCTGGGGAGAGCTGGACAGCAGAAGGTCCTCTGAGGAGAATGACAGTACCGATTCTAGTAGTAAGAAACTCTGGGGAGAGCCGGACAGCAGAAGGTCCTCTGAGGAGAATGACAGTACCGATTCTAGTAGTAAGAAACTCTGGGGAGAGCCGGACAGCAGAAGGTCCTCTGAGGAGAATGACAGTACCGATTCTAGTAGTAAGAAACTCTGGAGAGCCGGACAGCAGAAGTCCTCTGAGGAGAATGACAGTACCGATTCTAGTAGTAAGAAACTCTGGGAGAGCCGGACAGCAGAAGGTCCTCTGAGGAGAATGACAGTACCGATTCTAGTAGTAAGAAACTCTGGGGAGAGCCGGACAGCAGAAGGTCCTCTGAGGAGAATGACAGTACCGATTCTAGTAGTAAGAAACTCTGAGGAGAATGACAGTACCGATTCTAAGATCTATCAGACACACTCAGTATAATAAAAATACGAGGAGTATCAATAAAAATGTTCTTAAAAGAAGCCATAAGAATATTTTTGTCACCCCTCCCCTGACGGGCTAAGCCCCCCACAGGAGAGAAGAGCAGTAGGGAGTCGGATACCAGCCTGGTCCATCTGTTGCATTATAGAAAAGAAAGGAACTTTTTATTCAGTCACAGTGCAGAGTAGGAAGAATAACAACGACTGGTGGATTTGAAGATTTATTCCTGACTGGTCGATCTAAAGCGTTCAATCCTGACTGGTCAGTTTTAATGTTTAGTCCTGATTGGTCGATTTGTTTACTGTTCAGTCCTGATTGGCGAGTTTTATAATTTATGCTCGTAGTTCTGATTGATTGATTTTAAGCGTTCAGTCCTGACTGGTCAGTGTTAATGTTAAAAGCTCGTAGTCCTGATTAGTCGATTTTAAGCGTTCAGTCCTGAATTGTCAGATTTAATGTGTAGTCGTAGAATTTAAAGTTTAATCCTACCAATGAGTAGCGCCATACGAAAACGTAACACTAATTCATTATAAATGATTCAACATGGCAAGCACACACATGAACTTATGTTTTGTCTTTCATCACTTTATCAGTAGTGCTGATCTAATGATTGTCGCTTAAACAAACTCCAACTATCACTATTCAACTCGACAACACTCCCTGAGTTCTTCTTATTAGGGGAACTGACCATTTTCACACAATTTCGAGAGAGTCGTAGGTTGCGAGAAAACAGTCCTCAACTGAGCCACACCCCCAGTGTACTATTTATTCATCTGCTTAATTTCTTTTAGACTGACGTGTTTTAAGAGAGTAATCATAACTTCATGCTCTCACAAACAATACGATAAAGAACTAATAATCATCATCATGTGCCCTGCCGCATGGCGTTGGCGATCATGACCCTCCGCATACGAATCCATCTTTTGTCGCTTCAAGTACATCTCTAACCCTCTCAGTCTTCATCCACTCCACGAGTCCGTCCAATAATTTCTCCAGGAGAAAAAAGAACTACTCAGACAGCTAATATCAACATGTATTCAAATGACAACGGAAGCCATCTAACGAATGAATCACAACAGAGAGACAAAGTCAATTTTCAAGCTAAAAACACTTACACAAGCAAGACACATGTTTCAACTCTGAAGATAAGAACACGATGGTCTTCTGTCTCCTGAGAAAAGCAACACTGGCGACGTTTATTGTTGTTGTTCCAACCGGCCTCGCTTATATGAGGAAGACTGGCCAGCACACACTCATATATATCCCTAAATTAGGAAGGAACAGGTAACATATAGAAAAAGAAGGGCGGACGGCTCAGGAGTGGTCAAAGAAAGAACAACGAGCAGGGTTTAGGGGACGCGTCGTGTGTGTGTGTGTGTGGTTGTGTGTGTGTGTGTGTGTGTGTGTGTGTGTGGTGTGTGTGTGGGGTGTGTGGTTGTGTGTGTGTGGTGGTGTGTGTGTGTGTGTGTGTGTGTGTGTGTGTGTGTGTGTGTGTGTGTGTGTGGTGTGGTTGGTGTGTGTGTGTGTGTGTGTGTGTGTGGTGTGTGTGTGTGTGTGTGTGTGTGTGTGTGTGTGTGGTGTGTGTGTGGTGGTGTGTCTGCGTGTGGGCGCGAATGCACGCGTATGTGCGTAGGACAGACAAGAAAAGTACCATAAATAAGTATGAACAGGGACTAATGGGTAGTTTGTGGTTCCTGGGTGTGTTGTGTGTGTGTGGTGTGTGTGTGTGTGTGTGTGTGTGTGTGTGTGTGTGTGTGTGTGTGTGTGTGTGTGTGTGTGTGTGTGTGTGTGTGTGTGTGTAGTGTAGTGTAGTGTGTGTGTGGTGTGGTGTGGTGGTAGTGGTGTGTGGTGTGTGTGGTGTGGTGTGTGTGTGTGTGTGTGTTGTCTGTGCGTGCGCGCGTGTGCATGCATGTATGTCTATTCGTGTCTCCAAATGCCTGTCGGGATCTGTGCGTACATGCCTATCATTCGGTAAAGAGGGGAGGAGAGAGAGAGCAAACGAGGGATCCCCAGTGGTGGGGGTGGGAGATGGGGAGGGGAGGGGGGGGCACGCAACAAAGTGAGGTGACAGCCGCTGTGACAATATATCTTTGGCGACGGTGAGGTCAAGTGTGCTAGGATCGTCTGTTCTGCTCCCGACTTCTTTATGGGGGCCACTGGGCACACACACCGGTAAAGGTCACCACAACAAAGACTGGGGAGACACAGAAAAGAAGAAAAAGAAAGAAAGAAAGAGAGAAAGGAAGGAGGAGGGAAGGAAGGAGATGAAGTAGAACCACCACAATCGTCACCACCACTTCCACATCAGGACATCCAACAAAAATAACAACAAAAAAAAAAACAGAGGAGGGGGGGGGAGAGGGTGCAGAAAGAGAACGCAAGAACAACAGCAGCAACCACAACGAAAATGATAAACAAAATAAGAACAACAAAACAGAAAACAAAAGGAAACAACACAAGAACAACAGCAGCAACCACAACGAAAATGATAAACAAAATAAAACAACAAACAAAACAAAGGAACAACACAAGAACAACAGCAGCAACCACAAAATGAAAATGAGAAACAAATATAAGAGCAACAAAACTAAAACAAAAGGAAACAACGCAAGAACAACAGTAGCAACCACAACCAAAATAAGAAACAAAAATAAGATCAACAAAAGAGACAACAAACGAAAACAACATCAACAACGACCAACAATGACAATCACACCGTGACGACGCCGAGCACGAAGAAGAATAATACACAAAAGAAAAAAGACGATGACGACAATAATGATGATGATGATGACGGAAAAAAAAAGGAGAAGAACATATAAAAGAAGACACGAAACACACCCTTTAATGAGGAAGTCTGGAAAAAAGTGACTGTGATGACAGTGGTGGTGATCATTTAATTCCACGTCCAGGTTCAGACAGAAGTGCTTTTGGTTACATTACAAGTCAGTATAATTTTTCACAAAGCATTTACATTAACGGACATCATTCTTTCTATTAGTTCCGGGTCGTCACGTCCAGCCAGAACGGAGGTCACGAAGGGTATCACAACCCAGAAAATAGCACAACACTAACCTATTCTTTGGCTTACAGCAAAAATCAGTCTGCCCGTTTGGTGATTTGGAGGAACGAAAAAAAACGCAGAACGTTTTCGTACTCTTTGATTTCTCTTGAAAATACTAGAGTGTTAAAAGGGTCACAACTCTTTGGTATCACTTAGAGATAGTTAAAGGATTCCAACTCTTTTCCATCATTTTAAAATGACAGACTGATAACAGGGCTAAAAGGGAGACAACTCTTTGGTATTACTTTTTAAGTGACAGATTGTTAAAAGAACTGACTCTTTGGTACCATCATTACTGTAAGTGACAGATTGTTAAAAGGGCTATGACTCTTTGGTATCACTATTACTTTAAAATGATAGATTGTTAAAAGGGCTTATGACTCTTTGATATCACCCTTACTTTAAAATGATAGATTGTTAAAAGGGCTGGACTGTCTGAAGTAGTCTCTGCTGTTATACTGTTTATATACAACATGTATCATCACTATTACTCTAAACGATAGATTGTTAAAAGGGCTGGACTGTCTGCAGCGGTTCTGCTGTTGGTCTGTTTATACACCATGTATCATCACCTTTACTTAAAATGATAGATTGTTAAAAGGGCTGGACTGTCTGAAGTAGTTCTGCTGTTGGTCTGTTTATACACCATGTATCATCACTATTACTCTAAAATGATAGATTGTTAAAAGGGCTGGACTGTCTGGAGCGGTTCTGTGTTGGTCTGTTTATACGCCATGTATCACTTAACTCCAGCCCTGATACACCGTCGTCCCATGGAGATCAAAGGAAAGTATGAAAAGGAGGAACAAGTCTGAACTACTTTATCTCCCAACAGAACGTGAGCCCCTGGATATGCAACTCCGCTGGACGGAAAAACACACACCACTGCCGCAGTGAACATGGAGCGTATAAATCGATGGCATGGTTCCTCATCTCGGACTCTCCACCCCCCACCATCAATATACACAACATCAACACCTACCATCGACTCCCCCCCCCCCCCACTCCCTAAAAACTGCTACGTGTATATTGCAGCATGCACTATCCTAATCCTTAAAAAATAAACAAAAAACAAAAACAACAACAACAAAAACAAACAAGCACGCGCACGCGCGCGCGCACATACACACACACAGACGGGCATACACACACACACTACACGCGCGCGTATTATATAGCAGTATTCTGGTTATTGCAGAAAATATAGAGCGAGTCCCTGAATCACATACACAAACTCACATACGCGTGTGTCATTATATAAGGTTGCACGAGGTACAAGAACATCTATGTTCAATCCTTGAAGACACTGCAACTACGATTAGGTTCCATACGAAAATGATTTTTTTAAATATAGCAATTACCCTTTACCAAACTACCGCGAACATGTGTGTGTATATAATTATGCATGTGCATGCTGCGCGCGTGTACGCATCGCACGTGTAAATGTATACACATGTTTGCATATGTCTATCGCCTTTAACCCTTTGACTCCCGCACCCTATCCACCAATTGCAAAAACTTAACCTTCTGACTCCTTAACCCTATCCACCAGCTTCCTGCATGAAGCTGGTGAATAGGGTAAGGGAATTAAAGGGTTAAGTTTTTACTTTTCTGGCATGGTCAACAATACAGGATGCTGGTGGAGAGTGTGCGGGAGTCAAAGGGTTAAGGTCAGTCAATTTGGCTTGTACTGAAATTTGGACTTCCCTCCAAACGTTTCAGTTTGAAACGGGGGGGGGGGGGGGGGGAGCGGGGGAGGGGAGGAAAGGGGGGAGAAAGGGAAGCAACCATGTCAATACAGACCCAGTGGCAAGGAACGGGCCGAGAACTACCCGCAGCCCCCCGTCCCGCCCCCCGCCAACAAAACCGCAAGTTTGATGAAGATTGAAAAGGAGGGCTCCTAATCTCTCGCACCAAACGCCTCACCTCTCCCATCGGGTCTTCACACACACCCACCAGCCACAAGCCCTGTCACACGGAGCGCTCTAAAGTGATCTTGATCAGCAGAGATCAAAGAGCCGCCCGACAAGCCTTGCCCACCGCTGGCTCCCCCACCCCCCCTCTCACTCTTGAGATATCTGTTTGGCCGGCCACTCATTCATTCCAATACTCGCAGCTCAGGAACCGCACGCTTCTCTCTCTCTCTCTCTCTAGTTATGTTTTGTTGGCTCTCCCCTCTTTTTTTTTTTTCAATGGAAGTTTATTTAAGACTCCCGGTGTTATTGTTGGTGTTGTTGTGGTGAGGGGTGTCCCCCCTCCCCCTCTCTCTCTCTTCCTTTCTCTTCCTATCTATGGGGTGATGAAAAATGGAAGTTTGACAAGGAGATTTAGGGGGGTGGCCAGGGAATCCTATGATTGTTACCCCCAGCACGAGTTCTCACCGTGATAGATGCATGTCTAACACCTTTATCCTTCCTTGCAACTTTCTTCCCCCCCCAGGCTGTTTTTCTTTTCCCAACTCCCCGTGCACCTTAAGTCTCTTCTTCCATCCACCTGCATCCCATTCTTTCCACTAAAAAAAATTAGGATAATATATTTTCCTTGTCACAACAGACTTTAACCGTGTGAAATGCGGGGTAATCTTCTAAGGAAAAAAGCAACTTGCCATACTGTGGCGCCACCATATTTTTTTCCCGGTACGTGTGTACTAATGTACACCTCTCACGGAGGATTTTCTGTGGAATTTTGTCAAGGGGTGCGTTCTCCTATGTGCGCTAAGAGCAAGATACTCCGGGGACCTCGATTTATCATCCCATCCAAAAGTCTAGTCACCCAAAACAACCACTCAAGATCTAGTAGTAACAAAACATCAAAAAGAGAAGTGAGCGCCAAGGGGATAAGAAGACACTTTCTGTCCAATAGAATTGGAACCCTGGACGTTATGGGTTATTTGCTTTCTGTGAAAATATTTCTATCCACTGAGCCATCTATCCTCCAGCATCCAATCTCTCCCCTGTACCCCAGTCTCCCCAATACATCTCCCTTCTTTATTAAGTAACTACAACCCCTCAGCAGTTTGTCTCCCCAATACATGTGCCCTCTAGTAACCCCAACCCTCTGCATCCAAGTCTCCCTCATCCATTTTCCTAACTCCAGCCTCAGTCTACCCTGCACGTCTCCTTTCCAATAACTCCAACCCCCCATACATCTTCCTTCATATAACCCTAACGCCAGCCTCATCCACACATCTCTCTCCCAAAACTCCAAACCCCCTTCTCTACATCCCAGTCTCCCCTATACATCTCCCTTCGATAAGTCAAATCCCTCCTCTACATTCCAGTCTCCCCTATACATCTTCTTTCGATAAGTCAAAACCCTCCTCTACATCCCGGTCTCCTCTATTCGTCTCCCTTGGACAAGTCAAATCCCTCCTCTACATCCAGTCTCCCCTATACATCTCCCTTCGGTAAGTCAAATCCCTTTTCTTTATCCCAGTCTCCCCTATAATCACCCTTGGATAATTCAAATCCCTCCTCTGCATCCCAGTCTCCCCTATAATCTCCCTTGGAAAGTCAAATCCCTCGTCTACATCCCAGTCTCCCCTATACATCTCCCTTCCAGAAGTCAAATCCCTCGTCTACATCCCAGTCTCCCCTAAACATCTCCCCTGGATAAGTCAAATCCCTTCTCTACATTCCAGTCTCCCCTAAACATCTCCCTTCTAGAAGTCAAATCCCTCGTCTACATCCCAGTCTCCCCTAAACATCTCCCCTGGATAAGTCAAATCCCTTCTCTACATTCCAGTCTCCCCTAAACATCTCCCTTCTAGAAGTCAAATCCCTCGTCTACATCCCAGTCTCCCCTAAACATCTCCCTTCTAGAAGTCAAATCCCTCGTCTAAATCACAGTCTCCCCATAACATCTCCCTTTCAGAAGTCAAATCCCTCGTCTACATTCCAGTCTCCCCTAAACATCTCCCTTCGGTAAGTCAAATCCTTCCTCTACATCGCAGTCTCCTCTAAGCATCTCCCCTCATTGAGTACAACGTCTCCTCTCCATCTCACTCTCCCCTACGCATCTCTCTCCCGACAATTCCATCCTCAGTCTCCTCAACACATCTCCCTCCAAATAACCCAACCGCAGCATCCCAGTCCTTCCCATACATACATGTTCCTTTCTTTAACTGCAATCGCAGTCTCCACCACCATATACATCTCCCAGTAACTGCAAACCTTTCCCCTGCATCCTTCTTTGACCCCTGTGTTGGGTGTCAGCTGTTCCAGCCAGTCCCCTGTACCTAATCCCCAATACTGGAGGGTGGTGGTGGTGGTGGTTTGTGTAGGTGGTGGTGGTGGAGGGTGGTGGGAGGTGTTGCAGCAGACGATACGTGATATCAACCAGACACCGCAGTCGACTCGCTCCCGACCCTCGCCCGCCGTGAGGGATTAGTGTTTTAAATACGTGGTGTCCTTAATCTTCACGAACGATGACTTTTTAATCCCCTGCAAGCGGCTCCTGGTGGTTAAGTCTGGCGACAGTCACGTCGTTTTTCCGTCTGTCATGGGCACTGAATGTTTGGGCGGGTGGGTGGGGAGAAACAGGCGACCGCAAGTCGCATTCAAAAAGCTGATGAATACCACCCAAATGTTGTATTAAATCTTAAGCGTGCGCGTTACCTGTGATGTTCATTTTCATATGTATAAACGTGTCTCGTGTCATCGTAAATTATTTTAAATTTCGCTCGCGAGGTCACGTCAAGGACTGATTTTGTTTGCTTTTCCACGACAGGAAGTGACAGTCATTATTTCAGGTATCAGATTATTTATTATGCAACTGTGCAACATGGCGGTTTTCTTCTTCAACAAAATACAATTTCGGACCGACCGAACAGCTCAGTGATAAATGAAACATTACAAAGAAATTGTAGAAAACTGACTTTTTGCACAGCACAAATATCTGCAAACGGAAACTTTGACCGCACAGGGGGAGATCACCGACTTTCCGGTCTAACTGTACAGGTTTGGTTTCAATGCAAAATCACGAGGAAGAAGAAATAAGGGGGAAAATGCTGATGGTGAAAAGCGCCACTTTTGGTCAACTCCAATTTAGCTCGAAATTTGAAGGGGATAAAGTGATAGCTTGACCTTCGCGATCAAAGAAAAAACAACAACAACAACAACAAAACAACAATAAAACAAAACAAAACAAAACAAACAAACAACACAGAAAGCGACTGTAAGAAACCGTGTTTGAGACAGATTAAAATGAAAATGTCGATGCACAGACAGTGAATCACTTTCTTGGTACAGGCAGCCAGACTGCAGCGGTAATGCCATCACATTCTGGATGCTGCTGTGAAGCAGTGGAAAGCTAAAGCACACAGGGCACTTTTCTTTTCGGATACTTATACTCACGTTGTTTCACCCACATAATGTAGGCGGTACGTTTTCTGCATAACCTGCATACTCCGTCTTTGGTGAACGCGCGTGCTGGGTGTTTTCATGTTTCCACGAGTCACCGAACACTGACATACCTTAACCCTTTGACTCTCGCATCCCGTCCATCAGCATCCTGCATTGTTAACCATGCTAACAAAGCAAAAACTTAACCCTCTGACTCCCTAAGGTGAGGGAGTCAACTGGTTAAGTGTTTGCAGTTGGTGGATAGGGTGCGGGAGTCAAAGAATTACAGGATATCTAACGGGAATATTTGATATTCTATGTACGTACACCCCCACGAAGAGGGCACTTATCAGGTCTGCCAGGTCTGCAGCACACAAGCAGACCTAGGAAATCGAAAAACTTTTAAACCCACAACACAGGAAGAACCCATACTGGATCAAACCCAGACTCTTCGCCCGATACTGATGATATTTTTGTTTAAAGCCCAGCCGACTGCGTAGAGCCATATCAGGGCTATAACCCGTTTTCAAAACATACTACTCCAACAAGAGTGAAAAAAATAGGAAAGAAGATTAAGTACACATATCAATGCGTTCACGCGCATAATCTTTTTTTTTCTGGAAGTCTGACGTCTTCACCCACTACCTGCTCATCGCATAAGAAATAAAATAAGCGACATACCCCACAAATTTTGCCTAAAGACTAGGTGAGGTCCATCACCACCGCTTCATCACCCCTCGTAACTACGGGACACATGACTTCCAATTCAACGCTTCCAAAATTCGAACCACCAAGGAGGGTGTTTGCTCGCACATTACAGGGTTGGTAGATAAAAAACAGAAAGCTAAGGACAGCTAACACCATGAAATATCGCTACATGATCACGCACCCCCCCCCCCCCCTCCCACAAACTATAAAAGTCCTACACAGGAAACCCTGCCCTTGATCATCTGTCCTTGCCTGCAATGAATGATAGCATTACACCGAAGAGTTTATGGTCGTTTAGCTCGCCCGTCTAGCCCCGCAACCAACCAGTTATTTTAAGACACATACGTGCCAAGTTCAACAAACCCAATAAAACTGCTAAGTTATAGAGTAAGAGGAAAGGAAGGAATTGATATAGGTGTGTGTGTGTGTGTGTGTGTGTGTGTGTGTGTGTGTGTGTGTGTGTGTGTGTGTCGTGCGTGTGCGTGCGTGTGTGAATGAGAGAGAGAGGTGGAGACAGAGAGAGAGACAGAGAGAGAGAGAGAGTGTGTGTGTGTGTGTCTCTATGAGAGAGAGAGAGAGAGAGTGTGTGTGTGTGTGTGTCCGAATGAGAGAGAGTGTGTGTGTGTGTACGTGTTCATATTGCTTATAACCCAGCCAACTACTTGAGAGGAGAGAGAGAGAGAGAGAGAGAGAGAGAGAGAGAGAGAGAGAGAGAGAGAGAGAGAGAGAGAATATGTGTGTGTATGTGTGCATGCGTGTGTACATGCGCGCGCGCGAGCGCGACTGCCCGTGTGATTGCACCGCGTCTATTATTCGAGTATTTAAGGGCAGCGAGAAAAGGGCGAGAACTCTAACCGTCAATTCTACGACCGGAAATCCTCTCCCAACACCCCCAGCTTGGAGGAGCCAAGGGAGGAAAGCGAACAGGTTTGGCTCGCAGCCTCAGCCGGGATCAACGAGGACTTCAAAGGGAATGAAATCACACTGGAAAAGCCTCTCCGCCCCGCCAGAAGTCAATAGGCTTACAATGGCTCCATTGATCGGCCCTGAAACCCGCCCATTATGAGCCCAATATGAATAAGTTGAACAGATGACAGAGCGGAGAGAGATGGGAGGGGGGGAGTGAGAGGGAGGGAGAGTGAGTGAGTGAGAGACAGACCGAGAGAGAGAGAGGGAGGAGGGAGAGAGAGAGAGTGGAAGGGAGGGAAACAGCGTGAAACCAGTATTCTCCCTCTCTCTCTGTACTTAAAGCTGTATCTATCTCTGTCTCTCTTTGTCTGTCTCTCTCTCTGCTCTGTCACTCTCTCACTCTACTAAAAGCTCTTTCTCTATCTCTTTCTCTCTGTCTCTCCCTAAAGCTCTCTCACTCTCTGTCTTTCTACTTAAAGCTGTAGATCTATCTCTCTCTGTCTCTTAGTCACTCTCTCTCTCTCTCTACTTAAAACTCTCTTTCTCTCTGTCTCCCTCTCTCTGCTCTCTCTCACTCTGTCTGTCTCCGCTCTGTTTGCTTGTGTCTATTTCTCTGTGGGGTGGAGGAGGGCCAGGCGGAAAAAGGGCGAGACTAACCATAGACCTCAGACAAGAAAAGGGCAATTGTGATGAAAGATGGAAGAAATTGGCTTTGAACTCCGGTAAGCCCCCACAGGCATGCTACGCTGAAACTTGATCGCATAAAGATAAGCAGGTGTGCATTTCATAAGACAGTTCTGCAGTTTGAGCAGATCACACCCCTCCTACTATACCCCGGACCCAATTCTCCCATCCGCCAACTTCTCCTCCCACTCCCACCCCCTCCCCCAACATCGCCGTTTTCTCTCGGGCTCAAAGAACCAAAGACGAGTGTCGATTTAAAGGCTGAATAATGACAGTTATCATTCCTGTTAATAACCTCCCTTGAGCTATGAATAGAAATGGCGTTGAAACCACAGCGACTGTTTCCACTGCGTGTTACTGTTAATATGTGATTAAGTTTGACAGGAAAAACAC
Organism: Monoplex corrugatus; assembly: GCA_030674185.1. Lineage (NCBI taxonomy): Eukaryota > Metazoa > Mollusca > Gastropoda > Littorinimorpha > Ranellidae > Monoplex > Monoplex corrugatus. Next base: position 54,333,860 of record CM060312.1, on the reverse strand, counting down.
AACAAAGAGAAGGATGGAGGAAGAGGACGAGGAATAATAAGATGGAGGAGCTGGCAAAAAAAAAAAAAAAAAAAAAAAAAGTATAACACCCTACTGGCTGACAGACGCACACGATTAAACGATAAATAGACTTGTTTGTCTGGTATGCATCATGTGTTTTTTCTTACAGATTGCCATTTCTTCCAAGGCACTTTCGCTGCACCAGGTCAACAACAAAGAAGAAAACGAGAGAGGGGAAAAGATCTGCAGGGAGGACAGATAAAGGGAGAGGGGAAGGAAGTAGAGAGCGGAAGGAACAGAGCGAAGAAGAAGAAGAAAAGGAGGGACAGAGCGAACAAGAAGAAGAAAAGCAATTTTTATTTTGATGTGTAGTGTCATAAACAGAATAACGATTTTTTTTTACAAACAGACTTCGCCCGTATGGCCTCTATATTAACAAAACTACACTGTAATGCCCACGGAAGGCATTTACTAATACAAATGAACTATAATAGCATGAAGACATTAAAACTGACGCAGTTTAGAGATAGAAAAGACATATAGATAAGGACAGAAAGAGAGAGAGAGCCAAACGTCATAACATGTAGGATCTGTCACTACTAACATTGTTACTGATTCTGTTATAAATACAAAGATAACTTCCATGAATGTGCAAATACTAACACAAAAGAACACAACTTCACATCCATAAAGAACGAGAGAGGGAGGGAGGGAGAGAGCGAGAGAGAGCAAGAGAGAGAGAGAGAGAGAAAGAGAGACACAGAGAGAGAGTGAGAGACAGACAGACAGACAAGAAGACAGACAGACACAGAGACATACAGACAAACAGGACGACGCAGGTGAACTTTTAATTGTCAAACGATACAAGTATCAACTGGTCACCTTTCACCTGCCGTTGCTAATCTCACTATGACAAAAGATACAGGGTGCAACACGACACACAGGGAGAACAAGCAGGAGAAAAGAAAAAGGAGGGGGGGGGGGGGATAAGAGGTGAAGGAGAGGGCCAGGGCGTGCGTTAGAGACAGACAGGAAAGAGATGCAGACAGACGGACAAATAGACTGACATATATAGACAAGCAAGAGAGAGAGAGAGAGAGAGAGAGAGAGACAGGGAGGGGAGAGAGAGGGAGAGAGAGAGACAAGCAGAGAGAGGGAGAGACAGACAGTCAGGAAAGAGATGCAGGCAGACGAAAATAAGAATAAATAAACAGAGAAAAGAAGACAGAGAGAGAGAGAGAGAGAGAGAGAGAGAGAGAGAGACAGACAGACAGAAGAGACAGAGACAGAGAGAGACAGACACATACACACAGAGACAGACAGATACACAGCGTGACAGACAGAGACACAGACAGAGAGAGAGAGAGAGAGAGAGAGAGAGAGAGAGAGAGAGAGACAAAACAGAAGACAGAGAGACAAACAAGAGAGATGTGTCACTGACCCTGGCCGCTAGCATGGAGGCCATGAAGTGCATGTTGTCATGGTGATGTTTCTCCAGCAGGTCCATGTGCAGGTCCTCCAGAACCAGATTGGGTTCCTCCATGAAGCCATCGTCAATCTGGTGGACACACACAATTTTGTTTCCGTCTTAATAATTCTTTAATACGATGACTACTGTCTGTACTTACACACAAACCACTGCCCCACACAGACACACACACATACACACAGAGACACATACAGACACACACACATCAACGCACACCAGCCCGCATGCACATGCACACTGACAAAGAAACACAAAAAACACACCGTTTATAGTACGTACATACAGTGGGTTAAAAAGAAAGATATAAACTACTTGAAAGCAAAATCACACGAAATGTAAAGAGAACGCGTATTTCGTTGAACAAAAACAAGACAGGCGCAAATTTTCGGCCAACTGGCCATTGCCCAGCGTACACAAACAAACACACAAAACTTAGGATACAAACAACACAACAACAGGACCGACATAAGAAGACTTGTACAAGTAGGTCGCACACAACCTGTACAAGATCAAGAGAGACCCCAGAAGACAGACATAAATTATCGGCCAATTGGCCATTGTCTAGCGTACACAAAGACAACGCACAAACAAATACACAACAACAGGGCCGACATAAGAGACTTGTACAAGTAGCTCGTGCCCTGGTCACAACAGGAAAGCTGGAGGAAAGAGAACACCAGGTAGACCCAGGGAAAAAATATGGACGGACTTGCACAGTGGCTGAGGACAGAGAAGGTAAGTGGCGGGCAACAAGGGATAGATACATATTGAGGGCCATGATCGCCAGTGCCAAGCGCAGGGCACATAATTATGATGATGACAAGTAGCTCGTGCACAACCGGTACAAGATCCAGAGAGACCCCACTTCCAGCTGACGAGTAGCAGAGAATCAACAGGGCAATGCCAACAGTCACTATAAAGGTAGATTCTAAATGTTCGCAGCAACTTCTTTGAAAACAGGACGACAAACTCATGGAGCACATCAAACACTGTTGTAAAAGCTCACTGAGTTAACAACTTTACAAGGAGACGCGACAAACACTGGAAATGGTTGTGGGTCAACTCTGTCTAGAATCCTCGACTGTGTAGCTCTCTAACAATAAGCAAATGACCTTTGATTCCGCACCCTATCCACCAGCTCCTGCCGAAGCTGGCGGACAGGGTGCGGGAATCAAAGGGTTAGTTTTGCAGTTGGTGATAGGGCGCGGGAGTCAAACGGTTTAAAAAAACTGGCCTTCTCACCATCCCATTTTAACATCATTGTTGTTCTGGTGGTGTCAGTACAGGATTAGACAAGTCTCCCTTCCCCCATTTCCCTGGGATGGTTATCCCCGTCGGCCATATCACCTGAGGTGTGGGTGCGACGTAAAAACTACATCGAACCGAACTGGAAAACCAGACCGTCTGGCTGGTTCTTTTGACAGAGCCGTGGACTTTGGGTCTGCGAGTTCAATCCCCACCCACAACACGAAAACCTGGTCTGTTCTCCGCCCGTATCAAAGTTCCCATCACTCTGACGGTGTCAGCTTAATGTTTCAGTAGGTCCCTTCTTCCTTCTATCTCTCTTCCATTTCAAGACCTTGCCGAAGATAAGAGGTTTGCGCAGGCTCGGAAAGTCTGCCAGATAACCGCTGGTAAATTGGACGGAGCCCATATGGAACTGTCCAAGTGCGATGAATCCCTCTGGAACAAACTCCAAGCTAGCCAATGCCGTGCATGCTATAGCAATCATATACAGCAGTCATAGCTATTATGGTCGTCTTGAGCGATGACCAGGTTCAAAAGAATCTCAACATCTGAAACAGTCATCATCATCAAGTGCCCTGCCACATGGCGTTGGCGATCATGGCCCTCCATATGCATCTATCCCTCGTTGCCGCAAGCACATCTTCCACCCTCTTTGTCCTCAGCCACTCTGCAAGTCCGTCCAATATTTTTGCCCTGAAGACAGTACAAGTTCAAATACTTCCCCGGTGTTTCGGTAAGCAGGAGAAGATAACTGAGTGCAATAAATCCCTCTTGCTAAGTTCCAGACAGACGTCTATACTCCATTTCCTTATTAGACGCACCAACTGTCAACGAACGCCGCTTTCACCAACATATGCAGGGAAAAAATCACAGCAACAACAGCGAAGCAAAGGTCCCTAGAGAGGTTAACCCTACACCGCTGACGCAAATCCAAACCGACACAAGCAGACGACATTTGTAAACAAGCAAACGTTCTCAAGGCAGTTAACAATTCGCGCGACGTCTAAGGGATTGACTTCCCCTTGCGTTCTCTCGCTTCCAGACAATTGTTTTAGTGCGAGGTGCACACGTATTCTCTCAATGCTTGCACACAATGAACAGAATCTGGGAGCTCGCGCTAGGATTGCTGGTGGAATTTCTCTGTTATTCTCAAACTAGAGAGAGACAGAGACAGAGTCAGAGAGACAGAGAGAGAAAGAGAGAGAGAGAGAGATGGGAGATATACGTGGAGAGAGAGAGAGAGCCAGAGATTGGAAAGACACGTGGAGAGAGAGAGAAAGAGTGAGAGTGTGTGTGCGCGCGCGTGTGGTGTGTGTGTGTTGTGTGTGTGTGTGTGTGGAGAGGAGGTGAGAGAGAGAAGAGAGAGAGAGAGAGAGAGAGAGAGAGAGGGGAGAGAATTTCCCTTTACGAAAAACGAAAACCAAAAAGGGGAAGGGAGAGGGAACAAAACAACAAGCAACGTAAACAAACCGACAAAAACACACACATACATGTACGTCTCTGTCTGTCTGTCTATCTGTCTGTCTGTCTGTCTCTCTCTCTCTCTCACCTCGGAGCAGCTGGCGACACGATCTCACCGTGACTTATTCAAAACAACCCGCCGACGTTTACACCAATCAACTTATAGCTCTAAACTTTCGCGTGAGGCCTACCCGAGTTTCCTCCCTTAGTCTGCATGAATCCTCCCCCCCCCCCCTCCCTTCAATAAAGAACTAGGCCTAAAATAACAAAGGGACCATATGCTACAATACACTGACACCATTCGTTTCATGGGTTAACTTCCCCCTTTATATTAATACCTATCTTTAAGTTGGCAAAGGACCCGTGTTATTATCATCATTGAACACCGTTTCTTTGTCGGGTTTAAAGGGGCTCTTTCGCTCTCTCTTTCTCTAACCCCCTTTGAAGCCTTTCTTCCTTTGAAGGCTTTAGTGACATGATCGGCAAAACCCTCGCCACAATCGCCCCGATCATAAAGCCAACACTTGACACAGCGGGGGAGAAGGTGAAAACTTGACCCACACGAGTTTACTGTCGGCCCTTTCTGAGTGGAGTGCTGTTTATGACAGGCAGGCGGTGGTCGTAAGACGTTCCAGGTAAAAAAAACAAAAAAAACGGTCATCATCAGAGTACGGAGTTGAGTTTACACACACACACAACACACAACAGAGAGGGAGGGGAGATGTGTGTGTGTGTGTGTGTGTGTGTGTGTGTGGTGTGTGTGTGTGTGTGTGTGTGTGTGGTGTGTGTGTGTGTGTGTGTGTGTGTGTGGAGTGAGAGAGAGAGAGAAGATAGAGACAGAGACTGACGGACAGACAGAGATCGACAGATAGAAAGACAAATAATAGATAGATGGATAGATAGATAGATAGATAGAAGATGAGAGAGAGAGAGAGAGAGAGAGAGAGAGAGAGAGAGAGAGACAGACAGACAGACAGACAGGACAGACAGAGAGAAAGAAGAGACAGACAGACAGAGACAAAGAGACAGAGAGATAAAGAGACATAGAGACAGAGACAGAAGATTGACACCGACATCGAGACTGATACACGGTTTATTGTAAAAACCATTAATAGTTTCTACAACGCTTTTTAACTTAAACACCATCCACTGGCTTTATCATGGTCAAAGTGTCCTAGTATATTTCTTGTCTGTAATCGTTTCGTCTTAGGAAGCAGAAACTTGCCAGGACCGGGGGGTCGGGGGGAGTCGCCACGTTTGAAATTATGTAAAAGAGACAACGTATACAAGTGCTGTGTGTGTGTGTGTGTGTGTGTGTGTGTGTGTGTGTGTGTGTGTGTGTGTGTGTGTGTTTGTGTGTGTGTGTGTGTGCGTGCGTGCGTGCGTGCGTGCGTGCGTGAGTGCGTGTGTGTGTGTGTGTGTGCCTGCGCGTGCTCGCGGGTGTGTGTAAGTGTGCGTGTATGCATGTGTGTGCGCGAGTGTATGTGCGTCTGTAATAGTGAAAAGGAATGAGAATCATAAGGGAAAAGAATGTAGAGAGAGAGAGAGACAGACAGACAGACAGACACAGACAGAGACAGAGAGAGACAGACAGAGAGAGCGAGAGACAGAGAGAGCTCTAAAATTGACTGCAAACGTGAAACATTCTACTGACAGTCTCTCTCCCTCTCTCTCTCAATCTTATAAATCTGCAGTTGTATTATAACATCACTCAATCTCTCTTCTCTTCTAAATTCGAAACTTTTTAAATCAGTGCCTTCATTTTACGCTGAGACTATTCATTCGACCAGCAGTGATTTCCCCCTTGCCACTTGTAATTTCCCACTATGGGAAAGGAGAAGGGGGGGGGGGGGGTAGGTAGCGAACTGTGGCGACGGCGGCGGCAGACGTGAAGGAAGTCCCACTGGGGTGTCCCAAGCCCTCACACAAAAGAGTTTGTATATTGATTGACTATCGTCTGCATAAACCCGTCATCCGACTTTATTACAAGCAGAGGTCACTGACTTGGGAGGGCAAGGCAAAAGACATCAATTAACGTCTTTGTGGTGGCCAGGTTTGTTTATGAATGTGCCCTTAATGGACGAATTAATTTAACCCTTTGACTCTTGCAACCTGTCCACCAGCATCCAGTATTCGTCAACAATGCAAGCAAAGCAAAAACTTAACCCTTTGACTCCCTCACCCTATCGTGTGGGAGTCGATGGGTAAACTTTTTGCAGTTGGTGGAAAGGGTGCGGGAGTCAAAGGGTTAATTTTAATGAAAACTATTTTTTTCAAAAGAATTTCGGATGCATGTTATGGACGTTGTTATTTTAGTCCACACTGTGCTCGTAGTTATGTTGCTGCTTCGTTTTCAAATTCCCTCCGTCTCTGGTGGGCGCGCATGTAGGATGTTTTCATGCTTCCATAAGCCAGCAACTGACATGACTTACAGGATCTTTAACGCGCACTACTAGATATTCCCTGTGCGTACACACACAAAGAGGGGGTTTAGGCAGTGGCAGGTCGCACACATACTGAGTTGGAAGATTAAAAACATCTCCACCTTTTTACCCACCACGCGAACGAGTCCAGAAGAATCGAACACGAGATCTTCAGACAGGAAGTCCGACGTTCATCTACCTGACCACCGTATCTGTCAAGGGTGAAGTTTATCTGCTGGAAATCAGGATGTGAAGAAGCAGGAAAAACAGCCAAAAGGAGGCAGGGAAGTTTGGAGAGAAACAAAATGACAGACGTGAGGAGTGAAAGACAAGGGGTGGGGGGATTAGAGGAGGGAAACAATGAAAATTGACTGACAATGAATCATTCACACATGCACACACAAAAACACTCAAGAACAGAGAGAGAGAGAGAGAAGGAGGAGAGAGGAGAAGAGAGAAGAAGAGACAGAGTCATAGAAAGAGACAGACAGAGAGAAGACAGAGAGAGGAGAGAGAGAAAGAGGAGAGAGAGAGAGGGAGAGAGAGAGAGAGAGAGAGAAGAGAGACAGAGGAGAGACAGAGCAGAGAGACAGAGTGAGAGAGAGAAAGAGAGACAGACACCGACGGAGAGAGAGAGGAAGAGAAGAGAGAGAGAGAGAAGATAGAGAGACACACAACAACAGACATACAGATAGAGATAGAGAGAGACAGAGACAAGACAGAACAGACAGAAGAGAACAGACAGAGGAACAAGACAACCAAACAGAACATCGTTCCAGTCGGGTTTTCGTGGCCCTGACAGGTATGCAGTATGTTTGTACGCACTTCAGTGCCAGGATGCCGGTTTGACACTGACTCGCAGGTCACAGGTAAACAAGACAGGGAAAGGGTGCTACAGAAACAAAAGAGATACATACGACCGCGGTGGTCACGGGGTCGCAGGCAGAGATTCAAGCCTTTCAGGTAAACTGTCGATGGTACCTGAACCAGCTCTCTCTCACCTGTACATACACACGCCAGCGCCTTGCCCGCACACACAGGCACCGTGTAACAATGTGTCACGCTAACTCATCTCACATGTTTCTACTGTGGATGATGAGGGCTGGAGGGTTCATGGTAGTGAGGGAGAGGGCAGGAGGGGAGAGAGAGAGAGAGAGAAAGAAAAAAGAGAGAGAGAGAGAGTGAGAGAGAAACAGAGAGAGAGTGTGTGTGGAGTGTGTGAGAGAGAGTGAGAGAGAGAGAGGAGAGAGAGAAAGAGAAAGTGTGTGTGTGTGTGTGTGTGTGAGAGAGAGAGAGACAAAAAGGGAGGGGGGAGAGAGAGAGAGAGAGAGTGAAAGAGAGAAAGAAAGAACGAGTAAGACAGAGGGGAAGAGAGAGACATAGAAGCAAGAAAGAAGAGAGAGGAGAGAGAGAGAGAGAAAGAGAGAGAAAGAGAAAAGAGAGAGAGAGAGAGAGAGAGAGAGAGAGAGAGAGAGAGAGAGAGAGAGAGAGAGGCTCGTTCGGTATCCAACATTGGAAAAAAATAGACATCCTGCAACCCATAAGAACCATGACAAAAACGGACCAAAAACCCGCCAGGCAATTTGACAAAACAAGTATATCATGCATTGTCCACCCAGGGAAAAAAAAAAACAACAAAAAGAAAACACAAACACTACAACGTGTAAAAGACCTCACATGAACCCAGAAGACCCTGGGTATGTGTCGATTATGTATGTACATCTCCAACCAAACAGCTTGAAGCAATAAGCCACATAAACGAGACAGACCTACATCCAAACACAGCACACAACACACACACACACACACACACACACACACACACACACATGTTGGTAATTAGCGCGCGCGAGCGCACACACACACACATAGAACACACACACACAGACACACGCACACAGAGGAACACACAGAGGAACACACACACACACACTGTGTCTGTCTGTCTCTGTGTGTGACAATAATTACCCCCCCTCTCTCTCTCTCTCTCACACACACACACACAAATACACACACTGCTGGTAATTAATACATATGTATATCATACCCAACAACGCTCAACACCCTGGGAT
>CM060312.1:54315167-54320167 GCA_030674185.1 Monoplex corrugatus | reverse complement strand
CTAAACAAACACACATCAACACTAACGTAAACGCCACACACACACACACACACACACACTCCTATCCCACACCTTCTCAAACACACGTGCAACACGACACGTACAACCCGCAGATAGACACACACACACACACACACCACACCACCATCCCCCCCCACGTCAACAGACAGACAACAGATGACAGACAGAACAGACACACACACACACATCCACCTACCAGACAGACAACACAGACAGACACAGCAGACACACACATCACGCAGACAAGGAAAAATGCATCCAATAATTCAGATTTACGATACACACACACACACACACACATCAAACAAACACCACACACACCACACACACACACACAACACACACACACCAGTGATTTGGGTTTACGGTCTCTTATCAAAGGAAACTTGTAGACCATATAATATTATATAGTAGCGCCCACTATCTGAAAATCTCCCACTCTCTTTCTTTATCCCACGAGTCTACAACCTCCTAGTGTTCGCCTGCTTTTTAATATATCATCCGGAATGTTCTTCTTTGTACTCTTCGTGGTGTATGAGTGTGAGTGTGAGTGTGAGTGTGAGTGTGTGTGTGTGTGTGTGTGTGTGTGTGTGTGTGTTGTGAGTGAGGGAGAGAGATTGTGTGTGTTTCAGAGAGAGAGAGAGAGAGAGAGAGGAGATGAATGTGTGTGTGAGAATGAAGTAGAGTGTGTATGTGTGTGTGTGCACGTGCGCGCGCGCGGCGCAAATGTGTGTGTCTGTTCGACAGACAGAGATACACATAACACCCATGTGTGTGTGTGTGTGTGTGTGTGTGTGTGTGTGTGTGTGTGTGTGTGTGTGTGTGTGTGTGTGTGTGTGTGTGTGTGTGTGAGTAGTGTGTGTTGTTTTGTTGTGTGTGCGGCGTGTTGTTATGTGCAGTGCGTGAATTGTGTGTGTGTGGGTGTGTGTGCATGGTGATGTGTGTGTGTGTTTTGAGAGAGAGATAATTGTGTGCGATACGCACGTGGCATATTGTGTGTGTGTGTGTTGTGTGTGTGTGTGTGTGTGCGGCGCGCGCGTTATGTGTACACACGCATATGAGTATGGATGAGCATGTATATAAAAACTTTCTTACATAATATATATGATTTAGATCTCGATATAGATGTATTATGTACGTATATATCTATGTGTGTACAGCAGTGATTTGTGTGAGCGCGCCAGAATGATTAGTATTTGTGTTTCTGTGTCTGTATCTGTATGTTTCCGCGCGTGATCGATTTGTGTACGTGCGTGTGCGAGTAATCAGTACGCGTGCGCGTGTGTTTAGGAGTGCATGCGCTATCGCGTATGTAAGTGTATGTACCCATGCGCGCGAGCGAGATAAGCGGGATGGTGAGACAAAGATTCCAATTCCAGACTTTCTTTTTGCGCACCCTCCCCCTCCTCCGCTGCCTCCACTCCCCAAAACTGTATTCTAACCTCTTTGTTTTTATGACTTAAAGAACTGGACTCTTGGCAGTAAAACGAAGCGAAGTAGCCAACCACGGGATTGGTGCATAGAGAGAGGAGATGCTGGTGTGGTGGTGGTGATGATGGTGGTGGTGGTGATGTTATGATGAGGTTGATGATAATGACAATGATGATAATTATGGTGATGATGGTGATGCGGGTGGGAGCAGGGGGAGGGGGAGGGGAGAGGAAGGGGGAAAGTGGGAGAAACTTGAAGGGTTCAAGGGATTCAAAGAACACTTTGATCTGCGAGTGTCTTCTAAGTGTGTGTGGGTTTTTTTGTTGTTTGTTTTGTCTTGTTGTTGCCTCCAACTGGAGGTTTAGAGGTGAGTGCCAGCGAGTGTCTCTGCCGGTCGACAGGTGAGCATCAGCACAGGGAATACACTGGTGAGTCATTAAGCATAATTTTTTTTTAAAAACCCAGTAAAACTCCCAAGTAACTACACAGAAAAAGGGCCCATCCCCAAAACAAATAAACACACACACACACGCACGAGCATGCAGATGCATATCCCTCTCTTCCATGCAAATATGCATGCGCATGCTTGATTACGCGCGACGTGCACATACACACACACACACACAATCGGAAAGTGAGGGGAAGGGAGGGAGGGTAGGGGGAGAGAGAGATTCTGGGAACCTTTCGTAGTCTCAATACTGAGTGGGAAAACAAGAGAAAGCTGGGAATAAAGAGAGAAACTGAGAAAGAGGAGAGAGAAGGAGGAGGAGAGGAAGGAAGTTGGGAGGCAGGCGAGAGAGAGAGAGAGAGAGAGAGAGAGAGAGAGAGAGAGAGAGAGAGAGAGAGAGAGAAAGAGAAGAGAGAGAGATTGAGAGATTCTGTTAACCTCTCCTAGTCTCAATGCCAAGTAGGAACACGCACACACACACACACACACACACAACACTCACTCACGCACGCACACACACACACACACACACACACACACACACACACACACACACACACAACACACACTCATTTCTAGTATCTTGAGACATCAACTCACGGAGGAAAACATGCAGGTATCTCTAGCCAGAAAGGACTCGGAAACATCAAACACGAACGACAAAGCTAGGTGGCTGACTATCAGCTCTGTTGTATGTGTATCTGGACACACTGAATGAAGGTTCCACCGGTTCCCTGACCTCCCGTTACAAAGCTACAGGTGTCTGGTCCGAAAACGGTCAAACTAAAAAAACAAAAAAAAAATTCTCTTCCCTTGATCTTTGATGCCAGAACCAGACAAAATGGAAAGGGCACAGTCTCCTTTTATTGTTTCTCGTTTGCCTCTCTCTCTCTTTCTCTCTCTCTCTCCATCTCTGTCTGTCTGTGTGCCTCTCTCTCTCTCTCCATCTCTGTCTGTGTGCCTCTCTCTCTCTTTCTCTCTCCCCCCCTTTTGTAGCATCTTACTTTCTTTAGTTTTAGTGTAAGAAGCAACGGTAAATATACAAGTTGGTCTAGTTGCTAATATCTGTGCCCGCTGAAAAAGAAAACATTCGTTCGTTCATCTTAACTCATTTACACACACAAACGCTCTCTCTCTCTCTCCTCCCTCGTTCGCTTCATCATTCATCCATCCATTCATACATACACACACAAACGCTCTCTCTCTCTTCTCCTCTCTCCCCTCCCTCATTCGTTCGTTCATTCATTCATCATCCATTCATACACACACAAAAGCCCCCCTCTCTCTTCTTCTCTTCCTCCCTCTCTCTCTCACCCCCCCCCCCCCCCTTCTTCTCATTTTCCCCACGTCTGCATTCTGTACTTCATGTCAGCGTTGTGTGCGTGTGAGCATTGTTCTGGAATCCGAGCCAAGCCCCCCGTCTTCGCCTGCCCCTGAAGATGAAACAGCTGCGTGGATTATCAGGCATCTAAAAGCCATCTGCTTCAGCTTTCGGCTTTACCCCCGGCTTAGTGCAACAAGCGCTTCAGGCCTCTTCTACAAGGCCGCAGGAAAAAAAACGCGGCGAAAATCGCTGGCATTAGCTCCTGCATTGGAACTCTAATGTGTCCCTAAGAGCCGCGATCTTCGGCTTCTTTGAGAGGATTTGGGGACGTGAAAACAGGAGGGGAAAATAAACACCTCTTCCACCAAAGTCCACTTCAAAGCGACAGGTAGTTTGTGTATTATTGCACTCCCCCCCCCCCCCCCCGCCAAGTGCTCCTCTCCAAGTTTGCCGGCAAGCTGGCCACAAATCAAAAGTATGTACACCTCCAGGTACTGCCCCCCTCCTCCCGTTAACGTGCTTTTAAATGATCTGTTTCGGTCTCCACGACTTCAAAGAACTTAGGAGGAGGGCGAGTACTTCACTCCCAACGGTTTTCTGTTTCTACAGCATTTTTTTTTTTTTTTTGTTTTTTTTTTTCTTCTTTTTTTTTTTTACAAGAGAGGTTGAAGTGTCAGAAGAAAGCACACTGTTTTATCACAGGTGCGCAAAGAAAAACATGGGAAAGGGAAAAATGGGAAGGAGGAAAAGGAAAACAACAAAAGAAAAAAAAATTAAGTAAGGCAAAAAGGGCGGAGGGAAAGGGGAGGGGAAAAGAAAGGAGCAACGTAAAGACTTTGGGGAGAGAAACAAAACAAAACAAAAACAAAAACAAAACAAAAACATGGGGGCAATATCAGACTTCGCAGCAGCAGCAACCTGTCTTCAGTCAAAGGGTCGCAACTCTCAAATTCTCACCTCTTTCATCCAGAGTCCGGTCCCTTGGCAGTCAGTCACGTGACAAGCCTTGTCCGACCTCCCACCGTCTCGAATTTGGCTAAAAGCCCCACAATGACTCCTGCCGGAAAACTGGCTTCCCCTCCAAAACACACCCCTGGTACCAGAGGCATTACGGGGAAAGTGCAGTTGTCCTATCTCCACGGTGTGGATTAGGGAGACCGGAGGGTTCAATGCTTTGATATGTGCAGCTGAATGGACCACGATTACCGCTGAGATGTCTCCCATAAACGAGGAGAGAGAGACAGAGAGAGAAGAAGAGAGAGAAGCAGACAGACAGACAGACAAACAGAAAGAAAGATACAAAGAGATGGAAGTAGGCCTTATAATGAGTTATATCCTACAGATCCAGCGCAGAGAGAGAGGGTTGGGCAAGAGACGGTGAGAGTGATGTATCCTGTTCAAGAGAGAGTGAGAGAGAGAGAAAGAGACAGACAGACAGAGACAGAAAGAGAAAGAAGAAGAGAGAGAGAGAAGACAGAGAGAGAGAGAGAAAAGACATAGAAAGAAAGAGAGAGAGAGACAGAGACAGAGAGAGAAGAGAGAGAGGAAATGAAACAGAAATAGAGAGAGAGAGAGAGAGAGAGAAAGAGAGACAGAGAAAGAGAGAGAGGGGGGAAATGAGAGAGAGAAAGAGAAAGAGAGAGAGGAGACAGGAGAGAGAGAGGAGAGAGAGAGAGAGAGAGAGAAAGAGAGAGACAGAAAGACAGAGAGAGACAGACAGACAGGCAGGCAGTGAAACAACAAAGACAGACAGAAAGAGAGATCACAGAGCTGGAA
>CM060312.1:54297667-54310167 GCA_030674185.1 Monoplex corrugatus | reverse complement strand
TCTGGTTGGAGTGAATGCATGAGCAATTCTCCAAGTGCCACAAATCTTTCGGAACCAAACCCATCTCCTTTGGTCTTGCCTGTGCTTTTGTTACATCACATCTTACCGGTTGTGATCTTTTCTCTTAAGAGCTTTATGTAATAATGTCGTCTAGCACAAGCAAAGATTGTACAGATAAGCCTGGCTACTGTGTCCATAACGATGCTTAAAATCAGTTATACAAACAGAAACTGGTAGTTATACATACTGGAAAAAGAAATTGATTATACAACACTTTATTTGTGATCTTGCTCAACGGCACACGCCTGTTTCGTCTCTAACGTCGGAAGAGCGCACATTGTCTGTGATGTCAGTTCTAGTTTTAAGCTTTCTCAAGACAGCGTTACCGGACTCGGAATAAATTCTGTATGCTGCAATACCCCATATTCCATGTGATAGGAATATACATTGTCCTCTGTTGTGTATCCACAGCCTCATTCAGTACACTTCTTGTTTCCTGTTCTGTTGGGGCCTATTCTGTCCATTCTACCCTCTAAGGTAGGAAGGGGACATGCGACATGCTCAATTATAATCATCTGTCCACAGATGTCTCATTTTAACACCATTTCTTTAAAAAGTGACCATTAGTGTCGAGGTCAAGAGTCTCATATGCAACTGTTATCGTCACCAACTAGTATACAAAGTAAAACGTGTAATGTACGGGGGTCTTCAAATACAATACCGTATGAAACACTGCCAGTATTGAAATGAAGTATACCAACCGTCAAATCACTAATATCGTGTATGAAAAGCCGAGAATCTCAAAACTGGTTTTGTAACCATTTCGTAAAAATGTAACATCCCATCTCATAAATAGGTAACATACCAAACATCGTACACACCACTCTACACTCGAATTCCTACCAATGGACTTTTCAACAGCATGAACACAATGAGAGACCAAAGGCGTCACACTCCGGAGGTAGTTTTACGTGTCAATACTCTAGAGAGAACGTCAGTGCGTACATCTAATCTACATACCACTGTTCGCGACAAACCTATGGCCACCCAGAAGTGTCAAAAGGGTGCTCATCTCACAGGACAGCAAGAAACGTGTGTCTGGATATCCCCGACACCGGTGGCCGTTACATGGCAGACAAAACAGCGACAGGATTCTCCGCGTACCTCTCCCTGTGTTGCTGGCGAATGGATCTCTCGGCTAGTGACTCTATCCCCGGGCTGGTGATTAGCTTACAGAACAGCGCGCACTGTGCACGTAACATTAGCCATGGGCAGACCACGTGAGGCAGATCAGCTTCCACAATGTCCGGGACGGCAGCTGAGCTCTAAGCCTATAATGGACCGTAGAGACAACAGAAAAGGGCAACACAGCCATAATGCGCAGCTCTGTATGTATAACAGTTGTATTGTCTTGTCATGGATTGTTCTCTTTTTCCAGTCCCGTCACCACGTCAGTTTTGTTTTCCCACCCCAAACTTACTCATCCAGAAGTAAACCTTACACACATCGCCACAACGATACGAAACTCACTCCTTGTAGGTACACACTATTATAGCCTGTCGTATTGGAATTTCCTTACAGTGACCAATGCAAGTCGTCGGCTGTCGTGGGTTACATAACGTGAGCAGAGTGCGAGTAGACAACTCTATCCATCGTCTCACCCCCAAAAACTTGGCGCTCAGACCAGCTCTCAGTCCATACTGACTTACCAGCCTTCGTTTCTTTTCTCTAAATATGAAAAACTCATGGGCGGCAGCTAGAATTAGAATACGCACTACATGAGCTGGTCACGAATGAAGACTTAAGATAGATAAGCTAGGACATAAATTAGCATTGCCTACTGCGCACAGACATCCAGTTTACTGAAGGTTATGGCATCGATTTACATACACAGCACTGTACGCCACAAAACACATCTGAAAATAGCTAAGGGAAATCACGCATAAAGGGAGATCACCAGTTTTAGAAGCAGTGTTATTTTGATCGGCTCTGTACTTTCCCAGTATATTTGTATGCTCGATTTTTTCCCCTGAAGAGTCTTTTTTCCAGATGATCATGTTAAACTCGACGTTTGAAAGAAGTAACATTTCCCAATATTGTGTTTAGCTTGACATTTCCGGCAAAGAGTCACGTTTCCAAACGCGTGTGTTAAACCGGAATATTTCTGAAAAGAATAACATTTCCAAATAATCATGTTACGCTTGACTTTTCCTGAAAAGAGTCAAATTTCCAAACAATTATATTGTTTACGTGTTATGATGACATCGTACTTATTAAGTGTTGAAAAAAATGGCCTGAAAGAGGAACACTGACAAAAACAATTTGATTTCCACTAATCTTGAAAGTTCTAGAAAAGAAGCAACCATCAAATTATGAAAAAAGCTTAACATAATGTTCCCGACATTTTAAGATTCTCCTCGTTTTGTACAAAACTTGTTATAAAAACAACAAACAAACAAACAAAACAAACAAAAAACTGTTCACTTCTCAAGGTCGCTGTGACCCGCAGAAGTATCAGATGAAAATGAACTTGACGTGAAGCGAAGACATGGTCGACTGTCACAACACAATGTAAATCAAAATGAATGACAGCAGTCCCTGAGAAAAAGCTGTTTACACACACACACACACACACTCACGCAAAACCACACACACACACACACACCACACACCCACACACACACACACACACACACACACACACACACACACACACACACACACACAACACAACACACACACACCACACACACGTTGACAACAACAACGTCTAATATCACTCATACTGAAAAGACGTTTAATCAAAGAATAAACGAACACACACACACACACACACACACACACACACACACACACACACACACACACACATACACACACATACACAACGTCTGACAATTTGGCAACAACAAACAACGTCTAATATCACTCAGAGTGAAACGACATTAAATCAAACAACGAACGCACACACACACACACTTTATCTCTCTCTCTCTCTCTCTGGTCTATATCAAACAACATCCATCGCATTTAAAATAAAATCAGAAAACAAAAAACAAGACAGAAAAAACAAAACAAACAACAACTGGAGTTTAGGGAGTTTATGAAAGAAAACGAACTGTTTAATAAAAGTCTTCTGGTTTCAGTTACACAGCTCAGGCTTGACCTGGAAATGTTGCTGAGGAACACGTCCAGATCTGTTTCGCAATAATAAGCTGTCCAGACTTTTAAAGTCTGCTGAAAACAATAACACCATTGCAAACAGACGAAATAAAAAAATCCCTTACATTCTCAAATCCTCTTCTAGCAATTCCGTTTCAATGTTTTGTTTGTTTGTTTGTCAGTCAGTTCAGCTTAACCTTACAAATCGTCCTCCTCCCAATTAATGCACCCCCAACCACCACCACTGTAAATGTGATGCTTTCAAGGAACACACACACACACACACACACACACACACACACACACACACACACACACACACACGTACACACACAGAGGAGACATACACACACACTCTCCCTGTCTCTTTCCCTCCCCCTCTCTCTCTTTCTCTCTGTCACACACACAGACACAGACAGACAGACAGAGAGACAGTCACAGACAGACAGACACACACACACAGCAGAAAAGAAGAGACAGAGAAAGTCTCTTCTCGCACGCACAAACGCACGCACGGACACATCCATAAACAGAGAAGGAGTAGAACGACTCTCGTGAACGTGCACGCACACATGCACTCTCTCACACACATACAAAGGAGGATATATATATATATATCTCTCTCTCACAAACACACACCGCGCGCACGCACGCACACACACACACCACACACACACACACACGCACGCACGCACGACACGCACACACACACACACCGTCTAATATCATTCACAGTGAAAAGACGTTAATTCAAAGAACGAACGAACACAAAACACACACAGACATAACGAAGAGAGAGGCACACACAGGAGAAAAGGGACAGAGACACATGTAGCATTCTCTCCCAAGCATTCTACATGTACTTTGCTGGATGGACACGACACTGTGAGGAGGAGAGGGAAAACAACAGTTCTAACGATTTCTCTCCCCTTTTCGTGCAGCAAGCCTTTAGATGAAAACAAGCCTTTATAATCGTGCCGTGACAGACATTCAAATTGCGCACAGAATGGCAACAGCTTCCTGATTAGCAAGCACTTTTCACAAACAATGGAAAAGAGTAACAACCGCTGTGGAAAAAGGTATGTGAACACGAGTAGGTGATGGGTGCGTGTATTGTGTGGATGGGGGTCAGGTGATGTGTGTGTGTGTGTGTGTGTGTGTGTGTGGTGTGTGTGTGTGTGTGTACGCGCGCGCGTGTGTTTATGTGTGTGTCTTTATTTGACTTGAACTTTTTCATTGTGTGTGTGTGTGTGTGTGTGTGTATGAAAGACAGAGACAGAGAGAGACAGACTTCTCAGACAGACAGACTGACAGAGAAAGAGCGAGAGCGAGAGAGAGAGAGAGAGACGGAAGACTTGTAGTGCCAAAGCGTTAGAAACAGGTTTGGGAACTGAGATGTGGGGTGGGGCGGGGCGAGGGAGGGGGGTAGGTGGGCGGGTGTTGAGGAGCGTGGCAAGGAGAGAAGAAGGCATGATGAACATAACAAGCCGAAAATAAGAGGAGAAAATGCAATTTCCGATCGGTATACAACGCGCGAGGCATGCAGGCACGTAAATGGTGCACGTGCTTGTTAACGGGGCAAAGTGCACAGGGTTGTTTACACGCGCGCATTATCACGCACGTGCCACGCGCTGACCCCTACAAATCGGCCTCCGTCATGGACCACTGCGTCCATTATCCGCGTTCTCTGCAAGTTGGGTTAGAACATCTCAATCTTCCCCCGCACACCCTCATATTTCCCTCCCCTCCCCCCAAGCTTATCTACCCCCAAACCTCCTCTCACTGTCAGAAATCCCTTAATTGTCGAGCCCCTGACAAGAGTCTCCCTTTTCCTGGCCGCTTCCAGAAACGATTTCGTCGTGATAATGATCTTATAAATGGAGAAATATGATCTCCACTATTCGAACGTCCAAAAAGATGACTCACAGTCCGGCCAACCATCTGACCACAAGTTGCCCTGCCATAGAATTTCATGTCTCAAACAATTTGACAATAACAACAACAATAACAGCAGCAACAATAAAAGCCAGAAAAAAAACCCATAATATCAGTTAACACTAAGCAAAGTCCAGATACAAACAGCCGCCAGGCATTTTCTAAAAAGAGACATTCTACAAAACTTACATCAGGTTTTGTTTTACTGGGTTACATTTTGCCAGTAGCAGGGAAACCCTGACTTGACATTAAAACACACACACACACACACACACACACACACATATATATACATTCACACACACACACATATACATTCACACACACACACACACACATACACACAAACCACAAGTGTCCATTTTCAAAGCGACAAACAACAACAGAAATATGTTTTAGCAAAGCTGATTTCTTTGCTCTTTCTGATTTGACTTAAGTGGGGTTTTTTGGTGTTTCTTTTTGTTTGTTTATTGTTGTTGTTTTACGTTTGTTGCTGTTGTTTACATTACATTTCCACCCCAAGAAGCAGCCTTGAGAAGACTTATACTGACGATACATTTGACTCGGGCATTTTCTGTAAACACAAAAGGGAAGAGACGGGAATGGAGGTTGGGGTGACGAATATAAAGCAGCCTGGAAAAAAGTTCACTTGCTTGACTGCCCTGCCTGCATCATTTTGCTTTTCCTCTCTTTCTCTCTATCTCTCTTTCTCTATCTCTCTCACTCTGTCTCTCTCCCCCCCCCTCTCTCTCTCTTCCGTGATGTGAAGAACAAAACAAGACTGGATACACACAAGGACCACCTGAGATCCCTGTTCAGACATAGTACCGTAGTAGCCACGATGCGGGTCGGTCATTCTAATCATCGCTAACGTCGCGTAGTACACGTAATTTGCCCAAATATAATCATCTCACATCGCAGCTCATCGACCTGACGGGATGAAGCTGCAAGACTGCACATAATGGTGAAGGTGAGGGAGAGGCAACAACAATGTCAGCTATGCCGTTCTGCCTGGTATCCAGCCAGGGCCAATGTAAACACCCCCTCCCCCACTCACTGAAAATCATTGCAGCAATTATTAAGGCAAGACAAGGCAAGACACTGGCAGGGAGGAGTGTGCTGTGGTGGCCAGTAGTAAATGAACGGCCAGAGATGAACTACGTACGGGCGGATCATAAAATATTATTAACTCTTTGACTCCCGCACCCTGTCCACCAGCATCCTGCATTGCCAACCATGCTGGCAAATCAAAAACTGAACCATTCCATTCCCTCATCCTATCCACCAACTCTCTGTAGAAAGCTGGTGGATAGGGTGAGGGAATCAAAGGATTCAGTTTTTACAGTTGGTGGATAGGGTGCGGGAGTCAAAGGGTTAAAGCTCTGCTACAAGGAAATTTGCCCCGAAGTTAGGGGATTACTCTAGAAAAGTGAGCAACACTTTTCGTCACTTAGTTTTTTTCTTCTCGTGATGGCCGATACAGCAGAGTTGATGAACAGTCAGCAAGGTTGTCGGAGCATGGTGCTAACATAACTTACCTCTACAAACGATCAGTGCAAACTTCCCAACTGGGCTTGCCAGGGCAATACATTATAGTATAGTAGAGTTGTGAAAACATATACAGCATGGTCGTGTCATCCCGACAACCTCCCTTCTTCGTCCATTTTATTAGACATGACAAGGCAGCCACAGCATAGAAATACAATCCATCTTTTTTCGATCTCGCTTCACATAGACCAGACATAGACAGACACACACACACACACATATATATATATATATATCTATCTATATTAGTTCAAGTTCATATTACTTACAAAGCCCAGCCGACTACTACAGCCATATCAGGGCTAACGCCACGTCAAAAACGACAACCCGTTAAGATAAAAGACAACAGTTAAAAAAACATGGTCACCGTCAACCTTGCAAATTTCTGTCTGTCTATCTATCTATCTATCTGTCTGTCTGTCTATCTATATAAGCCATACACTGATGAAAGAGATTAAAAATAACTTTCCTTTTCAAACTTTGTATCCCCTTTTCATCTGACAGCGAGAGAAAATCTCATAAAATGCACACACACATCATCTCAAAATATCGAGGAGAGAAACTCCACATAGAAGCGGTTTATCGTCATCGTGACAACGCTGTTAAATTTATTCAATACTATAAACCTCATCATTACCTTTTTTTTTTTTAACATTCATTTCGACACGACAGAAATGTACGAGTGTTTTATACGTTTTCACCAGTTTCTAAGGACGGTGCCTGCCCTCTGCAGTCCCCCAAGTTGTACATGCTGTGTAGGGCAAAACCGTCCTGTTGGCAAGTGGTCTACAGTGTGTCAAAGGGCCATCCAACCCACCAATGGCTGCCTCCGCAATCAAGACATCGTCCCACAAATCCCTTCCTTCCGCTTCCGCCTCCCAATCTCAAAAGAGCCACTGACAAGCAAGGGGGGACAAATGAGGCAATATTTCTCTCTCGGGGAAACAAAATGGCCGCTCCCCCCACCACGCGCTGCCCCTCGCGCTTGTTTAGATCGAGGCTCCAGCAATTAGGAATCAATTCATCATCAGCTCCTCAAACTCCCTCCTTCGATTTCTGCCCATGTCTGGAGATCTGGCCAATTGCATTCCTCTCCGATGTGCAATTAGCCGTCCGTCCAAATCTCCCAGAAAATGGTGAAAAAATGTGGCGGCTGAATGTAATGGGCGGCGCAATCTGCTTAATCTTTCCCTACAACCCTGCGATTACCCCGCCATCGCTGCCGCCTGTGATGGGGCCACAACCACACCGTCCACCCAGCCTTGATTTCCTGGCCATGTTTTTTTTTTTTTGGGGGGGGGGGGGGGAGGCTGGCTTCCATATAACGCCAGAGAGAAAACAGGAAACCAGAATCATCTTATAGGGGATGAAAGGAAACTGGTTTCGTTACGGACAGAATAAAAAAAAAGGGATATTGAATCTTGTCCTCATCCCTCATAACGTGGCGATTTTCCTCTATACGCTAGGAAATAAGGCAGAAATGCGCATGCATACCAAGTCACAATTTGTCCGCGAAAATCAAATAAACAAACAACAAATAAAGTAAAACCTGAAAATTATTTTGAAAAGTGTCTTGTGTCGACATCAATAGATAAACGACGATCTCATAACTATATTACTAAAGCTGTACGATGGACATTAACCCTTTGACTCCCGCACCCTGTCCACCAGCATCCTGCATTGTCAACCATGCCAGCAAAGCAAAAGCTTAACCCTTTGATTCCCTCACCCTATCCACCAACTTCCAACCATCTGATTCCTTCACCCTATCCACCAACTTCCTGCAGGAAGCCGGTGGGTAGGGTGAGGGAATCAAAGGGTTAAGTTTTTGCGGTTGGTGGATAAGATGCGCGAGTCAAAGGGTTAATTAGAGTCTTTTTTCAGATATTTCCGTCGTTTTAAATCGATTTCAGGGCAAAAAACTCCTTGCTTCCATCAACAGAAGACACAAGATATAATAAGAACGACTTTCATCGACAGTGCAGGCGCAACAGCACTATTACGAACACAAACATTGTGCTGTTCATTAAAACACGTTTGATATCATTTCTGGCATTGTTTCAGAAAAAAAGCCAATCATGTACAGTCGAGTGATCGTGGGATTCGCAATCCACAATAGATAGATGAGAGAGACAGAGAGTGAGAGAGAGAGAGAGAGACAGACAGACAGACAGACAGAGAGAGAAAGAGAGAGAGACACAACAGACACAGAGACAGACAGAAAGAGAGACAGACACTGAGAAGGCAGACAGACAGAGACAGGAGACAGAGAGAGACAGACAGACAGAGACAGAGAAAGACAGGACAGACAGAGAGAAAGAGATAGAGAGAGACCGATAGACCGAGAGAGAGACACAGACAGACCAGAGAGGAGAGAAGATTATGATTTTTTTCCCACGTACAAAAGATGCTTTGTATGCATGCACCTCGAACACTGGTAAAGAAGACAAGTGCATGCAGGTTTGGTGCACACGGCAAGGGGTGATGACGGGAGGAAGAGGCCACGGGTGCCAAGCAGCTGCCCACAGTGGATTTGTCTGTGGAGTCTGTCAAGCCTGTCACCGCCTCCTTTTTTGTGCGTGTGTGCTGCTGCCAGATTTTGCGTGTGTATGTGTGTGTGTGTGTTGTGAGAGAGAGAGAGAAGAGAACAGACAGAGAGAAAGAGAGAGACAGCCAGACAGCAGAATTTACCTACTAGTCAATCGTCAATCGACGAGAGAGAGAGAGACAGACAGACACACACACACACACAGACAGAGAGAGAAAGAGAGACAGACAACAGACAAGATTTACCTACCAGTCAATCGACGAGCGAGCGAGCGAGAGAAAAGAGAGAGAGAGAAAGAGAGTGAGTGAAGAGAGACAGAGAGAGAGAGAGAGAAATTTACCTACCAGTCAATAGACGAGCTAGCGAGAGAGAGAGAGAGAGAGAGAGAGAGAGAGAGAAGAGAGAGAGAGAGAGAGAGAGAGAGAGAGAGAGAGAGAGAGAGATTCACCTACCAGTCAATCGACAACTTAACCCAGCTAACAGCAAACTATAATTTTATTCTGAACACTTAAAGCCTAACGTGCCATTTCACACACAAGAAAAAAGAGGAAAACAAGTCTTTTTGAACAGGGTAACAAAACATGCCTTACCACCATTATCAAAACATCTTTGCTACCAGGTGTTTTTAACAAATATGTTGTTCTCTCAGCCTAATTAAGGGCTAGGGAAAACACTCTCTCTCTCTCTCCTCTCTCTCTCTCCTTCTGTATGTATGTACTCGTAATGTATTCTGTGTGTGCATGCGTTACTATGTGCGTGTGTACGTGTGCATGTGTGTGTGTGTGAGTATGTGTACGTGTGTGTGTGCGTGCGTGCGTGCGTGTGTGTGTACGTACGTGCGGTGTCTGTTTTTGTGTGCGTGTATGTGTTTTCATGTGCGTGCGTGCGTACGCACGCGCGCGACTGTGTGTGTGTGTGTGTGTGTGTGTGTGTGTGTGTGTGTGTGGTGTGTGTGCGCGGCGTCTGTGTTTGCATTTGCGAGTGTGTGTGCTTGTGTTTTGCATATGTGACTGTGTGCGTAAGAGTGCGTGTGTGTTTCACCCACACCGCCGACACTGTGCGAGCGTCTTTTCCACTTCTGCAAAAATATCTAAAACCCCGACTGATCACTGCCAAGGGAGCTTAACGCACCGCTGTTGTCTCCCTTTGGACCTGCCATAACTTTTTGTGTGGCATTGGCAGAACGTATTATTTTGGTTTTCAAACTAAGAAAACACGAGCTGTCCACGTATTCTCCACACCACACGTTTGAGTGGGAGGAAGAGAGAGAGAGAGAGAGAGAGAGAGAGAGAGAGAGGAGAGAGAGAGAGAGAGAGAGAGAGAGAAAGAGACAGAGACAGAGAGAGAGAGAGAGAGAGAGAGAGAGAGAAGAGAGAGAGAGAGAGAGATTATATTTTTCCATACGCAGAAACCAGCATCTTCTGGTCCAGTCTATTTCCATTTGTCTGCCATACCTGCAAGCCTGTCTATCTCTCTGTTCATCTCCACCGTCAATGTTTGTTTCTCTCTCCCTCTCTCTGAATATGTTTCTAATAATTAACGTTTATATCTATATCACTTCCTTGCACATGCATGTCATTTCTTTGTTTACGATTTGATGTTTCGGATTAATCATCGTTTGAGTGAGGCCTAAACTAAAAAAAAAAAAACTCCTCCCCCCCTTCCCCTCCCCTTTTTTTCCCTAGTGTCTGGTTTCGACGTTCTCTCTTATTCCGTTCGTTCGCTTGCTCTCTGTCTGTCTGTCTGTCTCTCTCTCCCCCTCCATTTCATGCTCTGCCTGTCGGTCAGTCTGTGTGTGTGTGTGTGTGTGTGTGTGTGAGAGAGAGAGAGGGGAGAGAGAGAGAGAGGAGAGAGAGAGAGAGAGAGAGAGAAAAGCATGCGAGTGTGTGTGAGTGTGTGTGTGTTTCTCGATTTGAAAGTCTATATTTATATCATTTACTTGTATATGCACATCATTTTTCTTTGACTATTTTGGCTGAATCCTACATTTAAAATCTCTGTATCCGCTCCCCCTCTCCCCATCTTAGTGTGTAGTTTCATGAAGTCTCTCTCTTATTCCGTTTGTTCACTTGTTCTCTCTCTCCCCACTCCCCCCTCTCTCTTCCCTAGTCTGTCTGTTGGTCGGTCTGTCTGTCTCGCTACTCTCTCTCTTTCTCGATGTCCTCCCCTTATAACATGGAGTGCACAGCAGTAGGTGAATCAAACTGTGATTTCCAGAGAGCTATCTGTTCCACGGTGCTAATTTCAGAAGTCCCATGTATTCTGGAAAACACACTGAAAACACTAATGCACCAAATGACGGCGTCTTCCTTCACGACAGAGGGCAGAGGCGAGCAGACTGTGTCGTACTTACTATGTATGACTTTACACCCACAGGTACGGGCCAAGCCATCTCCTACACCGACTCAGGGACACAATGCAACAATGCAGTTAACCGAAAGGAAAACGTCTGTCACAAGTAAAGAGACAAGTGGAGGCAGAGGCGCACTGATGGAACGACGAATCTTTTTAGGCAAGTGATGAATCTGCTTCACCTTCCAGCTCCACCCAGTTTATTTTACCAGACAGACAGTGACCCAGTTTTTCAAACGGACAATGGAGGACCCGACAGTCACGGCACCGTTTAGTCTTCTCTGTATAGTTCGCATACGTTTGCACGAGAGGTAAGTACTAGTGACTTTACGCTTGCGTTATTTGACAGCCACACAGGCATGCAGCAAGAGAAGCAGCTGAACATCAATACACGGTTCCAGAAAAAAAAATGCGACAGGGGAAGAGATGGTTAACATCACTAAACGGGATGAGGATGGAGGATTAATAAAAGTGTGACTGAAGTCGAGTCTAAAACATGTGTTACAACAGAGAAACAGTCATAAGCAAAACTCGTAGATCTATGAGAAAAGTGGAAAGTGACAAAAAAACATTCCGATCTCCCTGGATCTCCACGAAACTGCTGATAATCCAGGCATCAGTGTTACTGACAAAATTGCATGCATCGAGGAAACACGCAGAGAAAGGCACTGATTTCACGACATCTCCAGGCTAGATGTGAAAGATAATTCCAAAGAGTGAGAGGGTGACAAGGGAAACTACCTGGACTCGCTGGAAAATCTACAGTATACAACATCAGTCATTCCACCGCATCGGGCTGTAAATACGATCAATAACTACTCTATAACGACGTTGCACATGAACTTCCTTCATTTTCTTATTATCATGGTCTGGTTGCCATGTCATGAAGCCAACCAAACCTCCTTGTTCCCTTGTGAATGGGCTTGTAGGCCTAACACATTAAAATCATTCTTAT
>CM060312.1:54285167-54295167 GCA_030674185.1 Monoplex corrugatus | reverse complement strand
AACAGTCAAGCCATCTTATTATAATCACTAAATAAAAAAAATTAAACATAAAAAATTAAAAAATACAAATCACTGGTTTGATCAAAGCGATTCTCAAATGAACCATGAACCACTGAAACGTATACAGTCAAGTTCCTTGGCTTTCATAGGTAGATTAAAAATGTTTTAACTTTAAAGTTTGTTCAAGAGGGATTCAGTACACTCGAACAATTCCATACGCGCTCCATCGAAATCTGCTAGCATACATTTGAAATACTCCTCGAACCAGCGCAAAACCCTATACACTGGCAGGGTCCTGAAATAGGGGAGGGAAGGCATTGGGTCTATTCAGCACTAACAGCACCTGAAATGACTGGGCATTAACATAAACAACCAAGAAGACTAAAAAGAAAAAGAAGAAGGAAAGAAAAAGAAAAAAAAGAGGAAAGAGACAAAAAGGACGAAGACCTGGCAAAAAAAAAAAAAAAAAAAGCTTATAGTATATATACGAAGAAAGAAAGAAAGAAGAAAAGAAGTAGAAACAGTAGAAAGAAGAAGAAGAAGAAGGAGGAGGAGGAGAAGAAGAAGAAACAGTAGAAAGGAGGAGGAGGAGAAGGAGAAGGAAAAGGAAAAGCAGAAGAAGAGTAGAAAGAAGAAGAAGAAAAAGAAGGAGGAGAAGGAGGAGGAGGAGGAGGACAAGGTAGAAGAAGAAGAAGAAGAAGGAGGAGGCGGAGGAGAAGGAGGAGGAAGACAACAATAAGCTGGCTATAAAACAAGATCAGATACGCTGGGCAAAGGACGAAATGATACGCCAGCAACTACAGAAAGAATCCATCAAGATGGGGATTGGGGGAGTTGTCAGTGGCATTATTCAACGACTTTCAGACACTGTTCACCAATGGTAATGCGACAGCTCCGTTGTAAGTAGATCTTATGAGGTTCAAGACGAGAGCGGAGAAGAACTCTGAAAGCTTCTATTGTACAACGGCCTTGGGATCGCAATACATAAGGTCTACGTATCACAATACATCGGGCCTACATGTCACGATATATACGGCCAACATGTCACAATACATAGGGCCTACATGTCACGATATATAGGGCCTACATGTCACAATACATGGGGCCTACATGTCACAATACATAGGGCCTACATGTCACAATACATAGGGCCTACATGTCACGATATATAGGGCCTACATGTCACAATACATAGGGCCTACATGTCACAATACATAGGGCCTACATGTCACAATACATAGGGCCTACATGTCACGATATATAGGGCCTACATGTCACAATACATGGGGCCTACATGTCACGATATATAGGGCCTACATGTCACAATACATGGGGCCTACATGTCACAATACATAGGGCCTACATGTCAAGATATATAGGGCCTACATGTCACAATACATCGGGCCTACATGTCACGATATATAGGGCCTACATGTCACAATACATAGGGCCTACATGTCACGATATATAGGGCCTACATGTCACAATACATGGGGCCTACATGTCACGATATATAGGGCCTACATGTCACAATACATAGGGCCTACATGTCACAATACATAGGGCCTACATGTCACGATATATAGGGCCTACATGTCACAATACATAGGGCCTACATGTCACGATACATACGGCCAACATGTCACAATACAAAGGACCTACATGTCACAATACATAGGACCTACATGTCACAATACATAGGGCATACATGTCACAATACATAGGGCATACATGTCACAATACATACGGCCAACATGTCACAATACATAGGACCTACATGTCACAATACATGTACATAGGGCCTACATGTCACAACACATAGGGCCTACATGTCACAATACATTGGGCCTACATGTCACAATATATAGGGCCTACATGTCACAATACATTGGGCCTACATGTCACGATACACAGGGCCTACATGTCACAATACATAGGGTGTACATTTTGCAATATATAGGGCCTGCCTGTCGCAATAAATAGGCCTATAACTTGCAATAAACAGGGCCTATAAGTCGCAATATATACAGAGCCTACATGTCGCAATACATGGGCCTCCATATCGCAATACATATGGCCTACATGTCTGGGTAGAAATGGGAAAGCCGACAGGATTTTCTTCTGTATACGAAACAGACTTAACCCAAGATCTCAAAAGATACATCACACACACACACATAACAACACAACACACACACACACACACACACACACACACACACACACACAGAGCGAGACAGAGACACAGAGAGAGACAGGCAGTCAGACAGACAGGCGGTGGAGAGAAGAGAGAAAGATGAATTCTCATATCCACTCTTCCCAATTTCATACCACCACACATCAGCGATACATACATCATTCTGAAAAAACAACACCCGATTACTCTATTTACACACACACACACACAACAAACAAACAACACACAACACACACACACACACACACACACACACACACACATACACACACACAGATATAACATCGGCCCTGACCTTCCAACTTTGAACAACCACCTCTCTACTTCCCCCCCTCTCCCTTGTCCGTCGGTGGAAAAAAACCCAACCCTTGATAGATTGATCAGAACACTGCGGTAGGTAGAATACGATGGGGATGGAGAGGGGGGAGGGCGGATAAATCCCCAGATTATCTGTTCCTGTCTTCTCGTCTGCGAAAGAGACAGATGAAGAAAGAGAGGAACCTGATTCTTTTGAACACCAAGAACATCAATAACACGCCTGCTCTCTCCCCCCCCCTCTCTCTCCATCCCTACCTTTCTCTCCCCTCCTCCTCCCTCTCTCATTCACTCTGTCATTCTCTCTCTGGTTGTACACTTATTCCTGGGAAACACTACAGCCAGCCCAGTGCATTCAAATGTGCCACACTGGTGCCTTCAAAAAAAAGAGAAATGTATAAAGAACTTCGAAGTTTTTGTATTTGGCGTTTAAAAGAAGAGAGAGTATCTGCAGCTGCAGTTATCACTGATACCTGAGAATGCTGATGCGCTACTGTTTGAAATTATTTTCTTCAGAGAAGTATACTAATAAACGATCATTCTTTTTTTAAAGACCAATGACCATAAAATTAAAACATTTTGAATGTCTGGATGGAAAACAACAAACAAACAAACAACAACAACAAAACACAAAAACACACAAACAGAAAAGGCATTAATGTGCTTCTGCCATTACTGTCGAAAATATTGCTTTCTCTGGCTGTCTGTCCCTCCATCCCGCCCCCCCCCCCTCTCTCTCTCTCATGTCTTCCATTTCTAGGGACTAGTTGGAACAGCGACAATGTGTGTTCTTTCGTTGTGTGTGTGTGTGTGTGTGTGTGTGTTCGTTCGTTCTTTAATTTAACGTCTGTTCACTATGAGTGATATTAGACAAAAGTGTGTGTGTGTGTGTGTGTGTGTGTGTGTGTGTGTGTGTGTGTGTGTGTGTGTGTGTGTGTGTGTGTGTGTGTGTGTGTGTGTGTGCGCGCGCGCGCTAGCGCAGTTCCACCAGCTAGCGTCCATGAGTGAGAAACGTGGGAAGGACATGTGTTTGCTCGAGTGTGTGTGCGTGTGTACGCGCGTGTGCTTGGACACATACACTGCGGAAAGCTGAAGGGGTGTGTGGGGATGATGGGGAGAAAAGGGTGTGTGTGTGGTGGGGGGGGGGAAGAGCCAAAAAGGGAGACAACAGTCAATTAATCACTGCCCCCACCCGGCACGTGTACACACCTGATTAACTGACTCCCCCCCCCCCTCCAAACTCCCACCCCCATTTTCCTTCTCATCTCTCAACCCCCACTTTTCCGTCCCGCTTATCTTAACTCTGTAGATACCCCTATCCGCCTACCGCCACCCCGTTAATCAAGCCACCCTCGTCCACAGCAAGACTTACCGATAATCAGGACGAATTACATACGGGCCTCACTTGATAAATTTACAGATTATCGCCCTACGACGCCCCCTAGTGGACAGTGACAGCCTATGGATGGTATGAGGGTAGGATGAGAGACTGCAAGGATTACTAGTAGTGGTACTGCTGTTACTGTAACAATTACTACTTTTGTTACTTACCTTGGACTAAAACAAGCTAATTATAACAGTTAACAATATTTCCTCCTCAGACATTTTTCTCGCTTCGCTTTGTTTTTGTTATCGATTGTAAACAACTTACAACTGAACAAGCGGGTTGGTTGGTTCTTTTCAAGTTCAAGTTCATATTGCTCATAGCCCAGCCGACTACTAGAGCCATATCAGGGCTAACACCATGCAAACAACGACAACCCGTTAAGATAAAAGACAACAGTTAAAAACCACGCTCACCCTACAGTTAAAAACCATGCTCACCGTTAACCTTCCAAGTCTAAAATGCAATCAAAGAAAAACAGACGTAAAATCATATCAGGTGAAATCTACTGATCTCTTGTAAAAACTGGAAAATTGCAACAGGAGGGATGTATCTTTAGGGAGTCCGTAGTGTAGTGCTTTTGTCTCACATCGAACAAGTCCCAGCAATCGAGGAGAAGGTGTCTGATGCTCAACGGCTCGTCACACGGTATACACCACGGTGCTTCTTCATTTTTTTTAAAAAGGTACGAATGAGGTTGGTTCTTTTGATAAGAGTCGTGGACTTAAGATCTCATATATTTCGAGTTCAATCCCAGCCCGCCATATCAAAAACTGGCCTGTTCGCTGCCCATCTTAATGTTTTCATCATTCTGGTGGTGTCAGCTTGGCGTTTCATAGGTCCCTCTTCTTCTCCAATCGCAATTTCAAGACCTTGCCGGCCCATCTGATTTTCCCCGGGCTCAGGGAGTCTGCTGGCAGATTATGGTGGAGGGCTTATGGAACTGCCCAAGTGCAATGAATCCCTCTTGAACAAACTCCAAACTTTAAACCAATTACAGCCACCCAGTCAGTCTCTTCGATTACTGCCAGACTCGAGTGGGTACAGTGTAACGTCTTTAACCGCAACACAAACGTTTTCCCTTCAGACTTCATTTACTTTAACCCTTTGACTCCCTCACCCTACCCACCAACTGCAAAAAAATTAACCCTTTGGCTCCTCCCCTATCCACCAGCTTCCTCAGGAGAGGTCACATCACATCTGGCTGTTTTCGTCCTCACATAAAGACACCACCATTTAACACTCACTCTTCCTGAGGAAGCTGGTGGATAGGGTGAGGGAGCCAAAGGGTTAAGTTTTTTGCTTTGCTGGCATGGTTGACAATACAGGATGCTGATGGACAGGATGCAGGAGTCAAAGGGTTAAAAACCCTCTTAGACGAAAGACAGGAAGACCCAAGACTACGTGGCGATCAACAGCAGAAAGAGAACTGAAGACTCGAAAACACACTTGGGGTTAACACACACACAGACTGGCTAAGAACAGACAGGGGTAGAGGATCTTCTTTACGGCCCTACACACCACAGACCTCTCACACCAAAGAGAATAGTGCCAACGGAGGTACCGCAAGTACAGTCTCATTGCTATCACTGTGTAAATAGTCTGTGCAGCACACCTATGGCATAATGGGCAGTTACTGTTATTTTTACTGTTATTTTTCTTTAAAGCCCAGCCGACTGCGTAGAACCATATCAGGGCTATAACCGGCGAGTAACTAAACCAACGGGAGCATGAGCTATGCACATACCACTGAGTGTAGAAAGAAACACTCTACGGCACACACATGCAAGTTGTGACGGCGACCGACAAAGAGATGAATCAACTAACTGAGTGTGCCATTTGGCCGCGAGCGAAAAGACAGCCAATCTGATAATTCTAAATTTTGGTTGCTGTAATAGCTCTCATCCCCACGTCTTTTTTATATGCGTATAAGCCATCTGTGGCGTACTGGTGCTATATATAGCAAAACTACGCTCATCTTATCCCAACACAGCACCCTAGAATCTACGCTCAGAAAAAATAAATTTTTTTTCTTTGTATGTGGTAGAACTGATTACCGTAGACGAGAACCTCCGAACAAGTGGGAAAAATGTTATGAAATTTTGCAATTATTCCTACATGTTTTAGATTTTCCCACACAAACCTTCCATTTGGTCCTTTAATCAAGCTAATAAAATCAGCACTAACATACGACCTCCAGTCAAATGATCCTTGAATTCAGCTAATAATAAGAACACGATGACCTCCAAATAAACGTTCTGTAATCAATCTAGAAAAATCAACACAGTAACCTCAAGATAAATGGTTCTGTACTTAGGCTAATAAAATCAATAAAACAAACGCCCAGATAAAATGGTGCTTATCCTGAGAATTGAAAGATTTTCACACACACACACAAAAATACAGTCTAGTGACATTGCAATCTAGCAGTGCACCATAACGAAAATGGAATTTTTACAAATAAAAACCCTACAATGTACTGATTCGAGAATCTAAGCAATGCACAATAACGAAAAGTGTAAGACTCTCTCCGTCAAAATTCAATCTACTGACTTATGAATCCAGCAGTGTACCATAACGACTTACTATCATGTTAACCCCTTAACCTTTCCCTTCTGGAAGCTGGAGGTGGGCGGTGCCACATCAAAGACCTTGACTCCTTCGTCTCCGTGAAGGAAATGGGGACAGATTAATTTAACCCTTTCTGTACTTACCACAGATGCTGCCCTAACAGCAAGAAAGGTAGGCACAGGGCTAGGAAAGGGAGAAGGGTGATGGGGCAGTAGAGGGATAGATGGATGGATGGATGGAAGGACAGATGAATGAATGAATGAATGAACCAATGAATGAATGAATGAAGAATGAATGAACGGATGAATGGTTTTCAAGAGAGAGAGAGGGAGGGAGACAGACAGACAGAGAAACAGAGAGAAAGAAACAGAGAGACAGATATACAGATAGACAAGGAGAGAGAGAGAGAGAGAGAGAGAGAGAGAGAGAGAAAGAGAGAGAGAGAGAGAGAGAACAATATATTATATCTTATCTTTTTAACAACACGAGTGACAGAGAGAGAGAGAGAGACAAAGAATGGAAAGAACGAATGAGATAAAGAGAGAGAGAGAGGGAGAGAGTGATATATACATATATATATGTATGAGAGAGAGAGAAACAGAGAGACAGAGACAGACAGACAGAAGAGTAGAGAGACAGAGAGAGACATAGACAGAGAGAAAGAGAGACAGGGAGAGAGAGAAACAGACAGAGAGACAGAGACAGAGAGACAGACAAAGCCACAACCACGACACAACAGCCACAGTTCTGACCAGCGCGCACACACACATATACATACATACAGATAGACCGACTGACCTCACTGATGAAGATGTCGGTGACTTCATCCTCCAGAGACCCGTAACACAACGTCAGTCCCAGCTTCTCGTCACTGGAGGACCGATGTAACACCACCTCCTGAAACATACACATATAGAGGTCACATCATATCTGGTTGTTTTTTGTCCTCACATGAAGACACCACCATGTAACACTCACTTTCTTACTTAGTCACTATGCTGACATCACCAGAAAGATCGAACCTGACACCACGAGACTGATTTGGGAGCGTTCCAGACATGTAGCTAGCTACCAGACCAGTTTTAACCCTTTGGCACCAGCACCCGACTGATCTGCTGATCTGCCCGTCTGGGGACTAGAAACTGAAGAGCGATATTTTTTGTTCCATTCTGACAAAAGCACGGCTTTCTGTTGTCCCCTTTTTGCGTTCAATCCACAACAGACTTACAATCTCACGATACATTACAATATAGTACAACAAAGGCAAATGCAATGTAATCTAATAACATTACATCACAGTGCAATTCAACATGACGTCTCCATGCTCAGAAACAATTCCACCACATGTACTGACGCCATTGATGGATATGATCCGAAATGATCGTGACATAATAACCATTATTCCTATACATGAGCCCAACGCACTGGCAAGATATATATATATATATATATATATATATATATATATATATATATATATATATATATATATATATATATGTGTGTGTGTGTGTGTGTGTGTGTGTGTGTTTGGGGGGAGAAAACAATTAAATGCAATACAACGTAGTACAGAACAATATGATACGATACGATACGATACCACACCATATCATACTATACAAATACAACACGTTGCAATGCAATGAAATACAACGTGTATAATACACACAATTATTTTCTCGCTTCAATTTTCTGATTTGCTGGACCACAAAGCATCAAACAATTTTGCCACGTTTTAGTAAGACACCTCCCCCACCCCTAACCCCACAACCCAACACACAATGTATCAAGGATGGCAGTCAACAAGTCCCAGTAAGAACAAAACGATCAAAGACTGAAACCCACACCTAACTAACCAAGGAATACAACCAGTCCTCTCCTATCCCCTGAGTGCCACAATTTCTGACTCATGTCCCCTACATTCACGACGGCCCGGGAGGAAGAGAGGCTGTAATCCCAGAAAGCACACGCACTCTCGTGACTCCCGTCACAGCATGCCTACCAAACCAAATCTGTGTTTAAAATACGAAGACGAATATTTTCTGATGGGCGCGAGGAGATGGGCGAAAGAGTGCAAGCACGTGCGTTACAACCCTCGCCACAAGTCAGCTTCTCTTTCATTTCCACTTCGTGACACAGTACTGTTGACAAAGAGAAATACACGGAATTCTCTCTCCCCCGGAAAGTCAAAGTGCACGACGTTCATTGTTGTCCCGTCAGAAAACTGTCGCTGACATCCATGCAATGACTTCATCCCCACACTCCTTTTCCAAAACCATACAGCCCCGTTAGTTCCTTTAGCTGGAGCACCGTGCTGATGTAACACTGGGGCCGTGGGTACGATCCTCTGATGGGTCAGGTTTGCTTCCTTCGGTATCATCAAAGACAAGTGTATTCTTAGTGGCTAGTTGTGTTTTGATGCAGTCCTTTAATTAATCAATTAATTGATTTCACACAAGCGGCAAGCTGTGTTTTGATTGTCCTTTATTTATTCATTTATTTCATATATGTGGCTAGGAAAGCTGGTGAATAGAGTGAGGGAGTCAAAGGGTTAAGTTTCTGCTTTGTATGGTTGACAATGCAGAGTGCTGGTGGACAGGATGCGGGCGTCAAAGTGTTAATTAAGATGATAGCGAACAAGTCACGCTACTAGAAAGATTGGCGCATCTAGATTGGTTGCGTACAAGCCAACTTTTATGTTGCAGGATTCCCCCCGTGGAAAGTCTGTGCTAGAAATTTCCTCTTTTCTGTCACTGTCTTTGTTTCTCTGCCTGTTCCTTTGCTTTCTGTCATTTCTTCCTATCATTTTTCTGCCTTGCTG
Source organism: Monoplex corrugatus (assembly GCA_030674185.1). Classification (NCBI taxonomy): domain Eukaryota; kingdom Metazoa; phylum Mollusca; class Gastropoda; order Littorinimorpha; family Ranellidae; genus Monoplex; species Monoplex corrugatus. Next base: position 54,285,879 of record CM060312.1, on the reverse strand, counting down.
GTCCATTCACCTGTATGTGCTCGATAAAGTTTTACATACTTCCTCTTAGGATTGATAACTGTCAACCATGCCCACCTGACCCTTCCTTCTCTGGCACACCTCTTACTACTTTTACCCCAGTCTCACAAGAAGAAATTCTCAACACAATCAGATCCATGTCGTTCAAAACCTGCCAACTGGATCCTCTTCCAGGTTCTCTCTACTCTGACTGTCTCCCTACTCTCCTCCCATTCATCACTGACATCATCAACACTTCTCTCCAAACTGGAACTGTCCCAGATTCTTTCAAGTCTGCTATTGTTCACCCTCTCCTCAAGAAATACAATTTAGACCCAAATGAACTGAAAAATTACCGGCCTATCTCTAATCTCTCTTTCTTGTCAAAACTGCTTGAAAAAGTTGTCCTCAACCAACTGAACTCTCACCTGTCTGCCAACAATCTCCTCAATCCGTTCCAGTCAGCCTACCGCCAGTGCCATAGCACTGAAACTGCCTTGCTACACATTCTCAACAATCTCCTCCTTGCAACTGATACTGGCAAAGTCTCTCTCCTCACACTCCTTGATCTGTCTGCAGCCTTTGATACCAATGATCATGGTATTCTCCTTTCTAGACTTCATCATACTTTTGGCATCTCTGACATTGCTCTCTCCTGGTTCACTTCATATCTATCAAACAGAAAACAAACTGTTCTCATCAATGGCACTTACTC
>CM060312.1:54267667-54282667 GCA_030674185.1 Monoplex corrugatus | reverse complement strand
TTTGTTGCTTTCTTTCCCACCCTGGTAGATACGAGAATGATGATGTACGTGAGTTGAGGGACCAAAGAATTTTGAACTGAACGAAACAGAATTTGACCTTCCTCCAAGAATTGAAAGCGACAACGTTTAATTTTGTCTGGGGAAAGTTCTGATTGCTCTATGAGATTATGTGTGTGTCTGTATGTGACTGTGTGTGTATGTGGTGTGAGAGAGAGAGAGAGAGAAAGAGAGAAAGAGAGAAAAGAGAGAGAGAGAGAGAGAGAGTGTGTGTGTGTGTGTGTGTGTTTGTGTGTGAAAGTCAAAAAAAAAAAAATTGAATAAACCAAACAGTTCATTTCAATGGATGAGCATAATCTCTCTGACTGGTGTATCTATAGAACATACCAACGCATGCGTTTGTCTACACAAGCTTATACATAAGTCACACACAGACACACACACACACAAACACACACTCACACATGTGTGTGTGCATGTGTGTTTGTGTGCGTGCGTGCCTGTGTGTCATTGTGTGCATGAGAGAGAGAGAGAGGGAAAGGAATTTCGCGTTGGACTTGGACCAAATCTGATAAAAACCCTGATACATTAAAAGTTCGAGAAACCTTTGTTCTCACGCAATAAATGTCGTTCACTTACAATGGAGGTCGAGGAACGAGGCACTAAACGAGAAGATGAAAACAAAGGAAGACCTTACAATCTTTCGCAAGAAAGCGTAGTTCAAGGGCAGGCACTCTGCGGTTCAGACGAGTGCAAGAGAGAGTTATCTCCCATTCGAATCGCACAAAGCCAGTCGTCTACATTGTCTGGGCTTGTGTTTTATCGCCAAAGCACTTCTTTAATCCCGATGTTTTGTACTTAACACCCAACTTTGGGCTGTCCCGAAGTACGATACATTATTCTAGTTAGGGGGGAAAAAGCGCTCTCACGAGTCAGAAATTGTGGCAGTCAGGGGAGAAGAATAGTTGTATTCCTTGATGTGTGTGTGTGTGTGTGTGTGTGTGTGTGTGTGTTTCGCCACCACTTTCTGAAACAACACTCGAACAGGAAGACCAAATGCATTATGTAATCAGAAGACATTCTTTGCCACGTATTGTTGCCTGAATGTGTAAACAATGTATGTGTGTGTGTGTGTGTGTGTGCATCTCTCTCTCTCTCTCTCTCACTCTCCGTGAGCGTGCGCGCGTATGTATATGTGTGTGTAGCGCGTATATGCGTATGGTGTGTGTGTCAGTTTCTGTGCATGCGTGTGTGAGTGCATGTGTGTGTATGTGCGTGTGTGCATGCGTGTGTGTGAAGTGTGTGTGTGTGTGCGCGCGCGCGCGCGCGTGTATGTGCGTGTCAGTACGTGCGTGATGTGTGTGTATGTAAGTTGTGCGCATACGCGTGTGTGTGTGTGTGTGTGTGTGTGTGTGTGTGTGTGTGTGTGTGTGTGTTGTGTGTGTGTGTGTGTGTGGACTGAGACATCCGGTTGTTCATTTCAGTCTCAACCACCTGATGTAGCGGGGATCAAACCTCAGCACAATGACTCCACAACACAGAGAACAGTTGTCCTCCACACACCAAACAGGGAAAGGCGGATGGCGTAAGCTTGACTCAAGACAAAGACTTTCGTGTTCTTTGACTCTGGCTGGAAATGGTGTAAGGCTAACCGTATGGTTGGGCCCACCAGTCTGTCTACTATGGTATCCATAAAAACGTTAGTACCCACCTAGACTGTCTAGTACACCATCAGAATTAACCCTTTGACTCCCGCACCCTTCCCACCAACTGCAAAAACTTAATAACCCTTTGACTCCCTCACCCTATCCACCTGCTTCCTGCAGGAAGCTGGTGGATAAGGTGAGAGAACCAAAGAGTTAAATTTTTGCTTCTGCCAGCATGGTTGACAATGAAGGATGCAGGTGGAAAGGCTGCAGGAGTCAAACGATTAATGACATGCTGCTTAGCAGCTAACTGCTTGTCCTCTGTACTTGAACCAGCGCTGGAATGAGAATGTCTTAAAGTAACAAACACAGTGACCAGTTCGACACAGGTTGGGCATACTCAATCAGCCAAAATGATGTAGCAGAAAATTTCCCGAGTTTGAGCAAAGCCTTTATGCGCAGGAAACACGTAGAAATCTGGATGGTGAAAAAGAACCCAGGTTCTCACGTCAAACATTAAACTGGCACCACGAGTTGTCCGAATAGTTGTCAAGATAACACTGACTATGTTTTAGACTGATTAAAATGGCCAGTGAACAGGCCGGTTTTTCTCTCGAGGTCTGGGACTAAACGATATCCTGAGCCCAGAAGCCTTTATCAACGGAAGCAAAAGTTGATTGTTCAAATTCTGCCACCCACCACACCACTACAGATATACAAATAAGAACAATCTGGTCCACTTTCTCTTGACTCGACAGAACCAACATGTTCCCGTTTGTGATAAAAAGGCCAACCAACTCCACGTCCCTGTACCATGCACACCAGTCTCAGTGTCCCTGCCATCTGTGGTGCTAGAGTAGCGCTAACGAACAGCCAAAAGGTCTCAAAGTGAAGGTGTCTGGTGCCAGTTTTGGAGCGTGCCTGGGTGGTCCCCCTCGTCTGTCAGAACGCGGTGATAACCTCCCCTTTGATTTGGGTACTTGTGGACAGTCGAGCTCTTAGCAAGGTGGCAGCTTTACCGTAGATAGTGGTGGCTGTTTGATGCAATCAGTCCATGTACCCACACACTGACATGCTTCAAACTGGGGGTGGGGGTGGGGGTGGGGGGTGGTGGATGGAGGGGGGAACCTGTCACGTGAAGAGGGTCTCATGGTTCTCTTCTACAGTTGTTACCAACCATGCTTCTACGACAACTTGTAGACTTTAACACCAAAGATCAGACCCTGTTTTATAGTTATGCAAAATCCACTATTCACATCTGCTGTAGTCATGTGACTTTTTGTCAAAGACTCTGAGACAACTATTTACTTGAATACAAAGTGTCTCACGTCTATTTACTTGAATACATAGTGTCTCCTCAAAATAAATTTTGTTTGAAACCCATTTCACATCATTCGGCAAAGGGAGGGGACGGGGAGATACTGTTACTCAATCTGTTTTAGCATCAGTCGTGACCGCATATTGAACTCGTCACGCGATAGGAACACCAGAGATACAGTAGAGCTGTTGACATCAATACACGCAGCCTGCATGTTGTACTCCTCTGACGAGTTTATATTTCGAGAATCTCCAGTAATGTCCCTCATCCTCTCCACCAGCATCTGGTAGGAGGGTAAGACAGTGAGAGTTAATTATCCTGCAAGTCAGTGGAGAGGGAGAAGAGATATATAGACACATAGATAGATAGATAGATAGATAGATAGATAGATAGATAGATAGATAGACAGATAATAGATAGACAGACAGCTAGATAGATAGACATAGATAGATAAGCAGATAGATAGATAGATAGACGGACAGATAGATAGATAGATAGATAGACAGATAGATAGATAGATAGACAGACAGATAGATAGACAGATAGAGAGATATACAGACAGATCGAGCGAGCGAGAGACAGAGAGAGACAGAGAGAGAGAAAGGAAGAAAGAGAGAGAGAGAAAGGAAGAGAGAGAGAGACAGAGATCGAGAAAGGACGAGAGGGGGAGAGACAGACAGACAGACAGACAGACAGACAGACAAAGGAGGGAAGGCGGGTGAGGTGGAGAAGAGATAAGAATATCTGAAGCACCCCCATCCCTGGTCTACCCCATTCCTTCCTTTAACATACTTTCATACCAAGTTGGACAACTGATGACCTAACTCAAGACTGGTGTCTGATGATGAACACATAGTGTTCATAACGGCTGGGGCGTGGGTGGTCCCCCGTCTGTCAAGACGTGCCGATAACCCCCATGCCTCTGATCACATCCTTGCGCCCCTGCACCCCCCCCCCTTTGCCTCTCCCATCCCTTCCAGTCACCCCCTCATTCCGCACGCAGAGCGCACACAACATTCTGGTGCAGCTCCAGGTGATGGCTCCGATAAGGCAACACTCTACCAGGTTTTTTTCCTTCTTCTTCTTCTTTTTTTTTTTCATTTTTTTTTTTCATACATAACCCACATTTTGTGTATGTTTGTCTTTGTTCGAGCGCGGTGATGCTGAGAATGTTGTAACATTTTTTTCTTGAATGCATTGGAGTTGTGCCGTTTTCCCTTCCTCTTTTCGTTTCTTTTCCTGTCTGCCCTCTTTCTCTTTGTCTCTGAAATACTAAACTTAAAACTTATTCAACGTAAAGATCTAATCTGATTACGCATTTTCACTGTATGAACTTTATAATAAACGATGCGTCGCGTCGTATACGAGATCGCTTCGTATAACTTGACAAAGTTGTATCAAGACATTATCGAGTGCAGCTTGTCCATTTAAAATGTCCGTACAATACACATATTATATCGTGTGTGTTTAGCCAACAGCTTACTTATTCAAGTTACCAAAAAACATCCGAGTGTGTTGGGTGGGACCCAGATCAACAATGCCTCACCACTGGCCAGACAATGAGACACAGCGCAACAATGCCTCACCACCAGCCAGACAGTGGGATCCAGAGACATAATGCCTCACCACTGGCCAGACAATGGGAATTCAGAGCAATAATGCCTCACCACTGGCCAGACAATGGGACCCAGAGCAATAATGCCTCACCACCGGCCAAACAATGGGAATCCAGAGCAATAATGCCTCACCACTGGCCAAACAATGGGTCCAAGAGTGATAATGCCTCACTACCGGCCAGCAATGGGACCCAGAGTGATAATGCCTCACCACTGGCCAGACAATGGGACTGAGCAACAATGCCTCACCACCAGGCAGACAATAGGACCCAGAGCAACAATGCCTCACCACCGGCCAGACAATGGGACTGAGCAACAATGCCTTAACACCGGCCAGACAATGGGACCCAGAGCAACAATGCCTTACCACCGGTCAGACAATGGGACCCAGAGCAACAATGCCTCACCACTGGCCAGACAATAACATCCCGACCCACGGCATCAAACACCATACGGCAGCAGCCATTTCACCAACCACATAATTCATTCTGACCCAGTCATCAGTTACCTTGTTTACAGGCCCTTGAATCGGCTTCAGGCAATAGTTTGCTTATTAAAAAGTACACCAAGGTTAACTAAACCAAAACAACTAGCGTCCAAAGTCTACTTAACAATCAAAACAGTGAACATGCCAAGTCTCAGCCTTTTAGCTTGGTTCTTGGCTTGCCACAAGCTAAGATTATTTTCACTAGCAGTCTGCTGCCCTACGCTAACAGTGTTTTTGTACAGTTTTGTCTACCTGTCCAATAAACAGTATCAGTTCAAAGTTCATACACATGTTTCCAGTCCTTCCATGACTGACTGCACACAGCTTCTGTATTTGCATTAACGAGATCGGAACAGACTGAGGGAAGCCAGACTAAAGAGGGAAAATTTTCTTAGACAAAATTACTGACCCTCCTGACATCCCTCTCTTCTAAATCAGGCTTCCATTTATCTGTGAGATCTAAGCAAAGCAGTTCTGCGTTGAGACAGTAAACTATCATGCAAAAAGGAACTAAAAGACTGAAAAGCGAATAAGAAAAAATAGACAAGACAGACTGATAGTGATGCAGACAGATAAAGAAAAACCCAAACATAATTCTAACTGACACTGATGCAGAGGGACAGAGAAAACCCCAAACATAATTCTAAACATCAGAATCAGAAGCATACTTCCTGCAGAAACATTCGAATTTCCCTCTCAACGCCAAGCCAAACTCGTTAACCAGAATATCGCCCCCACAACCCAGCGGAACCGTTCCACTTGCCATTCTTTCCAATTTCAGCCAGAACCAACAATAATAATAAACCCTCCCCCGTGCGCAAGTCACTGCGCATGTCAGTAAAGCGACAGGAACCAGAAGCGCCGACTATTGTGATCCAGGGGCCAGAACTAACAACAGTGGTGTCGTCTTCCATCCTCTCGCCCCTTCTTGTCTCAAGCAGACATCACTGCAGGTTTCGCCGGCTTGCTGACAGAAACGGGTGACCCGAAGAAGCGGGTCTGTTGTGACTGCACACCCCTTTGATAACAACCATCACCATCATCTCCACAGGTAAAAACAACCCCCGTCCCCTGCCCCCTCCCCTCTCTTCCTTTCACGTGTGCAGGTGGTACACCACAGATTCTCTCTCTGTCTCCGTTTGTCTGTGTCTCTGTTTGTCTGTGTCTCTCTGTCTCTGTCTTTCTATCTCTCTCTTCCTCTCTATCAGTCTGTCAGTCTGTCTGTGTGTGTCTCTCTGTCTGTCTGTCTGTCTGTGTGTGTGTCTTTCTCTATCTGTCTGTCTCTTTCTGCCTATCTCTCTCCCCCTTTGTCTCTCCCTCTCTCTGTGTCTGTCTCTGTCCCCCCTCTCTCTCTGTTTGTCTGTCTGTCGCTTTCTGCCTATCTCTCTCTCTCTCCGTCTGTCTGCCTCTCTCCCTCCCTCTCTCTTCCCCTTCCCCCACTCCTCCTCTCTGTACCACCTCATGGTCCCGCCGGCAGGTAAAGTGTTGATGGAAAACACAGATCCTGCGGACTTCAAAGGCAGAAGAGAGGCGGGAGATGAGTCTTCGGAGATCTTCTTTTCACACTTCCCCGCTTGACCTTTAACCCCCACCCACCCCACCCCACCCCATCCCCTCAACAGCATGAGCGAGCTACATGCACCCTCTACAGATTTCAGTCAGAACTGCGCTCGGGGAGGACTTCCACTTGCTTACAAGAGAATTGATTTCAAACAAGCTTAACCTTTTGATTCCCGCACCCGTCCACCAGCATGCTGCATTGCCAATCATACTTAGCAAAGCGAAAACTTAACCCTTTGACTCCCTCACCCTATATACCATTCCCTGCAGGACGCTGTTGGATAGGGTGAAAGGAATCAAAAGGTTAAAGTTTTTGCAGTTGGTGCATAGGGTGCGGGAGTGAAAGGGTTAATGCAAAGATCACACAACCACGTGCAGCAAGTACACAAATATATCCAGCATCAACCAGACAGGGGAGAGAACTGACAAAGGGGTACGAATAGCTAGAAGAGACATCGGCGGACAGGCCCACAGTTTTTAACTCTTTTGAAGTTACAAGATCACGACATAAAGAATATTAATAATATAAAGTTCAAAGAACACGGACGGAAGAGGAAGAACAGGGTGGAAGGGAGTGAGAGAGGGACAGAGGGGCGTGCATAATCATAATCATTATAATAAACATTTGTGTGTGTGTTGTGTGTGTGTGTGTGTGTGTGTGTGTGTGTGTGTGTGTGTGTGTGTGTGTGTGTGTGTGTGTGTGTGTGAGGGAGAGAGAGAGATGGACAGAAAGAGAGAGACAGAGATGGAAAAGAGAGAGATGGACAGAGAAAGACAGAAAGAGAAAGAGAGGGAGGGAAAGAGAGGGAGGGAGAGAGGAAAGAGAGAAAGAGAGATGGACAGAGACAGAAAGAGAGAGAAACCGAGAAAGAGAGAGAGAGAGAGAGAGAGAGAGAGAGAGAGAGAGAGAAAGGATTTAGAGAGAGGCCAGAGAGATTCGGCCAGAGACAGAAAGAAAGAGAAAGAGAGACAGAAAGAGAGACAGGGGGAGGAGAGAGAGAGCGAGCGAGATAGAAAGAGAGACAGCAAGAAAGACAGAGAGCAAGAGAAAGAAAGAGACAGAGAGAGAGAGCAAGAGAAAGAGAGAGAGAGAGAGAGAGAGAGAGAGAGAAGAGAGATGGACAGAGAGAGACAGATGGACAGAGAGAGAAAAAAGAGAGAGAGAGAGACAGAGAGAGAGAGAGACAGACAGACAGAGAGAATCACAAAGAGAGACAGAGACAGAAAGAGACAGAAACAGAGAGAGAGAGAGAGAGAGAGAGAGAGAGAGAGAGAGAGAGAAGAGAGAGAGAGAGAGGTGAGGGCAGGCCTGATGATGAAAAAGCCTTCCGCATGAAGTATCATCAACCTCAGAAGACGAACCCGGCCCGTTCTCGGTGCAGGGGGCTTGTTCTTTGGGAGGGGTCTAATTGGCCGCAGTCTCAAAACCTGCAGCGGCTTTTTATCAGTCTTCGATCACAGGGCGGCCTCCCTGGGTCCTTATCGCTAACCTAGCAATCACCTGATTAGGGAAGTCAACCAACGACTGCCCGCCATCAACCCCCCCCCCCCCCATAGATAAGCTACCACTATCATGTACTTTGCTCTCTCTCTCTCTCTGTCTGTCTGTCTATCTCTCTGTCCCTCTTTCTCTCTCGCCAACACTTCCCTAGATAAGCTACCACTATCATATACTTTGCTCTCTCTCTCTCTCCACCCCGCCCCTAGATAAGCTACCACTATCACGTACTTTGCTCTCTCTCTCTCTCTCTCCAACCCTTCCCTAGATAAGCAACCACTATCATATACTTTGCTCTGTCTGCCTGTCTGTCTGTCTATCTCTCCAATCCTAACCCTAGATAAGCTACCACTATCATATACTTTGCTCTCTCTCTCTCTCTTTCTGTCTGCCTGTCTGTCTCTGTAGCTCTCTCTCTCTCTCCCCATCCCTCTCCTAGATAATAATAATAAATAATAATTACAATATTTATATAGCGCAAAATCTTGATAAAATCAAATCTAAGCGCTGAAGCAGACACACACGCAGGCACGCACGCTCGCACACACACGCACGCACACATACAGACACACACACACACACACACACACACACACACACACACACACACACGCATGGCTATAAATGGGGAGAAAGAATAAAAGCAATAAAAGCAAGAATAAAAGCAATGGAAAATTATAGAGAGCATAGCATACAATTATATATTATAACCATGTGGTTCCCTCCGAGCGGAGACAGGCTGCAGAGGGGAGGGTTGATAAGCTACCATTGCCATATACTTTGCGCTCTCTCTCTCTCTCTCTCAAACTCTCCCCTAGATAAGCTACCACTATCATATACTTTGCTCTCTCTCTCTCCACCCCTCCCCTAGATAAGCTACCACTATCATGTACTTTGCTCTCTCTCTCTCTTTCTCTCTCTCTCTCTTATATGTTCCTTGTTTTTCGAACACCTTCTCTCCCCTTCTGTGTCATCACGGCGATGAAGATAAAGTCAAATGCATTTCTCTCTCATATGTTCTCATAGAGAAGATAACATCTCCCTCATTTGTGCCACAAAATAAAGACAACGTGTTCTCCTGTTGTTGTTTTTTCCGATATTGTACCACACACGACCTGAAATTTGATCATAATGGCAATGTAAATCTACGATAGCTGAGTGTAATGGTACAGGTGTCTCAGACACAAATTACTGACTCTCCTGCCGTCCCTCTCTCCTAAACCAGACTTCCAAAGTTACATTTATCTGCGAGATCTGAGCGAAAAGTACAACGATATACAGCGCAGAAACCCTGCCTCAACTCCTTGTGGGGTTTTGTTTCGCTCGCAGAAAGACACAGCGCGACGCTACCCGGCTCAATCTGATGTACTCTTCCCCTTGTTTTAACCCTTTGACTCCAACCCCCTGTCCACCACCATCCTGCATTATCAACTATGCTAAGAAAGCAAAAACTTAACCCTTTGACTCCCTCACCCTGTCCACCAGCTTCCCGCGGTTAAAGTTAAAGTTTTGCAGCTGGCGAATAGGGTGCGGGAGTCAAAAGATTAAGGTTTTGCAGCTGGCGGATAGGGTGCGGGAGTCAAAAGAGTTAAAGGCAGAATAACAAAAAAATCAATAGCCTGTAAAGTTCCCTACAACTTGTAGCTTGCTTGCGCAACTAACAGCCTGAACGCGGGTCGTCAGATAAAATGGGATGTTCCCTTGTGAACCCGCTTCGTGCCTCGCTCGCTCCTGTACCGGAAAATGAGCAGGCCTGCTGACGCGAAGGCCGAGTGAAATCCAGCGCGAAGGCGAGCTGACAGAAATCCAATTCATCAGCAGTTTGGCAGGTCCATCTCGGGTAACTAACTGTTGCTGCTGGGATGGAAAGTACAGACTGTAACACCCCTCCCTCCACAAAAAGTTTTTGTCAAGCCATATCAAATCATAAGCTTCTTTTGGACTGGTTTTTTTTGTTTTTTGTTTTTTTTAAACAAGGATTGAAAATCGTTCAGTCTTTCGAACAAGGATCTGAAATCGTTCACAGTCTGAATTCCTTCTGAGTCTTTCAGTGCGATACAATCAACCGTTCGTCAGAGAGCATTCAGGGAAGCTCTTCGCAGGTGTGTTAACAACAAGTATCAGTTCAAAAGTGCAGAAAATCTCTGGGAACATCGACTGGAAAGTCCTGACAACACCATCAGTTTCACTCACAGACTTGAGTGTACTCATGACCAAGTTTAACACGAAGAAGAAAAGAAGTTGTGTAACATCTACACGCTTCACTTGCTTTCACATCAGTCTTTTGTGCTGAAGCAAGGAGATGATGGTGGGAACTTGGTGCTGCCTGTGTTGGTAACTAACTACCAAGTCACGCACAACCACGTTCTGCTGGCATCAGTACAAAGGGGCACGAAAAGGAACAAGCAGTGTTACTATCGCAGGAACCCTTTAGTGTGGCAACAGATGCATTGAGACAGATTTGATGTCCCAGTAGCATGGATCTGTAAATTAGTGGCAAACACCATAGGCCACAAAACAAGTATCACATTTACGAAATACTGCCAGTCGCCATCGTCAATTACTCAGCTTTTTCGCAACTGGGCACAGCTAATAGACATGCCTGTAATTTTTTTAGGATCATTGCACTCAGGGAGGTTACCTCTGTGCTCACCTTCTTTTTTTCTTTTTGGTCCCATTTTCTATGCCATTTTAATGGCCACAGAAGCTGGAACAGTTTTTACAATGTGATAATGGTGATGTCGATGAGGATGATAATCATGATGCTATGGAGTTCCATCCAGGATTGAGACTACGTGACAGGGCTGTACTCTATGCTTACTATCATAATATATCCTGGCGTCAACCAGGCCCGAGAGGTGGGCATGACTGTAACATCTGGCAGGTGGCAGCAAACATGCACTGACTCTGACTGAGACAAGAGTTGATGGCTTACGCAGTGTTACTGTGTGACATATCTGTGTAATGTCCACGGTACTACCAGTCTTTGTGAGCACAGGAAGCTTCTTCTGGTGTAACACATTGTGACACAGCAATGTGCTGTCTACGTTGGTACTTGCTTTTAGGGGAAACAGCAAGGAAAAAACAAAATGCGCGGCTTATTACTGTGACACAGCTATATGCTGTGTACATTGGCAGCAGTCTTTGGGAGCACAGTAAGGAGCTTGTGGTGCTATAGAGTGACACAGAGAGGGATTAGCGGAGTGACAGGCACAAACATGGTGCCCGTGCAGGAGATGGAAAGGGTCACGCTCGGACACAACCCGCACTTTAGGGACGTCTCACACATGATAATGCTCAGCAATGTTGGGCGCTACAGTTGTATGGAAGCTATGATCATTGGCAGGCCAACAGCTCATGAATAAATGGCTACTTAAAAAGTCTTCACATGTGTGGGCCTCAGCAGCTCAGTTGGTTGAACGGTCGGATTCACTTGATGATGGCTGAGGAATCGAATCCTGGAGTGCGCTACATTAAAACTGTCCTTCTTACTGTCACATCTTTACGTTATTGTTGTTCAGATGGTGTCAGTATAGGATGAGAATGTAAGTTCCCCCTTCCCCCTCTTCCCTGGGATGGTTATTCCCGTCGGCCATGTCACCTGAGGTGGGTGCCGACGAAAAAACTGAACCCAGTCAATCGAAACTTCACATAATATGACAATTCGAGGTTTATTTCTTTTATAATGCACCATCGTGGTAGGTACCCCTCAGTTTTCTTTTCTATTCCTCTCAGACCATCACACGTCGATAATTTTCTTTATGGGCACTCCCACTCCTCATATTTTCTACGCCACCATCACGGCCGCAGAAGCTGGGACAAGTTTTGCAAAGCTATGATTATGATGACGAAGAGGATGACAAATATGATACTATGGAGCTCCACCTAAGACTGAGATTGCGGGACAGGGCTGTACCCTACATTTACTACATTGTGTGACAGGGCTGTACCCTACGTTTACTACATTGTGTGACAGGGCTGTACCCTACGTTTACTACATTGTGTGACAGGGCTGTACCCTACGTTTACTACATTGTGTGACTGGCTGTACCCTACGTTTACTACATTGTGTGACAGGCTGTACCCTACGTTTACTACATTGTGTGACAGGGCTGTACCCTACGTTTACTACATTGTGTGACAGGGCTGTACCCTACGTTTACTACCATATTCTGGGGTCAACCAAACCCGAGAAATACAGACACCTGCGGTGGTGGTGGTCGGGGCATTTGAAAAAATACTCTAAATGACACATCCGTGATGTGGGTGAAACTCAATGGTCCCAGTTTCCCCAACAAGCCCATAGCAGGCTAAACTCTGGTAGGAGTCAGTTGGAGTCGGAAAAAAAAATCCCACAATGATTTTGAAAAGGATTGATGGGGATTCGAACTCACAGCCTTCCAGTCGTAGTCCGTTGCGCTAACCACTACACCATGGCCACTGGCAAACTCTGCAACGTTATTCTGACAACGGGAGTGGTGTGAATCTGTTTGAAACTCTGGTTTCATGAGCGCACATGGAGAGTTGACATGTTCAGTAAAACCGGGTTTCCTTCAACTGGTGGACAGACGCTGGAGCGATGTCCTCAGACTCTGTCGACAGCCCACTGAGAGCAACTTTGCTGCCTTATGTTTCACACGACACGAGAGCGTCTAAGCCAGGGTTGGTTAGCTCATAGACGTTTTACATCTCACGTGCACTACAAAGTGGTGTCAGGGATAAATTACACCCCATTCTGGTTAACAAGCCTGGGAAAGTATCGCTCTGGGAGTCCAGTGAATGCAGATACTCCAGCCTTTGGGTCCCGCAAATTTGGCAAATTATCTCCACATGTGCAGCAAGCATGTCTGCAAACAATCTGGCGTTTCATATGCAGAAAATCTTAGGAAAAGATGGGTCGCTGCATCTTGCAAAACATAACCAGATGAGCTACACACCTTTCACATCAACCAAGTTAGACTGGAACTTTCTCCTGCTCGGCAAATTGCAAAGATGGCAGAAAGAGTTGGCACCAACGTTGGCTAGTCAAGCTAAACCTGATAAAACAAAAACATACGCATAAACACACACACACACACACACACACACACACACACACACACACACACACACACACACACACATACACGCATCCTGATTACCAGTCTGACTTCCGTAATTATTAACATGTTACCTCGAGTCTGGAATCAGGAGTTGCTTCAAGACAGCTTCATGACATTCGGACAACTCTATAAGCGCTCCTGCCAGCAGTTTTCTGTCAGACTCCTCGAGCCTGCGCAAAACCCTTGCATGCTGGCAAGGTCATAAAGTGGGGAGAACGAACGGGACTTACGACACACTAAACCACCAGAATGATTGATAACCTTTCCCTCCCTCACCCCATCCACTAACTTCCTGCATCATCAGCTACGGCGGCAAAAGGAAAACTACGCTGGAAGCGAACTTGCAAGGTTTTTGCTTTGACTGGTAATACAGGTAGCTGATGGCCAAGGCGAAGGAGTCAAGGGATTCAAATGGACAGCAAACAAACCGACTTTAACCTTTTGACTCCCGCAATCTGTCTACAAGCATCCTGCATTGTCAAACATGCTAGCAAATCAAAAACTTAGGCCTTTGACTCCTTCACTCTATCCACCAGCTTCCTGCTGGGGATAGAGTGAAGGAGTCAAAGGGTTAAGTTTTTGCAGTTGGCGGATAGGCTGCGGGAGTGAAAGGGTTAATGTTGCCGCGTGAGCTAAACGTGGAGTCAAAAAGAAACCTCGAGTCTACCGCACTATCAAAAGAATCAGCAAACTCGCTTTACTAAAAGACATCAACTCATTAATGTTTGGAACTGCGCGATAAAGTGCCATTACTACTTTGTGCTGCCCTACTTCTAGGTTTGAAAGGATTGTCTACTGAACGTGTGTACCGAAGGAAGTACAGACATGTGTGAGAAGCGCCTTAAGATCGGGGATCGTGTGAGCAAGAACGTCGATTATCACAACACGGCGACAGGAAAAGCTCTGCTGATCAACCCCCACCCTTTTCCTAACTCCATGTTCCACACACGCACGCACGCACGCACGCACGCACGCACACACACACACGCGCGCGCACACACACACACACGCGCGCGTCCATCGATAAAATCGAAGTTAACCAATGACCCCGAGACTCTGACTTGTAAAGTTCCATTCAATCAGACCCCCCCAACCCCACTTATTCCCTAAACACACACACACACACACACACACACACACACACACACACACACACACACACACACATACACACACACACACACACACACACACACACACACACACACGAGATGTACTTTTCCTTCCTCGCCATTCCGTTCCCCCAACTTAACCATAGTGTGCTTCCCCCATCAGCACACCAAGTTTATTATAAAACTGTTTATTCTGGACTTGGTGGGAAAGGTGATAAATCTCCCTCAACAAATGCTGTGGTTCTAAAGATAGAATAAAGCCGTTTGAACAATCTCTCTTTACTATTAAAAAAATAACAGAAGAAAATAAGTATAAATGTATTCGCGAACAAAATCTAACGATGCCTCTGGCGTTGACATTCCACCAATATATCTCTAGAGGGTATAAAAAAAACTGAAGACAAATGTATAAATATATACACTAAAAGTATATAAAAACTAGCCTATAGTACTCAAGATTGCTTCTGCACATCACGTTTCCTAGAAGCCAAAAATGCACTTAATACATGTACCCAATTATCCTAACAGAAAGTTTCTGAGGCTTTCCAGAACACACACAGGTGAGTGGACCAGCAAGGCAGAAAATGATAGGAAGAAATGACAGAAAGCAAAAGAGGAAGGCAGAAACAAAGAGAGTGACAGAAAAAAAATTCCTGGAGATAAT
>CM060312.1:54197667-54262667 GCA_030674185.1 Monoplex corrugatus | reverse complement strand
ATTCAGAACGAGGGGAAGGGAGGAGGGAGAGTTGGTGAGTGTGTGCGTGGAGAGGGGTAAGTATGTGTGTGGGTGAGTTAATGACATACAAACACGCATCGAGCAATTAATTACATGACCCGCTCATGACTCCCGAAAATCCCAACTTGATTGGTATGGTTTTTTTTTTAAAAACCTCTGTGTGATAAAATTGGACGGAGTGGTCAACGCCAGGGCCATCTCCTTCAGATTATCTGCGCAAATGCACTGGTATGTGTAAGTAATTTTCTTTTCCCTTTTTTTTTTTCCTGCTGAAGTATTGTGTGTGCACTGAAATGGTTATAGCCCTGATATGGCTTCACGCAGAACAATAACAATAAGGTGATTGCCACAAAGAATTCTGTTCAGGGAAGCCAGTAGAAGCAGTTCGAAACAGTTCAGTCACAAAAAAAGAGGAAAGGAGACGATCTCCAAGCTCACCACACTCCCTCCCAGCTGCTAGCTCAGTTAGCGTCTGCATCTATCTGTTGTCACCATGGCAACGCCAACAGCTTTTCGGCAGGTGTTGAGTGCTATGGCCTATTTCTTTGGAAGCGGTGCGGTTTTCAGACAGACACAGGGAGAAGTTTGTCTGCAACACCTGTGCTTTTTTTTTTTTTCAACGTCTCGTAGACAAGGCAAACTGACAACTTTCACACATAATTTTTAAGATCCACTCTATGGCTCAGAGACTCGAAATACCTGTTGTTGTTGTTTTTTTAAACGGTGACTAAACGGACAGACCTCACTAAGATTTCAAAATTATGTGGATCTGAGACTCGTCTGATAAATAATAATAACAGTAATGATAATAATAATAATAATAATATACCAATACTACTACCACTACTATTATTACACTACTATTATTACTACTACTATTACTACTAGTACTACTACTGTCATTTTCAAAGACAGTTCAATGATGCACCTGGGTTTTACAAATGGTCAGTTCTGATGGAGACGAAAAGGACGTGGAGTGTTAGGTAAGCAGCGATTACTCTTATGGTCATGAGTTCCTGTAGTCTTGTAGTCCACAGAACCTCTCACTACAAATACGCCATCATCCAACCCACCACGGAAACTTAGACGTCTGCCGGGTAACTTCACTCGTGTTCAGTATCCGTAGTACTTTTTTCTCATCCAACACGTACTTAAAGACACCGCTTACTGAATCTTCTGTTTTAGAAGTTAGTCGCTGGGTTAAACCGAGTGTCTTTCTTTGGAGCAGAGACCTACCATGAGGTCCCTTCTGCGACAAACCGTTTAAATACCAATACCAAACCAATAAAAAACGTCAAGTTAAGCGGTCCTGAACACGGAAAGATACACCATGAAAAACACGGGTAACCATATATTCAGAGTTTGAAAGGCCATAGCTCCAATCCAGACAGTTTTTTTCCGCATAGTCATGTTAGAAGGATGAGCCTTATGATGATGATGATGATGATGAAATTTCATCTTCGACTGGGACTTTAGGAAAAACAAAACAAAACAAAACAAACAAAAACATAACATCTTCGACTGGGACTGCACGAAAAACCAACCAACCAACCAATCAACCAACCAACCAACCAGTCAACCAACCAACACCAAAACCAAACCAAACCAGACCAAACAGTGCTCTAGGCTTCTTGTCATATCTCATCCCAATACCACACAGGTCTGGTGGAGACATCGATATCTGCAGCGTAGGTCAGGAAACGTGAACATCAAAGACACTTCCATAAATTGGATGACACTCATTCTCTGTTCCCAGCCTTCAAAGAAAACACTACGTCCTACTACATATACAACCCACTGGACCATTTCTTGTCCTCCATCTTCCAATACACCATCTCTCTCACGTCTCCATCAGGTACTTTCACAGCCTCTCCTACCCACCCGACTTTGATCCAGGGGATAACGACTCTCTTTTAGATATGAGGAGAATAAAACTAATCTAAAAACTTTCATTCCATTTGATGCAAACTGAATATGTCCAGGAAAAAAAAAATCAGTAAAATGAAACTGGCTACAACTAACAGACAAACTTCCCTATTCTTATCATCAAAAGTCAAGGAATCCTTACACGCACTACAAACTGTCCTTTCAAGAAACACAACTTGGACGTACCATTAGATTAAGACAAGTGCCCCGTGCAGTAGGCTACGACATACTCGGTAAGCAGAGGTAAATAGTCTTCTAAATGAAGACTGGACATTTGTCTCGGCAATCCAGTTAGTGGAAGAAGAAAAAAAGACAAGAAAATGGCCAGAGGGCAAGATCTAGTGGCTGGGGGTAGGGGGTGGGGGGGGGGCTGGGGTCCAGAAAAGTAACTACTACTCCAACTCTCTTCACGGGCAAATAGAGTGGCGTCCATTCCCCAGAGCTAACTGGATGGGCCTACACCCTGGGCTTGTCAATGGCCCGCCCAAACGCCGTGTCTAACCTGATAGAGTTAGCGCCCAGTTTTCAGGCGCCGGTAATCGAGTTGCACGTGACAAAGTGGATTTGTCCACGGTGGGCGCCGATGGAGCCAGGACTAAAGCAAAGTCTACCAGGGACTCTCATGGAGGACTTCAAAGAGAAACTGACGGGAGTGGGGGGCGGGGGGGAGGGGAAGGAGAGGGAATTGATGTTAAGGTGGGCACTTGTTGAATCAGGGGCAGTCAATCGCCGGACCCTTCCGTGTTTGATCGGAACTGACTCGATGGAAATGACTTTCGTGTGTGGTGCCCTGGCGCTCCCCATTCATGTCTGGCCCCCTCTTTTCTTGTCCGCCAGTGCCACCAACACGACAAGATGTCCCAGCAAAATCAAAGGAAAATGATAGGATTTCTGACCTAACTATCAGCCGTAGCCTATAGGAAGAAGGGAATTGAGTTAAGCCAGAGGGGGGGGGGGGTGAAAGGGGGGGGGGCAGGAGATATGAGTAGTGTAGGCCGCTGCATCCTTAAGATAAGAAAACGGACACGGAGAACGGAAAGACGGATTCCCACAACACTCTTTCATCTTTTCGAACTGGCTTGTTTTCTCTCTTAATGCGAGGTTTGTGACAAACTTCTCTATCGAATGATCTTTCCCGTCCCTCTCTCTGCTACTACCAGGCTTTCCTGGTCTTGGAAAGTGTACTCGACTATGTCATCACCTCCTCTTCTGTCTCAGTCACTCCCTCTGCGGACTTTTCTCATTAGCACCGCAGAGTCTATGATGACTGAATCGATCTGATTTTACCATAATATAGACTGCAGTCTCAGAATGGGTAGGTGGGTGGATGTGAAAGAATGAGGAGACACAATGAGTTGGAGAGAGGGAGGAAGAGAGCGGGAGGGATGGTAAAAGTGGGAGGGGGAGAGGAGGGAGGGAGGGAGGGAGAGAGAGAGAGGGAGAACAATACGAACATATAAGTAGGTTTGTCAGACAAGAGAGAGAGCGAGAGGAGGAAGAGAGAGAGAGAGAGAGAGAGAGAGAGAGAGAGAGAGAGCACAATACGAACATATGAATAGGTTTGACAGACACAAGAGAGGAGAGAGAGAGAGAGAGAGAGAGAGAGAGAGAGAGAGAGAGAGAGAGAGAGAGAGCACAATACGAACATATGAATAGGTTTGACAGACACAAAGAGAGAGAGAGAGAGAGAGAGAGAGAGAGAGAGAGGAGAGAGAGAGAGAGAGAGAGAGCACAATACGAACATATGAATAGGTTTGACAGACACAAAAAGAGAGAGAGAGAGAGAGAGAGAGAGAGAGAGAGAGAGAGAGAGAGAAAACAATACGAACATATGAATAGGTTTGACAGGCACAAGAGAGAGAGAGAGAGGAGAGAGAGAGAGAGAGAGAGAGAGAAGAGACAGAGACAGGACAGGAAGACAGGGACAGAGAAAGAAGAGACAGAGAGAGAGAGAGACAACACGCCCCATTCAGCTCCATCAGAGAAGCAGGGACGGCAAAGCCTGTGCAATTTCCACCAAATCTGGCCTGGCCACGCCGTTTTAAAACCACAAAATTACAACGCCAGTCAATTTGAATCACAAACTACAAACTGATTGGGTTTATTCTTGGTCCTCCATCTTTTGAAGCAAGAACAAAAACAACAGAAACACACGTTAGAATTACGTGGTGCTTGCACGGAATGGGTTCATTTGTCCTGGCCAAGCCCTTTAAGATTAATCTGTTTCATTTCAAGCCAGCTTTTCATTCGCCCAGTTGAAAAGTTTACACGGTACGAGAGAATGATTTGCACCCACCGGCGCCATTTCCAGACGTATCAGTGAGCGAGTGAGCGTGCGTGCGCGCGCGCGCATGCGTGTGTGTGTGTGTGTGTGTGTGTGTGTGTGTGTGTTTTCGAGTATGGCACACATCGTGCGTGTGCCTTCAGTACGTTTTTATATATAGGGCTTTACCAGATTCTAATCACAGCCTGCTTCTAATCATAAAAAAATGTTCACAGAACCATCCATCCATCCAACCAACCAACCAACCAACCAGCCAACCAGCCAGTTGCAGTTTCTCATGACGACGTCTCCGCGCTTGGAACGAATTTCCATATGCACTAACGTCACAGGTGCTACATGTATGGTAATCACGGCACAAGCCTTAACATAACCCCACAGGCTGGCCAGGTCCTGTGGCCCTACCTAGACTATGTTTTACCTAGTCTATATACACTACGCACAAAAAGTTAAGGATCACTATGAGAAAACAGGTGCGTAATAAACTCAGTTCGCTACTGTTATTTATTTCTCAGTCCAGCCAAATTGTTATGAATTCTTGTTCAGCTGTAAGTGGGCGATTTTGTGTTAGAGCGAAAATTGCACGGGATTCTCTACTACTGAGCTTGGCTGCAAACGGAAAAGCGGAAACTTGCGAAAAAGGACCTTGTTTTGGACCGTTCTGCCTGAACACATTGCACAAGCCAGATGGAAAAACCATTATGCACGTGCAAGCACTGCTGTTTATGTGTGAGATGCTGTCTCTTGCTTGGCTTTATAAGAAGACATTCCACCAGTAGTAGGCCTGATCTGACAATGCCTCCACGACGAAAATTGAGCGAGTTTGAGAGGGGACGAGCTGTTGCATGGTTCCAAGATGGTGTTCCCAAGCGAGAATTGGCCAGGCGACTTCAGGTGTCCATCTCGGTCATTGTCAGACTGATTCAACGCTTCACAGCCACTGGGAGGGTCCATGAAAGACGCAGATCTGGTCGACCGAAGAAGACAAACCCACGTGAAGATCGTCTCATTGAACGACAAGCCCTGCAGACAAGAACAGCCTCTTCCAGCATCATTCGAAGGCAGCTGAGGGTGGCTACTAACATCAACATCAGCCAGCAGACCATACGGAACCGCCTTCATGGGTTTAACCTCCGTTCTCGTCGCCCAGCTGTACGGCCACGCTTAACTCCAGCCCATAGGGCAGCACGCCGCGCCTTCTGCAGACGTCACGTGAGGTGGACACGTCAGCAATGGTCCCAGGTCCTGTTCAGTGATGAATCACGCTTCACCATGAACCACAACGATGGCCGACTGAGGGTCTGGAGGCGCCCAGGGCAACGCTTTATTGACACCACTGTCCAAGAAAAGGTGGCCTTTGGTGGAGGTTCTGTAATGGTCTGGGGGGCCTTCAGCCTTCACCACAGAACACCCTTGTATCATGTACAGGTAACCTGACTGGCCTCCGATACCGGGATGAGATCCTTCGACCGCTGGCTGTGCCTACACTGCAGCAGATGGGACCGACAGCTGTCTACCAGGATGACAACGCTCGCCCCCACAGGGCAAGGGTGGTCAACGACTTCCTGCAGCAGTCTGGAGTCAACAGAATGGAGTGGCCAGCATGCAGTCCCGATCTCAACCCGATTGAGAACCTCTGGGATGAGCTGGATCGCAAAGTGAGGAGCAACCACCCCCCTCCCAGGGATGCCCAACACCTCTACCAGATGCTGCAGGCTGAGTGGCAGGCGCTTCCACAGAGGATCTTCACCAACCTGGTCAACTCGATGAGGACTCGCTGCGTCGAGTGCCAGAACAGCCATGGCGGTTACACGCATTACTGAACTTTTGGGAGCATCAGAATGCCCTGTCTTGTGATTTCAATGACTTTGGGAAATCAAATTTCGATACGTACCCACTTTGATCAAATGTACACACCAAACGATTGCTTGAAATTGAAGGCAATTGTGTATCGTTATCACTAAAGCATGGAATTAAATGTTTGCCAAACTTCAACGCATTGGCTTTCTTATTTTGAAAGTTATGAATTTTTGTGCAAGTGATCCTTAACTTTTTGTACGTAGCTTATTATACTAGTACTGTATCAGCCTATCACTGGAACAATCCTGGTCACATGTAAACGATATGTGTATCTGTGTGTCTCATCTTATCTTCGTTTCTGATCTTATCTTCAGAGAAACGAACAGAGTAAATAAATAATCAAAGGTCTGAATCACAACACAACTATCTACTCAGCATAAACTCGTCTCACATGACAGAAAGCCCCCAGTCAATGCACAAAGCCTCATCTGCCAAAAACAAACGAAGGAACGAAGGAAGGATATGAAGGAACGAAGGAACGAAAGAACAAACAAAAACAAGCAAAGAAAGAAAGAAAGAAAGAAGGAAAGAAAGAAACAAACAAACGAAAGAAGGAAAGAAAGAAAGAAACAAACAAACATGCAAAAATTGTATAAATCTAGTCCCTTTCTAATACCGGTATCAAAAATAAAATGGCGTTGTGGTGAGAATGTGTCGGTCAGAAGTCGTGTGTTCAATATAAACGGATCGGCAAAACCCGTGAACCAAACGTAAGCATTTTCAGCCCACCGATAGAATCACAAATCCATTAATTTTCTACACGGACTGCTTGGTCCTTTTTGATAAAGAGCCGTGGATTCGAGGTCTTATACCTCGTGTTCAAT
Source organism: Monoplex corrugatus (assembly GCA_030674185.1). Taxonomy (NCBI): domain Eukaryota; kingdom Metazoa; phylum Mollusca; class Gastropoda; order Littorinimorpha; family Ranellidae; genus Monoplex; species Monoplex corrugatus. The sequence goes on along the minus strand of CM060312.1, from coordinate 54,255,755 downwards.
CCCAGCTTGCAACATTACAAACTGGCCTGTTCACTGCCCTTCTTAATGTTTCCGTCATTCTGGTGGTATCAGCTTAGTGTTTCATAAGTCTCCTTACTGCCCCCACTCCCCATTTCAAGACCTTACCAGCGCATAAGGTTTTGCGCAGGGTCTGGGAGCCTGACAGGTAACATTGGCAGATTTGGGTGGAGCGCATACAGACTTGTCCGACTGCGATGAATCCTTCTGGACCAAAGTCCAAACTAGATCTGAATAGGTGCAGCGCAGTTCGATTTTTTCTTTCTTCTTCATCTGTTTCTTTCTTTTTCTTCATCTGTTTCTTTCTTTTCTTCATCTGTTTCTTTCCTTTCTTACCTTTTTTTTTTTTTTTTAACGATAACGACGTTCCACGACAAACTGATATCTAGATACCCCCTCGCCTCCCTCCCCAAGACTTTCTCGTCCGTTTACAAGTGTATAGTTAATCAACCAACTTTTAGTTTACTGGCCCAGTAACTGTCAACAACAGACGACAAAATGAGGATTTTTGTTTTTTCAAATCCGTGTTCAGCTACCACGTACTGACCGTTTAAATCCTTTGACCCCACACCCAAATCCACCAAATGCAAAACCCTTTACCCTCTGATTCCAACTTCCACTAACTTCCTGCAAAGTAAAAACATGACCCTTTGAGTCCCTCACCCTATCCACCAGCTTCCCGCAGGAAGCTGGTGGAAAGGGTGAGGGACAGATGGACAGGGTGAGGGACTCAAAGGGTTAAGTTGCAGGAAGCCGGTGGATAGGGTGAGGGACTCAAAGGGTCTGGTTTTTGCTCTGTTAGCACGGCTGACAATGCAGGATGCTGGTGGACGAGGTGCCAGAGTCAAAAGGGTTAAACAGCAAAGCTAGACACGGGATTTCTACACAGTTCCTTATGTCAAGGTCGCGACAACACAAACACGTGCGAGTAGAACATTCTCACGCCAGAAAGGCACAAACTTCAGCATGGCGTGATGACCCTATCTCACTGAACTGTGTTGTCCGCTTCATAGCTAAAGGCTGAAAAAAACATTAAAAAACAAACAAAAACACACACACAATCAATGCTCCTGGTCGATATTTTTGCCTTCTCGTTGCTTGAACCCAATCAATATCTAATCCGCTTCGTGCTTGAGCATGAGCACGTAAACAAAAAGGTGCCAGGGTTAAAGCAATTTCGTTCCTTTCCAGAATGATCTCTAAATCAAATGGAGGACAGATCGAAGAGATGGGATCCCAACCTTCGGGAGCCAGGGAGCCAAACGCGGCCGTCGTCTGAATAATTTCATTCGGCGCAGGGTTGATTAAAATGTGCAGAGAGAGCGCTGCAGTGAAAATGTTTTAAAAACGTTCCAGGTCATGTTGCACGCTGGTTCTGCTTGGTCTGTCGAAGGTGGGTGAATCGAAAGTGTTCTCTGGATATAGTGCAGGAAGGCTATCTGTGTGTGTGTCTGTTGTGTTGTGTTGTGTTGTGTTGTGTTGTGTTGTGTTGTGTTGTGTTTGTTGTGTTGTGTTGTGTGTGTGTTGTGTCTGTGTGTGTGTGTCTGTGTGTGTGTTGTGTTGTGTTGTGTGTGTTTGTTGTGTTGTGTGTGTGTGTGTGTGTGTGTGTGAATGTGAGTGTGTGTGTGAGAGGGAGAGAGAGAGAGAAGACAGACAGACAGACAAACAGATAGAGGCAGAAAGAGACACAGAGAGAGTGTGTGTGTGTATGTATATGTGTGTATTAGTGCGTGTGTGTGTATGTGACATCTTGTGCTGTTTTTGGCAAATTTACGTCCAGCAGCTGGCCACTGCTTTCTGAAATCACAGTGCATGTTCTGTACGGAAATCCTGACCATTGTTTCCGAAGAAATCGTCTGCCCGCGACCTATACGAGAAGATAAAAGCAAGTTCTGATGATTCTGTATATTCTGTATGCTATATGGAGTTCATATGTCAACATCGTCTTTTCATAATTGTGAGTAAGGTTTTTCTTTCTTTTGTTCGTTTGTCATGTTTTGTTGCCAAATTGTGTGTAAGATGTCCGTTTGTTGTGAAGCAAAAAATGAATTAAAAAAAAAAAGTACTGAAGATTCTTCAATCGCCTCTGATTTTATCCATCCTTCTACATGCATAACTGTACGACTAATCACTATATGTTCCTCGTATATTTCGTTTGACTGTGTGTGTTTCGCTCACAGTATAGGGATGTCTTGTGGCCTCGCTTTATATCCAAGCACGGACTCGCCATTTTGGCAGCAGCGACACCTGCCGAGCATCTGTTCACAGGGAGGTAACTGCAAAACAAGGGAAGTCACCCTTGTTATGTTCGTTTTCACAACAACCTGAAAGATACGCCGCGAATTTATTTGCTGCAGGTGCCTTGCCGAATACCTTGTGCAGGTATGTTTGGGTTGGAGAGAAAAGGAGAGAGAGAGAGAGAGGGGGGTGGGGGTGGAGGAGGGGGAGACTGGAAGGAAAGCAATGCGATGGATCTCTCTCTCTCCCTCTTTCTCTGTCTCTCCTCTGTCTCTCTCTCTCTCTATCTGTGTGTGTGTGTGTGTGTGTGTGTGTGTGTGTGTGTGTGTGTGTGTGTGTGTGTGTGTGTGTGTGTGTGTGTGTGTGGGGTGTGGTGTGCATATGTGTTAACATGACTTAACCATATCAACGTAGTACAGAAATCCTGCAGCCTTTGCAGAAAGTGCGTGTTATGTTAGATGTTAGAGTGCAAAAATTCTGTATTGTCTTAGTGTGCTTAAAAAGAAACCTTCTGCAGGCGTGCCATATACGCAAACGTGTTTTCTTTCACTCTCTCTCTCTCTCTCTCTCTCTCTCTCTCTCTCTCTCTCTCTCTCTCTCTCTCTCTCTCTTCTGTGTTTTCGTTTAACTTTTCCTTATTGTAAAGACTAAAAGAAGGAAGGAAGAAACACTTTCTGAACCACTTTTTCGATCTCTCTCTGCTTCGGGCGTAAATGTCTCACGGTCCTGTTTCTTTCACTAGACTTAAACCATAGCAGAAACAATAAGAAAGAACAACGACAACAACACAACAACGACAACACCACTACAACACAACACAACACAACACAGTACGAGAACAGACAGACGAATCACATCCACACTTATTCCACACACACGCTTAAAGGAGGAGTGTCGTGAGAACTGGCAGAACGAGCCCACGGCAGTACCCACAAAGCCAGACCTAAATCATCAGCTCCCTAAACTTGCACAGGAAATAGAAACAACAAAAACAGCATCCTCTTACTCTTCCTCCTCATACCAATAACTCCAACAATTCTCACACACACACTGAACCCTTGATCTATTAATACTGACAATCAAATGGACAGAGAACAGACGGAAGAAGCCTATGGCAGTATTCTCATGAGCAGGACCAAATCATCTGCTTCCTAAACGACGTAAAAACATCACCACCAACACAACGCGCGCACACACACTCGTGCGCGCACACATATCCATCCACACACACACACACCCATACAGGTACGTCACCACCATCACCACTAATAACAACAACAATAACAGCCACTTCAACAAGAAACACTCCTAGGACACATTAATCACAACAACAGCAACTGAAAACACCACCACCACCAACAACAACAACGCACTCAGCCCGATTGACACACAAGACAGAACACACAAAACAAGCGGATGGCAGTATCTTCAAGACCAGACCCAAACCATCTGCTGTTCAAATCCAAATTCACACACAAACACACACACACACACACAAAATAAAAAAAAAAATAAAAAAAAATAAATAAACAAATAAATAAATACAAAACGAAATTTAATATACAAACCATCCAACCAAATAAAACAAATCTCTCTCTTTCTCTCTCTCACCAGCAACAACTACAACTATCACTATTACTATAACGACAAGCTGATCATAAGGGCAGCAACATTAAACAGATACCACCATCAACAAGAACAAGACCAAGAGTAACAACAACAACAACAACAACAATCACTATTATTATACTACAAAGACACGCAGATCATAACGACAGCAACACTAAACATACAGTGTACTTCCATCATCATCATCATCATCATCAATATAATCAACAACAACAACAACAACGCACAGAGACCCATACAAGCAGTGGAATGAGAACAGACAGAAACAGGCAGGCCATGGCAGTACCCTCACAGACAAGATCCAAACCATCTGCTCTCCAAAAAACTAGCAGGGCTGGGCAGCAGATAACGGCACCAAATGACGTCTGCTTCCAGCTAGCTATTTTTGACAATATAGCATTCACGTCAGTGATCTGCCCTACAGCACGTGGCGGTTGTTTCACACAGGCAGACAGACAGACGGACGGACGGACGGACACACGATTCTATTCTCTCTCTCTCTCTCTCATGTACATCACCACCACAACACACACACCAACACACACACACACACACACACACACACACACACACACAACACACACACACACACACACACACACACACACACACAACATACATACACACACACACATCTCGTCAGAACACCGAGTTATCCTGACCGCCCATGGACCATAAAATCGCGTATTTAACGTCAAAACTACGTACGTGGGAGAGCGGAAACACGCAAGCAATGAAGATGGATACAAGGAAACTATGTTAACGATCAATAAATGAGTAAACAAATAAACAAACAAATAAATAAACAATTTTTTTTCAAGAATAAAGACAAAGTAAATCGTAAGACTTTTAAGCTTCAATTTGCTCGCAAAGCGTGGACGTTTCTTACCCCCCCCCCCCCCCACTTTGCACCAGAGTCTATTTTAACCCTTTGACTCCCACACCCAATCCACAAGAAAAACTTAACCCTTTGATTCCCTCACCCTATCCACCAGCTTCCTGTAGGACATTAAAAACAACAACAGTAAAACAAAAAGTGTGGCATGTTAACTGCCCATCTTAACGCTTCCATCAGTCCGGTGGTATCAGCTTACTGTTTCATAGGTCCCTCTTCCTCTTACCCACTCCCCTATATCAAGACCTCACCTGCGCATATGGTTTTGCGCAGGCTCAAGGAATATGCCAGATAACTGCTGGCAAATTTGGGTAGAGAGTATAATTATGCAAATGTCCCAACGCAATCAATCGCTACTGAATTATCTCCAAACTACAAGCTAAAATTTCATATGGTACGCACAGACCTCACACAGCCTCTATTATACATAAAACTGGTTTCAGTTTCAGTTTCTCAAGATGACGTCTCCGCGGTCAGAATGAATTCCATATGCACAAACGTCAGAGGTGCCATGTGTAGGGTTGATCATGGCACAAGCTTTAACCCTCTGACTCCCGCATCATGTCCACCAGCATCCTGCATTGGCAACCATGCTAGCTAAGCAAAACCTTAACCCTTTGATTCCCTCACACAGGATGAGGGAATCAAAAGGTTAAGTTTTTACAGTTGGTGGGAAGGTAAAGGAGTCAAAGGACTAAGCCTGCACATAAATCCATGAGCTGACCAGGTCCTCAGGTCCTACCTAGCTTACGTTTTACCTAGTCCACATTCCATATACTACTATTGTATCAGTCTATCATTGGAACATTCTTGGTTACATGTAAATGACATACCATATGTATCTGTGTTCCTTATCTTCAAAACTGGAAGACGTACAACATGGTCAAGCATTCGAAATACATAAATACAGCGTTGCTGAGCCAGACACTATAATTATTGTGGTCAAGCACTCCAACAGACCCACAAGATATAATCAAGCGCTGCCCTGTCAGTCTCTATAATACCTAATAGAGGCAGTTGAGCTAGTGGTCAGCTATTTCAAGTGATGTGCAGATGCAATTAGGCGCCCCGTGTGCCAGTCTCGATATGCATAAGAAATGCTGACGTGATACGACATCCAGTATCCTAGCTGACCCTACTAAAGTACAGGGACACTGACCTCAGACGATACAAACTAGCCTAACCCCCTCCCCTATCTCGCCACACACTCACATGTACGCACGCACGCACGGACGGACGCACGCACGCGCACACACACACACACACACAACACACACACAACACACACACACACACAACCACACACAAAAAAAAAACCCACACATACACACAAAACACACATACACATAAAACACACACACACGCGCGCGCGCGCGCACACGCATGCACACACACTCTCTCTACTCCTCATACCCCACTCGTCCTGCTTTTTCAGATGTACGCTGAGTACCCGGGTCGACGTCCGTCCATCCAATAAACAGTCATGATTATTAATTGATTAGTACTTCGTCTAGCACCAGCCGTCCACTGATCAATTACTCATCTTCGTTTTAATACTGTTCGTGCTGTAAGCCAGCATCTAAGCGTAAAGCTGTTTTTGTCTCTTCTGTCTGTGTGTGGTGTGTGTGTGTTGTCGGGGTTGTGTGGTGGGTGTGTATTTGTGGAGAGAGAGAGAGAGAGAGAGAGAAGGAGAGAGACAGAGAGAGAAAGAAAAGAAAGAGGGAGAGAAACAAAGAGAGAGAGAGAGAGAGAGAAGAGAGAGAAGGAGAGAAAGATAAAGAGAATGTGTGTGTGTGGATCGCGCATGTGTGTGGACGTGCATTCGTGCTTGTGTGAGTATGAATGTGTGAGGGGTGTGTGTTCGTATGTGTGGGTGTGTGTATGTATGCGAGTAAGCGTATGTATGTGAGTGTGTGCATGTATGTGAATATGTGTATGTATGCGAGTCTGTGTATATTACGTGAGTGTGTACGCGTGCGCGTGTATGTGTGCGAGTAAGGGAAGTCTATGGATGACAACAGAGCAGGTTCATCAAGGGACAAGCCAAAATGATGACAGTCAACGATAGGACCAGTGGCGTGTGGGTGTTTCTACACTTCAAAGGACAAGGGCACTGTGTACCAAGCCACGTCACTTTGGTAATTAGAACGACGAAGGTCACAGACTTGACGGTGACAATGCTCAGGGGAGTGAGTGACTGTGGCGGCCGTTCTAAGATACACTACCACTATTTTAACCCTTTGACTCCCGCACCCTGTCCACGAGCATTCTGCATTGTTATCAACCATCTTAGCAAAGCAAAAACTTCACCCTTTGATTCCCTCACCATATCCACCAACTTCCTGCAGGAAGCTGGTGGTGGACAGAGCGAGGGAATCAAAGAGTTAAAGTTTTTGCAGTTTGGTGGATAGGGTACAGTAGTCAAAGGGTTAAGACTACCATGGTGGTGGTAGCAGGAGTAGTGGTGACGGGGGTAGGACAATGGAGGTTGTAATGGTGACTTTCTGGTGGCAGTCTAAAGGAGGGCAAGATGACGGTAGCAGCAGAACTGGGGAAGAAGGGTACACGATGATGAGGGTAGCAGTCAATGCTCTTTATCCGCATGACACTCACCAAGATACATGCCGACAGAAACACACACGCACGCACGCACGCACGCACGCACACACGCACGTACGTATGCAACGTAGCATGCATGCATACAGACAACATATATATATATTGCAGTGATGTCGCCTCCGTCAAGGGGAACCACAGGGGACATGACCAACAACAACTCCTCTGACCAACAAGCTCTGGGGAACTGGGGGAAAAAACCACCATCACCACCACCACCACCAACAACAACACAAAACCAAAAACAAACAAAAACAACCTAACAAACAAGCAAGCAAGCAAGCAAGCAAGCAAGCAACAAACAAACAATTGGCCACATTCACAGTCAGATGTGGTCTGTTCATGTAAAGGGCGAAGGAAAGAAGAAGATGAAATAAATGTGTTCTGGCCAGATGATTCTCCTGGGGACATCTGAAGGATTGGCTTTATGATCTGTCTAAACTGCATGGACACGGGGAAGTATTTAGACGATGGAGAACCCTTGGTGTGACCTTCCGCACTGGGCAGAGCGATAGAAGACACGAAGAAGACGAATATGTCTGTGGGATGTCTCAGACTTACACCTATCTCACAGGTGTGAAAGAAGAGGTCATCTCACTACAGCCTCCGTTACAGGCCTAACGGCCGTTCTTGTCTAACCGTATCATCACACACGCCACACGTGAAATAACGTTTCCTGCATAACGATGCTCTTTCTCTCCTTCCTACTTCTTTTTCTTTTTCTTCTTTTTTTTTTTTTTTTTTTTTTTTTTAAGAAATGGAAGACAGATTCAGATCCATCCCATCTTCCTCCTGTTCCCCCTCTCAGACTCTTTGTCTTTCTCTGTGTCTGTGCCTATTTCAGGCCATCTTCCCATGATTCTGCCAGCCTGTCACACATCGCAGACTTTGGTTTCTTCTATGCTGTTTCTGTGAAAAGACTTTCCCGGGATGGCTTGTTAGCCTTGTGCCCTACCCACAACCTGGGAACCAGTGGATCGCGCTTTGTCAGGCCACTACCCTTCGACCTAGCCGGCTTGGGTGGCCCTACAAGTAGCCGAAGTTACCACATTTCACATCATTAGTGATCGAAACGGTGAGTCCTGGACAGAACGTCCTGGTTTTATTTTTCTTTGTTCGTTTGTTTAACAGAGGACTCTTATTCTATTCAGAATTTTTCAACAAATGTATGTCAAAGAGTCAGAGTCTTCCACCAGATGTATGTCCAAAGAACATTCAGTAAATGTCCCGCGTATGGACGACTCTGAAAAAGGGATTTTAAACATTTTCGTAATCAAATTCGACGCTACCCCTCCCCTTCTCCAACACACATACCAAACCACTCCCACTCAACCCAATCATGAATACACCTGGGGGGGGGGGGGGGGGGGAACTCAAACCAAACCGAAACAAAAGATCAAAAGAGAACACAATTGTAGTTTGACCATCTACTGTCCAGTTTCCCACGTCAGCAAAAATCAGAGTTAATGCCCGTTATCAGGGTCCGTGTCAAGGAAGACGCCAAAGGCCCAAGTTTAGAGCCACAGATTTGTACACCCATATCAACAACTGTCATGGCTGCTTAAAAACTCTTCTATCAGCCTTCCACCGCTCCTCCATAAAGTGTCATCCCTCGCCATTTCCTATTTCTGTTCACACAGCTGCGTGTATTAATGTGTGTGTGCGCGCGCGCGCGCGCGTGTGGTGGTGTGTGTGTGAGTGTTTGTGTGTGTGTGTTTGAGTGTGTGTGTTTGTCTGTTTGCTTGTGTACGTGTATGTGTGTGTGTGTGTGTGTGTGTGTGTTGTGTGTGTGTGTGTGTGTGTGTGTGTGTGTGTGTGTGTGTGGTGTGTGTGTGTGGTGTGAGAGAGAGAGAGAGAGCAGAGAGAGAGAGAGGCAGAAGAGAAAAAGAAAAAGTAAGAAAGAGAGCGAGAGAAAGAGAGAAAGCGAGAAAAGAGACAGAGACAGACAGACAAACAAACAGAAAGACAAACAAACAAGATAGACAGAGCACGCTCGCGCACGCGAGCACACGTGTGCATACATAAACTACGTGGCATCATACTGATAAAACAAGTGTCGAGTCAGTGTGTTTCAAGCTACATATACATGCAGTCTCTGTGATAACGGTTGCCCTAGTGTTCAGAACGCGATAAGCACTGTGCATCCTCTTTGATTTGTCGTTCGGTTGCAGAAGCCTGTTTCTGGGATGCCAGCCAAAACAGTACACGCCTTACGGAGAAACTATGCCAGCACACTTTTCACTGAGCCAACCGTAAATATTGTTAGTACGAGCAAAGAGGGTAGGCAATAACTATTCTCTTTGGTACGAGTTACTGTTACTATTACTTTTTGTTTAAAGCCCAGCCGACTGCGTAGAGCTATTTAAAGCCCAGCCGACAGCGTAGAGCCATGTTAGGGCTATAACCGTGTCAAAACACACAATACTTCAACAGGTGGAAAAAAAGGAAGAGAAAAATAAGTAAACATATCAATGCATTCGCGCACATAATCTAAGGAAATGCCCCTGGCGTTTTACCACTCCGTCCAATTTATCGCGCAGGACAACAACCTGAATTCAAATTTAAATATAACTAAGGACACTAAACCACATATAAAAACAGGCCTGAATTACGTAAAATTGCTTCCGCATATCTCACTAAAAATCAAAAAGCCTCTGGAAACGATCATCTCCTTTACAGGAAAATATTTCCGACCTTCACTTTTAGTCTTTAATTAGCCTTGATCAAAAGCCTGGGGGGAGGGAGGGGGGGGGGAAGATATAGAAAAAGACAGGGGAAAAGTTCTGGAATTTATTCAAGATGAATTCATCGCACTCGGAGATCCGATAATATGCATTCCATCCAAAGCCGGAACAAGACTGAAGCAGCCGAGAGGTGGTTTCTAAGAAGAATGTTGAGAGTTCCATGGACAGCAAAGAAAATAAACGAGACAGTCTTGATGGAGGCTGACACAAGAAGATCATTGATAAAGAAAATCAGGAAAAGACAAGCAACTTTTATTGGCCATTTTATGAGGAAAGGTGAATTAGAGCACCCAGTCACAACAGGAAAGCTGGAGGGAAAGAGAGCACCGGGTAGACCCAGGGAGAAAATATTGGACGACTTGCAGGGAGGCTGAGGACAGAGAGCGTAGAAGTTGCACTTGCAGCGACAAGGGATACATATATATGGAGGGCCATGATCGCCAACGCCATGCGGCAGGGCACATGATGATTATGATGATGATAACCCCGATGTGCCAGAACGTACCTGGCGAATCCCCGGAGCCTGCACAAAACCCTATACACTGGCAAGGCCTTAAAACAGAGAGGGGCCGAGACCCAAGGAACACTAGAGTTTGAAGTTTGTTCAAGGTGGATTCATCACAATCGGACAACTCCATACGTGCTCCATCCAAATCCACCAACAATTATCTGGTAGACTTTCTAAGCCTGCGCAAAACCCTATACAATGGCAAGGTCTTACAACAGGGACGGAACAACGAGACCCATGAAACACTCGAGTAAGTGTGTGTGTGTGTGTGTGTGTGTGTGTGTGTGTGTGTGTGTGTGTGTGTGTGTGTGTGTGTGTGTGTGTGTGTGGAGACAGACAGAGAACAGAGCAAGACAGCGAAGAGAGAGAGAGAGAGAGAGTAGAGAGAGAGAGAGAGACACACACACACACACACACACACACACACACACACACACACACACACACACACACACACACACAGAGACAGAAAGAGACAGAGATAAAGAAAGAAAGAAAGACAGGAAGAAAGAAAGAAAAAAGAAAAGAAAGCGAGAGAGACAGAGAGAGGAAGAAGAAAGAAAGAAAGAAAGAAAGAAAGAGAGAGAGAGAGAGTGTGTGTGTGTGAAAGAAAAAAAAGAAAGAAAGAGAGAGAGACAGCGACAGACAGAGAGACAGCCAGCCAGACGTTATCTCAAACTAAAGTGCTTGCATCAACAGTTGCCAACAATGTTGTAGTAAACAACCTGATACAAACTGATGGTAGATGGCAGGCTCGTCACCCTTAGACACAATACGGTAAAACTAGCAGTTGAACAACAGTGTGCATTATCTTCACTTTGTTGCAGTGATGGAATACTGGAACTGGAGAAAGGAAAACAATCCTCTTAGGGTTTTTCTTCTCCGACTACTCAGTCGTCATAACAGCTGTCTGCATAACTATCTAAACACACACACGCGCGCGCGCACACACACACACACACACATCCAGGCATACGCGCGCGCGCGCGCGCACACACACACACACACACGCACGCACACTGTATTTACACATTGCTAGACGTTTACTGCACAGTCCTGTAGGTCGTTTCCTTTGATTCAGCCCAATTGTTTTATACCTGTAACTCCCACACAGTCCCGACAAATCCGATGAAGCCTGACTGATATAATGTTCTGATTGTTTTTCCTTTGTTCGTTAATTTGTTTGATGTTACATTAATTGTTACCTTAATTGATACAATGTCTTCATGATTACATAGATTCATTCATTCCTTACGCACCTCCCCCACCACCCCCCCCCCCCCCGTCTAAAAGCACATATGTGGGAATAACGCCCCCCCCACACACACAAACCATACACAACACACACACACACACACACACACACACACACACACACACACCACACACACACACACACACACACACAACACACACACAAATTACGATAACCCAAGAACACGTAATCAACAAGTGTTTTGCGAGGCTCCGACAGACAAGAAAAGGGCGAGAAGTGTCGGGAAGTTTCCAGCCTACCGCTGAAGAAAGGAATTCTGGAACCGCGCTCTACGACACGAGTCTGGAAAAGGCTGGCATTTTGATATGGGGAAACTTTTGGGGGGCAGACTTACCCCCCCCCCCCTCCCTAAGTTACAGCAGACCAGCGACCAAGTTCCTGGAACCAAGACCTGCAGGTCAGACTAACCCCATGTCCTCCACACCAACAGTTCGTTTCTGATTTATAGGAAATCGTTTATACGGGTTTGGAGAACGAGTGAGATGCACAAGTGGGGAGGGGGAAGGAGAAAAGGTGGGATGCATAAGTGGGGGGGGGGGGAGAAGAAGGGGAAGGAGTGGCAGTGGGGGGGTGGGGGGGTGTGCATAGGAGATGTAGTAGTTGATGCTCTTAACGCATTAAACAACTCATCGGCTGAATGCCAAAGTGCAGACGCAATTATCTGTCTCACTGGATGACCAGACGTGTGGTCGAGAGCTGCAGACGATGAAATGTGGAAATGGCGATAATCGGAAACTTGTCGTCTGCGCTGAAATACAGGTCCGGGTCTCGATGGAGCCTAAGTCCTCTTTTTCGATAAATAACATTCTTGTTGTTGTTGTTTGCTGGTGGTGGTGTTGTCGTTGTTGTTGATGATGCTGACACTAGTTTTCGTTTGTCCTTTTTCTCATCTTCTTCCATTTAACCCTTTGACTCCCGCACCCTATTCACCAACGGCAAAAACTTCACCCTTTGACTCTCACCCTATCCACCAGATTCCTGCAGGAAGCTGGTGGATAAGGTAAGAGAGTCAAAGGGTTAGGTTTTTGCTTTGCTAGCAGGGTTGACAAAGCAGGACGCTGGTCGACAGGGTGAGGGAGTCGAAGGGTTAATGTCGAAATGAGCAAGTGTTGGTTGATGAGTCGACACATTCAGGACTCGTATCATGACTAGAAGAGACCAGGACCGCTCCAGTCAATGCATGTTTTTTGTTTTGTTTTTGTTTTTGTTTTCTAAAACCATTCTAATATTTGTTTACGAGATGCAAACCACGATGAAGGTTTTCATATTTCTGGGTCTGACTGACTGACTGACTGATGTTCCTTTTCCAACGGTCATGACAATGATACTATGCAATACCGTTTGGTCAATTTTTTTCATTATGGCCTTCAAGTACATACATCATAATGAACACAGATAAAGGATTTGAATGGATTTTTGCTTTTCCTGCATCCTCCTTCCACACAAAACAAAACAAAACAAAACAAAACAAACAAAACAAAACACCCCCAACCCAAACACATGACAAAGAAAAGCGAAACAAAACAAAAATAAACTCCTGTGCATAAGAAACTATACAAACTATATTTCAAATCTAGGTACCCAGTTTTACACTGACGCAGGAGGAGATATGGGGACATATGGGGTGGCGGGGGTTAGGGAGAGGAGAGAGAGAGAGAGGGAGAGGGGAGAGAGAGAGAGAGAGAGAGAGAGAGAGAGAGAGAGAGAGAGAGAGAGAGAGAGAGAGAGAGAGAGAGAGAGAGAGAGAGAGAGAGAGAAATCAGCAAAAGCTTTTAGCATCAACACGTTATGTCAGGTGGTAACAATCAACAAAGCGAGGATTTTACCATTCTGGCGTTATGTATAGAGGCAAAGAGAGATTTTCTACCAATCTGGTAAAATGATCACTATCAAAAAATATTTTTTCACCTATCTGACTTTATGCAAGGTAAGTATCAACAGGTATGGCTTTTATCATTCTAACGTTATGCAAGGTGAACCATTCTGACGTTATGTAAGATGATGAGTATCAACAGACAGGATTTTTATTATTTTGACGTTATGTAAGATCATAACGACCAACACACAGGGCTTTTACCATTCTGATGTTATGTAAGACAATAACAATCAACAAAGAGAAGGCCTTTACCATTATGATGTTATATCAGATTGATAATTATCAACAAAGCGATGGCTTTTAATCACTGTGACATTACCTAAGATGATGTCTATAAAAAAAAATTAAAAAAAGAAAAAAAAAAGACCAAAAAAAAAGACAAAAAAAAGACAGGGCCTTTACCATTCTGACGTAAGGTGATAACTACTTCCAGTCTGACATAAATTGATAATTATCAATGAAGACAGGTTTTTTCCCATTCTCACGTTGCTTGATACTATCAACAAAGGGCTTTTACCATTCTGACGTTGTGTGATAATTATCAACAAAAGAGGGTCTCTACTATAGTGACGTTAAGTAAGGTGACAGCTATCAACAAAGGGCTTTTACCATAGTGACATTACGTAAGATGATATCTATCAACAAAGAAAGAGGGCTTTTATCATTCCCACGTTACGTGAATAAGGACGACATCAGCAGGCGGCAACACAATGCCACGTTTCTTCAGCATCTGCAGTTCCCTGCCGGCTGCTGGAATGCACCACAGGCCAGTCACAACAGTTTTTCAACTGCTGCTTGAAAGCTTGAAAACACACCGCCGCCACAGACACACGACCAAGATGGCGGTGCAAGCACCAGCGCGGTCAAGACATCTTTAACGAGAAACTGCGTCGATCTATTTGTCTCTCTGTGTCTGTCTGTCTGTCTGCTGTCTCTCTCTCTCTGTAGTGGTTTTAAGTCTTTTTTCACACACCACCCGTTCCGTTCGTTCAAGCTTAAAGTCCTACTACACTCAGTACTTAATGTATACAAGGACTAACGAATAGACACATTTCTTAAAAGGTGCTCAGCCCCAAAACCACAAACCATACAGCGTGTTTCGGTTTAAGTCATGTATCTGTAAATTCCAGTGATCCAGGCAGCCAATCACAATTCACCAAGTGATCCGGACAGCCAATCACAATCCAGACAGTATCCATCACCATCGAATCCTAACCACACACAAAAAGTAGGACCACGCTCCGTAAAATGTACATGTTCGCAACTTTTTCAAGGACCAAAAGATGATACAAAACTGGAGGAAATGTTTCCAATCAATTGCTGAGAAAAGCAATCTGAAATAATCCGACATACTCGGGTAACGTACACACATCCAATGGTCATTACCCTGCATCTGTTCACACTTCAGCATTCAGACCGAGGACGTACACCCTGGGAAATGTTCATTAAAAAACTGGGACACACTTTGTACACAGACAAAAGATTCACACACAGACACACACACACCACGCACGCACGCACAAACACACACACACACACACACACACACACACACACACACACACACACACACACACACCACACACACACACACACAATCTTAGCACCGAGGATCGATCT
This sequence comes from Monoplex corrugatus, assembly GCA_030674185.1. NCBI lineage: Eukaryota > Metazoa > Mollusca > Gastropoda > Littorinimorpha > Ranellidae > Monoplex > Monoplex corrugatus. The sequence goes on along the minus strand of CM060312.1, from coordinate 54,240,335 downwards.
TAACCCTTTACCCTACCACAGAAGACAAGAGAGTGAATAATCTTACTTAAAACCCTTCCAGAAAAGCCAGGAGCCAGAAAGACTTGGAGCCCTCATACAAAACACAAGAACCCGTCTCAACAGGGGCTGTATTTCAAGGGTGTGGGGAGTTTTAAGTGGCGCTGGCTTTCCACTCTGCCGCTGTCATAAATTGGTGGGGGGACAAAAAGTGCAACCTTGAGAAAAGAACAGTCCACAGGTTCAGGTGTGAAGCAGCTTTCAGGTCTTTCCATACAAAACCAGTGCCTTCCAAAACAGAAACAACGATAAAACCATACCTGGGGGAGGGGGAAGGGAGGGTGAAGAGAGGAGGGAGTGAGGCCACAAAGGGTGTTTCTTGTCACGGTCTTGAGTAGATCTTCTGGCGCTGCAAAAAAAAAAAGAGAGATACGTAATTTAAACAGGATGGGTGTAAGCTGGCGACGAGTGTTGCGCAGTAGTGCAAATCGATTGTACGCTGAAACCTAAAGACTGAACTTTATATTATCTTACACTTTATAATATTAATGGCATCACGGGCAAACACTTTTGAACAGGCCCTTCTTTTCTTTCTTTTTTTCACAGCCAGAAGAAGCGAGAGACTTCATTCCTACAGGGGTAACCACAGTGCTTTCAACGTTACATCAAAGAGACTAGTACCTACGGTACTATACTAATCTCTTTGGTTACATCTTCTCCTTCTCGTTGCTGTTACACTTAGAGACCAGCTCTCGAGGTAAAGTTTGCTGTTATTTGCAAAGAATTCACAGGCCCTAACAGTTTTACACTTGGAGACCAGCTCTCGAGGTAAAGTTTGCTGTTATTTGCAAAGAATTCACAGGCCCTAACAGTTTTACACTTATAGACCAGCTCTCGAGATAAAGTTTGCTGTTATTTGCAAAGAATCCACAGGCCCCAACAGTTTCTCCTCAAAGGCAGTAGGCTTTGGTTGCATCTCTTTCCTCAGCAGCCGGAGATTCCTGGCAAACCTGTAGGATGTGGTTCGTGTCCATGCTCTGCCTCTCAAGAGTGGAGGGCACAATCTTACAACGTTATTTAAAACTACCAGTCCGGCGCGTTCTGCGACACGACAAATTAATCATTAATACTAATTCCTGCATTCTTGAAGTTTTTCGTGTAGATGAACCGCTCCCCCCCCCCCCTTCCCCCACCTTCAACTACCGCAGGTCTGCAATGGGTATAATGGGGAAAGGAGAAAACTGATTCTAACTCTTCGATCATATCACTTGTTTCAGGAGGAGAAATGAATACATTTTTTGTTTGTTTCTTTCAGGTGGGTGTGGAGAAAGCGAGCTTATGTATGTATGCATGTATGTATTATGTATGTACTTGTATGTACATACGTACGTACGTATGTATATATATATGTACGTATGATTAGTATGTATGTATGTATGTATGTATGTATGTATGTATGTATTTACTTACTTGGTTATCTGGGGATATCAAAAGCGTCCAGTCTATAGACAGCAAGCACAGGTCACCTTACCAGAGAGCTTTCGTAACCCTTAATTCCTCACCATATTCACACAAGTTTCCTGCACAGGATAAGGTGGGTAGGGGTTGACAGAGAGAGTGGGTAGGCTCTCACGGACATCTATTAGACTAAAAGAGGTCTGTCCAAGCCAGACACAAACGTGGCACCAGGGTCTCTAGCCCTTCGCACAGCTGGGGGCAAGTGGCTAATGGCCCTATTCTGTAGACGTGACAAGAGCTGACAAGAGGTCATTCCCCTCTCCCTCCTTGCTGCAAGTAAAGGGGATCTTTCGTTCTGTGGTTTTTGGGGTGCTTTTTTGGCTTCTGCTGTCATCGCTGATTGGGGTCATTGGCACGTCAGAGTGACACACCTTTTCTTTGTTGTTGCTGTTCTTGTTCTTCCTCCTCCTCCTCCTCTCTCTCTCTCTCTTCTCTCATTTCTCTCTCTCTACAATTTCTTTCTTTTTCCTCTTCTCTCTCTTCCGCAATTTCTGTCTCTCTTCTTTCCTCTCCTTGTCTCTCTCTCTCTCTCCCCTCTTCCTTTCCGTCGCTTACATTCGTTCTCCCTCTTCACGTCTGTCCATCTTTCGTTCATTCTTCCATTCATTCATTTACTCCTTTTTTTCTATTATAAGCCTGTGATACATGTTGTATTAAGGATTTTGATACGACTGCTGTCTAGTTTGGCAGGAATGGGAATGGATACAACATAGGATGTGGGACGGGTGGAGAGGAGCACGCGCGCGCGCGCGCACACACACACACACACACACACACAACACACACTCATTTCTCTCTCTCTCTCCTCTCTCTCTCTCTCTCTCTCTCTGTGCGAAATTATTCACTTAAAACTCTATTAACCAGTGACGACTGTACCCTTTTCCGAAAGCACTTAGACTGGGGTGGGGATGGTGGGGTGGGGGTTGGGGGTTGGAGAAGGAAGGTTAAACCTTTAATTTTCTTCCCTCCCCATCTCAGCCCACCCCGTCTAGTCTCTCTTGTCTTCCCCCTTCCTCCCTGTAATGGGAATGGATGACAGGTGTTGCCACAGACACGGTACGGCATCACACTGAGTGATCACGTCCTTCATCACGCCACCAGGAATAGAAGAGACAAGACAACCTCAACAGGTAAAGCAGCAAGCAGGTAAGCCAGTCTGCCTATCTGTCTATATGTCTGTCTGTCTGACCCATATATAATATCTACAGCGATGCCTTTACGGTGGAAATGGGGTGGGAACAGGGGGTGGGTTTAGGAGTGAGAACAGGGGTGGAAATTGGGTCAGCAACAGGATGGGAATAGGAGAATAGGGGTGGGGACAGGGATGGATGCAGTGGAGAGAATAACGATGAGAATAGGGGTGGAAATACGGGTGGGAATATGGATGGGGTTAGGGCTGGGGATAGGATGGGAACAGGGGCGGGAATAAGAGTGAAGTATAGGTAAAAATAAGGGTGAGAATAGGGTGGGAATATGGGTGGGAGTATAGGTAAGAATAAGGGTGGGAATAGGGTGGGAATATGGGTGAGATTAGGGTTGGGGACAGGGTGGAAATAGAGGCGGGAATAAGGGTGGGAGTGGGTTGGTGTACATAACATAACGGGACAAAGACTGCTGTGTACAGATCAACAGTCCTAAGCACCTTGCTGCACAACTCGCGCAACACTACCGTTGCAAGAACTGGACTACCTACGACACACACACACACACAACACACACACACACACACACACACACACACACACACACACACACACACACACACACACACACACACACACACACACCACACCACACACACACACACACACACACACACACACACACACACACACAACAAACAAACAAACAAACAAAAAACAAAAAAACCAGCTGGAACAGTTTCACCAAAGATTTCAGCGTAAGATCTGCAACATACCGTGGTAAGATCAAGTGTCGTCGACCTTCCAAGTTCTGAAGAAGTGTGGATTGCCAAACGTTGGGCGTCTACTCATCAAATGCCAGCTTCGTTGGACAGGATACGCTGTCCGAATGTAATACAACGGAATCCCAAAAACTGCTCCTGTACAGGAAGCTGAAGTGAGGCTATGGAATACAACCGCATCTCAAAGATGCGGAAAGCTAAAGAATGGATACTGTGACCAGGGGAAAAACCACACAAGGAATACAACAATACTATGAGAGGCCAACCTCATCAGCTGCAGTAGAGCAACACGAACAGCCAAGAAGACAATGCCGGCAACAAAGTATGTTGGCCATAGCAATGCACGCGGGACAACAATCAGATTCGAACAGCGCAGAACAGCACAGCTGCTGTTCAACAAAAGAAGTACCGCCGGAAGTGGAACGCAAGACCACAGGACTCATCCCCATGGAGTGTCAGTGGTAGAACAGATGCCTCCAAGATTAATCTATCCCACATAAAGACCACAACGAAGCGCTGAAGACCACTATGCCTACCCATTCGTCCAGTATGCCTATCATCATCATCATCATCATCATCATCAGCAGCAGCAGCAGCAGCAGCAGCAGCAGCAACAGCAGCATGAAGCAGGAACAGAACAAGACAACATGAACAGGTATGGTTAACAAACAGGTAAGTCAGTCAGTCAACCTGCCTGTCTGAGCAACATGCACCACACCTATGCAACAGGGGTGGGGGAATGGAGGTGAGGGTACATTTCAGGTTCACGTGAGACAACCTGTAACGGCAGAGCGCTAGTAAGCAGGTAAGATCAGCCCAGTCTACCCGTCTGTCTTTCTGATCAACGAAACATGGACAGGCCAGCTCTGAATTACAGGTGGGAACAGGGTGTGGCTCTTGCTCATGTTGAGCATGAGAGAAGGAGAGAGAGGGATGTGTGTATGGGACATAAATACACACACACCACACACAACACAACACAGACACACACAATGCAGACACAGACACAAACAGACAGACAGATAGACAGACACAGACACACACAACACAGACAGACAGACATCCCCCCCCCCCCCCACACATACACACACAACTTTCTCGCAGGAACAACAAACAATGAGCCAATCTCGGAAGACAAAGGGATGAAGAAGAAGACAAAAACAAAAAACAAAACAAAAAGCCAATAATCCGACCTCCCACCCTACCCCTCTTAAAATAAATGGGGGGCGGGGGTTGGGAAGGGGCGAAAAAAAAAGTGTCCAAAATAAAAGACATCAAACACTCGAATTACATAAGAGGGGAGAGACGAAGTGATTGTGAGCCGCTAGGCGCTCATCCGTCAGCCAACGACACTCGACCACAAATAAGGAGGAGCGCCATTTTCATCTCCCGCCAGCTACCATTATTAATGGCCTTTCCCTTCCACACAAAACACACCACCACCTTCTGTCTTTTATAGGCCAATCGACACCCCCCCCCCCCCTTTCTCATTCCATTCTTTCCCACCGTAAAATACACGCGCGCGCCACATACACACACAAACGCATTCGTGCACACACACACACACACACACACACACACACACACACACCACACACACACAACACAAATATACACACACACACATACACACACACACAAAATACACACACACATATACACACACTCACACATACACACACTCACACACTCACACACATACACACACACAGAGCTCATCACGACAGAGATCCTCATTCTGTCATTGAAAGGGAGGATGGACAAAAGTGCGGACGGAGAATGATTGTCCTCATTTATTCCTCCTCCTCCCCCCCCCCCCCCCAAAGAAAAAATGTTTTGTCTACCTTCATTCTTTCAGAATTGTTTCTCCCTCTCTTACTGTCTTTTTTTTTTCCCCCCCAATATTAGGAAATTAGTCCCACTTGCACTGATTAGCTATACCATCTTCGTTGAATTTTATCTCCTCTACTGCCAATCAATGCCATTATCTTCGCAGCGAACTGCCCAGTGCAAAAGAAAACGTCCCCAGGCCGTTTACATACAGGCCTAACGAAAGTGACCCCTACATCGTGCTTCGCCAAGTAGCGACTCGTGCCATTTAAGATCGCTGTGGCCGTTTGAGAATACATCAGTTTCGATAGTTCAAAGCTTTTTTTTCTTTTTTGTTCAGATTTCTTTTTTATTTCTCTCTAGGAAACTGACAAGAAAAAGTCGGAAATCTATCGAAAATCAGACTATTCCCATGCCTGTTCAGGGCACTGACTGTGTAGTATCTGTATCTAAAATATCGCTTGGCTTTACACATGACGCCGCATTGTGTAATTGACGTCATGTGTGCACACTGATACCGCCATATCTGTCCGTTTTTCTCCGACCCCCTCTCGATTACCCCGTCTCTCTCTCTCTCTCTCTTTGTGTGTCTGTTTCTCTGCGTGTCTCTGTGTGTTCAGCACACACATTCTCTCTTTGTTTCTGTTGCTCTGTCTCTGTCTGTCTGTCTGTCTGTCTGTCTGTCTCTCCCTCTGTGACGCAGTTTCTCTGTGTGCGTCTCTGTCTGTGTCTGTCTGTCCGGACCTCTCTCTCTCTCTCTCTCTTTTTTTTTTCCCCTGTCTTTCTGCGTGGCTCTTTCTCTCTCTTTGTCTGTCTCTGTCTCTCTCTATCTCCGTCTCTCCGCTGGCCCTCTTCCCGTAATTAGTCAAGACGATGATATAACGGGGCTGGAGAGGATGAAGGGCTGTTACAGGTGATTAATTGTTTAGCACTACGTAAATGAAAGCTTAATCATTGTTGATGTCTCTTGTCTCTTTCTTCTTCTTCTTTTAATCTCTTGTAAACACCCCCCCCCCCCCCCAATCGCACGAAAAAGGAGGAGGGTGGGTAGGTGTAAGGGGAAGCAGGAATGAGTATTACCAGGAACAGGAAGAAGGAGTTGACGATGACAATGAAGAAGAAAAAGAAGAAAAGAAGATGATGATGATGATGATGATGATGATGATAGATCCTGATGCGGGGTGAGAGAAGATGAGTGAGAGGGACAGAAGAGAGAGGGGGCGAGAGGGAGAGGAGGAGGATAGGAGGGAGGGAGGGACACAGAGAGAGAGAGAGAGACAGAGAGACAGACAGAGACGGGAGAGAGGGAGAGAGACAAACAGAAAGACAGAGAGAGGGAGAGAGGGAGAGAGGAGACAGAGATAGAGGGACACACACACACACGCACACACACACACACACAGCAAAAGAGCACAAGAGAGAGAGAGAGAGAGAGAGAGAGAGAGAGAGAGAGACAGAGACAGACAGGGACAGAGATTTTAAGTTTTGCTAATTCCATATAACTTCATTGTCCTCCACAACAACAAAAATGTAGTACTTCACATCTTATCCCTTATCCCAAGACGGGTTTAAACGTATGTGTGTCTTCATACACATGTACCAAGAGATCTGTGTTTCTGAGAGAAGCATCTATACTATAAGTTCAAGAATTTCACGAGAGTCGTGCTTTTTCACCCTGAAGACATTTACGGCTATTTTGCATACTCAGCGAATTTGGCAATCCTCTCCAAAGACGAATCGGTATCTACAGACACAACTATGGTGCACTTTTATGTTAAAAAAAAAGAAGAAAGTCCATTATCAGAGGTAAACTGTTTAAGAGTTAGAAATAAATGTAACCATAACGTTTAGGCTAGAATCAGTCGCAGGGGGCTTACTGGCGTCAAAGAACGTGAATTACGATTGTGTCTGTGTGGTTCTGATTCATCGCTATCTTTTAGAATCTTACAGACTCATGGATGGGTGTCATTAAAACTGCAAAAGATTCTTATTCTTTCTGTTTAAAGCCCAGCCCACTGCGTACGCAGAGCCATAACAGGGATATGTCCATCCCAAATATACACGAAACCTCGCTAACCCAGGAGGGAAAAATGGAAAAGAAAATTATTTACACAAATCAATTATATATTCACACACGTTTTCTAAGGATATGCTCCTGGTGTGGACCATTCCGCTAAATTTATTACCAGAGGTGAAAAACAAAACAAAACAAAACAAACCATGACTATGAATGCAAACAAAAGTATGGACACTAAAACATTATGGTACAACTGACCTAAATTCCCTACAACTGCTTCTGCACATCACATATTGTTATAGCCAAAACTGCACTTAGTACATGTACCCAAATATAAATCCTATTAGATAGTATGTCAAGCCTTACAGATCACGTACAGGTGAATGGAACAGCAGGGCAGAAAATGACAGGAAGAGATGACAGAAAGCAAAGCACAGGTCTACTCATCTAGATTATTCTTAGTGTTGCTGAAAAGGACTTTCAACGATGAACACGAAGAAAATGATTACAATTTATTGTATGAAAAATCTAAATATCATAGACATTACTATTTCTCTATGAACGCTCGAGTTATCTTTCGTAGATGATACGCTGTTGGCTTGCCATAAGCAATATCACAACCTCCTTCCCTTCCTCTGTGATTCCCCTCGTCTCCCCTCCCTATTCCTTCCTCCGTCCCCTTCTCTCTCTCTGTCTCTCTGTCTGTCTCTCTCTCCTCTCTCTTTCAATCTCTCTCTGTCTCTCTCTCTCTGTCTCGCTCTCCTCTCTGTCTCTCTCTTTCTTTCTCTGGGTGTGTGTGTGTGTGTGTGTGTGTGTCTCTCTCTCTCTCTCTCCTCTCTCTGTCTCTCTCTTTCTCTCTCTTTCCCTTTCACGCGGGTCGTCCTTCATGCACGAGATGCCAGACTCTTTCGTCAAGGTTGAGTGAGCAGGCAGGTGAGTTGCTCGGGGTAATAATGTTTGTGTTGCTTACCTTACAGCCCGTGTTGCCCCTGCCCTCCCCCTTCCTACCCCGTCCGTGAACCGTGCTGATGCTAATCGCTTGCCGCTTTAAACGTTTCTCGTTAGGCACCATTTACACCACGCGCCCTTCTTGTGCGTAATTTGCATCGCACGCATGTTTTGTGAGCAATGCTTCTACACGTAAGTTGCATCGTCTACATCGGACCTGAAAATTACTACAGTAACTGCTCCTGCTTTCGTCTTCAGTACTGCTCATGTCTGCTCTGCTTTCCGTAGTCTTCGCTCCTCTTCTTGTGATACTCAGCCATTCAAAATCCCTCGATACAGACTAAAGACCTCTGCTTTCCGATCTTTTGCTCATTCTGGATCTTTCCTGTAGAAGAATCCCCCTTTGACTTCAGTGTCTGTTCTGTTTTCCGTATTCTTCGCTCTTCTTCTTGTAATACTCGACCGTCCAAAATCCATCGATACAGACTCAAGACTTCTGCTTTTGCTCATTTTGGATCTTTTCTGTAGAAGAATCTGCCTTTGATTTCAGGAATTTGCATAACTTTTCTTCTTTTAAGACTCCATTTTAAATCCATCGTTTCCATGAACCCTTTTGCATATATTAAGTTTCGTTACACTAACCCGATTTCCAATATGTTTTAGTACGTACATTCTTGCGATATGTTCTATATGGTTGTTATTGACAGTAAGTGTATGACGTTAACGAAAAGAAATAGTGAAAGCATGTTAGGTGTATATTTCATTCATTTTTGTACTGTAGAATTCTAAGCGCCTAACGCAGTGTTCGGTGCACTATAAATATGCATTATTATCATCATCATCGTCATCATCATCATCAACATTAATAACAACGATGCCTTTGATACAGATGAATCAGTGAGGGCCTAAGTACGGGCTGTGCCCGATTCGTGAACTGCTGACGAGTCTTTTACGGCGGCGTACTGCACCGCTGATACGATCAAAACGGCAACACAGAAAGCCAAGAGGCACATTAAGGGGAACATTTAATTCTGGTGGTGACGATTGATCGCGTTCTCAAAGAATCTTGCAATCAATCCTGCAAAACAATCAGTAAAATTTTTAGTGGATCTCGTTTGTAAATGCGACAGCTTTTCCAACATTTTCAATAATCACAGTAACAATTATACAGTATTTAGACAGACAGTTCATCCATGCGACTTGAATAACTCTTTTGTCAAGTTTATGTGTTTTAACATGCTCCAGTTATGATGAACCATAACTGCTGTTTTCATAAGTGATGTGCAAACAGCGGTTCACCTTTGCGTTCTTTTTGAAGAATTTGTCAGAAAGGCCTGATACAAAGCGTCGTGTTTCCATCAGATGGTGTGTGAAAGGTCTATTCTTATCAGAACACACCTACTTCACAACAACCTCCCGTATATTGAACAGGATGGGCGAAAGTAGGGACGGGTGACAATCTGTCGTTCCTTCTCTCTCTCTTTCTCTGTATGTCTGTCTGTCTCTGTTTCTGTCTCTGTGTTTCTGTCTCTGTATCTCTCTCTCTGTCCTTCTGTCTCTCCTCCTTCTCTCTTGTCTATTTATTCGTCCGTCTCTGTCTTCTCCTCTTTCTCTATCTCTTCCCTCTCTTTTCTTCTCTCTCTCTCCACACGCTTTCCCTCTTCCATTCTTTCTCTCTTTGTCAGACAGACAGAGACGGAGACAGACGGACAGAGATAGAAACAGACAGAGACAGACAGCCAGACAGAAAGAAAATAAACTCTGCCAAAACACTTAGAGACACAACAGACAGGCAGAGGAACACCAGAGAACAGGGAAACGACAGACAGAGAGAGAGGGAGGGAGTAAAGGAAGAGAGGTAAAGGAGAGGTGTGATCATTTCAGGCAAATCGAATTTCTATTATCGCTGATCAGCGGACGACACAATGCAATAAAGTCACGTGTGAGCTATCTGTCATCTCGGACAAGCGGTTTGTCACAGAGGGTGAAAGAAACAACTCCCTCCCCCCAAAAAAAAAAAAACAAAAAAAAAAAAAGAAAAAAAAACTTAATCAGATCCATTTCCATTTAGGACAAAAACTTTTGTGTGTCCTCGCCCCTCCCCCACCCCTCCCCCAAACTCAAGGGACTGCAACCACCAACATCCCAGGACAGAAAGTTTAACGGCCCTGCTCCTAACATGTTCTCATTGTCTCTATCTGTCTCCATCTTGTTGCTGTCTGTTGTGTTTTGGGTGCTGTTGCGCGACGCGCGCGCGCGCGCGCGCGGTGTGTGTGTGTGTGTGTGTGTGTTAGTTGTGTTGTGTAACCCACCCCCTCTTTTTATAAAAGGGAAAATATTTTTCTACAGGATTTTTTTTTTTTATGGGATGTATTCTCCCCCCCCCCCCCCCCCCCCGTTCTCTTTTCTGTTCTTTTGTTTTTCTTCCGTCTTTTCCTTTCCTTTTTTGTTTTCTTTTGTTTTAAAGGGAAATCATAGATAACTGGATATTACTTTATATCGACTAAAATAGTGTGCCTGCTTTCCCGTGCATTTTCGGGTTTCAATGGTCCCATTTAAAAAAAAAAAAAAAACCCGGTTCGTTATGAAAAGCAGTGTGCATGCGTGTGTTGTGTGTGTGTGTGTGTGTGTGTTGTGGTGTGTGTGTGTGCGCGCGCGCGCGTGCGTATATGTGTGCGCGTGCGTGTGTGTGTTTGTGTGAGCACCACAACATAACACACAAACTTTATTTTTTTACAGAGAGAGAGACAGACAGACAGGCAGACAGACAGAGAGAAGAGAGAGAGACAGAGAGAGAGAGAAGAGACAGACAGAGAGGTCAGAGAGAGAGAGAGGGGGGAGAGAGAGAGAGAGAGAGAGAGGGAGGGAGGGACAGACAGAGAGAGAGAAACACAGACACATACTCTCTTTCTCTTTCTCAATTTTTCAAAACTCATTCTTAATTCTTAAAGGAGGCTGGCAGAAAATGGAACACAAACCAGACAAGGAAAATACTCCAACCTCAAACAGACAGCCCGCCTCATCCATCAGCGCGAGGTCTACTTTTCCGACATTTAATACTAAATCAGGACAAGGACTTTTCTCCCACACCTCCCTCTCTCCCTCTTACCCCCCTCACCCCCACCACAAAACTTTTTTTCTTTTCTTTCTCTTCTTCCATAGACCTTGAGTGGTGGTCGGTCTGCACGAAATATTTGAGAGAAGTGACGTTAATTATGTGCTTTGCACACGGGAAACAACGTAATTTCGTAGAGACAGAAAGACAACTGAAATAAAGTTTACTACTGTTGGGCTTTGGGCCAGCTAACGTAGATGCTCTTACACAAGTGGCACAGAAGAAAAAACAAACAAACAAGCAAACAAACAAACAACAACAACAACAACAAAAAACCAAACCAAACCAAACCAAAACAACACACACACACAAACAAAATAAACAAAAACAAAAAACAGTTCTGAATGCATTCTAGAAACAATTCTTGTTTTTTTTCTTCCGTTCGCCGTCCATAATTATGATCAGGCTGCATGTGGCTATTTTTTTTCTCTTCTTTTTTTCCCCCCCTTTCCCAAGTTTGTGATGGCTGCTACGTGGAATCCTGGGGTTGGTTCAATGGACGAGCGGCTTTCACGTCTGATGTAGGCTACTGTACCCGTACGACATTTGCGTTACATTGCATGGTACCATGGTTTGTTAGTAAGCGAAATAACGATTGTCAGCTAAATAAGCAATATTCTGGGAGGGGGTAGAGAGAGGGGAGAGAGAGAGAGAGGAGAGAGAGAGAGAGAGGAGAGACAGAGAGAAGAGAGAGAGACAGAGATAGAGAAGGGGGAGAGAGGGAAAGAGAGAGGGGGGTACATGATTTAATGACATAAGCAAAAGAGCTTTTCTCACAACAAGAAATAAGGTGTATACACACACACACACACACACCACCACACAAAACATAATAAACGCGTATCCGCGCGCACTCAGAGAAACAGAGAGAGAAAGAGAGAGAGAGAGAGAGAGAGAGAGAGAGAGAGAGAGAGAGAGAAGAGACAGAGAGAGACGAGACAGAAGAGAGGGGGGGGGGGGAGAGAGAGAGAGACAGACAGACAGAAAGAGACAGACACAGAACACAAAACGTTTTACTTGAAAAACACAGTAATTTCATTTCTGGGGTGTTGGCGCTACTTTCAAATTCACACCTATGATGTATTAAATAGAAATGTGCACTAACGCGCTCTAAGACGGGGGTCACCTAATACCTGGTCAAAATATCTATAAAAATGAAGATCCCCCCCCCCCCAAAAAAAAAAATCCAAACACACAAACAAAAACACAACAACAACAACAACAACAACAACAACAACAACACACACACACACACACACACAAAATAAAAAAAAATGACCAGTACCTTTCTACATTCCTTTGACGCAACACCCCCTCTCATCTGTTCGGAAAATCAGAAACGCCCACTGCTGCTAGGCAACCAGAGTTGATACGCTGCTGTACCTGTCTGACCCTTCCACTTTCCAAGCCATCGAAAGTCGCCGAAACACGCATCATAGACAGCTAGAAGTTCTTTCAACTTGGGGGAACAGATCAAAGTCTGGGCAACTCATATCTGAGGAGCAGGCAAGACGGAGACAGAGCGTCCCTTTGATGACGTCATAAGTGACGTTACCCTTTTCGCTTTATGGCGAGGAGCCTTCTCATGTAATATCAATGGCGAATCATTTTCAAAGTGTTTCACATGTCTTTGGGATTGCGCGGATCTTACAATTTTCTTCAGAAATAACATGTAGACTGGTAGTTCTGACGGACAGTTTGTTCCACTGGAACGGGATGCGCCTTCAATACACTTGTTATCATAGGTACATAATTATTATCAGCTTTAAACCTGTTATCATAGGTACATAATTATTATCATCTTTAAATCTGTTATCATAGGTACATAATTATTATCATCTTTAAACCTGTTATCATAGGTACATAATTATTATCATCTTTAAACCTGTTATCATAGGTACATAATTGTCATCGTTAAACTTTTTATCATAAGTATATAATGAGCATCATCTTGAAACTTGTTAACATAGATACATAATGATCATCTTGAAACTTGTTAACATAGATACATAATGATCATCTTGAAACTTGTTAACATAGATACATAATGATCATCTTGAAACTTGTTATCATAGGTACATAATGATCATCATCTTGAAACTTGTTATCATAGGTGCATCATTATTATCATCGTCTTTAAACTTGTTATCATAGGTACTTAATGATCATCATCTTGAAACTTGTTATCAAGGTGCATCATTATTATCATCGTCTTGTTTAAACTTGTTATCATAGGTACATAATTGTCATCGTTAAACTTTTATCACAGGTACTTAATGATCATCACTTGAAACCTGTTATCATAGGTGCATCATTATTATCATCGTCTTGTTTAAACTTATCATAAGTACATAATTGTCATCGTTAAACTTTTTATCATAGGTACATAATGATCATCATCTTGAAACTTATCATAGGTACATAATGATCATCATCTTGAAACTTGTTAACATAGTACATAATAATCTCATCTTGAAACTTGTTAACATAGGTACATAATAGATCATCATCTTGAAACTTGTTAACATAGGTACATAATAATCATCATCTTGAAACTTGTTAACATAGGTACATAATGATCATCATCTTGAAACTTATCATAGGTACATAATGATCATCATCTTGAAACTTAACATAGGTACATAATGATCATCATCTTGAAACTTGTTATCATAGGTACATAATGATCATCATCTTGAAACTTGTTAACATAGGTACATAATGATCATCATCTTGAAACTTTTATCATAGGTACATAATGATCATCATCTTGAAACTTATCATAGGTACATAATGATCATCATCTTGAAACTTATCATAGGTACATAATGATTATCATCTTGAAACTTATCATAGGTACATAATGATCATCATCTTGAAACTTATCATAGGTACATAATGATACATCATCTTGAAACTTAACATAGGTACATAATGATTATCATCTTGAAACTTGTTATCATAGGTACATAATGATCATCATCTTGAACTTGTTAATCATAGGTAATAATCATGATAATGATCATCATCTTTAAACTTGTTATCATAGGTACATAATGATCATCATCTTGAAACTTTCATAGGTACATAATGATCATCATCTTGAACTTGTTAACATAGGTACATAATGATCATCATCTTTAAACTTATCATAGGTACATAATGATCATCATCTTTAAACTTGTTAACATAGGTACATAACATATAATGATCATCATCTTTAAACTTGTTAACATAGGTACATAATGATCATCATCTTTAAACTTGTTAACATAGGTACATAATGATCATCATCTTTAAACTTTACATAGGTACATAATGATCATCATCTTTAAACTTGTTAACATAGGTACATAATGATCATCATCTTTAAACTTGTTAACATAGGTACATAATGATCATCATCTTTAAACTTGTTACATAGGTACATAATGATCATCATCTTTAAACTTGTTAACATAGGTACATAATGATCATCATCTTTAAACTTGTTATCATAGGTACATAATGATCATCATCTTGAAACTTGTTAACATAGGTACATAATGATCATCATCTTGAAACTTGTTATTCATAGGTACATAATGATCATCATCTTGAAACTTGTTACATAGGTACATAATGATCATCATCTTTAAACTTGTTATCATAGGTACATAATGATCATCATCTTGAAACTTGTTAACATAGGTACATAATGATCATCATCTTGAAACTTGTTAACATAGGTACATAATGATCATCATCTTGAAACTTATCATAGGTACATAATGATCATCATCTTGAAACTTATCATAGGTACATAATGATCATCATTTTGAAACTTGTTATCATAGGTGCATAATTATTATCATCGTCTTTAAACTTGTTCTCATAGGTACATAACTATCATCACCTTTAAACTTATCATAGGCACAAAATTATTATCATCATTTTTACATTTCCTTGCTTTCTTTTGAACTTGACGGACCCTCTGGAGAGGCAGGAGCGTGACATTCTGAAGATTCTCCTCCTTCTGAATTTTACTGGCAACTACCTGATTTACAAAGCTATTACCTTCATTTTTGCACCTGTCTAACCCTTTGACTCCCGCACCTTATCCAACCCTTTGACTCCCTCATCCTATCCACCAACTGCAAAAACTTAACCCTTTGACTCCCGCACCCCATCCACCAACTGCAAAAACTTAACCCTTTGACTCCCGCACCCTATCCACCACCTTCCTTTTCTACAGGAAGATGGTGGACAGGGTGAGGGAGTCAAAGGGTTACGTTTTTTTGCTTTGCTAGCACTGGTTGACGATACAGAATGGCATGGATGGACAGGTTGTGGGCTGAGTTAACAGGGTTAATGAAGTCTCTGCAACAGTAACGCGTGTCCATGTTTTCCATCTTCAGTACGGCAGTGCAGGATCCACCCTGTTGCACCATATCTCACTCCAGATTTACTTGTCAAAATCACACGAAATCACATAATACTATAACCATAAGTGGTCTATTCAAACGTAACTAATTTGTTTTCATCCAAAATGTCTCTTTTTTGCTCTTCAGTAGCTTCAGCTGGGCTCCCAGACTATATTTGCCTTTATTAAAGGCTTTAAACGTCAATCGTCCATCTTCGCAAAACGATACCCATCTATAAACTGCAGCCTAGCGAAAGAGTTTAGTCGCATATTTTGTGACTTGATATCTGAACCAGAAACTCCACCATAAAATTCAATTCTAGTATAAGCGCCTGTTCTTCAACACTTGAACGTGGCACTGACGCTTGGAAAGACTACACAACGTGATGTCATAATACAAATGACGTCAAAACATTTGCACGTAATTTCGTGTGATTAGATTATTGAATAATTAGACCAGGTGTGTGTAAAGTTTCAAAGCGCTACATTTACTATTTAAGTTATCAAGACGTTCTCGCTATTTATTCGATTGGTTCATCCGCAAAGCACAAATTACATACATGTTTTGACATGAACTTTAGTTCTAATGTAATGCAAGTCATCGCTAATCACGACAGCGCATGTGTTTAAAACTTATAAACTGTCCTTATATAGCGCTGTTCTTCATACTCAGTTGGGTTTAGTTACACATAATGAGATGTTTAGTGGAGCACAGAGAACTCAAGCTCAGGCGAGTTGACCAATATTCGAATTATGCCGTAAAACTTTAATCTCATTTAGAAACATCAGTACAGAAAGCAGAGAGAGAGGGGAGAGAGAGAGAGAGAGAGAGAGAGAGAGAGGAGAGAGAGAGAGAGAGAGAGAGAGAGAGACAGACAGATGGGAGAGAGAGAGAGAGAGACGACAGAGACGAGACAGAGAGAGAGAGAGAGAGGAGAGAGAGAGACAGCAACAGAGAGAGAGAGAGACAGACAGAAGAGAGAGAAGAGAAGACAGAAGAGAGAGAAGACAGACAGGACGAGACACAGAAAGAGGACGACAGACAGAGAGAGAGAGAGGAAGAGAAAAAGAAGACAGACAGAGACAGAGAGACAGACAGAGACAGACAGACAAGACAGAGAAAGACGATGAGGAGACAGAGAGAGAGCTGCAGTAAAACAAACCAGATGCACAACAAACAAGCATAGAAGAAGCGGATAAGTAAAGCTAAGAGTGGGGGAAACAGAGAGACAGCAACAACAACAAACAACAAACACAGACAGAGCAAAGAGCCAAAAACATAACTCCCAGCCCACACAAAGAAGCATAGGAACAACCCTCACCATCTTCAGGAAAACCTGGTCGCGGACTGTGAGGTAGGGGCGGTGGTGGTGGTGGTGGCGGGGTGGGGGTTGGTGGATGTAAGGGAGAGGGGAGGGGGAAGACGTCGTCGTCTCTCAACCCCAACTCTTCTTCTCCCCCCCCCACCCCCCACCCCCACTCTCTAAACCCTTACCCTCTGTGAGACAGGGAGAAGGAGAGATCAATAAAGTCATCTGTTTGGGAAAAAAATGACAGCTAATCGTCTGCATCTCGCACATCTCTCGCCAGACGTTGATTCCCCCCTCTCACAGCGGCCGAAGCAAACTGAAATTGTCCCACAGTAAGCTCTCCACGGCTTCTTTCAAAGCCTGCCTGCTTGCCTCTCCAATTGTATGATTCATCCCAGCCGACCGAATGTAACCCCCCACCCATTTACCCCCCAACTTCCCCTACCCCCAACAACTTCTCATTTCATTCCCTCCTTCCTTCCCTCCTTCATGGGCTCCCAAGCATCTCGATGTGAGCGAAATGGTCCTGGAATGGACCTCTCGGCCCTTATTCCCTATTGTTTACCAAGGCTTGAAAAGACATGCAGCTGCACTGGTCAGGAACATGCAATGTCAACTGGGCCCCTCCATTATTCCTCTCTATGGGCTTGCAGACTGGAATCACAGTGGTCCCGACCCTTTCCCTCTTTAACCCCTCTCCACCCCCCATCCCACCCCCTTCTCTCTCTCTCTCTCTCTCTCTCTCTCTCTCTCTCTCTCTGTGGCCTTTCTTCTCAATGATACTCGTTCACTTCTTTGGCGAGATGGGTCCTCTTTCTGAACAAGGTTATGTATTTAAATAAAGTGTTTAGAATTTGTTCAAGAGAGATTTGTCATACTCAGAAAAGATTCTTAGTTCATAGATGTGAATCTGTCAAGTAGAATGGTCGGACTGTGATTTACAATAGGAGTGATACACATTCTGTTTTCAGTGCTTCATTAAGGATAAACTTCACTGGAGTTGGGGATTCACCAGATTGTATTATATGCTCGTGGACAGACCCGTGTTCGCTTCTGGTTGGTTTGGCGTCTGGTTTGTTCTTTTCTTTGTCACAGATACGATATTACATTAAAAAAAAACGAGTCATAAAACTAACGAATACGTTCAATTAACTGCCGATTCTTTACAATGTTTCCCGTTTTCAAAAAAATGAGAATAATGTCCTCAAATCCATCATTACAAGAAAACACATCACCGCTGTTACTTACCTAACCCGTTGTTAGAAACGGCGGCAGCAGCGTTGATGTTGATCTATCGATTGGTTTAGAAGACTGGAAAAAAAAAAGAGATAGAAAAAGAAAAGAGAAAAAAACTATACATTAAGAATCAATCAAGGAGAGGTAAGACCTGCAAAATAGTTCATTAGATGCCAAGTTCTTTCGCCGGCTGGATTTCAAAGAACACTGGGCTATGAGATAATGTCCTCCTCTTTTTTGAGCAAGAGCTGGCAGGTTAAAAAAATAAATAAATAAGACAAGCTTGAAACAGACGAAGGATAAAAGTAAGAGGATGAAAGCGAGCGAAGAAAACAAACCTCTATAATTCTATCAAGAAGTGATTATCTTTCTTCGCACCGGAAGAAGGGAGAAGAGAAAACGAAGGAGAGATGGACACACAAAAAAAGCGGGGATAACAGAGGAAGAACGGGGACAAAAACTGACAGAAGAAGGACACAGGCTTATCATCTTGAGCAACTTTTCCTTTAGGCTTATCATCCCAGAGCAACTTTTCCTTTATAACACTCTTTTAAGGCGAGTGACTGTGATTTTCTCTCCGTAATTATTTCCCCTGAGTTCTGTGAATGCATCCGACCAGATTTATCAAAATCACAGCCGTCGGCCACGTAGCCCATCATCTCAGATTTCAAAAGAAAGGCGACTTAAAAAAAAAAAGCCACGCCAGACCAACAGTCTTTCTGTTCCGTCGCCCTAAAGCCTTTGTTGCTACTGTTATATTACGACCTTGAGTGTCTACGACCTTGCCGTCAAGGCTTTTACGTACAAAATCAGACCTCTAAGCTCTTCTTATTCCCCAGCACGGCTATTCTGATGTATAGTTTTGACAGGTAGTGCCCGAGGTTGGCTTGGTCGGCAAAAACAAATTCATGACTGAAATAATGTGAAGATCCTATGGACAAGAGTTTGATGACGATGAACATGGACTTCCAAGTCATCGGATGGACCAGAATGGAGCAGTAAGGACCAGTATGCTAGTCATTCATTAGACGCTAGCATATGGTCCTTATGGCAGATGTGCTACTAGTCATTATCACGATGTGGCATACTGTCCTTATCGCCAGATGTGCATACTAGTCCTTATCGCCAGGTGTGGCATACTAGTCATTATCGCCAGATATGGCATACTGGTCCTTAGGGCCAGATGTGGGTCTCCATGAGGGATACAAGACCGATCCTGGCGACACATGTCAAGGTGTTATTGCAAGGGAAGGAGTCCTGTGAGCTTGAGTTCTGCTTCTGCCGGTCCCTCTTTTGTTGAACAAAAGCTGTCTGCACTGTTCAGATGTGACTGTACCCTGCGCAAACAGCTGTTGTCAGCTTCATTAGATTTTGTCTTCCCAATCAGTGGTGATGAGGTTGGCTTTCAGAAGGTATCTTGTATCGCCTTAGGGGTTCCGCATGCCATTGTGTCCACGTGTCACTGTGTCCATGATATCCCAAATGGGACATGATGGGTCAAACCGAGTCATTGGAACCCATATTGTAATACATATATTACGTATGATGCATGTCTCGTATGTTATGTAATAATATTATATATATATATATATAATATTATATAATAATTACACCTACATTATGTATCAATATATATACACAATGTGTAATACATACATAATGTATGTATATATTATATATATATATATATATATATACACACACACACACACATATTGTGTGCGTGTGGTCGTGTGTGTGTGTGTGTGTGTGTGCATACAGACAGATCATATATCCATATTTCTCTTGCGTATTTCGCGGGCAAATCTTAGCATCTGATGTGACGCACATTAGATCCTTGCTATCTTCTTGGGTACTACAGCCTAATTTGGGCACCATGACCCAATCTGGGCCATCATAACCTGACTGGGGTATTGAGAGCGTTGGCCAGTTGAAGGTCTATCTGGTATTTGAACACACTGGCAATGTAGCCGGTTTTCCTGGTCAGAGTTTCAACACGACCTTAAAACAACAGGCTACCACGTAACATTCAATTTTTGACAAAGATCCGACTTGTGAAACGCTGAGAAAACCCTGCCAGTCCCCGATCTGTTTCTTTTAAGTCGACTTGAATCGTCTGCCCGTGTTTTTCTAATCTTGAAGGATCGGATGAAAAATCGAAAGGGGAGAGAGAGAGAGAGAGAGAGAGGAGAGAGAGAGAGAGAGAGAGAGAGAGAGAGAGAGAGAGAGAGAGAGAGAGAGAGAGAGAAAGAAAGAGAGAGAGAAGAGAGACAGAGACAGACAGACAGAGAGATGGGGGGAGAGAGAGAGAGACAGAAAAGGGAGAAAGGGAGAGACAGACAAACGAGAGAAAGAGAGAGAGAAGAGAGAGAGAGAGACAGCGAGCGAGAGAGAGAGGGAGAGAGAGGGAGGGAGAAAGAGAGAGGGAGAGAGAGGAGAGAGAGAGAGTCAGAGACAGAGCCAGAGCGCGAGAGAGACAAGAGAGAGAAAAAAGAGAGAGACCACACACACATTGACAGAGAGAGAGAGAAAGAAAGAGACAGACAGACAGAGAGATGGAAAGAAAGGGAGAAACAGCGAAAGAAAGAGAGAAACGGAGAAAGAGAAAGAGAGAGAAGACAGAGAGAACGAGAGAAAAAAGAGAGGGAGAGAGAAAGAGAGACAGGACAGAGATGACAGGGACAGACAGAGGGGAAAGAGAGAGAGACAGAGAGAGAGAGACAGAGAGAGAGAGAGAGAAAAATAGAGAGAAAAGAGAGAGAGAAAGGGAACAGAGGGAGAGAGGGAAAGAGGAAAGAGGGAGAGAGGAAGAGGGAGAGAGGGAAAGAGGGAGAGGGGAGAGGGGAGAGAGGGAGCCCTCTTACATTTCTAGACGTTCTCTCATGTCTTTTCTGGGCCAGCCGTCAAGGCCTTTACGTACAAAATCAGACCTCTAAGCCTCTTCTTCCCCACCACGGCCAGTTTGATGTGTAGTTTTGACGCCTGGTCATGAAAACTTGTGACAGACTTATTTCAAGCTCTCGTGGCCCCGGCACTCTGAGTAATGAACGTCTCGCCTGAAAGGTGCGCGCCACTGTCAATCTTGACGGGTACAAGTCATTGTTCAAATTTCATGCCTCTGACCCCACCCCACGTGTGTGTGTGTGTGTGTGTTTGTGTGTGTGTAGGGAGGGGGGAGAAAAGAGAGAGAGAGGCAGAGAGAGAGAGAGGGGGGAGGGAGAGAGAGAGGGAGAGAGAGAGAGAGAGAGAGCAAACAGAGAGAGACGGAGAGAAAGAGACAGATACAAAGAGCGAGGGACGGAGGGAGAGCGAGGGAGAGAGAGAGAGAGACAGACAGAGACAGAGAGAAAGACAGAGACAAAGACCGAGACACAGAGAGACAGACAGACAGAGAAAGGAGAGAGAGACAGAGAGAGAGAGAGAGAGAGAAAGAAAGAAGAGAGAGAATGAGCGAGAGAGAGAGACAGACAGACTGAGAGACAGAGAGAGATAGCAGAGACAGTGAAAAAGAGAGAGAGAGAGAGAGAGAAAGAAGAGAGAGAGCACACACACACACACATAGACACAGAGAAAGAGACAGACAGAGAGAGACAGAGACAGAGAAGAGAATAGAGATAGATCTACGTGTGTGCGCGTAGGCGCGGAAGAGAGTAGTAAGCCCTAATAAAAGAAGAGGAGGTGGGGGGGGGGGGGGGGTCACCTTGCGGCCCAACTTACTTGGTGGCTGGAAGAGAGCAAATTGAAGGGCAGTGTTGGCGGATTGTGCAGGAGAGTGGTGTGACATGTTGTCAGAACTCGTCATCTCTCACTGACAGCTCTGATCGCTCCGTACAACGCTTCATTTACAGATAGGGGAAGGGGGGGGGGGGGGGGGGCAGGAAGGGGGGATGGGTTTTTTTTTTTTTTCTGGCAGCATCAAGTTCACCTTCGGGGCCACTCAAACAAGGCAGAAAATACAGATTTTTTTTTCTTCCTCCTTTTTCCATTCTTTATTCTTTGTTCTCTTCCGTTGGTTCATTTTCTAGATCTAAAATGATATTTCCTTTTTCTATTTTGTCTTCTCCGCCTTCATTCTGGAACCCCTCCCACCCCACCCCCCGCTCATCTCTCTCTCTCTCTCTCTCTCAGCTTTTCTTTCTTTCTTCTTCTTTTTCTTAATGGCAAACGGTTCAGACCAAACCAATGGAAATGGTGTGTCATGATGCGAGTGCTGAAAAGTGGGAATCTGCTAATGCAGCTTTTGCAATATACCGACATATATGCCAATTCGTCAATATCATCACACCTGAATAATAAATTACATGTCTATTTTAACAGTTTCATAATTAATGAAAATTACGCAAACTTTTATGATAAATTATGCAAAACAATACCCAAAGTGTTACTGTACACAAAAAGTCATGATTATGTCAGTATGAAATAAACATGAGGGGTCCGATAGTTTCATCGGCGTACATATGAACGAGCTGAATGAGAGACCAAGGCCTGGTCAGACGTCACAAAGGACACGCTGAAAACTACTGGACCTCGCATTTACAATATGTCGAATGCTTTCCCGTGTTTTGAATTCTTTTAATTAACTAGGCCTATACGGCTAACAAAAAAAAAATATTTTTTTTACTTTAAATCCAAATTAATTTTCGATTGCTGGAAATCGCTTTACGTCAATCTTGAATTAAGAAACGACAGATTCGGGATTTGTTTGTTTGTCTGTTTGTTTGTTTGTTTTTCAACTTTTCAATCCCATAGGCCAAGTGTTTCAGACTGACTCGTAGTGTGGGGGTGCGCACGTGCGTGTTTACGTGCATTTGCGTGTGTGTGCATGTGTACATGTGTGCTTGCATAGTAAGCACGCCCGATGTCGGATGCAAAAGACAAACTGATATCTTATCAACTTAATCATGGAAGGAATTAAACGACACAGCACTCGCGTACATATTTCTCTCGGATACATGTACAAACATGTAAACATTGTTTTGCGCACACTGCGCAGATGATAAGCTGCTTAACGATCTGCGTACTGCATACTCGATAGTCGTGCATGCTGGGTCTTTATGTGTTTCCATACGCCACCAGGCACGGACATGACTTACTGGATATTTCACGTGCACACTTGGCAGAAAATATTGGACGGACTTGCAGGGTGGCTGAGGACAGAGAGGGTGGAAGATGTGCATGCGGCAACAAGGGATAGATACATATGGAGGGCCATGATCGCCAACGCCATGTGGCAGGGCACATGATGATGATGATGATGATATTTGGTGTTGTGCGTGCGTATACACACAAAGGGGGTTTAGGCACTGGCATGTCTGCACACACGGAATCGAACCCAGACCTTTCGATTGGAAGTCCTACGTCTTACCCACTTGACTACCATGCCTGTCAGCACTCGTCTAAAGAGACCAGCCTGGTACAAAACTGAATGAACAATTCCATTTTATGACTCGCATGCTCAGTAATTATCTGGCAGACTATCCTTAAGTCTGCGCGGAACCCTATGCGCTGGCAAGGTCTTGAAATAGGAAAGAAAGAACGGGACCTCTGAAACACTAAGTTAACACCTCCAGAATGACCGGGGCATTACTATGGGTACAGAACAGATCAGTATTTATATTGCATGCCAGGTTCTGAACTCCGAGACATCACAATGATTGGAGCATTTATCAACATGGGCAGCGAGATTTTATGTCGCCAGCTGGGATTTGAACTCGAAGCATGAAATCTTGAGTCCACGGGCCTATCAAACATAGCCAGCTGTGAAGTTGGTTCCGTCTGTCTGATTAGACAAAGGATGTATGTGCCCGGTTAGAGACTCGGTTCGATGTGGAACAGCGTTGGCTGTGGCTGAACAAGCTGATTCTTGAGTGGCAGTCCTTGGCATAGCTGACCCACACGAAGACTGACGACAGCTGACCCACACGAAGACTGACGACAGCTGACCCACACGAAGACTGACGACAGCTGACCCACACGAAGACTGACGACAGCTGACCCACATGAAGGCTGATGACAGCTGACCCATATGAGGCTGATGACAGCTGACCCACATGAAGGCTGACGACAGCTGACCCACATGAAGGCTAACGACAGCTGACCCACATGACGGCCGATGACAGCTGACCCACATGAAGGCTGATGACAGCTGACCCACATGACGACCGATGACAGCTGGCCCACATGACGACGATGACAGCTGGCCCACATGAAGGCGATGACAGCTGGCCCACATAAAGACTGATGACAGCTGACCCACATGAAAGCTGATGACAGCTGACTCACATGAAGGCTGATGACAGCTGACCCACACGAAAACTGATGACAGCTGACCCACATGAAGGCTGATGGCTGTGGCTGGGTGGTTTCTGCCGCAGCTTTCCTTCTCTCTCTCTCCTGTACAACCACCGTCGAGTTCCTTTCTCCTGCCCAACGGTGATTGTACGAACGGCCTATCTCCAGGCACAGCAATCTGGAGATGTCTTTTCGTAGGTGTCCACACTGATATCAGCGGTCTTCAGGTCACGATTGCAAATGTCCCTATATCGCAGCACAGCCAGCAAGCCCTCTAAATCCTAGAAAAACCAATGACTTTGTTCCCTACAGACTGTACAGACCTCACTGACGGACTACGAATAACCACAGTGTGATCACCATTCGCCTCATACGGAACAGAGGGAAGAATATGAATAAAAAACAAGCTTAGATGATGCTTTCAAGGGACACAATTAACCGTGATATATTGTTTGTGTTTTGTTCTCAGTGTGCACATCACTTAGGGCGCTCTACATTAACCATTTGACTCCAGCACCCTGTCCATCAGCATCCTGCTTTGTCTACCATTCTAGCAAAGCAAAAAAATTGAACCCTTTGACTCCTTCACCCTATCCAACAGCTTCCTGCAGGAAGCAGGTGGACGGGGTGAGGAAGTAAAAGAGTTACGTTTTTGCAGTTGGTGAACAGAGTGCGGGAATCATAGGGTTAAGAGTGTGAAAAACGCCCGTCGTTATTATCATTATCGTTAATTATTAAAAGACGTAGGAAACGCCAGCTTGTTAGTGTGGTTTGTCCATCTTGTTTGCCCGTTTGTTGGCATTTTCTTTGCTTTTGCTTTCCATCTCAATAATAAGAAAGGGTTTCTAAAATTGCCAGAAAAAGAAAAGGAAACCTGCATGCACATTTTCATCAACTAACATTTTTTAACTGTACCCCTTTTCGTTCTTCTTTCCGTCCTTTCCTAAGCAATTCCTTTGACATTTTTGTTTCAAACCACTTACAACCATGATTTTGTTTTCCCTTCGTGAAATCACTGCTGACTTGCCAAGAATGTTGCGTCTTGTTAAAAGCGAAAGAAAACACAGACGAAAAAGGAGGGGTGGGGGTGGGGTGGTGGATGGCAGTTAGCTATTTCTGACTTTGCCCAGCCTCAGAGATCAAGCGCAGTGATTCATCCGAACGGGCCGGCAATTCTGTGGGGCCCACGAGAGAACTTTTACTTTTCATTCCACTTTGTAAAACTTTGGATTGCTTCGATCCGTCACGGCGACACGAGATGTAAATAAATAGACGCCCCGAAATTGAACGCGCCACCGAGATGGGGCCAGATCGTTCAGCTTTCGCTTGGCGCTGGGTGGGATTTTTTTCTTTTTTTTTTTTTTTTCTTTTCTGTTTGGCGTGGGGCGCTACGAAGCGTTTTTCATTGGCTTTTTAGGGAACGGCCAATGACTCCGATACATCTCAGTCACGACAGATGCGTATGGGGATTGGTGGGCGAGGTAAGTTGGGGTTGAAAGGGGGCGGGGGGAAAGAGGAGGGGGTGGTAGAGGGGGAGGGAGGTGAGAGAGAGAGCAACATGGCAGCCGTTTGTACATATTTGAGGGTTGAGAATCTGGCGGCTCCTTTTCTCCCAGAAAAAAAAGTAAAAAGTGCACACGCACGCGCGCGCAAACACACACACACACACACACACAATTACCCCCCCCCCCACACACACACATACACACACACACAATCAACCCCCCCCCCACACACACACAGACACACAGACACATATATACACACAGACACAAACGCACATACATACACACACACGCACGCACGCACACACACACTCACGCACACATACACACACACGCGCGCGCGCGAGCACACACACGCACGCGCGCGCACACACACACACACACGTTTTAACTTTCAGACTCATCACTCCATTTTTGAGTCAAGTCTCACAAAGGTAGGCAGACAGACCATGACGGACGAGAAAAACATGTCTGTTAGTGCTCTTAGACTCAGAGAGAGAGAGGAGAGAGAGAGAGAGAGAGAGAGAGAGAGAGACAGAGAGACAGAGAGAGAGAGGAGAACAGAGAGAGAGAGAGAGACAGACAGACAGAGAGACGAGACAGAGACAGAGAGAGAGAGAGACAGAGAGAGAGAGAGACAGAGAGAGACAGGCAGACAGACAGACAGACAGACACACACACACACACAAGAGGCAGAAAAAAAGAGGGGGAAAAAAGTAAATGTAGCCAGCGGTTCCAGAAGCAAGAAAAGCCAGAGGTACGGTGTTCGACTCCCCACTGAACAGAGACTGTTTCTGCCCCCATCTAGTGGACACTGACTGATGACCTGGACGAGACGATAAACAGAAGCTCCGTTGCTGCACAAACTTATTGTTACTTAAAGACCCACCAAGGGTGACCCTGGCAAAATTCCGGAGAAAATCTACTCTAAAACATAAACTAAAATGCACGCATACAATAAATAAATAAATATACAAATAAATAAAAAAATAAAAACAGAGGCACTGCGTTATCTCATAGTGCAACCTGAATTTCATGTTGAAAAACAGGTGGAGAGAGAAACAGATCATCAAAAACAAACAAAACAGGAGCAAATCACAGATACACACAAAGACAGTGCTACCACCAACATGATAACTCTGCACACACCACACACACACACACACACACACACACACACACACACATACAGGCAGACAGACAGATAGACAGACACACATATACACATATACACATTGTCACTACACAGACACGTATACACGCAAGCACACTTCCCCCAACACACACACACACACATACACACACACACACATACACACGTCCCCCTTCTTTACTGATAGCACACACACATACATATATACAGACAGACAGACAGATATGCTATCGCCAACCTTCCTTACCAACACACACATACATATCACACGAGCACACATAATACAAACAGATAAACACCATTACCAACACACATTACACAACACAACACACAACACAACACACACATACATGCACACACACACACACACCACACGAGCACACACACAATACAAACAGATAAACACCATTACCAAAACACAAAACACACCCTTACCAACACACACAACACAACACAACACAACACAACACAACACACACCACACACACACACACACAGACAAACGCACTGACCTCATAGACCATCTCGTACTGGCGGTCATCAAAGAAAGGGTCATCAAAGTCCAGCTGGTGTGACATCTCGATGTCTGTCAGGCCCATCTCAGCACTGGGCGAGAAGGCCACGGGCCGACGGGAGGCCGGCTGGTACAGCCTGAAACAGCGCAACACAACACAACACACACACACACACACACACACACACACACACACACACACACACACACACACACACGATGACATTAGCACTCAAATGACGGCCATGGAATGAAAAAGAATCATACGGATGGAATGCTGATAGGAACAAGAAAAAAAACACACACATGAGAGAGAGAGAGAGAGAGAGAGAGAGAGAGAGAGAAGAGAGAGAGGAGAGAGAGAAGAGACAGAGAAGAGACATAGACAGGCACAGAGAGAGAGACAGAAAGTGAGAGAGAGAGAGACAGGCAGAGAAAGAGAGAGTGAGAGACAGACAGATAGAGAGAGAGAGAGAGAGAGAGAGAGAGAGAGAGAGAGAGAGAGAGAGAGAGAGAGAGACAAGAGAGCAATCCATCTAACGTGAAATATGATGCAGTATTGATGGAGGATGGGAGGATATACATACATACATACATACACATATATTATATATGTATGTATGTATGTATGTGTGTATGTATGTATGTATGTATGTATGTATGTATATAATATACTTACTCCCTTCACACACACATACACACACACACATACACATACACACACACACACACACACACACGAAGTGGAGTAGTTTGATAGTTCCAGTCAGTGGAGAGAGGCACAGGAGGTAGAAATCGAAATAATGCATGAGAGGAGGGGGGGGGGGGGGGGAGGGGGGAGGAGAGAGAAGGAGGGAGAGAGAGAGGAAGAGAGGTTTTCCTCTAAGGAGCAAGCAAACCTGACAACCCGTACAGAACAAGGCAAACATTTTTAATGAACATTTCTTGAACAACTTCCAACCAAAAAAACCTCCTTCCCTTTTCCCCTCAACACAAAACACAAAACTTCATCATCTCTGCATCCATGAAACCAAACACAACTCGGCACGGACGTAGTAAAAACTCACTGCTTCTTTAAAAACGCCCAAAATTCTGCACTCCACTAGCTTGTACGAGTTGTTGCGATCTTACGGAAATGAAGCGATTTGAACTTCGGTGGAAAAAAAAAAAAAAAAAGGTGGGGGGGGGGGGGGGGGGAGCGTTCACCCTGGTTTCCATGCGGGATGACTAGTTCTTTCCCATTGGCCGGCCGTTCTCTTTTCAACACCAGTCCATCATTTACGGCGCCGATCACACAAGGCTACAGAAGTCATCATGCATCATTTCCAGTCTATTAGCAACGGCCACAAAAGAAGTCCACATTTCCTTTACCCCAATGAAAATGGCATCTTCTATTACCCAGGGTATGATTTCTTGGGTCTTTTTATTTATTTTTTTTTTTTTTTTTTTGTCCCTTCTCCAACTTTCACGTCAAGAAATTGCTCGTTGAGCATGAACGCAATCTCATCACTGATTTGTGAAACGTGATTGAATGACGTCACGAGTTAGTGGGGGTTATTTGACTCGCATTGCAATGACGTCATAAATGGAGGCCAGATTTACGCACTTCGGCGAATTGTCTCTATGGTTGAGTTAACAGTTGTTAACAAGGTACGCAATGCTGCCAAAACACTGTGCCGTTACTGAGAGTTTATTAAGTTCACCTTGCTTGGTTTCATTTCATCGGCATAGCGACCAGTCATCGTAAGCATTAAGCTGAAAACAATTCACGGAGTTAAGTTACTGGACGTTTTACATGTCACATTGACCGCAATTATCTCAAGACAACTGGTTTGGGGGTTGGAGTAAATTATGAAGATCTGTCACCTCAGGACCTGGACAGCTCGTGGATTTATGCGCAGGTAAGGCTTGTGCCATGATCATTCTAGATCTTCTCCATCACTTGGCACCTGTGACGTTAGTGCATATGGAATTCATTCCGAGCGAGGAGACGTCATCTTGAGAAATTGAAACAGAAACTGAAATTGAAACTGAAGACTGTTTACTTCAAAACAACAGTACATTCACGCATTCTCCAAACAATAAGCTATCCATTATAATCCTTCGCCACTTCAGCAATCCGGAATACAAAACACAAAACCTCCAACCATGCTCACACATCTTAAAGTCAATCCTTGTCACCTCTGGGGATGTTCAGCGTTTTGACCTCGAGCTAGCTTTTTGTTGCGGCGAACACCTCGTCTAGTCTCTTTGCCAACAACGTTTCCTCTCGAGTAGATAGTAGCTGATAGTCCCTGACTGCCTTTAATAACAACTTGTTCTCAAGTCTCAGCAGCTAACAGTCTCGTTTTCTTTGTCAACATTCTGCCGCAGTCGCTTTTCTCGCTTTCCTTTACCGACACAACTTTCCGCAGCAGCTGACATTCCCCAGATCGGACACAGATTAACAACTTTTGCCCAATTTCGTTCGCTGCTTCTTTGTCGTAATTTGCTTTTCCAACGCTCTATGTTGTCTTAATTTGCTTTTACTAAGTAATACTACCTGAGCTCTGCAGCAGTATAAAACAAACGTAGACCATCAGGTCAGTAACATGAACAGCTTCACATTTCCACACAAAAATACGGGCAATGACACTGACCAAAGCGAGCGATCTGTGAACAACTAACAAGACAGCCCCCATCAGACAGTCTGACCCAGCGTTTCAAGAGGCTCCTCTCTCTCTCCCTCTCCCTGCTCTCGCTTTCTCTCCCTCACAATGAGGGGGAGGTGGTGGTTTGAAGGCCGTTAATTGCGCCCCTCTTCATCAGGCAGCTCATTAATTGGGGGCCCACTCCACACGGAACCCTGTCCAATGGGGGCCGTCCGGAGAGAGAGAGAGTGAGAGACGAGGGGCTTCTCTTGGGATGCCTACACCCTTCGTCTCCTCATTTCCGCGCAAAATTGAGACGGGGGAAAAGGAATTTTCTCTTTACTGTCGATTCCCTCCGAAAATTTAATTCCTATTTGTAGTGTTTCCACGAATTGGAATCCTGAAACAAATACGATTTCATCCCAATTTAATTCCTATTTGTTGTGTTTCCATCAATTGGAATCCTCCTGAAAGAAACACGATTTCATCTATGCTCTTTTCTGTTGATTTTCTAAAAGCAATAAACTTTGTGAATACGGTAGTGGACAGAATGTTTCGTGCTCATAGCTGTTTGGGTACAGAGAGTGAGAGCGCGAGTAGAGAGAGAGAGAAGAAGAGAGAGAGAGAGAGAGAGAGAGAGAGAGAGAGAGGAGAGAGAGAGAGAGAGAGAGAGAGAGAGAGAATGAATTTACAAGTTACTGAATAATATTTTCTATTAACTGAACAGGCCAATATTTGAATTTTTTCTCTTCTCCTCTGTATCACTGTTCTCTGTTTCACATACATTCTGTTTTATCCAATCTGCATTATGTCCAATCTAATTTCTTCATCCCCTCTCCCCCCTTTCATGTCCATTGTCTCTTCTGTCGGCGATTTGAGTGCATATTCCGGGAATCAACAGAAAGTACCATCTGACTTGGATACTGTAGCGTGCGGTTTCTCATCTCTACACACTGTGCCTTTCCCTTATTTTGGGGGAGCTCAGTTGGAGAGCCAAGATAAACGTACTGCAAGAAAGACGGAGTAGTTGAAGGTGTTGGGTAAGGCGGACAGGGGGGGGGGGGGGGGGGAGGGGGGAAGGAGTGGCCGGGGATGAGGGGGGCTAACTTCCGTGTCCCCCATTAAACCTTTGACTCCCTCATCCTGTCCACCAGCATCTTGCATTGTCAACCATGCTAGCGAAGCAAACACTTAACCCTTTGACTCGCTCATCCTATCCACCAGATTCCTACAGGAAGGTGAGCGAGTCAAAAGGGTTAAGTTTTTGCAGTTGGTGGACAGAGTGCGGGAGTCAAAGGGTTAAGAGCAACGCCATGAGATAGCGATGATACCCCTTGTCGACAGAGCAACTATCAGATGGTCGAGTCATACCAAGTTCTACTGCTTCAAGACAGCCCTTAATCCTGATTGACTGATTGATTTATTTATTGATTTGGCTCAGTTTTTACGTCGACACCCACCTCAGGTGATATGGCCGACGTGGATAACCATCCAGGGAAGTGGGGGCCAGGGGGACTTACTTAATCCTACACTGACACCACCTGAACAACAGTGATGTTAAGACGGGACAGTGAGAAGACCGGTTTTAATGCAGTGCACCCTGGGAATCGACCTCACAACCATTTGCATGTGAATCCGACGCTCAAACCAACTGAGCTACAGAGGCCCGCGCCCTTAATCGTGATCATGCTGGGATGTTAACACACAACAACAATTAAAACAACAACAACAATAACAACAACCACCTCTATCATACATCACTATGGCTAAGGTGGAACTCAGCCCACTAGGGTCAGGAACACCCTATTTTAAGGCTTCTCTTACAGAATTTTTCCAACTAGTCCTCATGCACTCTGTGAGTTGAAAGACTTTTTTTTAACCCTTTGACTCCGCAACCTATCCACCAACTGCAAAAACTTAACCCTTTGACTCCTTCAGGCTATCCACGAGCTTCCTGCAGGAAGCTGGTGGGACAGTCTAAGGGAGTCAAAGCGTTAAGTTTTCACTTTGCCTGCATGGCTAACAATGCAGGATGCTGGTGGACTGGGTGCGGGAGTCAAAGGGTTAATCTCTACAATGCAGAATGCTGGTGGACAGGACGTGGGAGTCGAAGGTTAATCTCTATAATGCAGGATGCTGGTGGACAGGACGTGGGAGTCGAAGGTTTAATCTCTATAATGCAGGATGCTGGTGGACAGGACGTGGGAGTCGAAGGGTTAATCTATATAATGCAGGATGCTGGTGGACAGGAGTGGGAGTCGAAGGTTTAATCTCTAAATGCAGGATGCTGGTGGACAGGACGTGGGAGTCGAAATTAATCTCTATAATGCAGGATGCTGGTGGACAGGACGTGGGAGTCGAAGGGTTAATCTTATAATGCAGGATGCTGGTGGACTGGGTGCGGGAGTCAAAGGTTTAATCTCTAATGCAGAATGCTGGTGGACAGGACGTGGGAGTCGAAGGGTTAATCTCTATAAGAAAAGGATTCGCTGATTGCGACAGACGTGGTAGTCGAAGGGTTAATCTCTATAATGCAGGAACCAGGTGAAGAAACGGGAGATCGAAGGTTGATCTCTTAATGCCGAATGACTGGTGGACAAAGTGGAGTCGAAGGTATTTCTAATAAAGCAGATTGGTGGACAGGACGTGGGAGTCGAAGGTTTAATCTCTGTAATGCAGGATGCTGGTGGACAGGACGTGGGAGTCGAAGTGTTAATCTTTACCAAACGAACAAGTCGAGTTCAGTTTATTCGACAAAACGACAGACTGCAGTAAATCCTGACGGCAGCAAAACCAGACACCAAACCAAGGGAAGTAACAAAGAGCAATCGAGGTAGAGTTTCTTCCCTTGCCGACTGACTTTGTGCCCAAGAGATCTCATTCACTTTTAGCATAATAGAAAAGACATCGGGGTAATTATTTGGTCTAACACAGATGGGAATGGTCTCTAGGTGGAATGATCTGTGAAACGAATCTACTGCGTACACGTATTAAAAGTGCACGGCATATCCAATAACATTAAAAAAAAAAAAAAACAACAACAACAACAAAAAAACAAGTACGGACCGTTGTTATATCACCTGCTTCGAGTATTTATACAAATGACCTATCAGAATGCTCACATGGTCCAAAACCCTGAAGCACAGCAAATCTGGAATGTCTTCAAATTCAACTTTGCTCTGAAAGCATATCTAACATTAGAAAGACAGACACTGAGGCACAGACAGACAGACAGACAGACAGACAGTGAAGAGACTCAAACCACAAAAGGACAGATGTATAATCATACACACAGAACAGACACAGAGCGACAGACAGGTAAAATACGCAGAAGCAGTGAAAAAGAGTTCCAGCTGGATCTGAAGCAAGAGGAACAATTTTTCTTTTAAAAAATCTATATAAAAAATATCTATTAAAAAAATGGCGACAGCAAGGGGCATCCAGGCGTCATGACCTGGATACTGCCCGGCCCCCTCAGAGTGTCAGGAGATAAGGACCGAAACACTTGCTTGACGGGGGTTTCTCCTCTGAGGACCTTCTGCTGTCCGGCTCTCCCCAGAGTTTCTTACTACACACATGCAACACACACACTCACATACACGAAGAGAGAGAGAGAGAGAGGGGGGGGTGGGTGGGGGTGGGTAAAGAGACCGGAAAAATAATAGGACAGATGTATTACAGACATAATAAATAGATAAACATATTACACATACACGTTCGCGCGCGCGCACACACACACACACACACACACACTCACACACGTGTACATGTTCAGAAAAAAAATAGACTAGAAAAGGACAGACCATGTAGAAAAGAGAAGACACAAAGAGACTGACAAACAGAATATTATCAGACGACGGCGAACAACAACAACAACAAAAAAGCCTCCGGTCACAGTAGAAAATGGAGAGAAAAGGTAAGAAAGACGAGAAAGAAAGGGGTGGGTGGGGGTGGTGTGGTGTGGGTGAGGGTGGCAGTTTCTATAGAAGCGGAAAAGTCAGAAAAGGCGACGGAAATGAGAATGGCGGAATCAGCTGCTCTCTACCTCGCCACAATGATTTGCTTGCCGCTATCTGTCCACCAAAACCTGATGCATCGGCCTGTCTGTCTGTCTGTCTGTCTCTTCCCTACACCCTTCCTCCCCAAAGATACACCAGTAGTATCATCCTACTTCAATATGATCCTCTCTCTCTTTCTCTCACTCTCGAAATTTCCAACTTCAGCCTGATGCATTGCTCTCTCTCTCTCTCTCTCTCTCTCTCTCTCTCTCTCTCTCTCTCTCTCTCTCTCTCTCAGATACCTAATCCATTTCCTGACTCTCCAAAACTAATGCGTTTGTATCAGGAGACCTGGTTTAAGAATGTCCCCGCAGGATCTCTCTCTCTCTCTTTTCTCTCTCTTCTTCTCACTCTCTGTCTAGAATAATATATCGGTATCATCGATATTTACCTCTCTACAATCCTACCCTCTTCCTGTCTCTGCCTGCTTGCCTTTCTGCCTGCCTGTCTATCTGTCTCTGTCCCCTCTCGTCCCTTCCTCCCTCTCGCTCTCTGCGTGCTACATCTTGAATCATTAGAAACTGGCCATTCGCTGCTTCCTACCTTAAAGCTTAAAGTTTCCATCCTTCCAATGTTGCATAGGCCTCTCTCCCCCTTCCCTATTTCAATACACTGCCAGCACATGCGGTTTTGCACAGGCTCAGGGACTTTGTCACAGAACTGCTGGCAGATAATTGTTGAAGCACATAATCATAGAAATTGTCCGAGTGTAATGCATCCCTCTTGAACACACTCCAAACCAGCACCTACCCATGCACCAACTAGCTACCGTCCCATTCGTCACCCCCCTCTCCCCCCCAAGGTCAACCATCTCTATATACCCATCCATCCAACGAACCTACCCACCTACACGTACGTACGTCCACCAATCCAGCTATCTCCACCATCCCAACCAACCAATCAACCTACCAACCAACCAACCAACCAACCACCTACACGTACGTACGTCCATCAATATATATATCTCCACTGTCCCAACCAACCAACCACCCACCCAACCACCCACCCAACCAACCAACCAACCAACCAAATGGGACTTGTAGATAGCTTCCACTGTGACTTTTGCTTGGAAACGAAAGACAGCATTGATCACATATTTTGGAAGTGTGCACATGTCAACAGATTCTGGGAAAGGATAGGAGATGTGTTGAGGTCAAGTTGCGCGACTTGTGCAAACATAAGATTAACTGAAAACTTAATTTTATTTGGCGCTGACGAAAGCATGCACACAGATCCAATACTTGACTTAATAATAATCTTAGGAAAAATGTATATTTACAAAAGTAAACTCGGAATAAAAATCTACGAAACACCATTTCTTTTACTAGATGTCTTACCAAAAAAATATCAAATAGAAGAATATAATGCAAAACTGAGCTGGAATTCACACGCTTTTAAAGAAATATGGTTGCCATATTTGTCCCTGATAGCAGATGAAGTTTGATGTGACTTTCAAATGAAAAACAAACAAACAAACAAAAACCAACCAACCAGCCAACCAACCAACCAACCAACAAACCAACCAACCATCCAAGCAACCAACCAACCAACAAACCAACCAACCATCTACCTACACGTGCGTACGTCCATCAATCCATCTATCTCCACCGTCCCACAACAACCAAACCAACCAACCAACCAACCAAACCAACCAACCAACCAACCAACCAAGTCTACATGTCGGTGTTAAGCATACATCAATGTCGATCGATTTGTCACTGCATAACTTTCGCAGCAGCGCCTGGACGGAGCTCAGTGGCCGCCGAGAGAGGGAGAGGAAAAATAAAATCAATCAATTCCGTTCGATGTTGTCGGCTGATGAACAAGGGCTCTCAGAGACTGTCTGGCTGTCTGGCATCAGTCAAACGTTACGACAGACAAGGAACAGGAAAGAGACAAGATACAAAACAAGACGGTCGAGCCATAGTGATATTATTAATCTTTTTTGACCCCTCCCCCAAACGCCATCCTCCTCAACATAGCTTGGCTACGTGAACGAAGATTCAGAAAGAAAATACAGACGCGGTGGTGGCTGACGAAGCCTATATTATACGGGATAGGCAAGTCCTTCCATGGTGACCTGAGGGTCTGGACCGAGCTGGGTTGGTGCTGGAGGGTCTGGATGGTCTGGAGGGTCTTGGTTTTTCTTGCTCCTCTTCTCTTTAACCCTTGGACTCCCTCACCCTATCCGCCAATCGCAAAAACTTAACCCTCTGACTCCCTCACCCAATCCACCACCTTCCTGGAGGAAGCTGGTGGATAGGATGAGGAAGTCAAAGGGTTAATTTTTTTCTTTGCTAGCATGGTTGACAATGCAGGATGCTGGCCACACAAGAAAGCCATTCTTGTCATTATTATCATTATTAGTATTCTGTTCTGAAATCATTCCTAAAACTTGTCTGTTCATGTGCCTAGTCACTGCAACGTTTGGAAAGTCATTCCAACTGTTTCTCATCTCTAATGTTGGTTTTCTGACTTGTTGATGTTGTTGTAGCCGCTGCATGTAAAGCGCAAAGAGCATGATTTGACATGGACTCTTTGTGCTATACCAATGGAATGGTCCTTTACTATTACATACATTTATCGATGGAAACAATATTGAAGTAGATCTATAAGCAATTTCAAGATAAACGAAATGAAACAGTCTCTGACCACATACTTAGTTCGCTAACCACACGCATACATTTTACACACACACACACACACACACACACACACACACACACACACCACACACACACACACACAACAACCTCTCTCTCTCTCTCTCTCTCACACACACACACACACACACACTCTCTCTCTCACACACACACACACACACACACACTCTCTCTCTCTCTCCACACACACACACACACATACACACACCACAGAAGGAGGAAAGGATAAGAAAGACAAAGAGAGGGAGAAAAAAAAAGGACAGGAGAGAGAGAGGGGGGGAGAGGGGGAGCGACGTAGAGGAAGAGAGGAAGAGACGGAGAGCGAGAGAGAGAGAAAGAAAGAGACAAAGACAGAGAGGAGGACAGACAGACAGAGAGACAGAGAGAGAAAGAGAAAGAGAGAGAGAGACAGAGACAGAGAGAGAAAGAAAGAGAGAGGAGACAGACAGACAGACAGAGACAGAAAGCGAAGAGAGAAAAAGAGACAGAGAGACACGCACAGAGACACAGAGAGAGACACAGAGACAGCGACATAGACGGACAGACAGAAACAGAGAGAAAGAGAGTGAGACAGAAGGCTCGGGGCCCGGGAGTGGGGGGTGGGCAGCAAGTCAAACAGGCAGACAAAGAGAGACAGAAGCATAACGAATCTTGAATCACACAAGAGGAACAGACGCCATGCATCAACCTGAAATTTTTTCGTCAAAAAAAAAAAAAAAAAAAAAAAAAAAAGCGACAGGGGAACAAAACGAAATCAGGGGTGCATGTGCAAGAAGAAGTCACCATACAGGACAGCCAGCCAGAACACAGTCATCCCTACCCCTCTAAGTCTTTTCTGGCCACATCTCAGCAGGCAGCGGTGGGGTGGGGATAGGAAGGGGATGGGGCCGAATGGGAGTGGGGGGGGGGGTCAGAGGGGGAGACGAAGAGGAAAAAGGAAGAGTCAGGGAGGTGATGGAAGAGCCTAGAGAGGGAAAGGTGGGGGTGGGGGGTGGGGAACACAGGGAGGTGAGGAGGGGTGGCTCTCTCTGTCGGCACCATTGCCATCAATCAATATCGGAGCAGTGAGGCACGAAATTCGGTTCCAGGCTGAACGGGATTATCAGTGTAAGGGTCTTGACGTTTGGTTGGAGTGGTGATGGTGGTAGTGGTGGTGGTGGTGGTGGTTAATGGTGATGGTGGTGCTCTCTCTCTCTGTCTCTCTCTCTCTCTCTCGTTTTAATGCCAATAGATAAGCCATGGCAAATGTGTATGTTGCCCCATACTTGGAAAAATAAAGTTTCGTTCATATCTCTCTCTCTCTCTCTGCTCTCTCTGTGTGCGTACGTGAGCGTGCGTGCGTGTGTGTGTGTGTGTGTGCGCGCGCGCGCGCGTGTGTGTTCCCCCTCAAACTTTTACTTTTTATTCTTAACGCTTCTTTCACTTCCTTCCTTCTTTTCGTTAGATTCCATGTCTGTAATTTACTTTTTTTAAAAACAGAATATCAATACAACTACTTCTGGTAATCTTGTCATATTATTGGTGTTGCTTTCGTTTTTGTTGTTAAAGACTGACATGTAGACTATGAATTTACAACCACATTTGTCTCTCATGCTTTTGGAAAGCGCATGA
Source organism: Monoplex corrugatus (assembly GCA_030674185.1). Lineage (NCBI taxonomy): Eukaryota > Metazoa > Mollusca > Gastropoda > Littorinimorpha > Ranellidae > Monoplex > Monoplex corrugatus. The sequence continues at coordinate 54,201,613 of CM060312.1, read as the reverse complement.
GCCATTGGCGTATGTGTTGTTATTGTTGTTGTTATTGTTGTTTAAAGTCCAGCCGATTGCGTAGAGCCATATTAGGGCTAGGGTGTATATGTAATAGTCAATATATTATCAAAACTCATTTTATGACTTGTTTTATCTTTCAATTCAATGTGTTGTGTAATTTTTTCTTCTCTTCTCTAATGTTGGCATTTTTGTGTGTAAAGTATTAAGGACCAGCTGTAAGACAGGTCCAATGGGTCCTAATGCTACTACCCTTCAGTAATAAAGTGTTCTGAAGTCTGAAGTCTGAACTCTCTCTCTCTCTCTCTCTCTCTCTCAACCCGACCGATTTCTAACTCTCTCTTTTACACACACACACACACACACACACACACACACACACACACACACACACACATACATACACACACACTCACACACACACACGCACACACACGCGCGCACACACACACGCATACACACACACACGCGCACGCACGCACGCACACACACACGCACGCACACCCACACACATACACACACATTCACACACCACATACATACACACACACACCACTCGCACACACACACGCACATGCACGCACACACACACACGCATGCACGCACACACACACACACACACCCCTTCCCCTACTCCCACCCACCACTTTTATATTTGACGCACGCAATTTATCCCCTTCCTTCCCCGCCCCCAACCTCCACCCCACCTCTTCTCACTCTCCAGTTTCATCAACGGTGACAAAACGAGTAACGTTCGAAGTGTAATAACGAAAGATAACAACAACAATACAGTCTCGTCTCCGCGTCCTGTTCTTCCTTTGATCTCCACCAACGCCAGATAAACGATTCCTTGTTTTTTTTTTCTTTTTCTTCTTCTTCTTTTCCACTTCCGTATTTCTTTTTTGTGCCATGTAACAGACACTAACGGCGTATGCATTATTGAACCCAACACGTCGGCGATACCCATGAAACATGCACGAAACGCCCATAAACTTTGCAACACAACACGGGTGACTCACAAACACACAGTTGTCACACAGATACTTAAAACGACATCCACCCTCCGCGCCCCTCCTCCCCCTCCCCCCCACTTCTAAAAGTGCCGTGCAAACGGATAGGCAAATGGGGGATTCGGCAACTCGGAACTAGATAAGAAAGGTCAGGGTTGGTGGTGAGGGGGTAAGCGGCACGATTTGGGGGGGGGGGGAGAGAGAGAGAGAGAGAGAGAGGGGAGAGAGAGAGAGAGAGAGAGAGAGAGAGAGAGAGAGAGAGAGAGAGAGAGAGAGAGAGGAGAGAGAGAGAGAGAGAGAGAGGGAGAGAGCTATTGACTTAAAAGGAGAAAAAATAACTGAAAATAATCAAATCAGACGCGTTTGTGCTCTCGGCCTTAGACATCAAGAAAAGGACAAACAAAACAAACAAACAAACAAACAAACAACACCATTTTTTGCCAGAAAACTAAGAGTAGCGAAGGACGACTACCATAAACTTATCCCCCGTGGTGATGCAGGGGTTCTTTCAGTATAAATAGTACCCCCACCTTCTGGAAATTCTGTGCTGAATTTTCTTCTTTTCTGTCACTCTCTGTTTATTTCTTCCTTCTTTGTTTTCTGTCATTTCTTCCTATCATTTTCTGCCTTGCTGGTCCATTCACCTGTATGTGTTCGACAAAGTCTCACATTTTTTCTCTTAGGATAGATAATTGGGTACATGTTTAAAGGCAATTTTTGGCTCTGGGGAATTAAGATATGTGGAAGCAATTTCAGGTAATTTAGACCCGTTTTTATATAGATCTACATTTTTATTGTTCTTAGTTATGTTTGAATTTGTCTGTTTTTCTTGAATCCCCTGTGCGCTAAAATGGACTAAATGATCAATGCCAGGAACATCTCCTTAGATTATGTGCACGAATGCGTTGATATGTGTACTTAAGTTTCCTTTTTTTTTTTTTCCTGTTGAAGTATTGTGTATGTTTTGAACTGGTTATAGCCCTGATATGGCTCTACGTAGTCGGCTGGGCTTTAGACAACAATAACAATAACTATCTACCTAGACCAGAAGAACAGGTCACTGACTGGAGACTAAGGTCTGGGCAAAACAGAGTTAGCAATCACTGGCAACAAGACTAAGCTGGTACTCTTCCCGCTGTGTATGCACGTGACGAAGACAACCACACAGCACTTGCACTTAATAAACCTCCAGATGTGCTCACATAACAACGCCTACAGGGGGTCCATCTGGCCAGACGACAAGCCACTGTGTATCAAACTGCATGGGGTACAGCAGGACCTACAAAGAGGAGATAACTCTAGCTCCCAGAGAGGGAAAGACGAGTCGTCTCCCTTCTAAAGGTGAGAACAAAATAGCAACAAGGGGACAAAATAGACATTTAACCCAACAGGATAAAATGTTTTCTAAAAGCCAAGATCTTATCTTACGCGCTGGAATGATGACTTGACCACAAGAAGAAGAAAAGAACAGGACCTGTTTTCCGCAGGCTTCATGATTTTGTTTTTATGATGAACCATCTCAGTCAAACTAGGGACAGACCTCGCTTTCCAACAGCAACAATCTAACCACTGATGTGCGAGTTGTTACAAAGTTTTCAAATCAACAACTCCAAGAACAACCCACTGAAGCTTTTTCACATATCCTATTTCTAGGACTTAAAACTAGGAGACATATCCATTCAAAAATTATTCATATTTCAAACAAATGTGTGATAAAGATTCATTTATACACAATCGAGAAATGAATTCCGGCCGTGAAATTTCTGTCACTATGAGACAAGCAGGCGGGTAGACGGACAGACGAACTATACGACAGGTAGACACACACAAAGACAGGCTACACAGACGCAACGGGTGGTTCTGAATGAATCATCACCATCATCATCATCATTCTCCTGCCCGTGATGGGCGTAGAGGAGAGATGAGACACACTCTTGAAGCCAGCCGTCGCCAACCGGTCCTGTCCTCCGCCTGTCGCACCAGCGTGGGGCCATCCAACCTGGTCCATTCTTTGATGTTGTCCATCCAGCATTTGGCTTGTCGTCCCCTTCGTCTGCCGCCTCCCAGTGTACCCTGGAGGACCGTTTTGGGCAGTGAGTTGTGGCGTGTGACATGCCCGAACCACGACAGCTTCCTGTTCTTGACTGTTGCCAGGAGGGTTCTTGTGGGCTGCGAGTGTTGTTATTTGGCTCCACACAAAGTCGTTTGTCTTCCGATCTTGCCAAGAGATCCTGAGCAAGCGCCTGAAGCATTTAGTTTCAAACGTCTGGATTCTCTTGGTGGTCTCTGCTGTCATGGTCCAGCTCTCGCATCCATACAGCAGGATGGGGAGCACCAGGGACTTGTACAGCTTCATCTTCGATGGAAAGCCGATCTCTCTGCTCTTCCAGAATCATCACCAATCCCTCCTAAAAAAAAGACCAGTTGAATAACACGACATACTACAGACTGGCATCAAAAACTGCCTCCTCCCACATATGCAAAACCCATCCACTTTCCACGCCACACACAAACCACCAAGACAAGATAGCGGCAAACCAGCCACCGCGTCCCCTGATAACACCAACCCACACACACGCAACTCCCAAGAAACTCTCGCTCGGGATTCGAACCCAATACTCCCCCAGTGACGCTGATGCAGGAATAGGTCCGACCAGTAAGAGAGCTGCATCTGGTACAGACGTTCTTCGAGATTTGTTTTTCATTTGGTTGTGGCTTTTTTGCTTTGTTTTGTTTTGTTTTTGTTGTTGTTACGACCACCTTTACGATGAAGAGTTATCGTCCCTGGGAAGCCACACACTACCCAATCAAGCCCGATACCAGCGCTGTGATGGCGGAAAGTTATGGATTACCTCTGCTCTCGAGACAAGACTGTTACCGTTACTGCTATTTTTGTTTAAAGCCCAGCAGACTGTACAGAGCCACATCAGGGCTAT
>CM060312.1:54192667-54195167 GCA_030674185.1 Monoplex corrugatus | reverse complement strand
AGAAAAAAGAGGAAAAAGAAAGAGAAGAAAAACGAGAGTAGAGAGGAGAAGATAGAGAAGAGAGACACAGAGAGGAGGGAGAGAGAGAGGGAGGGAGACAGATGGAGGGGGAGAGAGGGAAAGAGAAGGGGAGAAAGAGAGAGGTACACAGAATGAGAACACGAACACGAAATATATTGTATAAGGCCAACAGCTCCTTACAATAGGGCTTACAGCAGTGTTACAAACGCACAAAGATTTGGTTACTAAAAGAACGAGAGAGAGAGAGAGAGAGAGAGAGAGAGAGAGAGAGAGAGAGAGAGAGAGAGAGACAGACAGACAAGACAGAGAGACAGAGACAAATAGAGATAGATAGAGACAGACAGAGATACAGAGATAGATAGATAGATAGACAGACAGACAGATAGATAGATAGACAGACAGACAGATACATACATATTTAGATAGTGAGAGAGAGAGAGAGAGAGTGAGAGAGAGAGAGAAGGGGAGAGGAGAGAGAGAGAGAGAGAGAGAGATGATGGGGAGAGACGAAGAGAGGGAAAGAAATGGCCAGACAGAGGGGAGAAAGAGGGACAGAGAGACAGACACAGAGAGAGACAGACAGACAGAGAGAGAGAGAGAGAGGGGAGGATATGCAAACGCTATCAACCTGATTTCTTCTTCCTTACGTCAAGAGACACCGTTGTTTAGCACACGCAGACAGCCAGGCAAACAAAGCCAGACGCGTCCACTTGAATTCTTCACCGCCATTATCTTTAAACAAATCCTACGAAAAAGGTGGACAATCACCAAACATTTACTTCAATTCGCTGTACAGTCCCAGTTGGGATACTTCGATGTAGCAATTTGTGATCAACGGTGAAGTAAATTAAATAATTGTCGATTTTGGCGTTTATGCGCTGTTACTTTCTAGTGCGTTTGAGTATACGAGTGGATTTATATATCCGCGTATGGCCGTTTCTTTCCTTCTTTCTCCCCCCCTCCCCCCCTTTACTCTTTTTTTTTCTTCTTAACCCATTTGGCACGATGCATAATTAAAAGCGTACTGCAAGACAATGGCGTAAAATTACGGGAGCCAACTTGCCTAAGGTACTGAATGTTTTTAATTTTTGCTGCTCTCGAGTAAACATTTCCTAGAAAATAATAGATCTAGATATATTTAGAAAGGAGAAATCCTGAACTGCATCATAAAATATACACAATACTTCAAAAGCGGAAAAAAGGAAAAGAAAATTACACATATCAATGCATTCGTGCTTAAATCCAAGAAGATACCTCTGGCGTTGACCACTCCATCCAATTTATCACACAGGGAATTAAAAAAAAAAACTGACTGCAAATATAAACATAACTAAGGACACTAAAACGTACATAAAACCGGACCTGAATTATCACTTCTAAGTACGGAAGACTTTTATCGGACACATAGATCTACAGGTGAATGGCCCAGCAAGGCAGAAAACGATGGGCAGAAATTACAGAAAGCACAGGAACAAGGAGAGTGACAGAAAAGAGGAAATTTCTAGCACAGAATTTCCAGCAGGTGGGGATACTTTTACACTGAAAGAGCCGGGGGCATCCCCACCGGGGGGGGGGGGGGGGGGGGGGGCGGGGGCCGACTACTGCGTCCACCAAATAAACATAAACAAAGACATAAACAAGATGCACATAACCACCCGTGGCGTGCACATGCAGCCATAAACTACTTAAATGGCGCACATTAAAAACAGCCGCAACAAACTACCTACAACGGGAAGAAAAACAAAACTCCAACGAGCTATTTGCGGGATCGGGGCAGGGGGCGGTGTCTGGTCAACTTGCTGTCCCAATCAAACATTACCCCCGGACATCACCAACACGCCGGGCAACCAAACAGAGCTCCCCATGGGGGTTCTCACAGGGGACTGCTGTTGGTGGTCTTTGCGCACGAGACATGTTTATCTTGGCAGGCAAAACCATGTGTGTGTGTGTGTTGTGGGGGTGTGGGGGAAGATGGAGGGAGCTCGCCGCGCGCGCGTGTGTGTGTGTGTGTGTGGCGTGTGTGTGTGTGTGTGTGGTGTGTGTATGTGTGTGTGTTGTGGGGGTGAGTGGGACAGATGGAGTGTGTGGTGTGTGTGTGTGTGTGTGTGTGTGTGTGTGTGTGTGTGTGTGTGTGTGTGTGTGTGTGTGTGTGTGTGTGTGTGTGTTGTAAAACAAGGAAAACATGCCTTCTCGCGCCCTGAGACCCGTCGTCGGTCACGCAACATTTAAGTGACGCTGATGGTGGTGGTGGCCCCTATCATCCCATCCACACCAAGGAGAACCGAATAAAGCAGCGGTATCTCACGATGCTACTAAAATTTAAAGGCTTCTTTGAACAATGTTTTCGTTAGTCCTCGTATACTCTGAGAGTGGTAGGACCTTAAAACCTACAGAACAGAACAGAACGGTGGTGACCAACTGATGCAACATCAGCATCTGTATACATCGCAAAGGGCTAGCTGTGTGACGGTTATTAACC
>CM060312.1:54182667-54190167 GCA_030674185.1 Monoplex corrugatus | reverse complement strand
CCAAGTGACAACAGTGCTGGTGTTAATGGTCAGTTCATTCTGCTCCGATGACCAAGAGGGTTGCACTGAGCGGTACCTAACACAGCGTGTAACTATGGTGGACTGGGTCTGTTAACATCAATGCCCACCGCTGTTTTCTTCACTTCATCTGTCTAACGCTGCGTGGGAAGTGTATACAGTCCACTAATGCTTATGAACTATCTCCGAGAGTGCCATCTCCAAGAACTCTCTCTCTCTCTCTCTTTGTGTCTCTCTGTCTGTCTGTCTGTCTCTATCTGTCTCCGTCTCTGTCTCTCTCTGTCTCTGTCTCTCTCCTTCTTTCTTACATACCATTTCTAACGCTCTATTGACGCTGTCGCTCACATACCCTTTCTCTGATGCACGCAGCATTAGCAAAGACAACAATAACATCAGCAACTCGTTATCATCATCATCTATTTCTTCTTTCGTTTTTCTGCCCGTTTGTGTACCATTATGATATCGCCGGGAGAAAGAGCTGACGATACGGAGTGGAAAAATCCTGTGTGAAGTCACAGTCTCTTTCACGTCATCAATCTGGGTCTTCCTTGTTTACCTCCGCTTTATCATCAATCTAGTTAATCCGTGGTCTATCTTACATAAGACATTTGCTGAGCCAGCTGAAGCGGTTGCATTCTGGTCAGATGAATTAACCACTGCGTTGATGAATACAGCGGTGGACCGATGTTTGTTGCCACCATTTCTGTGATCTTGGTGTTTTTCTGTTCATGTCATGTCTAGTCTTGTTGACAGTTCTTCTCAAACAACGCATCTCACAAGTGATGGTAGACTAAAAAGAATATCATTTTATGTTCTAGGGGTCTGGTCAGGGTCAAGGTCTGGCACTGGTATCATCATCAAAAGAGCAACATAAGAATCTTGCGCACGCGCCCCCTTCAGTAAGCACGCATTCGTTCACGGACAGAATGATCCCCTTGTCACAAACAACACGTGCCGATGTCTTGCAGACACAGCGCAGGTAGCAGTTGTGTCTTGCACACTCGTTTCACCTTCTGGCACCGAATTCCGTCAAAGAAGTGGTTTCTCACGGAAGGAACAAGTACAGAAATATCTCCTAGTGATGACTTGCTTGGCTTTTTTTTTTTTTTCTCCCCTCAGTAACAAAGCTGTGAAAAGTCCACAGAACTCCATTCCTTTGTATTACATGCATTTAATTCTTCACCTATAGTTACAGGCGCATTTCATTAGAAGTACTAACTGATATTCCGTTTATTTCCGTATTGCTGCCATATAACGGATGTCTGAATTTACGTGGAATTAAATTTCTATCTGTTCATGGCATTTGGTACGTGTTCATGATGCGTTTCATTCCAATCTACCAGCCGTGCTCTAAAAGCCTTCCGAACTACGCGCATTTTCGGCTGAATGTCCATGTGAATAGCAAATTCAAACTGACATCTTCACCAATCTGAAGCTGCGGTGAAAGAGGACCGAACAGCAGAACATTGTACTGCAGTGATGTCGCCTCTATCACATGGAGCGACAGGAGTCATGGCCGACTACAACTACTCTGACCATCAAACTCCATGGCAACCTGCTGGAACTGAGAAAAACCAACAAAACAAAACAAAACAAATCAAACAAACAAAACAAAACAAACAAACAAACAAAAAAACCCGGCCACATTTATAGTTTGACGTGGCTTGACCACGCAAACAACGAACGAAAGAAGAAAAGGGAGTTAACCGTGCGGGGTTTTGAGACGGAAGAAGACCGGGGACCCAGACACTGCCTACCACAGAACCACCGCTCTAAATGCTCTAAGAAGGTTTGTATTCTATTAGGAGGATAAGGATTAGGAGGACCTGTAGTCTCCAGTCCGCCCAGCTATGAATGTATTCCAGAATCTCCTAAAGCTTGAGCAAGGTTCAAAACAGCGAGAGAGAAATGCTCTCATAATGTTGCCTCTAAACAAAAATTTACATAATTTTGCCTCTAAACAAAAATTTACATCATCACCAACTCAATCCTCCATAACACCAGGCAGGGTATGTGACAACCTTTATTTCTTACCTCTGGCAATGTAAAAAACAAAACAAAACAAAAAAACCCACTAGACTAAGAATGGTGGGCAATGAACAATCCAGCGTTCATGTTACGAACTAGAACTGAACTCGAGACATCAGATCTAGTCACAAGACTGCCAAAACAGCACGCAGGATGCCCTGTAATTCTTTGACTTCCTCGCCCTATCCACTAGCTGCAAATCCCTTTCATCCCTCACCCTTCCAACTTCATGCAAAGAAAGCTAGTGGATAGGGTGCGGGATTGAAAGGGTTGTTTTTTCTTTGCTATCATGGCTGATGAAGCAGGAAGCTGGTAGACAGGGTGAGGGAGTCAAAAGGTAGAAAACAATTACGTGTTTATACACAGGCACGGAGACAGAAGCCGACTTCAAGTGCACGCAGGTGAGCGGTTACAACTTGGCAGACACATCGTACAGAAAGGTGCACTCTTCTCACCTTTCGCCAGGAGCTTCCAAGCAACGCCAAGGTCCTCCGGGGAGTTCAGACTGTTGGAATTTGTTCAAGAGGGACTCATCGCACTCGGGTAATTCCATACGCACTCCACCCAACCCTGACAGTCAATTTATCTGACAGACTTCTTGAAGCCTGAGCAAAACCCTACGCTTGCAAAGTCTTGATATGGCAGGTGGGGGTGGGGGATGGAGGGTAAAGGGGGAGGGCAGAGAACGGGGTATATGAAACACTAAGTTGACAGGCAACATTTACATGTCATTTTATGAGGAAAGGGGAATTAGAGCACCTGGTCACAACAGAAAGCTGGAGGGAAAGAGAGCACCAGGAAGAAAATATTGGACGGACTTGCAAGGTGCTGAGGACAGTGAGGGTAGAAGATGTGCTTGCGGCAACAAGGGATAGATGCATATGGAGGGCCATGATTGCCAACGCCATGTGGCAGTGCACTTGATGACGATGATGAAGTTGACACCACCCGAATGACTGAAGCATACAGATGGGCAGCAAACAGGCCGCTTCTTACGAAGCAGGCTGGGAACTGAACGCGAAACAACTGATCTGGAGTACACGACTCTTGTCAACAGGGCCAGACAAGTCTGCAGTAAACAGTAAACACTCTCAGGATCGAACCCACGACCCCTGTATTATCAACATGGTGGTTTTTAAGGAATCGAGCTAACAGGCCACTTTAAAAACAATCCTGTATCAAAAAGAAAATGCACTTCCCTTTCTTTTTTCTTCTTCTTTTTGTTTTCTAAATTCTCTCTCTCTCTCTCTCGCTCTCCCTCTCTCTCTTCGTTGTTGTTTTGTTTGTTAAGCCAGAGCAACATGTTCTTTTTCCTGTCTATATTCAGACTGACTTAACTTTTCAACTGATTCATTATTTTTTCAAGTGTTGCTGCCGTCGTTCCATTGACATAAAGTCTAATTTTAGCATGCTCAACTTCATATTGCTTATCGACCAGCCGACCATAGGACCTTATCAGGACAAATCCGTCCATTTTAAGTTCATAAAATACGTTTGGAGGGGAATAAAGTGTACACATACTCGCTCTCTCTCTCAACAGAAGCACGCCAGCGCTCGTGCGCATGCGCGCGCGCACACACACACACACGCACAAACACACACACACAAACACATACAGATACACGCGAGCATTGACAGGTAATTATGTTAATTGAATGTGTGTATGTGTATGTGTGTGAGAGAGACGAGACAGAGGCGGGGTGAGAGAGAGAGAGAGACAGACAGACAGAGAGAGACAGAGAGAGAGAGACAGAGACAGAGAGACACAGAGAGAGACAGAGACAGAGAGACAGAGAGAGAGAGAGAGACAGAGACAGAGAGAGAGAGAGACACAGAGAGAGACAGAGACAGAGAGAGAGACAGACACAGACACAGAGAGAGAGAGACAGAGAGACAGACAGAGACAGAGGCAGAGAGAGGGAACTATAACCCAAAACCAAAAAGTAAGGCCTTCATACTGCCGCAATATCGATGCTCTGTAGCACCAACAGGAGACAGGAATTACCGTCTGCGACAACCACATCTCCTGGGACCTGTCTGGGACGTGCAAAGGGCGATGCTGAAGTCTGCGCTATGAGAATGAACTGGCAGACATAACGGTGTCACACGTGACCCATATCACAGGCAGTGACAATGAGAGAGAGAAAGACGAGCAAGCCATACATAATACTGTTCCTCCTGCGTTTTAGACATGCTTCAAGTAACTCATCATCATCATCATCATGTGCTGCCCTACCGCATGACGTTGGCGATCATGGTCCTCCAAATGAATCTATCCTTTGTCTCTGCACGTATTTCTCCCACTTTGCCTGTCTTCATCCACCGCACAAATCCAATATTTTCTCCTTGAGTCTACCTGGTGTTCTTTTCCCCTCCAGCTTTCCTTTTGTGACCAGGTGCTCTAGTTTCTTTTGCCTCGTAAAATGTCCTGTAAATGATGTTGCTTGTCTTTTCCTTATGTTCATTAATGTTCTTTTTTGTACCTGCCTCCTTCAAAACTATCTCGTTTGTTTTCTTTGCTGTCCATGGAACTCTCAACATTCTTCTTAGAAACCACATTTCAGCTGCATCAATCTTGTTCTGACTTTGCATGGTGACTGTCCACGCTTCACATCGGTATAACAAAATCGGCTCTGTTTAACACTGAAGAACTCTCTTCATGATGTTGATTGATAGGCATTTGTTGGCAAGAAGCTTTCCTTTTTCTTGAATGCTGTTTTAGCCTGCAACTGTGGTCTTGAAAACACTCAAGTCTTGCGACTCCACTTCGGCTAAAATCTGCCCACAAACAACCACCGAGAAAACCACAATCGAACATTTTCACATCAATATCAGACCAAAGAGATCAGAATTGTGTGTATTTAAAGCGTATCTACTCTTGTCCCAATTTCTCTCTTGACGTCCAAAACTGTACTGGTCCTTGCACAGCTTGGCATCTACAGTTGTACCGTGTCCCTTGAAATAAAAACACCTCGATAAGCATCACCGTGTCGTGATGTCAACACTGGGAGCTGCTACGTAATCAAAAGATGCCAACAACTAAGGTATCAATCAATTACAGCAGACTGAAACAGTACAAATGGGCAGTTTGCCAATACGAGTTCAAAGATGAATAAAATTAACCAGAAATGAATGCATACTTGAGTACATAGCAAGTATTCTTCGAAAAAAAGTCGCCACCCCACCCCAGAGAAAAAAAGTCGCCACCCACCCCCAGAGAAAAAAAGTCGCCACCCCACCCCCAGAGAAAAAAAGTCGCCACCCCACCCCAGAGAAAAAAAGCACAGGAAACAATATCCCCCAAATGATCTCTGATTACCAAACGAACTAGACTAGCAAAACACAAACGTACCTGCAAAGAGACTACTACGGGATTGTCTCTTTCTCTTTACCTACATTTTCCGATGAGTGTATTCCCAAGTACATACGGCAGGGGCTAAGCTACACTACCAGTGCTTGTTGCAGAAGGTACTCAAGTCTTGGTATACCTACCTAACTGGCGATGTGAAGCGAGCGGAGAGACAGAAGGAAGGGAGACATCAAAGCGAATTAGCGGTGGGCAAGGTGGGGGAAAGTTGCGGCAGCAATTGGAGCTGACATTATCTCGCCGGCTCACCACAGGCATCCCGCAAGGAGCTCCTCTCGCCCTGTCTTCTTCCCTTTATGATGACAGATTAGGGCGCGCGAGGGAGAAGAATGCGAGGTGAAACGAGTGTCGAACTTTTAGAGAAAACAGATCCGCCAATTTCGCATAGCCCTGCCATATTCGTTTGTGTTATCTCCTTTGGCGAGGAACGTCGGCAATGTTGAATGAATCAATTTTCGGAGAAGGCTTCTTTTCATCTTCTGTCTTTGTGCAGGGTTGGAGGGTACGGGAGTGAAGAAACTGCAGGGCTGAAGAAAAGGATGAAAGAGATCAGGAGAAGAATCAAGGGAATATACATACGTCGTTAACGATGAACGTTTTTGTAATCATTCTGTATGTTTTCCTTTCCACCACCCTCTCTCTCCCCTTCTCTTTATGTGCATTTGGTAGTAAATGGGAAAGGCATGTGTACGATCGTGCGTGCCAAAATCTGGACACAGGCAGACAGTCAGACAAACAGAGAGAGAAATCCAAAACAAGTGCAACTCCCCGCGTTCAAGCAAACAGGAAGCAGAAAAAAACACGAAAACTGAATCAGGTGTATTTTATTCAACCAGATAAGACTGGCGCAAAATTTCGGCCAACTAGCCTTTGTCAAGAGTAAACGTAAGATCACAAACGAATAAACACCAAACACATAAATTAGGAGAAAAGACTAAATCTTCCCTGCTGCTTCGTCCAGTGGGAGAAAAGGACTAAAATGAGGGAGAATGACACACTGGATTATCTAACAGTCCAGACCCAGATAAAAAAAATTTCCGTCACTGCTTCTTTCAATAAATCACAACTCCTGTTTTCCAGTCCCTCTCAAGTTCCCCTCGCCAAAAGAAAAGCCACGTAAAAATGTAGTGTATATAACCTTGAACGTTTGAAAACGCCAGCATGCAACAAAAACGAGAAGATGAGAGAGAATCGGGGTGAGAGAGGACCGGGGTGGGAGAGGCTGTACGGAACAGGAGGAGAGGGAGTGGGAGGTGCAACAATGTGTCATTCGTCTCCTCCTGTGTCCGGGCAGATTGCCACCGACTGTTGGACATGGAAATGAGCGGCTGTCACGCCACAGGGTCCACGTCAGGCCCGCAATTACAGCCCTGCGCCTCAGACAGAAAATCACAGACTGCACGTGCCCGACTGGATTGGCCCTTCAACTGGTGGCCCCTGCTTTCTTCCTGCCTTCAACTGGTAGCCCCTACTTTCTTCCTGCCTTCCCTTCTTCAATCCTCACCTTTCTCTGACGGTTCAAAAGAAGAGGAAGGAAACTACTGTTCGGGTGAATATATATACAGCAAGGCTACCGGTATGACTCTCTGTGTCTCGTATGTGGAATAGGGGGTGGGGATGGTTATGGCGTTGGACAAATGGAAGTGTGGAACAGGAACGGGAAATCGGGTATAAAATGGGATGGGTGTTCAACATTTTTTGGCTGTTGATAAGTAGGTCGTTTACAGATTTTGAAAAACGTAGGTCATTTACAGAATTGGAATAACGTAGGTTATTTACTGAATTGGAATAACGTAGGTTGTTTAAAGAATCGGAATAACGTAGGTTATTTACAGAATTGGAATAACGTAGGTTATTTAAAGAATCGGAATAACGTAGGTTATTTACAAAATTGGAATAACGTAGGTTATTTACTGAATTGGAATAACGTAGGTTGTTTAAAGAATTGGAATAACGTAGGTTATTTACAGAATTGGAATAACGTAGGTTATTTACAGAATTGGAATAACGTAGGTTATTTACAGAATTGGAATAACGTAGGTTATTTACAGAATTGAAATAATGTAGAGTCTAGGTTATTTACAGAA
>CM060312.1:54170167-54175167 GCA_030674185.1 Monoplex corrugatus | reverse complement strand
CAGACAGACAGAGAAAGACACAGAGAGACAGAGACAGAGACAGAGAAAGACAAAGAGAGACAGACAGAGACAAAGAAAGACAGAAAGAGACAGAGAGGGAGAGAGAGAGAGACAGACAGAGAGAGAGAGAGAGACAGAGAAAGACAGAGAGAGACAGAGAGAGAATGAAAACACGTATTTTAATCTAACAAAACAAGACAGACACAAATACACAGCCAACTGGCCTTTGTTATAAGCGTACAAAAAAGACAACAAAGAACAAATACACAACCTTCAAGGGGAAAACCATCAAGACTTCTCTGATGTTTCATCATGGAAAAATCCTTGTCTTTGGCTTTTATCTTCTTCTTCTTCAAACTGAGACACGCACCGAAATCTTCCCAAGACAATTTCATGAATTCCCGATTGTCACCAACACCTCCAGCTCCCCTCCCAAGACTAATCATCCCGTCACTCACCCTAATACCCACCTTCGTGCTCATTTTGACCAAGAAACGGTGGGAACAACACCAGACCATTATCATAGTCATCAGCAGAGAATGAAGAGGTTTGGTCATCTGACGAGAATGCAAACCCGCCAGCTTTGCTCACCAAGCATACTAAACAAACAAACAAACAAACAAACAAACGGAAACGTAACTACCTACCTAACTAACTAACTGACTACCTACCTAACTGACTAACTACCTAACTAACTACCTAACTAACTAAACAAGATTTAAAGTGAGAGTCAAACCAAAGAAGATCTGGATCAATGGGGTGAAAGAGACTTTGACTTTGACTCCACTTCAGGCCTTCTAGCCCGCTGCTGACCGTCATCTTTTTTTCTTTTTTTCTCTCCCCATAACATCTATGATGATGCAAAAAGGACAGACAAAAGACAAAGAAGAATATTGCATTGTGCCATTGCGTTTAGCCTCTCCCCCGCCCCCCCCCCCCCCCCCCCCCCCCCCGTCTTCTCAACTCTGAAGAATCAGACGAATTTTTGTTTTGGCCCAATACCATCTCCATCCAACTACTACTTGCTCAATGCGATCAAGACAATATGGGCACTATCATCAAGAAAAGACAATGAAAACGGATTGGGCACATCATCGAAAGAAAGCAGGATAAAGTCACCCAGAGTGCCCTTTCTTGACACCAAAAGGGAGACACAAGAAAGGAAGACCAAAGAAAGGAAGACCAAAGATAGGAAGACACAAGAAAGGAAGACCAAAGAAAGGAAGACACAAGAAAGGAAGACCAAAGAAAGGAAGACACAAGAAAGGAAGACCGAAGAACACCTCGTGGCGAACTAAAGATCTTAGGGCTCTGAGACACACCCGGAAGTAACTATACAGAGGAATGGGCAGCAAGTAATTGTATTTAGTGTAGGAAATGAAAGGGAAAAAAAAAAACCCCATACCTTCACTCACGTTATTCACTCTGTTAGGATTTCTTTTTATTATTCAAACATTTACAATTCTGGTGCGATCAAAAGTGTCGACAGACTCGCCTCTTCTTTCTCGGTTCTCATCTTCAAAGAGTTTCATAGCACACGGACCCAAACACCTGTTACACCTGTAAGACCCATTCCTCTCGACCTTTCCTCTCTCATCTTCTAAGACTTCAAAGCCTGTTTTGTTAGTTCAGTGGGTGAAACCTGAAAACACTGACAACTCGTGACACGACCTTGTTTCTTCTCCTTTTCGCTAACAACCGTTTGAAGACAAAGGCCATCGTCTGACCACGTCCATGTCTTCCATCTCCGCCTGTCTCAGGGACTTGTCTGTCACTCGCTGCGCCCACGTAATAATGATTTCCATCCGGTGTATACTATACCTTAACCCTTCCATCAACTGCCAAAAGCTTAACTCTTTGACTCCCTCACCCTATCCACCAGATTCCTTCAGGAAGCTGGTGGGTAGGATGAGGGAGTCAAAGAGTTAAGTTTTTTTGGATTGCTAGCATGGTTGACAATGCAAGGATGCTGGTGGACAGGGTGCGGGAGTCAAAGGGTTTACTAAACTCTTTTCTCACCACCTGCATACGCGTCATAATGGTCAGCTTGACTGATGGACGGACTCAATGGACAATGAGGGTGTGATGTAGGGGCCGGGGATGATGTTCTTCTGTCTGGATTCCGTTCTTGTTGGGCAGCCACGTTGCATACACATTCAGAGAAAGACAGACAGATAGACATATAGACAGACAGACAGAAGGCAGGCAGACAGACAGACAGACATATAGACAGGCAGACAGAAGGCAGGCAGACAGACAGACAGACATATAGACAGGCAGACAGACGGACAGGCAGACATATAGACAGGCAGGCAGGCAGGCATAGACAGACAGACATATAGACAGACAGGCAGACAGACATATAGACACACAGGCAGACAGACGGGCAGACAGACAGGCAGGCAGACATATATAGACAGACATTTATAGACAAACATATAGACAGGCAGGCAGACAGACAGACATACAGACAGGACAGGCAGGCAGGCAGACATACATACAGACAGACAGACAGGACAGGCAGACATAGACAGGCAGACAGACAGAAGGCAGGCATGCAGACAGACATAGACAGACAGACAGACATATAGACAGACAGACATATAGACAGACAGAAGGCAGGCATGCAGACAGACATACAGACAGACATATAGACAGACAGGCAGGCAGGCAGACAGACATATAGACAGGCAGACAGACATACAAAAGGCAGGCAGGCAGGCAGGCATACAGACAGACAGACAGACAAACAGACAGAGTGAGTTTGGGTGGAAAACTCATAACGCCACTAACTCAAAACACACCCTTCTCGTCCAATCCTTCCACCTGCCGCTCTCTCGTCTCCTGTCCCCTCGCCCTAAAATTTCTGCCTCTCTCTCTCTTTCTTTCTCTAAGGTCTTTTTCTCTCTTTCCGAGCAGTGGCCTATGACATGAACAAATCATCTTTGAGTCTTTCTCTCTCTTTCTCTTTCTCTCTTCCCCAAGTACACCCTCTCCTTATTCTCTTCCTCCGATCTCCTCCGTCCTTTCTCGCTCTTCCCTTCCCTTCCCTTCCACCACTTGCCATGTCAGAGCCCTCCTGCCGTTTTGTGAGCGTTTGACAAGGGAGAGGAGAAGGGGTGGACAATAGCGACCAGCTTATCTTTCCCACATTAATAAGCGGAGGGCCCCATAGCCGCCAAGCCCCGTGGATGGAAATCCTATTAACATGGACAGTCTCCGCCAGACTTCAAACGGCCGCCCTTTGATGTCCCCCCTCTGGTCCAGGTTCTTGTGAAGACTTGCGGACGCAGATTCAAACAAAACAGAAATCGCCCAGGATAAAAGACATCATCATGGACCTGGGGTTGGGTGAGGGGAGGGGGTTGGGTGTGGTGAGGTTGGGGGGGAGGGGTCGGGAATGAAAAACTGCTCTGGGTGGTTGTTGTGGTGGTGGGGAAAGGGTGTGGGTGTGGGTGTGGGTGGGTGAGTTCTGGCGGAGAAGTGGAAAGGAAAGAAAGGGAGTAGGATAGAGGAACAAACGGTTGTGTGTGTGTGTGTGTGTGTTGTTTGTGTGTGTGTGCGCGCGCGCGCGTGTGTGTGCGTGTGTGCGCGCGCGCGTGTGTGTGTGTATTTGTGTGCGTGTTTGTGTGTGTGTGTGTGTGTGTGTGTGTGTGTGTGTGTGTGTGTGCGCGCGCGCGCGTGTGTGAGGGTTATGGAAACGCGCCTGTGCGTGTAATGTCCTCGTCGGTTTTGAGACTGAAGACACCAGAATAATTATATAACCACAGCTTGGCAGACAGAGACCGACTCATACAATACACGATTTGACGGCCGCCACAGTCAAAGTGGGTACCACATCACACTTCCAATCTAGAGGTCAGGGTTCGATCCTGCCTGGGTACCTCCCGTCTCGAGGGTAAAGGGGTGGAGATTTTTCCGATCTCACAAGTCAACATGTGCGTAGACCCGTCACTAATGCCTAAACCACCTTCGTGTGTATATTCATCATCATCATCATCATCATCATCAGTAGCCTTCCCGCATGGCGTTGGCGATCATGGACTTCCATCTGTCTCTATCTCGTGTTGCCTCAAGCATCTCCTCCACCTCCTTCTCTTCACCACTCTGCAAGTCCGTCTAGCATTTTCTCCCTGGGTCTACGTGGTGCTCTCCTTCCCTCCAGCTTTCCCGTTGTGACCAGGTGCTCCAATTCCCCTTTCCTCATAAAATGGCCTATAAATGTTGCCTGTCTTTTCCTAATCTTCCTTATCAGTGATCTTCTTGTGTTTGCCTCCATCAAGACTGTCTCGTTTGTTTTCTTTGCTGTCCATGGAACTCTCAACATTCTTCTTAGAAACCACATCTCGGCTGCCTCAATCTTGTTCTGGCTTTGCTTGTTGACTGTTCACGGCTCACAATCGTACAACAGTATTGGTTCTATATAACATTCAAGAACTCTCTTCCTGATGTTAACTGATAGGAATTTGTTGGTAAGAATGTGTATATACAGACAGAATATTGAAACATACACGTCAGAGATCGTGCAAGTCTGGCACTAATGCCTTAAGACCCTTCGTGTGAACACACAGGTAGAATATTGAAACATACACATAAAACATCCTGCAAGTCTCTCACTGATGCCTAGACACCCTTCGTGTGAATTCGCAGACAGAACATTGAAACATACACGACAAAAATCCTGCAAGTCATGTCAGAGTCTGATGGTGACTGATGGAACACTAAAACACACAGTGCGCAAACCCGCTGAAGACGGAATACGCAGACTGTGCAGCAGCGTATCGCATGCACAGTGTGGTCAAAACAGTGCACGCACACACCTCCGAGAAAACCAGAATGCTAAATAATAATGTCAACAACAACAACAACAACAAAAATAATAATAAGAAGAAGAAGAGAGACAGAACGAGGTTGAAGGGAGAACAAGGCAGCGGTATAAGCAAAATGTTTTTAAATAATAATAATGAGGAGGATGAGAATGATACTAGTACTACTACTAC
>CM060312.1:54142667-54155167 GCA_030674185.1 Monoplex corrugatus | reverse complement strand
GCTGGCCGCAGATTAGAATTGTTTACATGTGGTTGGTTAGCTGGATGTCTTTGTTTCTTCCTACCGGTACATTTTGTGTGTTTCGTGGTGGTGGTGCTGCTGCCGATGTTAATGATGATGATGATGATGATAGTTGTGGTGGTGGTGGTAGTGTGTGTGTGTGTGTGTGTTTGTGTCTGTGTGTATGTGTGTGTGTCTGTGTGTGTGTCTGTGTGTGTGTTGTGTCTGTGTGTGTTCTGTGTCTCGTGTGTGTGTGTGTGTGTGTGTGTGTGTGTGTGTGTGTGTGTGTGTGTGTGTGTGTGTGTGTGTGCGCGCGCGCGATAGAAAAGAGAGCTCGAGCTCAAATCATTTTCCCTTCAGAAAGGGAATAACGAAGGGAGGACTGAGGAATGCAAGCAACAAAATGGGTGTGTGTGGGGGGGGGGGGGGAAGAAGGGGGAAGGAGGGGGGAGCAAAAACTCTCAAGTTGGTTAACAACTTGGGAAAGAAGTAGGTGAGGGAAGTAAAACTCTCTTTTAATAGTGTTTTTGTTTTCCGCCTGATGACTTTCAGACTTATCAGGTTCTGCTGATCTCCCTGTCCGGTTTTCCTTTTAACCCATACACTCCCGGCATCTGCCACCTCTCTCTTTTGCAGACTGACTGACGACAGACGGGCAGACAGACAAACCGAAAGACAAACAGAAAAAGATGCACATGCACACGGCTGCCTAATGAGATAAGCATACATCTACAAGCACGCGCGCGCGCGCACCCACCCACATAGACATACACACACACGCGCGCGCAAACACACATAGACACACACACATACACAGACACAAGCATATATCTACAAGCGCGCCCACGCGCGCGAGCGCACACACATACACACACACATAGACACACACACAGACACACAGATACAGACACACACACAAGCATACATCTACAAGCGCGCGCACACACACACACACACACATACACACACACACACTCACACGCACGCACACACACACACACACACACACACATACACACTCACACCCCACAACACACCACAACACAAAAAGCAACAATGCACCCTCTTCCTTCCTAACCCTAACCAAACATTTACATCAAAAGTTCATTTCCTGAACTTTTTTCCCCCTTTTTCTCAACTTCAAATCAAGTCACCCTAAACGTACTAGACCCATCAATCGCTTTCTATAACTGAAAAAAAAATCGAGGCAGTCCAAAGTTGTGGTTGCCATTTATCAGAGCTCGCAGCGCCAACCTGCCAGTACGTCAGAGCAGAAAAGCACACATCAAAGGCCACCGTGCGAAAGGAGGAGGAGGAGGAGGAGGCAAATGGGTGGGGGAGGGGGTGTGGGGAGGTGGAGGAGCAAGGTAGGAGAAAGGCGGGGGAAAGATAGCGAGAGAAAGAGAGAGACAGAGATGAAGGGAGGGATGGAGAGAGAAACAGAGAGAGAGAGACAGATATATATATATATATATATATATATAGAGAGAGAGTGAGAGAGAGACAGAAAGAGATAGACACAGAGCGACAGAACAGAAGACAGAGAGAGAGAGAGACAGACAGACAGAGAGAGAGACAGAGAAGAGAGGGAGAGACAGAGAAAGAGAGAGAGAGACAGAGAGAGAGAGAGAAAGCAAGACAGAGAGGGAGAGACAGACAGACAGGAGAGAGAGAGAGAGAGACAGAGACAGAGACAGAGGCAGAAAGAGAGGCAGAGAGAGAGAGAGAAAGAGAGAGAGAGAGACAGGAAAAGACAGAGATAGAGATAGAGATTGAGAGAGACAGAGAGAGAAAGAAAGACAGAGACAGAGAGATAGAGAGAGACAGACACAGAGAAAGACCGAGAGAGAGAGACAGAGAAAAGGGAAGGGGCGAGGGGAGAGAACTGAAGGCCAAACGGTTACGTTTTCTTGTGGCCTTTGCATATCCCAGCACAACACAATAGGACCTGGCGGCACAGACAATCTGTCTTTTCCTTTCTCTCAAACAATAGTCCTTGCTTGGCACTCGCTGACTTCCACTTCTAGTTTACTAGCTCTCTATCCCTCCCTCCCTCCCTTCAGACGCTGTTTGCCGCTGAAGACTGGGTGTGTACGTTGTAAGATTGTTTTACTGGGTTCGTTTGTTTGTTTATTTGTTTGTATTTCACAAGTTTTCACTCTCAACAACGTTTGGTACTCGCTGAACTTCTACCTTCTTCACTCTATTGGCCTTCTCGGGTTGGTTGATTCGTTAGAGAGAGAGAGAGAGAGAGAGAGGGGGGGGGGGGAGAGAGAAGAGAGAGAGGACAGATTGACAGAGAGAGAGAGAGAGAGGAGAGAGACAGACTGACAGAGAGAGAGAGAGAGAGAGAGAGAGAGAGAAGAGAGCGAGAGAGAGAGAGAGAGCAAGTCCAAATAAAACATGGACACAGACACACAGACAGACAGAAACGTATTTCGATGAATTCAAAAGATCGCACAAAATGAATTTATAATAAACTTGCCAGATGTTCCCATCCCTTCTGCGTGTGTGTGTGTGTGTGTGTGTTGTGTGTGTGTGTGTGTGTGTTGTGTGTGTGTGTGTGTTTGTGTGTGTGTGTGTGTGTGTGTGTGTGTGTGTGTGGAGTGTGAGAGAGAGAGAGAGAGAGAGAGAGAGAACAGACAGACAGACAGTCAAAATCTGACAGCTTGAGTTCATTCCTGGCCCGCAACATTACAGGTATTTTTTTTGATTGATTTGGTTCAGTTTTTACGTCGACACCCACCTCAGGTGATATGGCCGACGGGGATAACCATCCGTGGAAGTGGGGGAAGGGGAACCTATCTAATCCTATACTGACACCACCAGAACAACAATGACGTTAAGATGAGGCAGTGAGATGGCCAGTTTTAATATAGCACACCCCGGGATTCGAACCAACAACCATTAGCATGTGAATCCGACGCTCAAACCAACTGAGCTATTACAGGTAATCAGTTCGCTGCCCATTTATAGTTGTGGACTCCGACTCCCACGGGCACTGGAATACATGAGTAGGCTTTTACGTGCATGGCTCTTTTTGTGTTTGTTTGTTTTTCCCCTTTATCTCGCCATTAATTAAGGCAATCACACTCCGTTTTCAGGGTATGCATACTGGGTGATTTTAAAAACCTTCATCAGTAAACTTACATCTAATCAAGCCCAGACATGAGACAAACAATGCCAGCCGGTTTTAATCAAGAAAGACTACGGCCTTTTGATAAAAAAAAAAAAAAAAGTAAGCCACGAATCATGGTACTTTCACCATTAGTGACTAAAACGTTCGATGCAGGAAGAAACCCGAAGCCCGACAAAAGCAGCGTGCTGGACTATTACTGTTTCCGACCATCACTAGGTCTTCCAGTCCAGTTTTCACACAAACACGCAGTCTCCTTTCGTCCTTGTCACCATGGGGTCGGATAGCAACAAGAAGTGTCCTCTCTGGTTGTTTGGTGGTTCGCGCTTTGAATGGTATGTTTGTGTTCTGTGGCGGCGTGTCGACATCAACATGATACAAAGGTGCACGTATGGACATAAGCGTGCACGGACGTCCATGCATATTTGTGTGATGTGTCGTTAGGATACAGACACGCAGATCCTGAATCAGGCAGAGAAACACACACGCGCGCGCGCGGACCACACACACACACACACACACACACACACTTTCTCTCTCTCTCTCTTCTCTCTTCGTCTCCTCTCTCTCTCACACACACACGCTGTCTGTCCCACCACACATATTACACAACCATACTACTATATCTTTATACATATATACACGCACGCGCTCTCTCTCTCCTCTCTCTTATCTACACACACACACACACACATCACATACACACAACAAACACACACACACGTACACACACACAAACACACTTGCATACAATATTCACGAGCTGTGCCTTCCTCCGCTCAACGTAGACAATTTGTCTAGGGGGTTTTCGTTTTTCACATCATAACACAACATCACACTAAGTGGCGTGACCAACGACCAGGACATCAACCAACCAGCCAACACCTTGCACACACTGCTGGCTCACAGCATGGAAGTCAACAGCGATCTAGCAAACGGAGCGGACCCTCCAACTCCACATTACATCTCGAGTCTAGCCAGGTCTTACGCGACCGCCATCTTCATCTCCTGCGACACCTCCAGATACTAGAAGACGGAAAGAGTCAAGTAAACAAGCGCATTTCATTCATTCCTTCGTTCTTTCTTTTCTAATTCTCCTTTTCTCCTACTTTTGCTCTTTATTTCCCTTCCACACCCTCCTCTCTCTGTCTCGCTGCGTGTGTGTGTGTGTGGTGCGTGTTGTGTGTGTGTGTGTGTGTGTGTGTGTGTGTGTGTGTGTACGTACGTGTGTGTGTATGTGTGTGTATGTGTGTGTGTGTGTTGTGTGTGTGTGTGTGTGTGTGTGTGCGCGTGCGTGCGTGAGTAGGTGAGTGAATCAGTAAGTATGTGAGAGTGTGGTGTGTGTGTGTGTGTGTGTGTGTGTGTGTGTGTGTGTGTGTGTGTGTGTGTGTGTGTGTGTGTGTGTGTGTGTGTTGTGTTAAAAAGGAAGAACAAACGATGTTACCGGAGATGACCTGCGGGTCACAACTTCATGTATGGCCGCGGCTTCAAAGTAATTGTCCTTTTCCGTCGCTCATTTGCCCGGTACAGGGGAAAAGGAAGACCCCCCCAATGTGCACACGAAAATGTCAACTTCCCGACCTTGGCCAATTTGGGGGTTAGTCATGAAAGCATCAAGGGGTCTGGGGGTCTGGGAACAAAACAAAACAAAGCAAAAAAAATCTGGGACACTCCCTTCTCCGTACTGGATGCACGTGTGTTTTCAGTAAAGCCGGCCTAGTTCTCAGGATGCTTGTTTGAGGGCTGACTGAGTCATCCGATTAAAGGACTATCTTAAAAAAAGAAAAAGGAAATTGTTACATGTCGATCGAAGGGAAGGCTGTTTTGTGTATGTGTGTCCTCTTCCTAGGTCGGAAATAAGACTGTTAACCGGTATGACTTTAACACCCACCTCCACCCCTCTCACCATCCCCTTTACAATTTTCTAGATGGATAATTTACAATACTGTTTTCTCTATCTATTAAAAGAGAACCAATCCCGATACTTCTTTCTTCATTCCAAGAAGGGATCAACAACTGGCACGACCGAGAGAGGGGGGGGGGGAGAGAGGAAGGAGAGAGTGAGAGAGAGAGGGGGAAGACAGAGAGAGACGAGAGAGAGCGAGAGAGAGAGAGAAAGAGAAGAGAGAGAGAAAGAAGGAGAGAGACAGAGAGAGGGGGGGGGGGGAAGAGAGAAGAAAAAGAAGAGGGGAGCGAGAGAGAGAGAGATACACAGACAGACAGACAGACAGAGACAGAGAGACAGTAGAGACACAGATACAGACACAGATACAGAGGCACAGAGAGTATAACAAGATAGACATGGAGAGAGAGAGAAAGACAGCGCATTAAACGTATGCATGACGATACACCCAGACCAGCGAGGCACACTGTGGTCTTAATCATCGGGGGAAGAAGGTAAAGCGTAAAAGGCGTAAGATGCAATTAACATGCGCGAAAGCAACCCATCTTTTGGTTAGACTAATAACGCTCATAATAAACAATCGTGATTTGTAACACTGAAAGCCGGTTCCCGATAAATGATGAGGACAAGCACATAATTTATGCATCTGTCGGAATTTCAAAATCTATTTACCAGAAGACCAACCCGGAGAAGAAACAAACAAACAACAACAATAATAATACTAATACCTAGAAAAAGATAAAATCATGTCTAACGTCTCAAATCAGTTGGTACCAAACTAACGCAGCAGGCAACAGAGCACGATCCACAGCTTTGCCATCAGTTCAAAAACGAAAAGAACTGTGCGGCAGCATCAGCATCAGACACCTCCACCTCGATTGCTGGGACTTGTACGATGTGAGACAAACGCACTACACGGCGGACACCTTAAAGAACCTCTTCCGAGACGTCTCTCCTGATGCAATTTTCCAGTTTTTAACTTCAGCTTGTTTCGGTCCTTGTTGGACACAAGCCTTCCTCATCGCACACCACTGTTGCGAATTTAACTGCTGTTCTGGCCCATTGTTCGTCGAACTTTTCTAAATCGTCTCGCCATCTGGTTCTCTGGCGACCTGTTCCTTTCTTCGCTTCGAGGGAGGTCCATTTGTTGTCAGATCTCCTAATGACGTGACCAGCCCAGTTCCACTTTCGTTAACAAAGTGAGTTTTTACAAGAGATCAATAGGTTTCACCTGATATGATTTTACGGCTGTTTTTCTTTGACTGCATTTTAGACTTGCAAGGTTAACGGTGAGCATGTTTTTTAAACTGTTGTCTTTTATCTTAACGGGTTGTCGTTTCTGACGTGGTTTTAGCCCTGATATGGCTCTAGTATCGGCTGAGCTATAAGCAATATGAACTTGAACTTGAGTGGTGACGTAACGAGGCAAACCCTGAAATAACAGCTCTCAGGCGACAACAAGGAGTACATGAACACAACATCCGTCCTTCAGACCATCCCACTGACTATATGAAGCCATATTTCAACGCAGAAGTGATAGTCAGCGAAATAAAAAGCAAGTTTCAAACGGCGCATCTACACTGCTCTCGCAAACTGTCAACGGGCAAACACAAGCGTGGCACCAGACGGCATGTGAAAACTTGTGTAACCAGTATTAGCATTATTAATGTTTTATAGCCCAGCCGACGGCGCAGAGCCATATCAGGGCCATAACCGTCTCAAAATACACAACACAGCTTTGGCCCTGGAAAAAAACCCTGGAAAAATATATTGGAAAAACACGTACACATATCAATGTATTTGCGCACATAATCTAAGGATATGCCCCCTGGCGTAAACCATTCCGCCCAATTTATCACCAAGGAGTTAAACCTGAATACAAATCTATGAACATAACTACACACATTCAAACATGATAAAAACAGGCCCAAATTATCCAAAATAGCATCTGCGCGTCATAGTATCTCGGAGCAAAAAAATGCAGTTACTACATGTACCCAAGTGTCAACTCTTATAGAAAGTATGTGAGGCTAAAGAACAAATACATGTGAATGGACCAGCAAGGCAGAAAATGATAGGAAGAAATGACAGAAAGCCGAACAAGACAAAAACAAAGAGAGTGACAGAAAAGAGGAAATTTCTAGCACAGAATGTCGAGAAGGTGGGAGATACTATTCAGACTGAAAAATCCCTTGACATCCCTAAGGAGGAACTACCAGAAAGAAGGACCTGGAATAAACAGTATAAGAACATCCGAACACTAAGAAAGACGGGTGGAACGAAGATCCCCACGGCTCCCTCGTGGCTCAACAAGCTTTTCAGACGAGAAGGCCACAACATCTTAAAGCTCCTCTCGGAAAGTTTTCTCACGCCAGTGTTCATGTGTGGGGAAGGACTTCAAACATCAACCAACCAACGAAAGATGGGGTCTAGCATATTCAGTCGAAACAAACAGACCAGCACTGACCTGCACTCTGAAAGAAAGACCTCATCGTCTGCCACAACTCCAGAGAAGCTGGCTCCTTCTTCTGCTCCGTCGGGGAACAATAGAGGGAATGTTTTTACGACTGAACTATTTTCAGAGTAACCAACTTTTCCTCGCAGCGTGGGGTTAATGTTACTGAGACTGACAGCAGACGAGCACAAACTGCACTGGTGTGAGCCAGAGTGATTTAGAAGATGCCCATCGTGTTGTCTTTGCCAAAAAATCTTCCGCCGGTTTAAAATACTGCGGTGCTGTTCAAATTTATACAAACCCTAAACTAGGATCAAGAGAACACATCAGTCCCTCAACAAATATACACAAGCAAACTAATCAAAACAAACAAACAAACAAACAGACCAAAACAAACAGACCAAAACAAACACACAAACCAACCAACCAACCAAAACAAACAAGCAAATCAAAACAAACCAAAACAAACAAACAAACAAACAAAACTGCAAACAGAAACATTTTGGTAGGACGTTCCCTCTGAAACAGGCAAGTAGTTAAGTGCACACAATCCCATAAACATATAGACTGAAGAACCGGACACGCCACACACACACACACACACACACACACACACACACACACACACACACACACACACACACACACACACACACACACACAAACGTACGTTTTCTGTCTGAGAAAAGTTTTTACATTTATAAAACATTTACAGTGATGTTCTGTGCTCTTGTTAGGGGCAACGACCCCAGCAATGAATCATCCTTACTTCTCTCTGTCTCTCTCTCCCCCACCCACCCCACCCCTCTCTCTGTCTCACTCTTCTCCCCTCTCTCTATCTCTATCTATCCACACACACACACACTGAGTATATATATATATATATATATAATTATATATATATATATATATATATTATATACTCCACACACACACACACACTCTCTCTCTATTTATCTATCTGAACTTCTCTCTGCCTCTCACTCTCCCCTCTCTCTCTGTCTCTCTCTCTCTGTGTCTCTCTTATCTACCCCCCCCCCCCAAACACACACATATTCTCTGTCTCTGTCTCTCTCTATCTCTCTTCTCTGTGTATATATATATATATATATATATACACATACACATATCCACACATATCCACACACACACACACACACACTCTCTCTCTCTTTCTCTCTATCCATCCATCCATCCATCTATCTATCTATCTATCTATCTATCTATCTATCTATCTATCTATCTATCTATCTATCTATCTCTACTCACAGTTGCTGTACCTAAACAAAGTAACATAAACTCTGACTGATTAAATTAATCAATATTCAACTACCCACTTTACCTATAACAATCAACACAACAGCATTTTGTATCTAAGCTCTAAGCAGAGTAAACTTCCATGTCAAAATCAACCCACCTCAGGACAGCATTTGGCGATTCAGAATTCAAAACGCACATCTATCAGACTGTTACTAGATCTTAGCGCCTTAAACATAGTACACTTAAATGTTTCATATCATGATACATTATTCCAATCACCCCCCATGACTACGCATAATACTGTACAGCACAAACATCCACCAATCCAGAACCATCATAAAATGACTAAAAATAACAATGAGGTTTATCTCTTTACAGCCCTAAGCGCTTCACAAAAGCGTAAGTGACAGAGACAGACACAGGCAAAACAAACACATGTCAACCCACATCGTTGTCACCTAAGGGACAGATATGAAAAAAGAAACAAGCAGACAAACAAACAAACAAACAAACAAATAACAAACACATACCTAATAATAATAACAACAACAACAATAATAATGACAATAATAATAATAATAACAATAATAATAATAACAACAATAATAATAATAATAATAATAATAATAATAACAATACAATAATAAACAAGCAAACAAACAACAAACGCACACACGTCATAAAAACCCTTAGCAAACACGTAAACAAACAACAAACACACATAAACCAAACAAAACCCCAAAATAAACTATAAAACCTAAACAAACAAACAAAATAAACACATAAACCCAAACACAATAAAAACAAACTTAAAGACTTAAACAAACAAGCACACAAACATACAAACAAAACCCCAAACCAAGTATCAAAACCCAAACAAGCAAACAAACACACCCGCACACACATCAACCCAAATAAAACCCAAAACAAACTATAACAAAAATACATACCACCTTACAACCTCATATCAATCGCTAATGCACAACCTGTCAAAACCCAAATAAACAAGAAAACAAACAACAAACACACATACACCCAAACAGAACCCCAAACAAACTTCAACAATAAAAAGCCACCTAACAACCTCATATCAATCGCTAATGCACAAACTGTCAAAACCCAAACAAACAATAAACACACATACACCCAAACAAAACCCAAAACAAACTATAACAACAATACAAACCATTTAACAACCTCGTATCAATCGCTAATGCACAAACTATCAAAACCCAAACAAACAACATACATACACCCAAACAAAACCCAAAACAAACTATAACAACAATACAAACCACTTCCAACCTCACATCAATCGCTAATGCACCGACGACAGCAAACACAAGGGAAAAAAAGTACATTACGGCATACGAATCGCAACATCAGCATGGCGCCTGATCAATTCCAATACAAGAAACAAAATGATGGAACCAGTCACCCGTTCAGAGATAACGATGTTAACAGCATTCTCTCCAATCCCAAGGAAATCAAGACAAAATCATCGAAGCCCGGCTCACGAGACAAGGAGGCAATAACTCCGTCAAGCAAATCAGATGTTGGCGACACTGCCCTGCTGATGGATGAGATGCCATCTTGGTGGACACCCGGACTTTCAAACTTAAAGAAACAATACAGGTGGTTTAGACAGAAAATGCAAGCAATAGGAAACTACACGATTAATATTTTTTTCCAGCCTGTTTGGTACTGTTACCTGCTACTACTGTTAATTTTCTTTTGACCCGTGCAGGATTCAGGCTGCCCCCAAAGACAATTTGGAAAAAGCGTCGCCACAGGACAGCACCACTGTAGACTTCGTCGTCGTCATCATGTACCATGCCGCATGGCGTTGGCGATCATGGCCCTCCATATGTATCTATCTTTTGTCTCCGCGAAAGTATATCTCGTACCTTTCCGTCCCCAACCACTCTGCAAAACTGTTTAATGTTTTCTCCCTGGATGTACCTGGTGCTCGCGCACACACACACACACACACACATACACGCACGCCACACACACACACATACACGCACGCACACACACACACACACACACACACCACACACACACACACACACACACACACACACAACCTCCCATCCCCCCAAAACAAAAACAAAAACACACACAAAGCCCCCTCCCATACACACACACACACACACACACACATATATATATATATATATATATATATATATATATATATATATATATATATATATTATACATACATGTATGTGTATGTATGTATAAAAAAAAACCAAAAAACACGCACACACACATACGCGCGCGTGCGCGCGCACACGCACACAACGCAACACAACACAACACAACAAAAGACAACACAACAACACCACACACCACACAACACAACACACACCACCACACAACACAACACACCACAAACATCACAACACACAGAAAAGACAAACAAACAAAAAAAGTGACATAAAGCTTGTCTTAAGGATACAGCATCTTTAACCTAACAACTTCAACATGCAAGTTCTCAGCCCTTTCTTCGCTTTATAGCTCCAAGTGTTCCGTCGATTCTGAGCGAACGCAAGACATTCAAACTCCATTAGCTCAGCCGACCCGAAGAAGGCTTTAAAAGCTATCATACATATTACACTTCTACCCGGGCTTAAAAGCTCTCTCGCCAATTAACCCTTTTCACTCCCGCACCCTGTCCACCAAAGAACCTGCATTGTCAACCACGCCAACAAAGCAAAAGCTTAATCCTTTGACTCCCTCACCCTATCCACCAGCTTCCAGCATAGGGTGAGGGAGTCAAAGGGTTTCTGCAGGAAGCTGGTGGATAGGGTGAGGGGGAGTCAAAGGGTTAAGTTTTTGCAGTTGGTGGATAGGGTGAGGGAGTCGAAGGGTTAAGTTTTTGCAGTTGGTGGACAGGGTGCGGGAGTAAAGGGTTAATGGCTTCAGGGAAGCCGGTGGATGGGGTGAGGGAGTCGAAGGGTTAAGTTTTTGCAGTTGGTGGATAGGGTGAGGGAGTCGAAGGGTTATGTTTTTGCAGTTGGTGGACAGGGTGGGGAAGCCAAAGGGTTGTCTTTGCCTTTGTTGATATATTTGACAATGCAAGATGCTAGACGACACGGGTGCGGGAGTCAAAGGGTTAATGGGTTTCTACCTCCGTACATCCATTTCCCCAAGCACAGTGCCAACCATGTGAACTCCCATCGGTTTCCGCTCGATGTATGGTCCAACTGCTCCGACTGCATCAAGAACATTCGCCACAATTAACACGTCCGTGCCGGGAGAATCCCTCAGTGCGGCTTGGTTAGAGACGGTAATTACTGTCAGAAGCATCCTTTTATTTATTTATTCATTCCTTTTTTTTTTTTTTTTAACAAAACTGTTCAAAAAGTACCCGCTATATTTTTCCCGTTTTCTTTTGGTTTGTCTCCGTCTCTCTCTCTCCTCTCTCTCTCTCTTGCGTTTCCTTACGTATCGAACGGTGCTCTTTCGCGCGCGCGCACACATCACACCGCAGCACACACAACACACATTTTATAGACATACATACATACATACATATACACCACACACACACGCACTATATATATATGTATATATATACATAATATATATATATATATATATATATATATATATATATATATATTGTGTGTGTGTGTGTGTGTGTGTGTTATATATATATAGAGAGAGAGAGAGAGGCAGACAGACACACAGACAGAAACAGAGAGACAGACATAGAGAGACATAGAGACAGAGAC
>CM060312.1:54112667-54137667 GCA_030674185.1 Monoplex corrugatus | reverse complement strand
ATACAAACAAACAAACAAAACAAACCCCAACTCACCCACTAATGTGCACGGGGTAGAATCCAGGAGGCGGGGTGGGCGGCCTGTTGTAACAGTAAAAATCCTCCTCCGTCTGCGTGGCGATCGACACCATGGCGCCGGCGCCACCGCCACCACACGACGACGAGGACGACGAAGACGACGACGACGACGAGGACGGATGGCTCGGGGGCCGGTTGGATTTGGACGAGCTGGAGGAGGTGGTGGTGGTGGTGTTGGCGGCGGTGGTTGCGTTACCGCTGTGGTTGTTGTGTCCGTGGTGGTGGTGGTGGTGGTGGTGCGGGGACTTGCCGCTCTTGCCGCCCACTCGGCGTAAAACCTCAACCACGATGGGCTCAGTGGCCGTGCGGAAGGCCTCTACCGCCTCGTCATGGCTGGACTGGGACAGATCTTGACCATTCACCTGTCAAACAGAGGGAAAGACAATTATTTCAATGTTGGTCGTAATTTTTGAAACCAGAAAAAAACACGAAAATAGAATCAGAACGCGTATTCAATACATAACTAGACAAGACAAGACAAGACAAGGCAAGCAAGGCAAGACAGGCAAGACAAGCAAGACACGACAAGGAAAGGCAAGACAATACAGGAAGACAAGACAAGACAAGACAAGACAACAAGACAAGACAAAAGTTTGTTACATTGTATGTGTTTGTACGACTGCAAATATCTGTAGGGGTTCTTTAACCGTCAAAAACTTAGCATGTCCCTTCTTGCTTATCTACTTTGTTACACTGAAACAACATTGCTGCTGCAGTTTGGTTTACTACAATTACAAAGCAAGTTTCGGAGGAAAAAATAGTTCCCATCTATTCGTTCATCTGCTAAAGTGACAGAGAGACAGGCAGACAGAGCAGGTGGAACGTGATAAACAGGGAGAAGAAAATGAACACACAGGTGGGATGAGATAAACAGGGAGAAGAAGAAGAAGAAGAAAAAAAGAAGAAAAAGGAACAAACAGGTGAAATGAGATAATCAGGGAGAAGAAAAAAGAACAGGTGGAATGAGATATACACGGAGAAAAAAAGAACACACAGGTGGAATGAGAGAAACAAGGACAAGAAAAAGAACAAACAGAATGAGGCTATTTCAACAGGTGGATTAAAAACAAGCAAGCAAACAAACAACAACAGCAAAAAAGATCGAGGGCAGACAGCTTGCAAAGTACTTTAAAGTCCGAACCATTTCGCTTCAACCTCTGTCGACGTGTCCCACCCCTACTCCCTGAAGATACAGGACACAGATCCCAGTGCCTAATCCCTCCCTACCCATACTTACAGTCACATCCCTACTCAAATATTGATGGCACAAAACACGAGGTCGTCGACTCTTCGCTCTTTGAAACCATTCCATTTATTCTGACCCCAGCACATCGGGGGTACGGTACCACGCTAAAAAAGTGGCTCCATATCAAATCCGTCCCAGGAAACATCTGACGTTCATTAAATAAACACTCAACATATCGAATGCCATGAGTTATCTCATTAAATCAGCACTTAACATATCGATTGCGATGAGTTATCTCCATCAATTACTGAACACGTTCACAATCGTGATCAATGTCACCACTCCTGGAGAAAAGGACAGAGAAGGAAATAAGGAAGAAAATGACTGGCAATCAGACAAAAACGAAAACAACAAGAGAGAGAGAGAGAGAGGGAAAAGAGAGAGAGAAAGAAAGAGAGAGAGAGAGGGAGGAAAGAGAGAGAGAGTGAAAGAGAGAGAGGGGGGGGGGGAGTCCATCAGCTTATAGCCAGGATGTCGGTACAGTTAAGGGGGTGCATTCACTTTGTTAACAGGAACACAACATGCACATGCGCATGGCACACACACACACACACACACACACACACACACACACACACACACACACACACACACACACACACCACACACACACACAAAACACACATCACATCTACCACAAATTAACCTTAAACACCCATCCCTTTCCTTTACTGAAGAAACCAGACGTGAGCAACAGTGGAAACCACACACACATACAGAGAGAGAGAGAGAGAGAGAGAGAGAGGAGAGAGAGAGAGAGAGAGAGAGAGAGAGAGAGAGAGAGAGAAGACAGACAAGACAGAGAGACGAGAGAGAGAGAGAGTTGACGTACTCTAGACAATGATTACAGTTTCAAAGTTCACTTTCTCGAGATAATGTCTCCATGCTCGGAATGTATTCCATATATGCACTTACACCACTGATGGCATGAGATGACAAAGGATCCAAAATGATCATGGCATAAACCTTTCGCCTGTACATAGACCCTGTAGGTTGGCAAAGTCCTGAGGAAGACCTATAGAACCAGACAGACGAACTACAGAACGAGACAAGGACTACGATCCTTGTACAATAGCAAAGTTCTCAGGAAGACCTATAGAACCAGACAGATGAACTACAGAACGAGACAAGGACTACGACCCTTGTACAATAGCAAAGTCTCAGGAAGACCTATAGAACCAGACAGACGAACTACAGAACGAGACAAGGACTACGACCTTGTACAATAGCAAAGTTCTCAGGAAGACCTATTGAACCAGACAGACGAACTACAGAACAAGACAAGGACTAGACCTTGTACAATAGCAAAGTTTCTCAGGAAGACCTATAGAACCAGACAGACGAACTACAGAACGAGACAAGGACTACGACCCTTGTACAATAGCAAAGTTCTCAGGAAGACCTATAGAACCAAAAACAGACGAACTACAGAACGAGACAAAGAACGACTAACTATTAACCAGACAACAACGACCATTAACTAAAACAACGACAGGCAAGCAAGCAAGCAAGCAAGCAAGCAAGCAAGCAAGCAAGCAAGCAAGCAAGGGAGGCAAGGCAAGCAAGCACAAGCAACACAACAAGCTCCTCTCCTCGTCAGACGATCCCCAGAGCACACAGGGACTGAATTATTGATAGGGTTTCACGGGCAGTGAGATTGCTAATGGCCTTGATAAGGAGGCTACGATTCCAGTTGGATGCAAGAGTGAGGGGATGACCAGCAAGTAGACTGTCTGGGAGCCGCCAGGGTCCGGAGGGGAATTAAGAGGTAGTAGTAACGAAACAAGCAAGTTAGATATATAGATGTGTACAGTCGGTGGCGCTGGGGTGAGGGGAGAGGGAGAGATGGATTAAAGGTTGGGCCGGGGGGGGGGGGGGGGGGCGTTATGGAAATGGGTCGGTGTGAGCATTAAGTAGGACAGAGAAAAAAAAGACATTGGAGGTATGAGTTGGAAGACGGAGGGAGGAGAAGACAGATAGACATATAGAAAGATAGATAGACATATAGATAGATAGACAGACAGATAGATAGATAGATAGAGAGAGAGACAGAGACAGAGAGACAGACAGAGACAGAGAGGTAGAGAGAGACAGAGAGAGAGAGAAAGAGAGATAGAGAGAGAGAAAGAAAGAGAGAGAGGAAAGAAAGAGAGAGAGAAAGACAAAGAGATAGAGAAAGTGATAAGCTATTCCAATACAGATATTTCAGAGACAGAGAGAGAGAGCGAGAGAGAGAGAGAGAGCGAGCGCGAGAGAGAGCCAGAGAGAGACAGAGAGAGAGACAGAGACAGATAGAGACAAAGACAGAGAAGACAAAGACAGAGACACAGAGAGAGATTTCGAGAGAGAGAGAGAGAGAGAGAGAGAGAGAGAGAGAGAGAGAGAGAGAGAGAGAGAGAGAGAGAGTGTGTGTGTGTGTGTGAGAGACACAGACAGCGACAGAGACATAGAGAGAGAAAAGATGAAGAGATAGAGAAAGTGATGATCTTTTCAGATCCACATATTTTTAGATATTTCAGAGAGAGAAAGAGAGAGAGACAGAGACAGAGACAGAGAGAGGGGGTGGAAGGCACACACATAGACTGAAGTTTGTTCAAAAGGGATTTATCCTATTCAGACAGTTCCATATGCGCTCCACACAAATCTGCCAGCAAACATCTAGCAGGCGTTTCGAGCCTCCGCAAAACCTTACGCGCCGGCAAAGAGTTGAAATGGGTAAAAGGGAAAGGGACCTATGAAACACTAAGCTGACACCACCAGAATGACCGAAGCATCAAGATGGGTATCGAACAGGCCAGTTTTTAAGTGGCGGAC
The DNA here is from genome assembly GCA_030674185.1 of Monoplex corrugatus. Taxonomy (NCBI): domain Eukaryota; kingdom Metazoa; phylum Mollusca; class Gastropoda; order Littorinimorpha; family Ranellidae; genus Monoplex; species Monoplex corrugatus. Next base: position 54,133,530 of record CM060312.1, on the reverse strand, counting down.
GGGACGGGACTGTACACGAGAGATCAGATCTTGAGTCCATCGCTCTAACAAAAGAAGCCATCAACCCTCGAAAAAACGAAAACAAAAAAAACTGTGGCCCAACCAAAGGTTGAACCCCAAACCCTTGCATTATCAGCACCAAGACAGAAAAAGAGAAGAGAAAAAAGCAGAGAGAGAGAGAGAGAGAGAGAGAGAGAGTAGAGAGAGAGAGAGAGAGAGGAGAGAGAGAGGAGAGAGAGAGAGAGAGAGAGAGAGAGAGAGACAATGACAATGATGCTTTATTTTCCAACGGTAAAAGCTATTGGCTAGAAGCCATTTTTCAAACTTGCCGTTGCTAGAGAGAGAGAGAGAGATAGACAGAGACAGAGAGAGAGAGACAGAGAGAAAGAGAGCGAGGAGAGAGAGAGAGAGAGGAGAGAGAGAGAAAGAGAGAAAGAGAGAGAGAGAGGCACCATCCTTCTGCGTGTCTGTATATTACCTGTATATGTGTATTGTGTGTGTGTGGGATGGTGGTGTGTGTGTGTGTGTACGTGTGTGGTGTGTGTTGTGTGTGTGTGTGTGGTGTGTGTGTGTGTGAGTGTGTGTGTGCAAGTGTGTGTGTGTGTGTGTGTGTGTGTGTGTGTGAGTGTGTGTGTGTGTACGTGTGTGTGTGTGTGTGTGTGTGTGTGTGTGAGTGTGAGTGTGTGTGTGGTGTGAGTGTGAGTGTGTGTGTGCAAGTGTGTGTGTGTGTGTGTGTGAAGAAGTGTGAGTCTGTATGTGTCTCTGTTTATGTGTACGTATGTGTGTGTAAGTGGTGTGTGCAAAGTACGTGTGTACGTGTGTGTGTGTGTGTGTGTGTGTGTGTGTGTGTGTGTGTGTGTGTGTGTGGTGTGTGTGTGCGATGTTTGTACGTGTGTGTGTGTGTGTGTGTGTTGTGTGTGTGTGTGTGTGTGTGTGTGTGTGTGTGTGTGTGTGTATGCCCGTGCGCACATGGCACGCACGCGTGTGGTGCCAGGTTTATTATGGAAGAAAAGACACGTGGGGTGCAAAAACCAACAGGCGCAGTAGGAAGATACAGATCACTGCCTTCCTATGACTGGCAGTCAATGGTGTTTACAATGTATCACTGTTGTCGCGAAATCGAGAACAACAAGAAAAGGAAGAGGAGGGGGAAAAGAAAAAGAAAGAAAGAAATGAAAAAAGACAAGATGGTCAAGCCACTGTGACAATCTCCCAGCTTAAACAAAAATTTAGATTACAGAAAATCCATATTTTGTACTTCTTAAGGTCTTTCACGATGGTCAAACCATTGTGACAATCTCCCTGCTTAAACACAAATTTAAATTACAAAAAATCCAAATTTTTGTACTTCTTAAGGTCTTTCAAAATGGTCAAGCCATTCCGACAATCTCCCTGCTAAAAACAAAAATCTAAATTACAGAAAATCCAGATTTTGTACTTCTCAAGGTCATTGTCACCCTGAAGCTTCAGTTGAAATAAAGCTTGACGTCACTCGGGGATAATGGTAGACTTATCACAACTGTGCAGCAAACTTAAAATATTATCAGCAGTCCCCGAGAAAGCGCTGTTTACATGCTTTCCTTAAAAAGCGCTAATTTAAGGCACTTTTTCTTTGCATCCGTGTGACCCAAAACTTGGTGGTTTGCCTGTCCACCCTCACGCTTACTACGCCAGTGCTCATCAATCCAAGGAGTTTCACCAAATTCTGGTAAAGATCCACACCATACAGAGCTGAGAAAATCCTGTTCACATATGTTTGTAAACGACTGACACACACCACACACACACACACACACACCACACACACACACACACACACACACACACACACACACACACACACACATTATCTATCTCCTTTCGATATATTAATATTACTTCTTTTTCCAAACAAGAGAGAAAAGAAATAGAAGAAAAAGGAGGAAAAAGAAGAAGAAAAACAATAACAACAATAAGAATTCAATAACAGATGTGTATAACCTTTTTGACTTCCGCACCCTATCCACCAACTGCAAAAAACTTAACCCTTTGACTCCCTCACCCAATCCACCAGCTTCCTGAGGAAGCTGGTGGATTGGGTGAGGGAGTCAAAGGGTTAAGTTTCTGTTTTGCTAGCATGGTTGATAATGCAGGATGCTGATGGACAGGATGCGGGAGTCAAAGGGTTAAGTTTCTGTTTTGCTAGCATGGTTGACAATGCAGGATGCTGATGGACAGGGTGCGGGAGTCAAAGGGTTAAAGCCTAGCCGATCACACAAGCCATCTGAAGACTGAAGAAAGAGATATAAAGGGGGAGGGGAGGGGAGGGGACGAATGAGAAGAAAGAAAAATGAACACTATAAAAAGAGGAGAAGAATGAAGAGAAATAGGACGAAGAAGAAATAAATAAAGACAAGAAGACAGGAGGCAGGGGCAAGAGAAGGAGGGGGCGAGGGGGGAGGGGAACGGGCGGAAACCAGAGCTTGAGATGCATACTACTTAAAGAGGTGTGTGGATTTTCATCAGGGCTTTTCTCGCAAGACTTAACAGCGCGCATATTTTTTTGCGCAGGCTGAAGGAGTCTGCTATATCATCCCGGACGGATTTGGGGTGGAGCTTATATGGAATTTTCCGAGTGCGTTGAATTTTGTCTTGAACAAAGTCAAGTTAAATTCTACTGAACAACAACAACAACAAAACAACAACAACAAAACCACCGAAAGTTAACAAACACTCAAATGGGTGAACAGGGCTGGTTGGATGGATACAGAAAACAACAACAACAACAACAACAAAAATAAAAAAAATTAAACAAAAACACAGACGGGTGAACGGGGCTGGTCGGATCGATACAAACAACAACAACAACAACATCAACAACAATAAAACGACCAAAAGGTAACAAGAACACAGAAGGGTGAACAGGGGATGGATGGATGGAATCAGAAAGGACGCAGGAGAGAAGCCTTACCACTCACTTCCCCTTCTTCCTTCTCCCGCTCCCTCCCCCCACCCCCACCCCGCAAACATTCTGAAGATGCAATCAGAGTGCAGGGGGGGGGGGTAGGATGTGGGGTTGGGGGGTCATGTCAAGAAGCGGAAACCAACACCTATCTATTTATTAGCTTCCCCCATGCCACCCACTTTGACATTAATCCCTAAACAACGTGTTGCCACACACATACACACACACACACACACTACACTACCTTCGCACACGCGCAGGGGCACGCGAGCACACACAGACTTATTATTTTTTCCGAAGACTCTGTTTCTTTGCCTTCCTCTCTCTCGGCATCATACAACCCCCTCTCTCTTTCTCTCTCTCTCATGCACTCGGACAGACAGACACAAATACACATCTGCACACGCGCACGCACGCACACACACACACACACACACACACACACAAACAGACACACACGCGCGCGCACACACACACACAGAATGTGTCTCACAGTTTTTCTCAATATCTTTGTCCATCACACACACACACACACACACACACACACACACACACACACACACACACACGCACGCACGCGCAGACACACGTACACACACATAGTGAAAGGACGTTAAATGAAAGAACGAACGAACGAACGAACATACATACACACACACGCACGCACGCACGCAACACACACACACACACACACACAACAAAGTGTGTGTGCCACACAGAGTTTCTCAATACCTCTGTTTATCACACACACACACACACACACACACACACACACACAACACACACAAAACACTCTCTCTCTCTCTCTGAAACGAACAAAACCAGCAATAGATAGCGACAATTTCCCCAACCCTAGAACAGTGATCATGCTGATGAGCAATGCAAGAAAGGGCAGTAAGCCGGGAAAGAAGGGAAGAGGGAGGAAGGAAAGGAAAACGAGTAGAAAGTTGAAACCAGAAAGGGAGGAAGAAAAGAAGGAAGAGAAAGAACAAAGCAGGAAAAGAAGAAAAGAGAGAAAGGAGGAAGAAGGGAAAGAAGAAAAGAAAGGAGGAAGAAGAGAAAGAAGGAAAGAGGAAGAGACGGGAGAAGGCGAAATGGGAAAGAAGGAAGACTGGAAAGAAGAAAGAATGAAAACGAGAGAAGGAAGGAAGGAAGAAGGAGACAAAGAAGACAAAAAGAAGGAAGAAGGGAAAGAAGAAAGGGAAAATGGAAGGAGAGAGAAAAAAAGGGAAAGATGGATGACAGGGGGGAAAAAAAGGAGGGGAAAAGGAAACAAGAAGGAAAAGAAGATAAAGAAAAGAGGGGGGAAAAGGAAAAGGGAGAGAAGGAAGAAGAGAAAGAAGGAAAAAGGAAGAGACGGGAAAGGCGAATGGAAAGAGAAGACTGGAAAGAAGAAAGAATGGAAACGAGAGAAGGAAGGAAGGAAGAAAGGAACAAGAGACAAAAGAAGGAAGAAGGGAAAGAAGAAAGGGAAATGGAAGGGAGAGAAAAAAAGGGAAAGATGGATGAAGGGGGAAAAAAGGAGGGAAAAAGGAAACAAGAAGGAAAGAAGATAAAAAAAGAGGGGAAAGAAACAAGATCAGAGGAAGGAGAGAAATGAAGGAAAGGAGGAAGGAAGGAAGGGAAAAAAGGAAAGACAGAAGACGGAAGCAGCAGAGAGAACAATGTGACAGAGAACTAGAATCTGAGGCAGAGAAGAATGGAGAATAGATGAAAGAAAAGAACGAAGAAAAGGAAAATCAAAACATACTCAAACTCCAAGACAGGGAAGAAGGGGGGGGGGAGAGGGGGAGCAGAGACAGAGAAGAAAGCAAAGGAGAAGGAGAGAACATTAAAAAAAGACCCTTTCAAAAAAAAAAAAAAAAAAAGGAGAGAGAGCGAGAGAGAGAGGAGAGAACGAGAGAAAGACAGAGGGAGAGACAGACAGAGACAGACAGATAGACAGAAGACAGACAGAGTATGTGAGGAATGGGGAGGAAAAAGAGAACTAGGGAATAAAAACGAGGTCAGGCGCTTTGGGGGTAAAAATCAAGTGTGGGTAGGTTGTAATAAAGAGATACACGATAGATAAAGTCAGAAGGGGAGGGGGGAGGGAGGGAGAGAGAGAGAGAGAGAGAGAGGACAGAAGAAAGAGAGAGAGAGAGGACAGAAAGAAAGAGAGAGAGGGGAGAGACAGAAAGGGAGAGATTAGAGACAGAGACAAAGAGAGAGATTAAAGAGAAAGAAAGAGATAGATTAAAGAGAGAGAAAAGAGAGAAAAAAAGAGACAGACAGGGAGAGGGAGAGAGAGAGACAGAGAGAGGCAGAGAGAGACAGTGAGAGACAGACAGAGATATGGGGAGGGGGAGGTAGTGAGAAAAACAGGAAGGCCCATAGAAACAGAGACAAAATGAAACTCTATTTTCCAGTGTTACTGATGTGAGCACATCAGCCAATTTACTTATCTTCTGTTAAACTACAAGATAAAGTAAGGTACTGCAAAAGAATAGAAATTCAAAGAAAACAATAAAAACAAAATATACATCTCGAGCGAGCGAGAGATAGATTCAGAGACAGAGAGACACAGAGACAGAGAGAGAGACACACACACAAGCACAGAGGGAGACAGACAAAGACAGAAGAGAGAGAGAGAGAGAGGAAGGGGGGGACATGTGTTTGCTTGTGCCATTCGTGCGTGCGCCTGCGTGTGCGTGCGCGTGCATGTTTAATATTGGGGACAGGGGGGGGGTTATTGGAGGGAGGCGATACCTTATCACAGAAACCCACCTGAGCGCAGTTCCTGCTCTGAGTCATGACTCCAGCACCAACCACTCTGCCAGCCAGCTAGCGGCATGAATCATCATCGTCACCACCGACCCGCAACGGGAAACGATACTCAAGCTACTGCTAGCAGCAAGCAACAGTACTGGTGCCACACCACCACCAACAACCACCATCATCACCACCATCAGTGACCGTGGTGGTGGTGGTGGTGGTGGTGCGGTTAGCGGCGCGTGCAACAAACGACAATGAAGGTTCAAAGGCGTGAGAGCGGGCATGTCAAGCCAGTCGTAAAGGCAACAGAGCACGACCACAAGAGCCACTGAACGCTACGTCGTCAACTGGAATTGACTGACAGCTAAAGTGACGATCATTATGTATTATTGACACGGTCACTAGGTATGGTAAGCGACTGGCTGCAGAAAAAGGCTAAAAACGTCGGACAACGTCGCTGCTTGGTCGAAAGCGTTTGGATTTTCTCTGATTTCAAAGAAAGGACCACAAGGATAATTACAATAATAATAATGATGATACTACTATACTACTACTACTACTACTAGCAATAATAATAACAATATACTTACTACTACTGATAATTGCCCTGTCTTTTGCAGGATGGTTGTTTAATTATTGTAGTTTTACCATTGCAAGCATGACACAAAGCTACAAAGCTGGCCTGAGAAACTTGGAGAAAAGTGTGAGAATCGGACAGGTGAATGGAATGCCACTCAGAAACAAAATCGGGGATTGGGAGGAGGGAGGGATGGGGGAAGACACGGATAAAACAGCTGAGCAAACGAGAGGAAACAAATTTCAACATAAAGACAAAAAGCCCGTTAAAACAAAGAAAAAAAAAAAAAAGGGGGGGGGGGGGGGGGGGCTGAAAAAGAACAACAACAAAGTTCAAAAGTACATGCGGTTTCAAACTGCAATGAGGCGAAAGAAATTTGAGCTCCTTATCAGAAAAGGAAACTGGAGGGGGGAAAAAAGCACCAGGTAGAGCCAGGGAGAAAACACTGGACGGATTTGCGCAGTGGATGAAGACAGAGAGGGTGGGAGATGTACTTGCACTTGAAGCGACAAGGATAGATTTGCACGGAGGGCCATGATCGCCAACGCCATGCAGCAGGGCACATGACGATGATGGTGATGTATAAATACGGATCTGATTTCAGCTTTAACAAAACTTCTTTTCAGGAATAACTACAATATAACAGTCACATGTTACTTTTGAATGTTCCGTTTAAAAAAAAATTTTCTTCAACATTTTTGATGCCAAATTACAATGTATCGGTACAGGTGTAGTGTTGGCTAGTGTAGCTCATGCTAAAAGCAAGAGGTCTAAGGTTTCGACTTCTGAACTGGACAGCAATTTTCTTACCCCACTCCCCCACCCTAGTTCGTATATATATATCAGTCTGACCCCTCGTATTTCAGTCCAACAACTGAATGGGATCCCGTGTTGTTCTAAAATGAGAGGTTTTTTTTAAGCATTGAAATGGCACTTGTATTCCAAATGTCTTCCCTCCTAATGGTAATCCCATTTTCTTCTTCAAAACTGAGTTTATCGAAACTTTTGGGAAATGGACTAAGGTATTCAACGTGCCATAATAACATCCTGCTTTTTCAAAAAACAAATCTTGTTTATTTCTTTTTCTTCTTTTCTCGTTCTATTTTATCGTTAGTGGTTTCTACTGTTTTCTGGGCACGTGAGAACGGCACAGCGGGTGGGAGACATGAAAACTTCCGTTATTACGTCTGAAGGGTGGTCGCCTTTTTTCTTTTCTTTCTTTCTTTTTTGTTTTTGTGTTTTGTTTTGTTTTGTTTTTTTGTGTGGCTTTTTTAGGCTTTGTTTAGTGCAGCTAACGGACCAGGGGTAGGGAATGGGATAAATTGCTTTATTCTATCGTAAATTAATATCCCTCCCTCTTGATCTATACACATTCTCACACAATGTATGCTCAAAGAGAGATGTGGAGGGGGGAGTGGAGAGATCGGGCCAGGGACTGTTTGGTGTGTGTGTGTGGGGGGGGGGGGGGAGAGAAGAGAGACAGAGACAGAGACAGAGAGAGCAAAGACAGAGAGAGAGAGACAGAGAAGGAGAGAGACAGAGAGAGAGACAGACAGACAGAGAGACAGACAGAGAGAAGGAGAAGAAGACAGAGAGAGAGACAGAGAGAGACAGAGAGAGACAGAGAGAGAGAGCAGAGACAGAGAGAGACACAGAGAGAGACAGAGGCAGAGAGCGAGACAGAGAGACAGAAAGACAGAACAGAGAGAAAGAAGACAGAGAGACAGAGAGAACTGGCAAAACCATAATCCTCTTCACAACATCAGTGTCACATTTTCCACTTTGATCTGACAAGAGGTCGCAACCTACTGTGTGTACTTCAAACAACTTTTGCATACAGTATTCGGCTACAGAACGTAAGACAGATGAGAAAAGAACAATAACAAACAAACAAAAAAGTCAAGAGATACCTAAAAAAGAAGGTGGAAAACACCATCATTTTATGACCTCTTGCCTACCACACTACTCTAACACCCATCCACCCACCCACACCCATCTCCATCACCGAACAATACCCCCAGTCTTTCCACACACAACACAACACACACACACACCACACCACACACACTTACGCACACACACGCGCGCGCGCACACGCATACACACACACACACAAACTCACTCACACAATACAACACACACACACAACTCACACACACATCACACACCACACACACACAACACACACACAACACACACACACACACACACGCACACACACCACACACATGCCCATATCCCGTATCCCCACGGATGTCATAAGCACAGTGGGTCAATAATAAGGCACTGAGAACCAGACAGACCGCACGTGCAGTGAAAGCCACCACGACTCTCTTGAGCACCTGCTTGATTGACTGACGAATGATGGATTGATTGACTGGTTAACCCTTCTCTCTCTTCTCTCTCTCGCTCGCTCGCTCGTCTTAAAACCATTACATAATCAACCACATGAACATTATCAGGCCTTTAACCTCATTTTACAATCTTGTGTACCATGTCAGACGTCTATTTCGGACTCAAAACTCCCCAGAGAAAACAAAGAAAAGAAGCAAAGAATCACCAATAAACACATAGACACGCACTCATACACACTCACGCACGCATACACACACACGCACATACACACGAGCATATGCAGCACGCACGCACGCACGGCGCGCACACACACACACACCAATACACACAACACATACACACAAACACACACAATACAACACAAAACGCACACACACCACAAAATGCACACACAACACACACACAACCACACACACACACACACACACACACACACACACACTACACACACACACACCAGAAATCTCTCACCCTAAATGGATCCATCCCCTTGACACTGTTTTCAGCCCGTCACAACCACCGTGCCAACCACCCCTAAATAATTCCAGTCGACACGAACACCACAAAAACATAGAGTCACACCAATGGCTCGATTGGGAGGAGAGCCTGTAGCACTGCCATGCAAGAAGGAAATGAACCGCAACCCTCTGGCTTACAGAATACACTGTCTTCTCTAAACACAGGGCCTATACCTATCGCTGGGCAGGCAGTGAACGAACTCAACCCTCCGGCACACAGAAACACGGGGCTCTCCAAGAAAGGGAGCCATACATCATCTATATCACTGTGAAGACACGCAGGAAACGAAACCTCAACCCTCCAGCACACACAAGAGACATGGGATCTTAAAACACGGGATCATACATATACCAGAGTCAGACAGAGCAAGAAACGAACCGCTACTCTCCTCGCACAGACACTCTCAAAGACACAGGATTATACAAGTACCACTGTGAAGCAGGCCGGAGACGAACCCCAACCCTCCAGCACACACAGGACACACGGGGCTCTTAAAACACTGGATCATATATACACCCGAGCAAGAAACAAACCTAAACCCTATGCACACAGACACACGGGGTTCTCAAACACACAGGTTTATACAAGTACCATTGTGAGGCAGGTAAGAAACGAACCTCAACCCTCAAGCACACACAAAACAAACGGGTATCTTAAACCACGGGAACCATACAATACACCACAGTCAGACAGAGCAAGAAACTAACCTAAACTCTCCGCGCACTGACATTCTCAAAAAACACGGGATTATACGAGTGCCATTGTGAGGTAGGCAGGAAACGAACCTCAACCCTCCAGCACACAAAGACACACGGAGCTTTTAAACCACTGGACCATACATACACCAGAGCAAGAAACAAATCTAAACCCTCTGCGCTGCGCAACAGACACAAAGGGTTCTCAAACACACAGTACCATTGTGAGGTAAGCAGGAAACGAACCTCAACCTCCGGCTCACAAGACACGCGGGACTCTCAAAACAATACACATCCGCCGGCCCCTTTTGACTTACGCAGCCTGGGACATTCACCGTCCATAAAATCCACACGGTTCGACCCGAGTCACTGAGCCATAGAACAAAAGGAACAGGATGCCCGTGGTGGTGGTAGTGGCTGAGGTGGGGTGGGGGATGGGGGGGGGGAAGAAAGGGTGGATGGGAGTGGTAAGGTAGGGAGGGATGAAAGGAGAGAGAACAGTTCCAGAGAAGTGGAGGGATGTGAGAGGGAGGGAGGGAGATGGGAAGAGACAAAAGAGACGGGGGAATGGAAGAGAGAGATGAAATGAAAAATGAAACTGAGCTTGACTTTCCACAAGAATGAGTAATGTGACCTAGTCATTATCACATCAGCCCTTTGTCAGCTTCACCAGGTACTTCCACAACATGACAAACAAACAAAATTCAAACAACCCAACGCGCGCGTGTGTGTGTTTGTGTGTTTGTTTCATGTTTGTTTGTGTGTGACAGAGAGAGAGAGAGAGAGAGAGAGAGAGAGAGAGAAAGAAAGAGAGAGAGAGAGTGCGAGACAGTGCGCGCGCACGAGAGAGAGAGACAGAGACAGAGAGAGACAGAGAGAGAGACAGAGAGAGTGCAAGACAGAGAGAGAGAGACACACACACACAGAGACAGAGAGAAATAGAGCAAGACAGTGAGTGAGAGAGAGAGAGAGAGAGAGAGAGAGAGGAGAGAGAGGAGAGAGAGAGAGAGAGAGAGAGAGAGAGAGAGAGAAAGATTTAAGACTCATACTCGCATTCAAATGATTTATTCATTTATGGCACAACCCTTTCTCAAGATGTATGAATTACGGAAAATAACATGTTTCAGTCATAAACTTGTCCAATACCCACAAGTGCACAATAACTGGACCCGTGAGAGACAGAGAGGCAAGATGGGAGGGAGAAAGAGAGAGAGAGGAGAGGAGAGAAAAAGAGACAGACAGACAGAGATAGACAGAGGCAGAGAGACAGAGAAGAGAGATAAAGACAAAGAAGAAAGGAAAGACGGGAGGAGTGTGTGTGGAGAAAAAGACAAGACATAGGAAAGTATGAAGGAAGGGAGGGGAGAGAGAGAGAGAGAGAGAGAGAAGAGAGAGAGAGAGAGAGACAGACAGACAGAGAGAGAGACAGACAGAAGACAGAGAGAGAGAGAGACAGAGAGAGAAAGAGACAGACAGACGGCGAGAGAATGTGTGTATGTATGTATGTGTGTGTGTGTGTGTGTGTGTGTGTGAGAGAGAGAGAGAGAGAGAGAGAGACAGGTAGACAGACAGGTAGACAGACAGAGAGACAGAAACCGAAAGAGAGAGAAGGGGTTTGGGCTAGGGTGAGGATATGAAGGTTTCAGGTAATAACGGAATATTTCATGATGCTAACGTTAGGCCGTGTGATCCGATCCCGTCCTCTCGTGTCGGCACTCTCTGAAGGCACAGAGGTCTGATCGATAGTCTCTCCATCCATCCATCCATACCTGGCCCCCTCGACATGGCACAGCACGCACATCTTGACAATCACAAAGACACACTGCCACACAGGTGTTGTCAACTACTTAGAGAAAGACACACTGCCACGCAGGTGTTGTCAACTATTTAGAAAAAAGACACACTGCCACGCAGGCGTTGTCAACTATTTAGAGAAAGACACACTGCCACGCAGGTGTTGTCAACTATTTAGAGAAAGACACACTGCCACACAGGTGTTGTCAACTATTTAGAGAAAGACACACTGCCACACAGGTGTTGTCAACTATTTAGAGAAAGACACACTGCCACACAGGTGTTGTCAACTATTTAGAGAAAGACACACTGCCACACAGGTGTTGTCAACTATTTAGAGAAAGACACACTGCCACACAGGTGTTGTCAACTATTTAGAGAAAGACACACTGCCACGCAGGTGTTGTCAACTATTTAGAGAAAGACACACTGCCACGCAGGTGTTGTCAACTACTTAGAGAAAGACACACTGCCACGCAGGTATTGTCAACTATTTAGAAAAAAAGACACACTGCCACACAGGTGTTGTCAACTACTTAGAGAAAGACACACTGCCACACAGGTGTTGTCAACTACTTAGAGAAAGACACACTGCCATACAGGTGTTGTCAACTACTTAGAGAAAGACACACTGCCACACAGGTGTTGTCAACTACTTAGAGAAAGACACACTGCCACACAGGTGTTGTCAACTACTTAGAGAAAGACACTGCCACACAGGTGTTGTCAACTACTTAGAGAAAGACACACTGCCACACAGGTGTTGTCAACTACTTAGAGAAGGACACACTGCCACACAGGTGTTGTCGACCATTAGAACAGGACACACTGCCACGCAGGTGTTGTCAACTATTTAGAAAAAAGACACACTGCCACGCAGGTGTTGTCAACTATTAGAAGAGTATCACAGGGCAGACATATAGCTGATTTATATATTATCTATATCAATTCTTTATTTTTGTCGCTATGTTGAAATTCGGACTCTTCTCCTATGAAAAAACAAAAAACAAAACAAAACAAAACAAAAAACAAACAATCAAACAAACAAAACCCGCGTTGCTGCAAGTGAATTGATTCATTGTTCGCCCGCCCCCCCCCCCCCCCCCCCCCCCCCTGTCCCGGTATACGCGATATTTCTGATTAACTGTGAAAATGGATTTACTGTACAGAAGTTTGCTAAGACAAACTTTTTTTTCCTGTGGGATCTTTAACGTGCTGTGGGATCTTTAACGTGCGCTCAATGCATGCTGCACACGGAACCTCGGCTTATCATTTCATCCTAATGACGAGGAATGAAAAATAAACAACAAACAAACAAACAATTCTTCCTTCAAATGACGTGTAAAAGCCCGTGCGTGGGTGTTTGCATATGTACAACACACACACACACACAGACACACACACATTGTCTCTGTCTCTCTATCTGTCTCTCCGTCCGTCCGTATGTCTCTCTCTCTCTCTCTCTCTCTCTCTTTCTCTCTCTCTCTTTCTCTCTCCTTCTCTAAACTGCGAGCTGAAAAACTTTTCTCTAACGACAACAGTTGTTTGAAAAAAAAAAACTAAAAAAACATCTCACTGCTTTTATTTTTCCCAGTGCTCTCAAAGTGAAAGTGCTAAATTGCCCTTAATCTTCTTTTCTGCTCCCGAAATGACGGCACCTTTTAAACGTCACACATGCAATTCCCCCAGTGTTTACCCTCTGGGGATCTGTCCTCTGGGAGCCATTAGACATTTTTTTAAAGAAATAATTATCACTTCTGCGTGCCAGCAGCATGCCCTGCGAGACGACGATACGAGTATAAATGTTATATGTCACCGTGTTGAAATCCATGAGCTCCACCTGTAATTTCTCTTGTTTTTGTCGATGGGAGTGAATTGCCCAAAGCGATGGTTGGTAAAACTACGCTATAAGTGTAGTCTGGTACACTGACTTTACTGACACCAGTGAACTGAATGTAATGTTGCCATAATTGAAACAAACAAGCAAACGAGTAAGCAAGCAAGGAAACAAACAAACAAGATGGTCGAGCCATTCTCACAATTTTGTTTTTATACAAAAACTTGTTATAGAGAATCCAGATTTTGTGCTTCTCAAGATCACTGCCATCTTGAAGAAGTTTCAGTTGAAAAAAAAAATGTATGCGAATCGATGACAATGGTAGACCTGTCGCAACGATGAACTTATGAACTACTGATCGTGTGTAATATGTGAACTTATTAACTATTGAGTCTGTGTGATAAAATCTCATCAACTACATGATGTGTGTTATGTTAACTATTACCTACTGATTATGTGTGATATGTGCATTGATCGTGTGTGCTATGTGAATTTATTACCTAACGATCTTGAGTGATATCTTAAACTTATTCACTACCGAGCATGCAGGACCAGAAACACAGTGAAATAGAATAATAACGCGTATTTAATACACATAACAAGGTAGTACGTATATGATCATGTATATGAGAATTCGTTAACTACTGGTCATGTGTGCTGTATATAATATGTAAATAATGATCTTTTATCCTCCTCACACAGCGTCACCATGACCGTCTTTATGCCTGTGGGTTCTCACACGAAAACTCAAGAGACTTTTGAGTCCACACACACACACACGCACACACACACACAAACACACTCGTTTCCTTCTTACTCTCCCCCCATTCATCAACCACCGGCTACACCAACATTCACAAACTAATCAAACAACGACGTCTCCCTCCCCCCCTCCCCCCGCCCAGTTCCCCACCACAAGCCCTACCCCACCGTCATCTCTCTCTCTTTCTCTCTCTCTTTCCCTCTCCCCTCTCTCCCTCTCCTCTCTCCTTCTCGCCACATGGGTATCTAAATTACATCAGCTGGGTGACCCAATCCCTTTTTATCCCGCAGACTCCAACGGCCCTAATCCGGGCTTTGTTTGTGGAAACAAACCGGTAATTATTTTTTTGGGCCCGCCAGTGTTTTACCAAGGCGTTATTGACGATGCTATCGATGGCCGCGGCGGGCCCAGTGAGAAGTTTCGATAACGGCGTGTGCGCGTGCACTTGTCATGAAGGTCAGGCGAGGCGCGCGAGGCTACACAGTGTTGGGTTCCCTCAGGTCACACAGGAGAAAAAGGGGCAGTTTTCTGTAGAGACTTCTTCATTTTCCGACGTAAAAACAAACTTAAATGATAAATGATACATCGACCCCAAACCAACTAACCAAACTAATCAACCAACCAACCAACCAACCAACCAACCAACCAACCAGTCATCAGACAAACAAACAAAACAAGGCAAACAGGTAGTCCACACCGAGTTTCCGTTTTGTGCAAGATGATTCATCGCATTCGGACTTTCTCGTATGCGCTCCACCCTAATCTGCTAATAAACAACGGGCAGACTCCTTGCTCCTGCGCTTTTTTTTTTCAAACCCTTTGCACCGAAACGTCTTGAAATAGGGGGGGAGGGAGGGGGACGAGATTAACTCTTTAAATCTTGTACCCTTGCCACCAGCTGCAAAAACGTAACCTTTTCAATCCCTCACCCTATCCATCAACAGGAAGCTGTTGGATAGGGCAAAGGAGTCAAAGGGTTAAGGTTTTGCTTTGCAATTACCAATGACGATGTAGGATGCTAGTGGACAGGGTTACTGTTACTCTTATTTTTTGTTTAAAGCCCAGCCGACTGCACAGAGCCATATCAGGGCTATAACCATTTCAAAACATACACAATACTTCGACAAAAAAAAAAAAAAAAAAAAAAGATTAAGTACACACATATCAATGCATTCGTCGCAAATAATCTAAGGAGATGCTGGACATTGTGAGTTAGTCAAAGGATTAATCAAACACTAAGCTAACACCACCAGAAGGATTGGAGCATCATCACTGTGGGCGGTGAACAGGCCCAAGGCCAGTTTTCATATCGCAGACTGGGATTGAACTCGAGACATCAGATCTTTATTCCACGGCTCTGTCAACAGAAACTGACCTAAAAAAATACATCCAGGCTCCATGAACAAAAACTAAACTCAAAACATCAATCCGTTTTAATACTTAAAACATCAATCTGCTTTCACGACGCGTTATTTAGAATTTAACGTTTCTGGGCACTCCAGTTGCGGAGTGGATAGTTAGAGAAGGTGGGAGATGTCGCGACAAAAGATAGATTGGTAAGGGGGGAATGATCGCCAAAGCCATACGGCAGGCACATGATGATAAAGATGACGGGGCATACCTACTATTCCGTGTTCTTCTGCTGTCTTACTGGCTTGGACCTGGCAGTCGTTTTGGTTTGGAGTTTTACACCACGACAAGCTAATGTCTCCGTAAAATAATGACCTTTTTATGTCTCCGTCAGTCCACACTGCAAGGCCGGCTCCTCCTCCTCCTTAACAACAGCACACCTGCCACTTTTCAAACCGCCATTGCCTCCCGTTATATGGCCTTCTCCCCAACCTAGTGGAAAGTTTGTGTTAATTGGACGTCACCTAATATCACCTTAATCCTGTGGTTCTGCCACAATCTGCGGCCTTTGTGTCAAACACACACAGAGAGAGAGAGAGAGAGAGAGAGAGAGAGAGAGAGAGACACACACACACACACATACACATACACAGAGAAAAACACACACACATATCCACACACACACAGAAACAGACAAACACACAGACCACAGAGAACGCAGAGAGAGAGAGAAGAGAGAGAGAGAGAGAGAGAGAGAGAGAGAGAGAGAGACAGACAGACAGAGAGACAGAGACAGAGAAGAGAAAGAGAGAAAACACACACACAGAAAACACACACACACACACAGAAATACACACATCAGAAACAACCCCCGAACCACACACACACACACACACACACCACCACCACCACACACACACACCCCACAACACCACACCACACCACACACACACACACACAACACAGCTCCGTGCCCGCTGTCTTCACAAAGCAATTTTCAGGAAAGAAAAACCCTCCCTGTAAACGCGCGCAAATGTTCCGGACAAACAAAAGCAGCGCGAATGTCCTGCTGGTGGGGTCCACAGCGGACACTTTACCCAATAAGTGCATTGCTTGGGTTTGTCGGCAAACACGAGTCAGTGTACACTGGTGAGGAAGCTGAAGAGTGGCGTTTTCCAATCTTCCCTTTAATTTTAACCCTTTGGCTCCCGTACCCCGTCACTAACTGCGAAAATTTAACGCTTGATTCCCTCACCCTATCCACCAGCTTCCTGCAGGAAGCTGGTGGATAGGGTGAGGGAGTCAATGGGTTTAAATTTTTGTTTTGTTAGTATGGTTGACAATGCAGGATTGCTCGTGGACAAGGATGCAGGAGTCAAAGGGTTAATTAAAATGAATGCGTTATCGGCAGTAGGCGAAACTGTGTGTGTTATACTCTGTGTGTGTGTGTGTGTGTGTGTGTGGTGTGTGTGTGTGTGCGGGTGTGTGTGTGTGGCGCGCGCGTGTGTGTGATTGTGAGTGTGTGTGTCTGTGAAGTATGTGTACATGCGTGTGTGTCTGAGTGTATGTGTGTGAAGAGAGAGAGAGGGACGGAGAGAGGTAGGAAGAGGGAAGGGGAGACAGACAGATTGAGAGAGAGAAAGAGGAGAGAGAGAGAGAGAGAGAGAGACAGAGAGAGACAGACAGCGAGACAGACAGAGACAGAGAGAGGGAGAGCGCTTACGCACACACACACACACACACACACACACACACACACAGAGTCGCAGTTGATCTGACTACACACACACACACACACACACACACACACACACACACACACACACACACACACACACAACAAACACACAAGCCACAGGTTGATCTGACCCGACGAAACCTTATCTCTCTCTTCACCTCTCAAAAAGAAAACACCAGCACAGACAGCAAAACATCCGAAAGCTGTTACCATTTCACCTGCCGCTTGTTGTAAACAGCAACTATCACGGCGGCGGCAAATGAAGGCCATCGCTGATGCACGGAAAACGCAAGAACCACAACTCACATCATCTACTTCCTTTGACAAATGGCGCTCACCGGAAGTAGGGGGACAGGATTGCAGGCAACACGCCAACAGCGGCCTCAAGAGAAAACCGCCAGAGGGATATTTCGTATCCTGTATTCAATAATCGACAGTTTTAAGGCATGATATATTTACAGTCAACGATACAGGGATACTACAGTAAAGCCAGCGAGTTTTTCTATTGTCCCCTTCAGTCCAGAATGGTCATCACATGCTGAGCAATGGACAAACCAACTCGTCTACTCCACAAGAACAAAAAAGAGTTTAAAATAAGTGTCGTTCTTGGGGGATTCATCTCAGAGGAACAATTCCATATGCGTTCACCCACATCTGCCAGTAAATTATCTGGCAAACATCTTGAGCCCAGGTAAAAAACCTACGAGTTCTTGACATGACAGAGGGGGCTGGGACGAACGGAACAGTGAGACACTAAGCAGAATGACTGGAACATAACACAGACAACAAATAGGCCAGTTTCTATGCTGCAGGTTGGAAATGAACTCCAGATATCAAACCTTTAGTCCAGGCGCTATCAACAAAACCAGTTAGCAGAACAAAATCAAACAAGACCCCCCAAAAAAAACAACCAACCAACCAACCAACCAACCAACCAAACTAACCAACCAAACAACAAACAAAAACAGTCATACACTCTTTAAAGTTTGAGAGACAATCACAAAAGAATGCACACTGCGACAATTCACGATTAAGGCAGGACGGTTCTTCCGAAAAGGTCCAACAGATCAAGTATACTAAGGTTCATTTCTTACACGCTACTTTGGCGAGATAAGCTAAGGTAGGGGACGTTTCTCTGTTCCACATGGCGGCAAGCGTGACTAGGCATTTGCTAGGTAAGGCTAGATAGCACTGACAGGACCTTTCCAGCGAGGTAAAAGATGATGGTCGTGTAAGTCGCTTTCATGTTTGACGACTACTCTTTCTTTAATATTGTGAAATAAGTAAGCTCTGCGCATCGGCTGAAATCTACTTCCGCCTTGCGTCCGTTTCATAGCACGCTTCTTTCTCGCCCTCGCCCTCCGCCACTCGCGGACGAGTGTGCTAGCGTGTAAGCAACAATCCCCGATGACAGCAGTTCATGCGGCACCCCGTCCGAGACGATTTTCCGTCCCTTCTGAAAATACAGCTGCCAAGGCCGAGGCCACCGAGAAAGCGATTCTGTCGCCGAACAACAAGCACTTTTCACTTTAAATCTATTTCAAGCACAAAATCATAAAACCGCTTCCTACACGGTTATCAAGAGGACGTCCTCGATCTCCAGAACCCAAAACCACATCACACGGAAAAAAAACCAGCCATCCACACAGGAAAGACAAAAATGCTTTTGTCACAGCCGCCTGCAGGAGGCAGGTTGCATGGTGTGGCTCCGTGACTCTCAGGGTCACGCTGCATGTGACGGATGTAAGATAATCTGAAAATGAGGGTGCCCATTCCCATTGCATGCTGGCTGCTCCTAAAAAGCAGTCTTCCTGGCTTGTTAGCGTTGTCCATCCTCTAGCTTTCAACTAGTCAGTGCTTTACATGGGGATCCAGACGTAACTTTACGACCGAAATATGGAGGGTAGGTTTTCAGAGAGGAACTCGATCTGGGTGGGTGGGGGGTTAATTGAGAGTACGAAGTTGTTTCGTTTTCCATAATTGTCCGATCCTTCTCTTCTGATTCTCTCTTTGTCTGTCTGTCTGCTCTAGCCGTCCCCAAATAATACGGCACATTTTTTGTTTATAAAACCGTGTTGATAGAACTTCGAAATAAATGAGAAAGAAAATGGGGGAGGGATGGGAGGAGAGAAAGAGAGAGAGAGGGAGAGACAGGGAGACAGAGACAGACACAGAGAGAGACAGGGAGAGAGAGAAAGAGCGAGAGAGACAGACAGTGAGAGAGACAGGGACAAAGAGACAGAGACAGAGACAAAGAGAGAGAGAGAGAGACCCGACAGAGACAGAAAAACTACTAGACCAAATAAAACACGGAAACAGAGACACAGACCGGCAGTCAAAAACCCTATTTCAATGAATTCAAACAGATCGCACAAAATGAATTTATAATAAACTTGCCAGATGTTCCCATCCCTTCTGTGACCCCTTGTCTGTTCGATATTTTTAGGGTAGAAGGGGGGGGGGGGGGCAGGCCATTGTGTGCATAAATCAGATTTAGCTGAACGATCTACATGATTTGGAAAGCGGAGGAAGGCTTGGCGAAGGAACAGAGGAGGAAGAAAGGTGGTTGTCGAATCAATGGCAAGCCTTGGGAAGCGGGTTGGATTAAATTAAAGAAACGAGCATGAATGTGTATAACAGATTACCTCAAAGCGCAGCAGTTACACAGTTCTGTCACAGACAAACGGCGATAGATGATTACTCGTATCAATCTTGCCAAAAAAAACAAACAAACAAACAAAAAAAGGCATCAAGCTAGACCATAGAGCAACCACCCGAACATCCCACAAATGCTCTACGCAACAGATGTAACACAAGCAAATTACCTTATTGTTATTTTTGTTTAAAGCCCTGCCGACTTCGTAGAGCCATATCAGGGCTATGACCATTCCACTACACACACATATTTCAGCAAGGGGGAAAAAAAAAGGAAAAGAAAATTAAGTACTCATTTCAATACATTCACGTATACAATCTTACAGATTACCTGATTCATGGAGTAGTCGTAAACTTACGAGAAACAGCCATGAACAGACGTACACATCACGGCCACAAAAGTAACAGAATAACCATATACGCCAGCAATACTGGCGAAGGATTACGAATATGTTTAACATTGAATGTAAAACACCTTCTACTGTACAGACTAATGTGACTATCTGGTACACCTACGCACACACACCCCTCTCTCTCTCTCTCTCTCCTCACCACATGAACACACACACACACACACACACACACACACACACACACACACACACACACACACACACACACTTATGTTACACAGTTCTCCACTAACTCGGGAATCAATTTCGGATTGTATCAATTTCGATTGTATGGCAGATTGTCCTTCACAAAAAAAAATCGTTTTACACTGAAGAACTTGCTATATCAGTAATGCTGTTTTTGTGGGTCACAAACATTACTGTCTTTTATTTGTCACAACTTGGTTGTTGGCTTTATGTGTCCTTAATTCTGTTGAAGAGTTTCTGTCTTGGCCATAGTGCGACTAGTGACTGTTGAAAATTAACTTAC
>CM060312.1:54100167-54105167 GCA_030674185.1 Monoplex corrugatus | reverse complement strand
GTCATCTATGCTGATGTTTAAAGTGCTCAGCGCTCATGATGGTGAAATCTATCGAATCTTTTCCCCAGCTCTCTCCAAGGCGTACGAGCCACGCCGGGGGACATCCTGGAAACGTTTTGGAAGAAAGATTTACAAGCATCGATTTGAGATACGATAATTTGGTCAAGTTCACAAGTGGCCTACTAAATGTCAGTTTTATGAAAGACAGGACCTGTCATTTGGGGGTTCAAAATATAATTCCAGTTGTTGCTTTTCTGAACAGAAAAAAAAACCTATCGGTTTGAAAAGAGCCCTTGTGGGTTGAAAGGAAATTCGCTTTCTAGAATGTTGATCGCTTTCACGAGTTAAATTTTTTTTCAAGAGAAATTCTGAATTATACTGGCATCAGACTGTTTAATTGAACCTTTTGACTCCTGCACCCTATCCACCAACTGCAAAAACTTAACCCCTTGACTCCCTCACCCAATCCACCAGCTTTATGTAGGAAGTTGGTGGACAGGGTGAGGGAGTCAAAGGGTTCAGTTTTTGCTTTGCTAGCATAGTTGACAATGCATGATGTTGCTGGACAGGATCCGGGAATCAAAGGAATTAATTAACTGCTTGTAAACAACACTATCCTGTCAAATAATGTCTTTTTTTTTATTTTGTCTTTTACTGAATAAACCGTCACACTCTACAGAGAACACGTTTCTTGGCAAACACATCGTAACGGATGTTAACATGCCCAACTTCAAGACAACAGTCAAAACGGTACAACGGCCATAAACACAAAAAGAAACGACCTCAACCCAACAGCAGAAAACGACATTTACGACCAATAAAGAACAGAGACATAAAAGAAATCTGCCGACTATCTAATGTTGGAACTGGTACGAACGTTTACACTCAATGTGTTGACGTGAAAGGAGAGACAAATGAATAGGTTAAGGATGATTAACTGTCGGTGAAAGGATGCTGAAGATGGGGGCAGAAAATCAGCACATAAACACCACTGCACGAACAAAACTTATCGTCCCGCCTTGATGATCGTTTTTAACCAGTAATAGTCATAGAGGTTAAAAAAAAACACACACACACACAAACACACACACAACACTCACACACAACACAGACACACACACACACACAAAAATCACCCGCCCACCCACACCCACACAAACACAACACCACACACACACCCACATAAACACCCACACAACACCCACAACAAACCCACCCCCACCCACACACTCACCCACATACACATACACACGTGCCACAAGGGCCCACCCGGACAGTAGATAATACTAGTGACCGACCACACATTGTCTCTCTGACCAGTGCCAGTATGTCGCCATCATGTTGGAAAGAAGGAAAAGAAAAGCTTTTAAGCTTGAGAGAGCCAAACAAATTGTTTTCCCCTTTTATCCTATCATCTGACAACAAGCCCCACGTAATTGGCCAGCGGCCAGATAGAAAAAAGGACTGATCCCTCGGAGACAGAAGCCATTAACTACATCGTAAAACAGCCATCAGCTCGTCCGGGTCTTGCGCTTCGCTGAGCACAGCCCTGTCTCTGCACTGGGCCGTGGTGGACAGATAAATCACTCCCCCAATCACTGTAGTGGCCACCAGCTGCCTTGGGCTGTAGCTTTCTGCTTGTTTGGGGGTGGGGGAAGATGTGGGGTGGGTGGGGGAAAAGAAGCGCAGGTTACAATCCCAAAGCTGCGTCAGACACATGACAAGTTCCTCCCCACCACCCCCATCCGCAGTTATTCCCAGCAACGCAATGAAAGAGTAAATCACACAACAATGGTCAACACGACGACGACTGACGCTTTTGGAACACTCTTGACAGGAATCGGTCGTTAATATCCATGTGAATTGATGTTGTTGTTGTTGCTGTTGTTGTTGATGTCGTTACTGTAAATGGCTTACGACACGATAAAGGTTGAAAAACTTCCAGCTGCTAATCTTAGACGTCTTCGCCACAGTATCAGATTCCATTCACGTCACAATGGCTGTTTTAGTTTTATTTTGTTTTGTTTTGTTTCGTTCTTTCCCCGTTTGTTTGTTTCCAACCGTTTCCTCAACAGATTTGTCAAACCGGTTTCGAACAGACGATGCTGTCAAGCAGATTAACGCGGAGAGTGGCCATCATCTGTCAATATGCAATCTGTGTGGAGACAGAGAAACGTTAGTCATAAAACAGCCTGACTCCTCCACACTATCCATTAGCTTGTTGTAACTGTCACAGTTATTTTTGTTAAAGTCCAGCCAACTGCATAGAGCCATGTCAGGGCTATAACCGTTTCAATACACATACTCAATACTTCAACAGGAAAAAAGGGAAAAGAAAATTAAGCAGACATATCAATGAGATGATCCTGGCGTTGACCACTCCCGCAAAAAATTTGGTGAGTATGGTGAGAGAATGAAAGGATGAAATTTTTTGCTATGTTAAATGGACACGTTCAGAGCTGAAACTGAAGTCGAGATATCAAGGTCCACAGCTCTATAAAAACAGCCAACCAGCCCGCAGTGAGAATCACTGGGCCAGGCCGGGATGCGAACCTGGGATCTGAAGTGAGAATCATATCCCTAGACCACTTGGCCTGGCAAAACAAACAAACAACAACAACAACAAAATACAAACAAACAAAAAACGGCCCAACCTGGGGTTGAAAATCCACAACCCCTGCGTCATGAACATGGCCCTCAAACAACTAATCTTTTTTTTTCGTCCCATTTTCTACGCCATCATTAATGGCCACAGAAGCTGGCACAGTTGCTTTTTTTTTTTTTTTTTTTTTTTTGAATCGAATGCGATGATGATGTCGATGAGGATGATAATCATGATGCTACAAAGTTCCATCTAGGATTGAGACTGTGTGACAGGGCTGTACTCTACGCTTACTATTATAACATATCCTGGCGTCGACCAGGCCCAAGAGATACAGACACCTGCGGTGCTGGTCAGAAGATTAGAGCAACACCCTTAATGGCGCATCCGTGAAGTGGTTGAGACTCGACTGTGTGGTCCCAGTCTTCCCAATGAGCCCATAGCACGCCCAACGCTGAGTAGGAACCGGTTAGAGCCGAAAAATCCCACAATGATATAGTTTTGAAGGGACTGATGGGGATTCGAACCCACAACCTTCCAGTCGGTAGTCCGTTACGTTAACCACTACACCACGGCGACCGGTCTCAAACAACTAATCTAAAGACACACAACATAAAAAAATAAAAATAAAGAACCCAAACGAACCTGACCCATCAGCTCTTAGGCCTTTATACCTTCACAAGAAAGCCACTGCACGCGCACTGAACGAGACAGGATGCAGAGAAGGGCTGAAATTAAAATTCGCACACCACATATAATGACAAGTTGTCCCCTTTGGTTACAAACCTGTTAAGCCGAACGGGCTGTCCGGTTAATATTATTGTTGACCACTCCTACAGGCAATATGCGTCGAGGTCAGTCACATCAAAAGAATAGTAATTTGGCAGTTAATATTTTATTTGCGATCGTCTCCGCCAAAGCCAACTAGCTTTTCTTGTCCTCAAACTGTCCAACATCTATTCATGGGGAGAGAGAGAAAGAGAGAGAGAGAGAGAGAGAGAGAGAGGAGAGAAAGAGGAGAGAGAGAGAGAGAGAGAGGAGAGAGAGCGAGAGAGAGAGAAGAGAGAGAGAGAGAGAGAAAAGAGGAGAGGAGAAAAGAGAAAGAGGGGGCAGAGAGAGAGAGGAAAGAGGGGAGAGAGAGAGAAGAGGGAGCGACGAGACAGAAGGAGGACAGAGAGAGAGAGACAGAGAACGCAAAGAGAGATTCAGAGCAGGCAGAGAGAAACAAAGCATTATATTTTCCAGCACAGGCCCAACCAACATAAATGTTGATTTCTTTTACGTCCAGCCCGCTCATACTGATAAAGGTCGACACTGAAAATACACTGACTGAAAATACCAAATGATGCAAAATCAGATTGTCACAAAAAGAGACAGAGAGTCCACTCTGTCTCTGTCTGTCTGCCTGTCTGCCTCTCTGTGAGATAGGGGATAGGAGGGGGAGGGGGAGAAGGATTCGCTGAAACAATGAAGACTCCAAGGCATCATCTGATAATCCGTCCCATTTGACACAGTGGAAATGTAGAATTAAGAGGCAGTTTCGTTCTATAAACACTGACACCCGCTCGACTCCTTCCACAGAACAGAGGCACACACACATACACACACACACGTACACACACACAGACATACACACACACACACACTACTTCCACACACCACACACGCACACACACACACACACACACACACACACCACACACACACAAACACACACACACACACAACACACACGCCCATGCACAGACACCCCACCCACCCCAAACTCACTCACCCACCACAACACACCACACACACACAAAAAAAAAACGATGAACATGTCTATTCCGCCTGGCTTAAACAAACATTCGTCTCCGAAGGGCTTCCATAAACATTCTGACAGTAAAACAATGCGCGAGATCTAATTCCACCACGGCCAAGCCCCGCCAGGTCTGTTCCAGAAAGATGAGCACCACACTTATCTGCTTACAGGGATTTACAGAATTCTCCCGGTCTCTGCAACAACTCTGGTCTGTCAGGACCGTTCTGGAACCCAACCTGATATTCCCCAAGAGCCGCCGAACCGAGGGAAAGCAAATACGACAGCAACATGCATCCACAAACAAAAGGAAAGCCCGGATACAAACTTTCCTGTTTGTGTTGTAAATACAATTGAAAAGGTACATGCAGACTACACAATCAGACTGACAAATAGACAATCGCTGCGCGCTCCCCCCCCCCCCCCCCCATCTCTCTCTCTCTCTCTCGCTTGGTCGCTTGTTTTGTCTCTTGTCTATTTCTCTGTCTCTTTGTCTCTGTCTGTCTTGTCTATCTCTCTGTCTCTGTCTGTCTGTCTGTCTGTCTCTCTCAAAAGTTGACGTGTTTCGTAAACCATAAAGGGCACCAACTAAATCATGGG
>CM060312.1:54090167-54095167 GCA_030674185.1 Monoplex corrugatus | reverse complement strand
TATTTTCCTTTCGATCAAACATCAGAGAAACCAGCCAAGTTTTCAACACAAATGTCACGGGAGAGGACAGCGGTGCCAAAACTAATCGAAGCGCAGTTCAAGAACCGGGCAGACGAAAAGAGAAGCGAAGAAGAAGAAGAAGAAGAAGAAAAAAGAAAAACAAGAAAGTGTGTATGAAAAAGACAGTGTGCAAGAAAAAGAAAAGTGTGTAAGAAAGAAAGAAAAAAAAAAGAAAAGTGTGTAAGTAAGAAAGAAAAAAAAAGAAAGTGTGTAAGAAGAAAGAAAAAAAAAAAGAAAAGAAAAGAAAAAGTGTGAAGAAAGAAATTAAGAAAAAAAAAAAAGAAAAAGAAAAGAAAAGTGTGTACACATACACCTCGGCAACCAGAAACGAGCAGCTTGCCAACTTCAAAAGGCAAATCTCGCAGAGTTACCCCTCTTACCAGGTGCTCTCCAAACTCCAGAAGACCAGCAAGCGATATCTGATCGGCCACAGATCAGAAGACAAGCCCAACGAAGTTGGCCTCGCCATTCCACGCTTTGAAGACGATTCCTGTCTGCAATAAGCCCAAAAGCAACCATGGCAAAGAACTCGTTTCTCGGACGGTTTGGAATGTGCTTACGTTCGGGAACAAACTCAATTTTGTCCGAAAAGAAACGGGGGGAAAATCTGCTTTTCCACTCAAACCTCTTTCGCCAGCCAACAACACGAGAAGGGTCTGTGTAGAAGAATGCTAATTTTCCCATTCAAAGCGCAGTCCGCGGTGTGTCTGTTTAAAAAAAAAAAGAAAGAAAGAAAGAAAAGGCAGAAACATTACATGACTTATCAGGCAAGAAGGTTGTTCGCGGAGACAAGAATCTGGAGCATGTGGCAGGCAACAACGGTCAAAGGTCAAGCTGGACGAGGAACAAGGTCTGACCTAGAGAAGGTCATACCCGTCATCATCTCACTCTGTGGAATATATTATGCATAAGGGAATACATAATATATGGAGTACACAAAAGTACACATATACACATATCTCCTGTGTTCAACACTATTCCCTCTAAGAATAAGCCTATCTCAAGTTACAGTTTAACCCACACGCTTCACTGATGATAATACTGTTTCAGTGTAATTCTACGAAAAATAGATATAACAACTATTCCTGTCAACAACAAACCCCGCTTTGACCATCAGGCATCATCACCCAGACCAATAAATCCAAATATCAGCAGGAGCAACAATAACAACAATAACACGCACACATGCAGATACACACACACACACACATATGCTTGTAAATACGAACATATCAACACCTCGCCGCTATCCTCTCACCCATCCCAATACGCGCGCGCGCACGCGCACGCGCACACACACAAACACACACACACACAACGACAAAAAACAAAAACATGGTAGTTTGGTGTTGAAAAAAAGAAGAAGAAGACGGGTTGTCTACCACAGAGCAGACATAAGAAAAACAAACAAACCAAAAATAACAACAAAACAAAAAAACCCAACAAAAAGCACACACACACAAAAAAAAGGAAGCGACGCAAGAAAAGAAGACAAGAGAAAGAAGGGAAGAAAAGACGAAGAATGAGAGAGAGAGAGAGAGAGAGAGAGAGAGAGAGAGAGAGAGAGAGAGATGGGGTGGGGTGGGGGTGGGGAGGGGAGGGGATGGGCGGGGGAGGGAGAAAACAGGCGAAGCAGGCGTGTTGGCGCGTGGCAGGGTTATGAAACTCTCATCACCAGTCAATATAATCCCTACCTCAAGGACCTTGGGGAGCTCGCTGGTTCCGTTATGAGTATCTGCCTTGTCCTTGTGTGTGTGTGTGTGTGTTGTGTGTGTGTGTGTGTGTGTGTGTGTGTGTGTGTGTGTGTGTGTGTGTGTGTGTGTGTGTGTTGTGTGTGTGTGTGTGTGTGTGTGTGTGTGTGTGTTGTGTGTGGTGTGTGTGTTGTGTGTATGTGTGTGTGTTCTCAGTGTGTGTGCGTGCGTGTGTGTTGTATGTGTGTGTGTGTGTGTGTGTGTGTGTGTGTGTGTGTGTGTGTGTGTGTGAGAGAGAGAGAGAGAGAGAGAGAGACAGAGACAGAGACAGAGAGACAGAGTTTTGTCCGGAAGACAGACATACAGATAGAAGGTAAAAACTGAAAGATTCAGGACAAATAACAAGGATATAATTATGAGGAAGTATTACAGCAACCGACCAACTACTTCATATAACTAATTTGACTGCCATTTCAAACACCTATGCGCCCAATGACATGTAAACACAATACGTAATTACTGACGACAGATTATGAGGACAGTGAAACAGAAGAAGCGGGAGGGGGGGAAATGCATGAAAATGACGTGTAAAGATTAGTTTCACACACACACACACCCCACACACACACACACACAACACACACACACACACGC
Organism: Monoplex corrugatus; assembly: GCA_030674185.1. Classification (NCBI taxonomy): domain Eukaryota; kingdom Metazoa; phylum Mollusca; class Gastropoda; order Littorinimorpha; family Ranellidae; genus Monoplex; species Monoplex corrugatus. The sequence goes on along the minus strand of CM060312.1, from coordinate 54,092,762 downwards.
ACGCACGCACGCACGCACCACACACACACAGAAGAGAGAGAGAGAGAGAGAGAGAGAGAGAGAGAGAGAGAGAGAGAGAGAATCATACAGAGAGAACCCCTCCCACATATACATTATATGTGTGTATGACTCTCTCTCTCCCACTCTCTCTCTCTCTTAAACACATACACACGCACGTACACACACGAAAAGATAATCACCACCTTCACGGTTCACAAAGTATGAAGACGAAGAAAAACACTATCTCACCGTTTTTCAAAACTGCACCGGAAAACAAACTCTATATCACGACCCACGTGCAACAGCCAATATCCTCCAACAGCTTTTACTTCAGCAAGAAAAACGAATCATGTGCTATGACCTCCCCGTATGTTATTACTTTACACAGTATCCAACTCACGTTAACAAAATCACACTAGAACCACCACCACCCACCATATTATTATTATTATTATCATTACTATGTATTTTCATTCTTATCATTACTTTTGTTAACATTATTAGCATCATCACTGCTGAACTTCCGAGTTAATACGCTCAAGCACAATTATGTGCTAGAAACGTCTTATATGTACAGTGTGATGCACGATATGTTCTCTGTCACAATTCAAATCTTTCGGATATGCCCTTGGCATTGACCATTCCACCCAGTTTCCAGAAGGTGGGGGGGGGGGGGGTACTATTTATGCTGAAAGAGTCTCCGGCATCCCCGTGGGGGAAGGAACAAACACGCCCGAGGTAAATCGCCACATTCACCACTAACATGCCTTAGATGGACATGCTGAATAGCTAAGAATCAACATGCCCATTCAACACTAACATGCCTCAAATGGACACGTTCACGACGTCAGAACCAACTGCCCAAGATAAATCGCCACTTTCAACACCCAGATGGACATGCTGACGACATGAGAACTAACATGCCCCATGGTAAACTTGCCACTTTAAACACCCCCATGCCTCAGATGGGCATGCTGACGACATGAGAATCAACATGCTCAATCGCCACATTCAAAACCCACATGCCTCAGATGAACATGCTGACGACATCAGACCCAACATGCCAAATCGCAACATTCAACACCCCCATGCCTCAGATGGACATACCGAAGACATGACAACCAGCGTGCCCAATAGCCACATTCAGCACCCACATGCCTCAGATGATCATTCTGACAGTCTAAGACGTGACCATTCTGTAACACAAAGATAAAAAGTGCCTCAGACGATCATTCTGACAGTCTAAGACGTGACCATTCTGTAACACAAAGATAAAAAGTGCCTCAGACGATCATTCTGACAGTCTAAGACGTGACCATTCTGTAACACAAAGATAAAAATGCCTCAGACGATCATACTGACAGTCTAAGACGTGACCATTCTGTAACACAAAGATAAAAAGAACAGAAACATCAAGAAAAAATGCACTGCCTTGCGTTAGAAACTGCTTTCCGCCTGTGAGACAGCCACTACAATAGAGATGTCCACGAATATGTCCATGAGAAAGAATGACAACTTCCACACGTCCTTATCCACCACCTTATGTACTATCCAGTTCATTTGTTTGATATATTCATGCCTAGACGTAGTTTACAACACTACTGCACTTGGTCCTTATCATTTCGCCTGCTGCATATTGTTAGACGTTTGATTCACAGTAGCACATAATGTTACCTGAGTACACAAAGCATCGGAAAGTAGAACCGATGATCTTCAGTAACAGGTGGGAAACCTAAACTACATCCTATGGATCCTCCTAATCTGGGCAGGATGATGGGAGGGGAAAGAGAGAGAGAGACAGAGACAGAGAGAGAAGAGACCGAGAGAGAGACAGAGACAGAGGGAGAGAGAGAGAGACAGACATACAGAGAGAGAGAGAGAGAGAGAGACAGACAGACAGACAGACAGACAGACAGAGACAGAGAGAAAGAGAGGTGTTGGGAGGAAAAAGTTTACCTGGTAAAACTTAAATTTCCACACTGCAGCACCAGCACACGTCCATCATTCCCCACAAAATGCACTCCTAGAAATGTACAGGTTAATACAGCCCGATATCTGAAACGTTAATTTCATCACACAAAATCAATAAAGGTAACAATTCATTTACCTGGTCTCAGGAGAGTATATAAACTTCCTTCGTGTCCCTAAACCACTTAACACCTTAACGATGAATACAGGAATGTGTAAGTATCCTAGTCCATCAAGCCTATCGCCGCTATACACATACACACACAGGACTCTCTCACGCCACGGTAAACCGAAGAACAGTAGTACCTCAAAGCGCTGTCCCAGAGAAAGAAGAAACAGAGAGCGAGCAAAGAGAGCGAGCAAGGGGAAGGCGAGCGACAGATCATCCGCGGGATCAATCAATGTAGCGAATAACTCTCTCTCTCTCTCTCTCTTCTCTCTCTCTTTCTCTCTCTTTCGCTCTCTCTTTTCTCTCTGTCTCGTTTCTCTCTAATCCCCCGTGTCGTTGCGGGGTTGCCGGCTCGGCTCTCTGGCATCACTGTGGTCGCCGTCGTTGTTGACTACAACTGCCATGACGGCCGCTTGGTTGTTGTTATGGTGGTGGTGATGGTAGCGATGGTGGTGGTC
>CM060312.1:54085167-54087667 GCA_030674185.1 Monoplex corrugatus | reverse complement strand
CCGTGCTTAATCGCAAGGCCCAGGCTACCATTAAATCTGACCTGAATTTGGATAAATACAGCCGGCAAAAGAAATCATCAAAGAAACATTTTCACCTGATTCCTCTGACCCAAATAATGGGTCAGACCCATTCACGCTTTCGCCACCGTCGCCTCTCATAGGACAAGTGCGGTGGTCCAGATTTCCAACAGGCAAGAAGTTTCTGCTGATTACACGTATCCTAAATGCAGCAGAGAGCCACAGACTACGAGAAGCCGATGACTACTTACTGACACACTTCCCCCCACAGACACACAGAGACAGACAGGCAGTTAGCGGGCGTGGTGATCAAACGTCCCGAGTTTCAATCGAAAGGTCTTGGGTTCGATCCGCCTGAACATTTCCGCCCTGTGAGAAAAGGTTGGAGGATTTTTCTGACCTCCCAAGTCAACATACGCGTGGACCTGCCGGTGCCTAAACCCTTCCTCCGCGCCCGCCTCCCCCCCCCCCCCCCCCCGTTCCGTTCAAAAGTATACGCACAACAGAACATCATATATGCAAGTTAAAGATTGTGCACATCATGTCGGTGGTTGGCGTATGGAAACATTGAAACACCCAGTTTTGCACGTTCCCCAACGAAGACGTAATATATAGACTGTGCAGCAACATACCGCCTTCATAACATAAGCAAAAACAACGTGCATACCTCGTACATACACGCAACCAGGAACTATCGGAGCTCTTTAACCCTTTGACTCCCTCACCCTGTCCACCAGCTTCTAGCAGGAAAGTCAAAGGGCAGTAAGCTGGTGGATAGGATGAGGGAGTCAAAGGGTAAAATTATGTGCTTTGCTTTTATCACTGACAAAGCACGATGCTAGTAGATAAGCAGCGAGAGTCAAACTGTAAAAAAAAAAAAAAAAAAGCGCAGTGCAGAGACATGGGTGAATCTCCTGTGAAATCTTCACGAGAAATACAGCCAGGGTCAATCAGAAACAATCCACCAGCACTGCTCTTTTAAGAGGACGGTGGGGAAGCAAAAAACAAAACACAAACAAAAAAAAACAAACAAACAAAACAAAAAAAATGATAGCCGCAAACCCAGCCCTCCGTTTCCTCTTCAAACCTCGTCAGCCTCTAAGTGCCTCATGGCGGCGCCCATCAGCGCGCTGGCTTACACGAACATTTGACCGAATCCAATTTGCCCAATTGATTTTTCGCCCATATTGTAACGGCATTTCCTACACCATTGATCAGTGTCGTGGCGAGGACGGGAGTTCCTTTCATTCAGATCCCCCTCCCCGTATTGATTCCTCCTTCCCTACCCACCCCCCTTCCCCTAGACACAGCCACTTCCCATCACCCTAGACACCGTCACTTCCCCATCCACGTTCTCTCTCTCCAAGACGCAACTCTCTCTCTCTCTCTCTCTCTCTCTCCCCGAGTCTGTCTGTCTCTCTCTAAGACACAACTCTATCCCTCTCTAGTACATACCTCTCTCTTTTTCTCTCTGTCTGTCCGTCTGTCTCTCTCTCTCCAAGACACAACTCTCTCTCTTTCTCTGTCTGTCTGCCTCTCACTCTCTCCAAGACACAACTCTCTCTCTCTCTTCTCTGTCTGTCTGTCTGTCTGTCTCTCTCCAAGACACAACTCTCTCTCTCTCTCTCCCCCCGAGTCTGTCTGTCTCTCTCTAAGACAACTCTGTCTCTCTCTAGTACATAACTCTATTTTTCTCTCTGTCTGTCCGTCTGTCTCTCTCTCTCCAAGACACAATTCTCTCTCTTTCTCTGTCTGTCTGTCTGTCTCTCTCTCCAAGACACAACTCTCTCTCTCTCTCTTCTCTGTCTGTCTGTCTCTCTCTCTCCAAGACACAACTCTCTCTCTCTCTCTCTAAGTCACAATTTTCTATTTGTCTGTCTGTCTGTCTCTCTAAGTCACAATCTTCTCTCTCTCTCTCTTCAAGACACAGCCTTCTCACCCTCCTCTTTATCACTATCCTCAGCGCCTCTTCCTCCCTCCCAATACCGTTCTCTCTTCTGTCTTGGCCTTTGACACCAACTGCTTCATCAAGTTTGGCGTGGCCAAGGGGGTTACTGTAGCCATTTACCATCCAGCCGGCTTTTGTTCCTCCATCTCGGCAGCACTTCGGTCTGCGCAAAAGAACGCGAAACTGTTCTGTACGTTACTACACTGAAACCTAACCGTTTCCAGCCTCGTTCAGAAGCCACTACCACCGAAATCGTCTGTCCCATTTTATTATTTTTTTTCATCGTTCGATTCGCTCTGGATGGTGTATTTAAAGGGAAGCTCAAGTTACCACGACCAGTCCCGCATTATTGCGTTTCTTGCTGGTGGAGAGCATACTTCACAGATTTGCGTGAATCCGAAAACCTTTTCCGGCCTCTTTATACCCAAGAGAGCAAGGCTCTGATTGGCTTTTACGCTTTTCAGTCGCTTCCGACGGTATTCTCGTCCCGCGTGAACATCAGACGCCACTTCCGCTTGGGCAATACGAGATGGT
>CM060312.1:54075167-54077667 GCA_030674185.1 Monoplex corrugatus | reverse complement strand
GTATCAAATAATAAATTAGAAAAAAAAAAAAAAAAATCCGGGCTCGTAAAGACCGTAATCGCCACCATAGCGGAAAGCCAGATCCAACATCCGACCCACTTGAAAGGAAAAGTGGCAACTGTTGCTGAAGGTTTAGTACTTTTACAAACTTTTCATTATATATGTTGCCCCACAGTTTAAGCATGTTGACGCGCGCACGCGCACTCGCACTCGCAACACTCACACCACCTAACCACTGGAACCTAAAGGTACAATACCGAGTAAACATGCGCTATGACTAAGACTATTCAGGACTAGGGGTGGAAGCCAAAGCAGCTGGGAAGTGTAATGACACAGCCCTCACGGAGTTGGTCCGAGAGTTGTGATCCTTTCACCCCTCAATCCCCAAACAGCAGTAGGCCTATAGTTTACAGGAGCACCCTGCACTTTTCACGATATTAAGTCTTAACCAAGGTGATGTGCCAGGACAACCCTGGAAACTGGACACTACATGAACTACAGATACCACCTTCAGACAAGCCATCATGGTCCACTTTCAAGCTATAGTGTCGGAAGTAATTAACAGACCTTAATCAACTGCTGATCTAAATGTAGGGAGTTATCTCCTCCCGATCAACGAATATCAGGGAAGTTGTGAGGCCTGTTTTATTCATTCATTTATTTTTTTACTTGCTTATTTATTATTTATTTACTTTGTCCTATTTTCCGTGAATTCACTTCTTTGTCTTTTGTGTACGCTTGATACTAGGAAAGCTGGCTGATAAATTGCTCTGGTCTTGTAAATGTACGTTTTGTCGTCTCATTCTACTTCCACACGAGTCTAGTTCCCAGTTGCTTGAACGCTGACAGTCACTTTGATTCAGACTACAACTGCAGATCTCTCAAACTCGTGTTCACTATTTGTAGTTTCCTGGAGCTCGTAGCGTTCCACGTCTTCTGTAGAACTGACCGTCTCTCAGATCATTTTCAGGAAAACATTGTTATATTTGTTTCAAGCCCAGCCGACTGCGTTGAGCCATATCTGGGCTATTACCATTTCAAAACATCATTTCAAAACATACACGATACTTCAACAGTACAAGCAGTTACTCAGAAAGAATCAAACTCTTACATAATTGCTGCTAGTTACATACTATGCCTTGTTGTCTTCCATCATCAATTACAGGCACAATGACCAGATATCCCACAGACATCCACTTTCAACAACTCTCCTGTTACGACTATAACCTGCAGCTTTTCATCCAACCATCACTACGTGTAGCTAAAGTGCAGGACAAAACTTAATGTTAAGTGTACCAGATGACAGGAGAACTCCTGTTCCACTAACACTGTGCTGGCACTCATCATCAGAACTTTGGTTACGTCAGATGACGACGTAGACCCAACAATGACGCACTTCTAAGGAATCTGATAGCCTACCACGCCGTATCGTTTAGTCCTAAGTAGTGTTCAGTCTAGGTGGATTACGCAGTCTGCCCGCTTCCGTCCATGATGTAGCCATTGTTTTGAGTGGAAGTCATGCACCGGTTTCGTAACATCTTCAGATCTAATGGCAGCGTCGATGCCAGGCAAGGTCTGGACACTGATACTGTTGCCAAACACTCGGAGAGTGCATTATCAGTCCGAGCGCCTGCAGGGGCATTTATCATTAACTATTGGGTCATGGGCAAAACTGTGGTTCATAACAACCATCTTCGTGTCGATGCCAGGCGGTCTTGGGACACTGGAACCGGTGCCAAAAAGCCAGAGGTGGTCAATCAGTCTGAACGCTCCACACTGTCTGCGTTACGGCTGTACCGTCAGCCGGGTACAAGGCGGTCAAAGTGTCCCCCATCACATCATCTGGTCTAAGGTTGTGTGTCCACGCCAGACAGGCAGGTCAGGACACTGGCACCGGTGCCCGTGGCAGGGAGAACGTGCTGCCAACAGTGGCGCCGATCGCCGATAGTTTAATCTGACACTGACAGCCCTGCCCTGCCGCGCCGGCTGCTGTGTTTGGCACGTGCATCGTGCCGAGTGCCTAACTGGGTCAGTGTGACTGTGCCTGTAATTTCGCACATCCAGACATCACACGACGCCTCTCACTGGATGGTGCTGACGCGGCGTCCGTCTGTGGCTGATGTGTGTCGGGCATTGGACTCTGAATCTAAAATCCTGGTTGGAGCGTCTCTTCAATTTGAATGAAAAAGGCTTCATTCGATATCGAATTTTTCGATTGTTAAAACATTTTGTGACTGTGGACATTAGAGTTACCGAGTGTGGACAACACACGGTGAACACATTGTGTTTCGCTTCCACCGCACAGTTGTTTTCATTCATCACGCGTCTGTCAGTGTAATTCACCAGTTTCCCTTCCATGATGCCCACAATTAACAACTCATTAACAACAAAGACGGTGTGATGAATCTGTCTCGCATCAACTGATGACAGTATGCATGCCACTTAAAACATGTCATCTTCACAAAGATGTTTGTGTACCTATGGGAGCAAAATTACACAA
>CM060312.1:54060167-54067667 GCA_030674185.1 Monoplex corrugatus | reverse complement strand
CCCTTTTTGCTCGCTTACCTGTTGCGAACACAATAAAACACAAATGGCCTCAGGTGGAAGGCAGTGAAGCAAGCCAGGCTATGAACACAGGAGGTAAAAGTCAGTGAACCACGCACACACACGCACACAGACACACAGATACGGAGAGCCGCCAGCCACAGGTATGTATGCTTGGTGACTTGCCACCTGTTGTGTTGTTGGAGGCTGGAGGAACAAACAGACGACTGGCTACAAGGGCGGACTGAGGTTTGTGGCTACAACAGGCCAGGTGACCCACAGCTACAACACCACAGCCCCACAGCCCGTGACGACACACTCCGACCCTGTCACCTGCCGCTTGCACCCTCGATTCGCGCGTGTCCACGCGCGCAAATCAGTTACCATAGTAACGGGTGGGCGAGTGAGGGACTGTGAAAAAGACCGCTAACTAGTAATAATACAGCTAACCAGTGGTCAGCCGGGTGTGTGTGTGTGTGTGTCTGTGTGTTGTGTATGTGTGTTATCTCTATCTCCATTAACACCTCTGTGTGTGTGTGTGTGTGTGTGTGTGTGTGTGTGTGTGTGTGTGTGTGTGTGTGTGTGTGTGTGTGTGTGTGTGTTTATCTCTATTAACACCTGTGGTGTGTGTAGTCCAAATAAGTCGTACACACACACACAGAAACACAAACTCAACGTACAACACAGAGGTGTCAAAATTGTATCCTTAGCTGACCGGCAGATTTCAGAGTTTTGAAAGCAACCAGAAAGCGTTGTCTATCCTCACAGGTGTTTTGCTGTGCTGACTAGTACAAGACAGAGTACAGAGCAGTGGGGAAACAAGTTACAGTGGTTTTGTGGTCAGAGGAGGTCTGTGAAGACAGCTAGCCAGCAGCGACAAACACGTCGCAAACATGTCACGCTAATTGACCACGCATGTAGAGACGCGTGACTCTGCATTCTGTGGGCATCAACTTGATCCCTCTCTCTCTCTCTCTCTTACTTCGCGCTCCCCCCCTCCCCCCCCCCCCCCGAAACTCCCCTCACGCCACCCTTCAGCTATTTCTGAAAGCGTGCAGTCCCCTCACTAAGCTTGACATCTTTATACATATTATACTCTGAGCTTGCTTTAAGCAATCCTCTTATGTCTCTGCTTGGAGTGGTACTCTTTAATATAATAATAATGTTTTCCTGAGACATGCAACAGGATTATGATAATACTCTCAGATCTTTGAAGTAAAAAAGCACGCGGCATCTTACTCGCAGAGCCAAAATACCCTCCACTCTAGCTGGTCATATCCGAAATTTCAACAGATCCTGTATTTTGAAATACCAATAGCAAAGAAGAAACACCCAGCTCTTGGCTTTCGAAATATTGAATTTTTCTTCTCCACATGTGACAGTGAGGAAGAAATTACTTCGCTGTTGAAGTAGAAACTTTGTTCAAGAAAAATTCACTGCACCCAGACTACTCCATCTTATACGCTCCATCTCAACCCCCACCAACAGTCTAGCAGACTCACAGAGCCTGCGCAAAACCCTAAAATCTGGCAAAGTCTTAAATTAAAGATCCACGGATCTCTAGGTGAGTCAGGTTTTGGTAATTATACAAAGTTCACTTTTGGGGCTGGGGATTCATACACACCTCTGAGAGGCCGCAAGCATGAGTTCCGAGTTATTTCAAGATACAAGTTCAATGTTGTTTACACCACCAATAGGAGGGGGCAGGGGAGCGAGAAAGAAGCCGGTGGGAGACCTATCATCTGATCGTCCCCTTTTCCAGGAAAAGCTGTAAGTGATAAGGAACGATAAATCGGATGTATTCATTCATATATCTATCTAAACAAACAAACAAATAACCCCCAAATAAAACAATAAATAAAACCGTTCTGCCCTGTTTGGCTGAATGAGAGTCAATCCAGGTGCATTTCTATTCCCATGCTTCTTAATTCAGACGCCTCTCTAAACACTTCCCAGATTTAGGAAAGCAAGCTAAACCTTCGAAGCGATTCAGGTAAACGATTTAATTGAACTGATCACTCACACACACACACACACACACACACACACACACAACACACACACCACACACACACACACACACACACACACACACACACACACACACACACACACACACACACTTTCCCTAATTCTCTGTTTCATATACACACGTACAACAAGTACAGACATTAACACGCACATTCACAAGTACTCGCACAATTATTTATCCCCGACACGCACAGATCAAAATTTCAGACAGCTTCCTTCCTCAGACACACCTCTGCGTTCTCTGGTATCAAAGCAACCGGTGTCACCATCTTTTGATCCCAGGAATGTTCTTGCATCGGGAAAGTTTGGCGTCAGATTAGTTAACCTGTCAGTAAACAGTCCATTTGTTTCAATAACTACAAACCCAGTTTCTCTCTCTCTCTCTCTCTCCGCTTCCGTCTCTCTCTCTGCCTCTCTCTCTCTCTCTCCGCCTCTCTCTCTCTCCGCCTCCGTCTCTCTCTCACACTCTCTCTCTCCTCTCGCTCATTCTCACTCACTCTTTAAATTTTTTTCTAAGTATCATAACTCTCATACTAATGACTTACTGGCGTATTTCTTTGTCAGTATTTCAGTTTTAGGCCGGCATGTAAATCAGCGATGCATGGCATGTTTGAAGTAGAAACTTCTACCACCGTTGGAAAATGATGTGTCATTGTCTCCATCCAAAAGACCGCTGCGACTCCACGAATCCTTCGCTTTGTATGTTTGTAATTCAGGTTTTTAAGATTTATTGGTATTTTGTTTGTTTAGTTTTAGAAGTAACTTATTTCAGTTTTATTTATTTATCTATTTATTCATTTATCTGCTCATTTATTTATATATTTTGCTTATGTTACACGTGAAGTGTAGCAAGGACTATCTGTAAGACAGGTCCTGTGGGATCTAATCCTACTGTCCTTGAGTAATGAAGTGTTTTGAACTCTCTCTTTCTCCTCTCTTTCTCTCTCTTCCCCCCCCCCCCCCCCCCCTCGTCCCACTCTCATTCTTTGCACTACCTTAATGACCACAAAAATAGAAAATTTTACAATGAAATAATGATGATAACGACAGTGAGACACTCATGATGTTATGAAGTTCAATCTAGGACTGAGACAGCGTGACAGGGCTGCACTCGACCTGGTGTTGTTCATTCTCTTCTGTTTTCATTCTAATACGGATGAAAAACAGAATCAAGAAGAAGAAGAAGAACAAAAGAAATCCATCCAACCGACCAACCGAACTCAACACAAGGCATGCCACGTGATAATTGAGTGTGTGTGTGTGTGTGTGTGTGTGTGTGTGTGTGTGTGTGTGTGTGTGTGTGTGTGTGTGTGTGTGTACGTGTGTGTTGTACGTGTGTGTTGTGTGTGGTGTTGTGTGTGTGTGCGTGTGTGTGTATGTGTAGTGTCTGTCTGTCTGTCTCTCTCTATACATATATATATATATATATATATATATATATATTGTGTGTGTGTGTGTGTGTGTGTGTGTGTTTGCGCGCGCGCGTGTTTCGATGCGAAAATGCGCGCACGTAATCTTTTGTTACATGTCTTCCCTCCCCTTTCCACGTATGTGAAAACCACCACGCTCACACGCGTGTGATCGCGAGTATGCCTACGTTCGAGCATGCTTCCGCGCGTGCACGAACACGCACGTACGAACGAACGTACAAGCGTGCTCGTGTGAGCATATGCACGACTACAACAACAAACTCCCACACCTGCCAATCCAATTCTCCTCCACTCCCGTTAATAATAATAATAATAACACAATAATAACAACACCACAGCGCAAATTATTCATATCTGATAACAGTGAGTCAGGTGAAGCCGCCTTTGATGTTCTCTCACATATTAACCATTTCCATGCTGAAGCGCTTTCATGTGTTCGTTTAGCATTCATGCTTTATCTGATCCGATAAGCGAAGCCAGCGGCCCCCCGGCCTCCCCCGGCCCTGTAATATCCTCATCACCGTTATTGTTGTTGATCGTGGCCCACATTTTGAAGCGACGAAAAGACAGCCCCCTAGTCCCGTGTGTGTTTGTTGAATGTGATGCTCACGATAAGTGTGAATTCGTAAAATGTTTATGGTATACATGATGAAACCTGCGCCAGTTTGTTGGTTTCATTATTTGCAAACAAACAAACGAACGAACGAGCGAACGAACAAACACTTCACGGATATGTGTGTGTGAAACAGAGAGAGAGAAAGAGGGAGGGAGGGAGGAAGAGGGAGCGAGCGAGCGAGCGAGAGACAGAAGAGAGAGAGAGACAGAGAGAGAGGCAGAGAGAGACTTAGAGAAAGACAAAGACAGAGAGAGAGACAGACAGACAGAGAGAGACAGACAGACATAGACAGAGAGGCAGACAGAGACAGAAACAGGCGAGACAAAGGGAGGGATTCTGTGTGTGTGTGTGTGTGTGTGTGTGTGTGTGTGTGTGTGTGTGAGTGTGTGTGTGTGTGTGTGTGTGTGTGTGTGTGTGTGTGTGTGTGTGTGTGTGTGTGTGTGTGTGTGTGTGTGCGTGCGTGCGTGCGTGCGTGTGAGTGTTGGTGATACGTCATTTGCGAACCTGTATCTATTTCGAGTTTTTTTTTTTTAAATACAATAGGATTTCCTTTATATATATATATATTCTATTTGTCTTGCCTTTTTCTTCTTCTTTTTTTTTTTTTTTACTTTTAAATACAACAGTATTTCCTATTCTTAGTTTGTCTTGCCTTTTCAATCTTATCTATCCGTCTCTCTCTCTCTCTCTCTCTCTCTCTTCTCTCTTCCTCCCTCTTCCCCTTCTCTCTGAGCCGGGTCGCATCCTTCCTCTCTCCGCTCTGTCCCATCTCTTCATCGGCGCTCTCCTCTCCCTCGAGTGATGCACGTGCACAATGTAACCAGACCTCGCAGCTGATGGTTGGTGATATCACACGGCATTCCACATCATGAAACAAGTGGCCGCAGTCCTATCTGCTGCCTCTGTTGCCAACTCATCCACCCAGAACTTCGAGCGCGCATGCATGCATGCACGCACGCACGCACGCACGTACACGCAGACGGGAACTTGTGAGCAGGCACGTACCTGCACGCAAAGCAACCTACACATTCGCGCATCCATTTCACAGTTGCGCGAGATTTTGCGTAGGCATACACAGACATGTCAAGTACATGTATGCTCTTCTCTAACCGTCAAAGGTTCTAACTACGACAACAATACACACATAATGCATGCGTTAAGCCTATCAATTTCTCCCACTCAAATCTCTCATCCCCGTGGAAATGCGCGCGTGTGTGTAAAACACACACACACACACACACACACACACACACACACACACACACCAATTCCATTAACTACACACACACACACACACACACACACACACACACACACACACACACACACACACACACACACACAACACACCAATTCCATTAACTATTCTCACCCCACCTTTCAGTATTTCTAAACACACAGACTCTTAAACAAGCAAACACACACACACACACACACACACACACACACACACACACACACACACACACACACCCGCACGCACGCACGCGCGCGCACACACACACACACACTCACACCCACACATCAAACCCACTTAGCATTCTCACTCCACCTCTCAGTACTTCTGAAACACACACACACACACTCGTAAACAACCACACACACACACACACACACACACACACACACACACACAACACACACACACACACACACTCATCACAAACATAGTTCGCATCACAAAGACATTTATTCCCCACCTTCAGTCAGCAAACACGAACGAATGCACCCCACCCCTCGACTAATCCCCTCTCCCAGTCTCCACCCAAACTCCACGTCATCGCTAAAATCCGCTGGCTTCTGGGACGGTCTGGTTGCCCGGCAACGCTGTCTGAGACCAGGTAGACAGGGACCAGGAACGTGTGGAGACGACCACGGGAAAGTAATTATCTTAGATTTTAAAACTTCCACCTTTCACAAGAAGAAATGTGAAAATCCAAGCTAGAGGTTAATTGTCTTGATATGCCGTAAACAATTAATTAAGTAACTCACGGGCATAGGGATGGCGAAAAGACTGCTTTATTGCATCGGTTTCAAGTTACACACGGAATCATACACTTACAAATAATTTAAAAAGCCATTTCAGTTCTTGAAAACACGCCTCTTTAGCGCACAGGTAACATTATTGTAAAACCAATCACAGACTATATCGATACCTATATGGCTTTGTTTGCACTTCAGTGCAATAAACTACATCTACATGTTTAAAGTTGTATTCCCAAAAAGCAGAAACTCAACAAGTAGAAATAATAAAACCTGAACAATTCAGATGTCATTGGGGGCAAAGCAATTTCCTTTCAACAGTTCGCTCCTTAAGTCTGAAAAACAAGACAACATTTTCGTATCAACGTGTCAAAATTTTCTTAAATTTCGAGTAAGGGGGGGGGGGGGGGGGGGAAGGGGGGAATTACATTTCTATCAAAACTACATTTTTCTCTCAAACGTTGTAATCGTCAGTTATAATGGAAACGTGGTGGTGGCTGGTGCTTAATGGTCGTGGTGATAACAGAAATGGTTGATGGTGCTAGCGGTGGTGGGGATGACGATGGAGAGTCCTCCTTCTACCCGAGTGATGAACGTGTGGGCCGGGAATGCCAGGTGAATGAGTCATCTTTATCGTCATGAAGGAACTCATCATTCAATGTATGATGGACGTCACGAAGTACTACACACAGTGGACATGTTGATAGTCAGATGTCACTTTGGCTAATCCAGTTTTTGTTTCATTCTGATTTGTAGCGGATCAAGGTGTGAGTGACCGACGTGCACAGACGGAGCACAAGACAAACAAGAACAGCCAACAAAGAAAGAATCCAACAAGCAAAACAAATAAGCAAACCAAAAATCAGAAGTACAAACATCACCACCCTTACAACCACTACCACGGTAGCCCTAGAGTGTTTAAAGTACGGAAGTGAAGGAGAGGGCACGCACAAATTGCAATTCCTCAATTAATTATTCGTGTCAGCCATCGACCCCATTCCCCTTCCCTCCCCCCCCCCCCCTTCAAACCTCGCAGCCCTAAATCCCGTTACCGCGATACCAGCTCAAGCATCTCCGAGGAAAATCAACGGCCGTGACATGTTCGATTGAGATTGGCTGATTGCCCCATCATCACAGGACTTCGCTCGATGGTCTTCAAGATGGGATGGACCTACTGGCCATAATCCCCAACCCATTAACGATTACGACTCTCAAGTTGATCTAGAGCTCTTCTTAAATCCGCGCAAAACTGAGAGGCGACGTTCCACCCTCTCGAAGAAAGGGGGGGGGGGGGGAGGGTTACCCTGTAATATAAACCTGACCACTGAAGAAGAATGGTCCAAGCTCAGGTGTTGCTAAGGGGGCCGGTTACGGGGGTCCAATGTTTACCTGAAGAAAACGATTTATCTAGGGGGCTGTGGGGGTGTCAGACATCCAAACTGT
>CM060312.1:54047667-54057667 GCA_030674185.1 Monoplex corrugatus | reverse complement strand
AATCAAGCGTACCCATCAGACCCAATAATGAGCGGTGCTGGGGGCACAGCGTAATGTGAAGGTCTGTGGTTCAAGGGCATCAACCCCCTACCACTTCTCCGCCCCCCCCCTCCACTTCTGTCTTGGCTTGCCTGCGCGTGCCACCTGTCACAGTCAATTGCACACGCTGGACGTCAAATGACGAAGGCTATAAGGAAGGAGACGCGAGTAAAGGGATCGGCACTTGCACCATTTCGCGAGTTATTGCTATTGTTAGTGTTGCTGCTGTTTAAAGCCAGCCAACTGTTTAGAGCCATATCAGGGCGACAACTGCTTCAAAACACAAAACTTCAACAGGAGAAAAAAAAAAAAAAGAAAAAAAAAAAGAAAGAAAATTAAGTACACATATCAATGCATTCGCGCACATAATCAAAGGACATGGCCCTGGCGTTGACCGCTCCGTCCAATTTATCGCACAGAGGATTTGAAAAACAACCTGAATACAAATACAAGTATACCTAAGGACACCAAAACATATAAAAACAGGCATAAATCGCCTAAAATTGTTTCCGCATATCTCACCTGCCTAGAGCCAAAAATGCACTTAATACATGTACCCAATTATCAATCCTAAGAAAAAGTACGTAAGACTTTATCGAACACGTACGGGTGAATGGACCAGCAAGGCAGAAAATGATAGGCAGAAATGACAGAAAGCAAACGAACACGGCAGAAACAAAGAGAGTAACAGAAAAGAGGAAATTTCTAGCACAGAATTTCCAGAAGGTGGGGATACGGGGCGGGGAGGGGAGGGGGGGGGGTTCGCAAGTGATCCCGACCCCGCTTGTTATCGTTTTGAGCTAACCGGTTAGTCCTCACATCGCTGCTTCTTCTTCATCTTCTTTTCTCTTATCTGTCGCTTGTGCCATAATATGTACAGTAGGAAGAAAGATTGTATGGCCTTCCTTAGTCTGCCTCTCACTATAAATAATAAAACCTTCTGTTACATTGCTCGGTAAGCCAGCGGGTGGGGGGTTGCATTCAAGTCACATGACCAAACCATTAAATTTTCTGTTTACGAATATGATATTGTTTTGATGTTGTTCCCACCATTCCTTGATCTTGATGTTTCTGATTATGTGTCTGGACTTGTTGACAGCTCTTCGCAAATGGTAATTTTGTGCTCTGGGGGAATGGTCAGGGTCTAGGTCTGGCACGGGTATGTTACGGTGGGGATGAAAATGGAACCCATCAGCTTGGCTTTACTTTCAAAAGAGAGATGTTGGTGTGTTTCGGGAGTTTCAGGAAGCTGACAATGTCAGCAATCAAACTGCCTCTCCCCTGAAACATTCCAACATTCCCGCATTTAATAGCAACAAAAAATAAGGGGAATTTTTTTTTTTTTTACTCCCGAGTCCTATACAGCGCCAAAGGTATCCCACAGAGAGACACACGTACTGTGTACCGCAGAGTGAGTTTCCTGTCTCACTGTTTATGTCTCGGGTTAGGGGGTGACAGAGTCTGTAATAACAGCCACAGGTCTTCCTCCTTCCACAATTACCTTCACGTTCCGGAACAAAGTCTGTCAGTGCTTCCTCCTCTCTCTTTCCTCCCCGACGTGATAGCATGTACTGTAGGCTACTTTTACCTCTGGTCGTACTGAGCTACCGTGATCTGACAACCCAAAATTAACTGGGAGTCCACTGGAATAGTGTGAATGTTTTTACGACGTGTTGAATGAAAATCAATCCGAAGAAAACGCCCACATTCACGAAATGAAATAAGAACAAACGCAGAACAGACGTAGAGAGGAAAGCAAGCAGCCTCTGCGGTGTCTGATACCTTTTCAGCAACCCAAATCCCACTGACAATGTTTAGAACATCCTGTTTGTACAACTCTCCCCAAACACTATTGTTTGGAATGTTAATAAGTTTAACCCTTTGACTCCCCCGCACCCCGTCTACCAGCATCCTGCATTGTCAACCATGCTAGGAAAGCAAAAACTTAATAATAATAATAATAATTACAATATTTATATCGCGCTAAATCTTGGTAAATCAAATCAAAGCGCGCTCACTCACCAATCACACGCAGGATCGCACTCAAAGATGAACATTTGTAAAACAATCAATTAAGTCAAAAATAGGCATAAATGTCCATACAATGCTGAAATTATGAACAATGGAAAAATAGCAGTAAAAAACGGCGAAAAAGGCCTCAGAAATTCATTGACGTGGAAAGAGGTGAGTTTTCAAACCTGACTTAAATGCGGAAAGAGTAGATGTGGTCCGGAGCGATAGGGGAAGATTGTTTCACGCAGCTGGTCCTGAGACAGAAAAAGAGCGCTGACCAACGGTTAAGAGTCTAATCTTGGGAATTTGTAGGGTAAGAGTATCAGAGGAAGAGCGCAAGGTGCGAGCTGATGTACGAATTTTGATCTTGTCACAGAGATAGGATGGAGCAGAATGATGAGTAGATTTATAGCATAAGGTGTCTATTTTGTATTTGATTCTATCAGCGACAGGAAGCCAATGCAGAGACCGAAGGAGGGGACTAACATGATCAATTTTTTTCTTTCTAAGGACGAGGCGGGCAGCTGTATTTTGTAAGCGTTGCAGGCAAAGGAGACGAGAAGCTGGTAGGCCAGATAAAAGAGCATTGCAGTAAGCTGGTGGATAGGGTGAGGGAGTCAAAAGGTTAAGTTTTTGCATTTGGTGGATAGTGTGCGGGAGTCAAAGGGTTAATATGAGGGCAGACTTCCTTGTTTTGATATTTTGTTCTGAAATGTGACGATGTTTAATGTCGACTTCCTTGTTTTGAGACTTTAGTCTTAAATGTAAAGATATTCAATGCGAAACCCCCTCTCCTTAGATCACAACTGGCCACAAGACCACAAGATCAACTGGTGCACACAAACAAAATATGCTGGCACCAAGATAATTTTAGGCAAAGAATCACAGCAAAAGTCAGGCTGACATGTGTCACAAAATCAGCATTATACAAATGTTTATGTGTAGTCAGTAGTGTTTACCATGCGACGTAACGCAAACGTCTACACGATCATCATCATCATCATGTGCCCTGCCGCATGGCGTTGGCGATCATGGCCCTCCATATGCATCTATCCCTTGTCGCCGCAAGCACATCTTCCACACTCTCTGTCCTCAGCCACCCTGCAAGTCCGTCCAATGTTTTCTTTCTGGGTCTACCTGGTGTTCACTTTCCCTCCAGCTTTCCTATTGAGACCAAAAGCTCTAATTCCCCTTTCCTCCTTCTCTTTTGCAAAATCTTCATTGTCAATGATCTTCTTGCGTCTGCTTCCATCAAGACTCTTTTGTTTTCTTTGCTGTCCATGGGGATCTAAACATTCTTCTTAGAAACAACATTTCGGCTGCCTCAATCTTGTTCTGGTGTTGAGTGTTGACACACGGGTCATCTAACGCAAACGTCTACACGATCATTTACATCAGACGAGAATGAAGTCCACCAACTGCAAAGAACATTCCACTGGAAATGCAAACACAGTCTATTATACAAAAGTCAAAAAACAGCAAAAAAATTCATGTTTATGCAAAGAAAATTCCACTGGAAAAAGAAACACACCTTTCGTACTTTCTTAGCTCAAAGAGTTTTATGCCACTGTTTTTGTGCCTGGCGGGATCGGCCAGTGCAACTTTCTCTTTGATGCTGGTTTGATGAGTTCTACAAAGCAAATAAACAGACAACAGTCTAAACCCTAGCAAACAAAGGACAACGAATTATATCCTGCTGTTTGATTTGTATCTTGAAAAACTTTGGAGGCAAACAAACATATCTGCGTCAACTTCGTCTGAGAACAATTTGTCAAACTCTTCAAGGATAAACAAATAAAACAAATCCCAGACAACACATACATACACACCCACACCCAGGCACACACAGGCCCACGCGCACGTGCACACACACACACACGCACGCACATACACGCAAACACACGCACGCACGCACGCACATACACACACACACTCACACACACACACACACACACACACACACACACACACCATTAACTGCTGAAAACTGGAAACCAACCAACACACCCACCCCACCCAGCCGCTGAAGGGAAATAACTCCATGCGTCTCAGCCATCGCAGCCGATTTGGGAAAGAGCAAACTGCGCACTATCACGACACAGACAGAGACGGACCAGTCACCGGAAGAGGTCGAGACAAGCACCGGAAGTGAGAGTCCAGCAAAATGGCTGCTGCATGGCCACTCTCATCTCTCGGAGCACTGTCACGCTCGGGATGATGATAGTGATGCTGCTGATGATGATGACGATGATGATGGCGAGGGGACGATGATAGTGGCATACACTGTTTCTGCTTGTCAGTAAGAGATAACATGAAATGCTGGAGGGCTCCATCTCTGGACAAGCCCCCCCCCCCCCCCCTTTCCTTTCTCCAGGTTTTGTTGCTATATCGTCAACCGCTTTTCACTAGATGCTACCCTTGGTGCATTTCACTTCCGTTTATGTGTGTGTGTGTGTGCGTGTGTGTGTGTGCGCGTGCGTGCGTGCATAGTGTGTGTGTGTGTGTGTGTGTGTGTGTGTGTGGTGTGCGTGTGCGTGTGTGTGTGTGCGCGCGCGTATGCGTGTGTGATATTTAACCAAAAAAACAGTTTTAGTTGTGGCGATATCAAAACGACTGCTAGCCTACTCATAAGTTTCAACTCATAGAGCGCTCTATGTTTCAACTGCCAGTCGATGCGTATATTTTTGGGGGCATGCGAAGACCTTGGCATGTATGGCCTGGGCGTGTGTGTATGTGTGTGATTATGTGCCTTGCGTATGACAAAGCCAGATCCCTTCTACGTCTTCTCTTTTCTCCACGCCGTTATAGATTATTCAGAATAATAATAATAAAAAGTTGCCCGGCACACCTGGCTCAACACACAATACACTCCATCGGTCATAGACCTTGAATCATTCATGGCCTTCAACGACATGGAAAGAAAGAGAAAGAGACAGGGGAAAGGAAAGAGGGGGAGGGGAGGAGAAGGAAGAGAGGGGAAAGGAGAGAGAGGGGGAGGGGAAGACAGAGAGAGGGGGGAGGGGAAAGACAGAGAGAGAGAGAGGACGGAAAGGTGAGGGGGAGAGAGGGAGAGAGGTGGGAGGGGAGAGAAAGAGAGAAGAGACAGAGGGAGAGGGGGAGAGGGGAAGAGGGAGAGAGTAAGAGAAAGAGAGGGTGAGGGAGAGAGAAAGAGACAGAAAGAGAAAGAGAGAGAGAGAGGGAGAGAAAGAGGAGAAAGAGAGAGAGAGAAGAAAGAAAGAAAGAAAGAGAGAGAGAGAGAGAGAGAGAGAGAGAGAGAGGAGAGACAGACAGACGGAGACAGAAACAGAGGGACAGAGAGAATGAGAGAATGAGAGTCTATCTGTGTGTTCAGAATATTTTATTGACTTCAGAATATTTTATTGCTAAAGGATAGTGGTATTAGGTACTATTGGACTTGTTTTACAGCTAGAAAAAGAAGAGAGAAAAAACACGCTGGAACGGGGAAAGAGGAGGGAAGGAGCGAGGAAGAAGGAGGGGAAGGGAAGGAGGGATGGAAGGAGGGAGGAAGGGGGAAGTCTAGAGATATGTATGTGTACAGATGTGAGCTGGGGGGAAGAATGAGAGACTGACTAGGTGTGAGCAAAGAGAATTCTGCCTACGGTCTACCCTCTTTGGTGTGAGTATGGGTTTGAGGTAGGGGGTCGTGTGTGCGTGTAGGTATCTGGGCATTAATCTGCATGTAAAGCCATGACAGCAGTCATCTGCTGTGGGTCGTTGGCCTGCCTTTCCTTTAGCACATTGTGGCAGACAGTTTCTGGCAAAATTGAAAGTAAAATGAAATGAAATAAAATAAAATAAGGACAAACTAAACTAAGACAAACTAAACTAAATAACTAAACTAAACTAAACTAAATAAAACCAAACAATCAAAAAACAAAACAAAACAAAAACAAAATAAAATGAAATAAACAATAAAAATAAAGAAACAAAACAAAATACAACAAAATAAGATAATAAAATAAAATACTAAAATAAAATAAAACAAAACAAAAGAAAGTAACATAAAATAAAATAAAATGAAACAAAAAAAAATAAAACAATAAAATAAAATTAAAATAAAAAGCTAAAAGAAATCATCAGAACAATGACGTTTTCAGACTACGTCCACCAAATTCAGCCAGATAAAAACAGATTCTAATCAGACGACAACGCTACATGAATGTTCAATATTCAGAATGCTGTTTTCAAATAATAATTGTGCAACCTTTTCCCCCCTGGGTTAAAATATCACGAATGCGATATTGTTCGAGACACATCAGGCTGTACGACTCGGCAGCCCATAACTGTGGCGTGACAAGATTACACATAACCTGATAATCGATCTGTTGGCAATCAGATCTTTTCCACGAAACACTTTCACGTAATAAAGCCGCTGTCTCTACATCAACGTCTAAATCCCCTAAGAGGAGGAGGAGGAGGAGGAGATGAAAGAGAAATGAGGCTGACGAAAAAGAGGAGGAGATTAAGAAGAGAAGAGGAGAAGGAAGAGGAAAGGATGAAAATGTGAAGGGGGAGGAGGACGAGGAGGAAAAGAACAGGAGATGGACGAGGAAAAGGAGGAGAAAGCACTTAAGAAGGAGAAGAAGAAGAGGAGACGAAAGAGGAGAAGACGGAGGAGGAGAACAAAACGGGGGTGGGAGGAGGAGAAGCAGGAAGAAAAGGAGAAGCCGAATGTGGACAAGGAAGAGGAGGAGGAGAAGGACGACGAGAAGAAGACAAAAAAAACAAACAAACAAAAAAAACAAAAACAAAAAAAAAGAAGAAAGAGGAAAAGAAGGAGGAAATACAAAGAAGCAGGGGAAAGATGAGGAAAAGAAGCAGGAGGAAAAAGAGGAGAAGAGAAAAAGGAGGAAAAAGAGAAGAGAAAAAGGAGGAAAAAGAGGAGAAGAGAAAAAGGAGGAAAAAGAGGAGAAGAGAAAAAGGAGGAAAAAGAGAAGAGAAAAAGGAGGAGAAGGATGAGGACAACAGAAGGAGAAGAAAAATGAGGAGGAGGAGGAACAGAAAAAGAGAAGATGAGATCAGAAAAAAAAGGAGGAGGAGGATGAGGAAGAGGAGGAGGAGGAGGAGGAGGAGGAGGAGGAGAACAAGAAGAAGATCGTAAAACATAGAAAGAAAAGAAAAAGCCGATCTGCACTACCACTATCAACAACCTCTAATCCCTGATTTATAGTCGTACAAACAACTTGGGACAAGCAAACGAACAAACAAAACAAAAACAACCAACAATATTTCGCCAAAACGACAACCGACATTTCAACATGGACTACCTACCCTACCCTACCTTACCTTACCTTACCTACGTGTGACACACACACACTCAGCACACGATACGACACAAAAGTAGCGCTGACCAACGAACAAAGACGGACAAACAGACATAAAAAAAAAAAAAAGTCAGCGCGTGTGTATCGATCAGTCATTACTATCCGCTGACAAGGGTGGTGGTGGGGTGGGGTGGGGTTGGGGGTAAACCTCTGATTAACATGGACAAGAACAACGTCTGAACACGTCTTCGGGAGAAGAAGGAGGAAGGGAAGGGGGAGGGGGGAGGTAGGAGGAGGAAACAATATGTGGACGGAAGATGGGCGGCAGATGGCTTGCATTGATTTATCATCATTATTATTATTATTATTATCATTATTAGTATAGTTCTGCTTCTGTTAATGATGAACGTGTCTCTCTATAGATGGTTTGCATTGATATATTATTACGATTATTTTTATTATTATATATCTAGTTCTGCTTCTGCTAGGGATGAATGCTCTCTATGATTTTCTTTCCGAGTCTGCCTTATCGTCCATTTTCTTCTTTCTCGGCACATAAATAATTATTCGTGCAGTGTCTGTAAATTGTGCAGTATTAGTTCTCTCTCTCTCTCTGTCTGAAAGTACGATCACATGGCACCTGTGACACGCGAGTATAATTCATTCCGAGCGCAGAGACGTCATCTGAAGAAATTGTAACTGAAACTGAAATTGAAACTGAAACTCTCTCTCTCTCTCCCCCCCCCCTCTCTCTCTCTCTCTTTCGCTCGCTCTTCAATTATCAGTATGTTGACTTTTACACTGTTTCAATTTGTTCTCGATAATAGCAATGCTTTTGGTTGTGTGTAATGGAGATCTTGTTCGGGCAAGATTTGGATTTGTTTGATTATTTAGTTATCTTTAGTATGTCGACTTAAACTATATGTCTTTAACAATCGTTTTTTTGTTTGTTTGTTTCTGTTTTGTTTTTGATTACTTGCTTTTACGTTAGATGAAAACAAAACTCCTACGCCACTGACTTTCCAAATTTACATTGTTCTGATGTTTTCATGTTTTTATTAGCGATCTATATTTGTGTAAATCTTCCATGGGCATAAGATGCACATTTAAAAAAAAGTAAATGTTACAATCACCGTAAAATTCACTTTCGAAAGTTCTTGATCTTGTCCTCTCTTTCTCTTTCCTCCCCACCCCCCACCCTCTTCCCCCGTTACCCCCAATCCGTCCCTCTTCGTCTCTCGATGTTCTTTCCGCTGCCCTTGCACGCGAATGTCCGAGCAACGTCCATAAATCAGACAATATTTGTGTTCATTTTAATAACTTTTATCTGTCCCTATTCCTCTTCCCCTTCTCCCTCCTCAACACCACACGAATCTCTCTTTCTCTGTCTGTCTGTCTCTGTCTCTCTTTCTCTGTCCTTCTCTCTCTTCTCTTCTCTTTCTCTCTCTCTCTCTGTTTTTGTCTCTGTCTATTTCTCTCTCTCTCTTTTCTTTCTCTCCCTCTCTCTGTCTGTCTGTCTGTCTATCAGTCTGTCTGTCTGTCTGTCTCTCTTTCTCTGTCCTTCTCTCTCTTCTCTTCTCTCTCTCCCTTTCTCACTCTCTCTCTCTCTCTCTCTTCTCTTTTCTCTCTCTCTCTGTCTTTGTCTCTGTCTCATTCTCTGTCTCTCTGCCTTTCTTTCTCTCTCTCTCTCTCTCTTTCTCTCCCTCTCTCTGTCTGTCTGTCTGTCTTCTGTCTGTCTCTCTTTCTCTCTCCCTCTGTCTGTCTATCTCTGTCTGTCTGTCTGTCTCTGTCTGTCTGTCTCTGTCTGTCTGTCTGTCTATGTCCTCTCTCTCCGTGCAAGCGGAAGCAGAATGGCAGATCTATCCTCGAGCAGTGTCATAAATCATGAGGTATTTGTCTTTACTTTAGTAACTTGCCGTCTCTCTCTCTGTCTCCGTCTCTCGGTCTCTGTCTGTCTGTCTGTCTGTCTTCTGTACATGCGTGTGCGCGCGTTTAAATAGTCTGCACGCATGCGTATACGTATGTGCGCGCGAAAAAAAGCCCCCGTTGGAAAGTTGAAAAATCAATAACTGTATGCATGTTTTAGTAACCTCTACCCCCCCCCCCCCACCACACACTCTATCAATTTTTACATCTCTCTATATTCCATACTACTCCTCCCCCCTTCATTCTTCTTCTCCTTCACCCTCTCCCTCTCTCTCCATCTCTCTCTCTTGTAACCTTCTATTCCCCACTCTCGCTCTGCAGGCAAAAATATCGCAGAGGACATAAATCAGAAGCCTATGTTCATTCTCAGCAGCAGCAGCAGTAATTACACATGAGGACGGTCATCAGAGAAGAAGTACCAGAAAAGAGAGAGAGAGAGAGAGAGAGAGAGAGAGAGAGAACAGAGAGAGAGAGACAGAGAGAGAGAGATAGAGACAGGCAGAAGAGACAGAGAGGGAGACAGAGAGGGGGAGAGAGAGAGAGAAGAGAAGAGAGAGAAAGAAAGAAAGAGAGAGAGAGAAAGAAGGGGAGACAGAGAAGAGAAGAGAAAGACAGAGAGAGAGAGAGAGAGAGAGAGAGAGAGAGAGAGATAAAGACAGAGAGAGACAGAAAGAGAGAGAGAGAGAAAAAAGAGAATCGGAGAGAGAATCGGAGAGAGAGAGAGAGAGCGAGAAACA
>CM060312.1:54002667-54020167 GCA_030674185.1 Monoplex corrugatus | reverse complement strand
TCATCCATATAGTAACCACCCATACAATAACCATTACGTTAGACTATCATCCATATAGTAACTATTATGTAAGACTATCATCCATATAGTAACCATTATGTTAGACTATCATCCATACAGTAACCAGTATGTTAGCTTATCATCCATATAGTAACCATTATGTTAGATTATCATCCATACAGTAACCATTAGATTAGATTATCATCCATATAGTAACTATTATATTAGATTATCACCTATACGCATTACTTTGGGCATTACCTATTAAGTTTACAATGAAGTTTGGAGTTTGGAGTTTGTTCAGGAGGGATTCACTGCGCTCAAACAATTCCATAAGCGCTCCACCCAAATCTACCAGCAGCAAATTATCCGGCAGACTCGCTCAGCCGGCGTAAAACTCTAAGCGCTGGCAAAGTCCTGATATACGAGAAGGGGGGGAGGAGGGGAGGAGGGGAGAGGGATCGACCAAACAATAAAGCCGATATCACCAGAATGATGGGAAACATTACTATGATGGGCAGCGAACGGGCCACTTTTCAATGAAGCGGGCTGGGACTGAAACTCGAGATAACAGATTTAGAGTCCTACAGCGAAATAAAATCTAACGAAAAAAGCTCGTTCCAACCCCCCAACGCCTCGTCTACAACGAAGGAAGGAAGAAAGAAAGCAAGCGGCAACGACCTCGCAAGTTTTGTCAAGGCACGAAACTTTCTGCTCTGCTACCTGTGATTGTGGACATCATCCCGTGACTGACTGAACACAATTTCAACCAAACCCTCGTTAAGAGGAACTCGTTATTGATCTCAACGTCTCCATCGTTGTGCCAAAGCACGAAGGGTGTGATTGTGTGTGTGATTGTGTGTGTGTGCGTGTGTGTGGTGTGTGTGTGTGTGTGTGTGTGTGTGTGTGTGTGTGTGTGTGTGTGTGTGTATGTGTGTGTGTGTGTGTGTGTGTGTGTGTGTATGTGTGTGAGAGAGAGAGAGAGAGAGAGAGAGACAGAGAGAGACAGACAGAGAGAGAGACAGACAGAGAGAAAGACAGAGACAGAGAGACAGAGAGAGACAGAGAGAAAGACAGAGACACAGAGACAGAGAGAGACAGTGAGACAGAGAGAGAGACAGAGACAAAGAGAGAGACAGACAAAGAGAGAGAGAGAGACAGAGAGAGACAGAGAGAGACAGAGACACAGAGACAGACAGAGACGGAGACAGAGAAGGAAGGTGAGGGGGGAGGGGGGGCAACGGGAGGTAGCCGTAAAGACAAACGAGTGAAGAGGCGGTAGGCGACAGCGGTGGCCTAGCAAATGCCATGACCACTTCCACACACCGTGTCGGGGGCCTCCGAGGCGTGACGACACGTAAATCCTTATTACGGAACCAAGACTAATGGATGGGGTTTTAACATCGCAAACACCGAGACCAACCGGCAAGGGAGCCGGGGGTTTAAACGCTCGTGCGCTTCGTCGTCAGACCGTCTCCGCCAAATTAGTTATAAAGCGTCTTTCAGGCCCTGACATGTGCTTTGTTAATATTACGGATATGACAGAGAGAGAGAGAGAGAGAGAGAGAGAGAGAGAGAGAGAGAGAGAGAGAGAGAGAGAGAGAGAGAGAGAGAGACAGAGAGAGACAGAGACAGAGAGAGAGAGAGAGAGAGAGACAGAGAGAGACAGAGACAGAGAGAGAGACAGACAGAAAGAGACAGAGAGAGAGAGAGGGGGGACCGGGGAGGTAGGGACGAAGACAGAGAGAGAGGGAGAGAGATGCACAAACACACGAACACGTAATCTATTGGGGAAGGGGCGTACAAGAGAGAGAGAGAGAGAGAGGAGAGAGAGAGAGAGAGAGAGAGAGAGAGAGAGAGAAAGAGAGAGAGAAACAGACAGACAGAAAGAGAGAGGTATTAGTGAGAGAGAGAGAGAGAGAGAGAGAGAGAGAGAGAGAGAGAGAGAGAGAGAAACAGACAGACATACAGAGAGACAGACAGATAGAGAGAGGAATGAGAGAGAGAGAGAAACAGACAGACAGAAAGAGAGAGGAATTAGTGAGAGAGAGAGAGACAGACAGACAAACAGACAGAGAGACAGACAGACAGAAAGAGAGAGGAATGAGAGAGAGAATGAGAGAGAGACAGACAGACAGTCAGACAGATAGAGACAGGAATTAGAGAGAGAGAGAGAGAGAGAGAGAGAGAGAGAGAGAGAGAGAGAGGAGACAGACAGACAGACAGAGACAGAGCAGGCGCATACTCACGCTTGTTAGTGTGGCTTTCAGACTTACTACTTTGATTCAAGCAGCCAGTAACATTTCACAAGTGAATACAAATCTATTAGCCTATTCAAGGAGATATCAGGAATACTTGGTACTCAATACCAAGTCTTTGCTCTTGGCTCCTTTGTTCTCAATACTCATTACTTTGTTTCTTCCGTGTGATCTTTTTATGCTGAGATCTGAGACAAAGCATCTCCTGAAATCAGTAAGAATTCTATCGTGCTACAGTTTTCGTGCTAAACACTAAAGCGCGGAATATACAATAACAAAAACCCACACAAGGATTTCCTGCCATTGTCTCACCTGATCTTCCATTTTGATTTGATTACAGCATGTATCCATTATACTCGTTATCTTGATTAAGCGAAAATTCTCGTTAATCGAAGACATATTGTTGGCATGTATTTAAATATCCAATGTTATTTCGATATGATTGTCTATGTTTGTCTTTTACATACACACAAACATTGAAATACGCGCACATACATAAACACATACGCGCGCGCGCGCACACACACACACAAACACACAAACAAACAAACACACACACACACACACACACACACACACACACACCACACACACACACACACACACACAGAGCATTCAAATGAAATACGCGAGTATACTTTTATATATTCATGGTCAACTGCATTTTTTTCTTGCTTTCGCACAACGTGGTTTAATATCACAATTCTTTAGTAATGTTTTCATGTCGTCTTTAAACAGATTAGCAACGGCGGATAACATAAGTTGGCCAATGTGCTAATGAATATACCGTTGGAATATGAAAGTTTCCACTTTATTTCTCCCCCATCAAAACAAACCACAGTCAAAACAAGACGGTCAGAAAAAAAAAAAGGGGGGAGGTAAGATCAAGGTGTGGCAGGACGGGGGACGGAGGACGTTGATTTCAATCTGCCCTGTCATCCCAGGCTTCATAACAAGACAAGAAGATCCTTGCCCTACAAGCCTGCTCCTTTCTCACCCCCCCCCCCCTCCCAGCAAAACTCACAGTCCTCCATCACATTTGTCAGCCACTCCGGGCGACAGCTTGTTTTAAAATACACTCCGCTATCGACGCTTTTTATCGGTCCGCCATCTTTGCGACGTCACAGATCAGGGCGACCCCTAGGGGGGTCAGGAAGGATAAACAGATTTGCCAGCACTAAGTGAACTCCGGAAGGCGACTTCAATGCGCGTGTATGAGCAATTTATATGATTTATTGTCTGGCGTTTCCAGCGTTGTCCCTGTCTTTCCTTGTGGCTATTTTTGTCCCGCATCCGTGTAAAACATGTTCATATATATTAATGCCGCTTATTCATGTACGACCCCAAGAAGTGGGGATGAACGACAGGCCAGCTTACTTCTACCGTGATCAAATGCAATTATTTTTGCGATGCAAATGTGTGTGAGCGTTATCCTTGTTTCTTGTTCTGTTGTTGTTGATGTTGTTGATGATGGTATTGTTACTGGAATAAAGGGGGAAGAAAGATTTCAAGGAGGGAGAAATGGAGATAGACATAGATAGATAGATAGGTAGATAGATATAGAGTGTGTGCGCGCGCGTGTGTGCACGCGCGTGAGTGCACGCGCATGTACACGAAAACCTATTATCTCCTTGCCAACCGTTCTGTAAAACGACTAGTCATAAACACACACACACACACACACACACACACACGCGCGCGCGCACGCATAGAACACTATAGGGCATAAGAATCATCCGGCAGTAAAGCCATAATAATGATAAAAATAATAATAATGATAATAACAAGAACAATAAGACTACTTCTACTACTACTAACAACAACAACAACAACAACAAAAAACACCAAATAACCATCACAGTCTGTTCAATCCCCCCCCCCCCTCTTTCCACCCAAACACCAACAACACACCCATACCAAAAAAATCACACTTCGAGAACCCTGCGCATGTCATTCAGAAGACACAACCTATCTCCTGCAACCAACCAATAACAAAAAAATCCCTCGCGCCCGTACGAACCCATCTGTTTACACGAGGACAAGATAATCACGCCACACACGCACAAGACAGGCAAAAACCTCTTGCTATCAATATTATCCCTGGATAAACGTCAGGTATGCCACACTCATTAGGCGCGGACACACCTCCGCACACAACAGCCAGACACTGACCGTGTTTCATCAGCTACACTTAGTTTTACACCCGGCTGCGCTCGGCTCATAGCCCTCGGCTAACGTGGATGTGCGTGTGCGTAGCTCCATACAGGTTTTACAAGTTATCTAGAGTAAGTAGTAGCTTACCTGTCTTCCCTATCTAACTATACCTACTGCTCTCTTTCTTTCTCTCTCTCTCTCTCTCTCACTCACTCACTCACTCACTCACTCTCTTTCTCTCTCTCTCACACACATACACACACACACTCTCTCTCACACACTCTCTGTGTGTGTCTGTCTCAGTCTCTCTGTGTGTCTTTCTCTCTGTCTCTCCGTGTGTCTCTCTGTGTCTCTGTCTATGTCTGTCTCTCTCTGTTCTCCCCCTCTCTCTCTATCACACACACACACGGTCTGTCTCTCTCTCAGTCTCTCTCTGAATCTCTCTGTCTATGTCTGTCTGTCTCTGAATCTCTCTCTGAATCTGAATCCCCTCTCTCTGTCTCTGTCTGTCTGTCTGTCTCTCTCTCTCTTTCTGTGCTCGTCCGTAACGTAAACAGGTTTGTTGCGCATGGTTGAGCAGGTCGTGGAACCGTGTCGAGGCTTTTTGGTCAGGTGTAGTTAAGGCTTCTCCGGCCCTACCTCCCAATTTTCTCAAAGCCAGTTTGTAGGTCTTCGGATGAGGGGAAAAGTTGACCGACCGATTTATGGATACATGCTGAGCCAATAAATTTGATTCGATTAGTTTTTTGGTTTGTGCAGGCTTTTCGCTTCAAGGCTGACCAGTTCTCTCCGCAATGTATATAAAAAGGCTGAAAAATGTACACATGACGGGTGAACAGCAGAGAAAGTAAACAAATCACAGAACAGGAGAATACACAGACATAGTCCAACTCTTTGACTCCCGCACTCTATCTACCAACTGCAAAAACTTAACCCCTTTGACTCCCTCACCGTCTCCACCAGCTTCTTGTAGGAAGCTGGTGGATAGGGTGAAGGAATCAAAGGGTTAAGTTTCTGCTTTGCCAGTATGGTTGACAATGCAGCATGCTGATGGACAGGGTGCAGTAGTCAAAGGGTTAAGTTTTTTCAGTTGGTAGATAGAGTGCGGGAGTCGAAGAGTTAAACTATGTGTTTTCCCGTTCTGTGATTTGTTTTCTGACACAATACGACGATAGATTAAGCTAGAGATTACACTCTTTACTATACATGTGGACCCATGGAGACTGATACAATACTGAGTTAATTAAAACAGAATTAGTTTCGTCGCATTCGGGCAATTCCATATGCGGTCCACCCAAATCTGCCACCAACTATATAGAAGCCTACGCGAAGGCAACGTCTGAAATGAGGAGGGCGGAGAGGGAGTGGGGGTGGAAGAAACATGAAACACTATAAGCTGACTCCACTAGAATGACTGAAGAATAAAGATGGACTGGCAGCTAACAGGCCTGGTTTTGTTGTTGCTGTTGTTTTGTTTTGTTTGTTTGTTGTGGGCTGGGATTGAACTAAAGACATCAGATCTCTATCATTAGATCTCAACACATCAGATCTCTATCATTAGATCTCAACAATCAGATCTTTATCATCAGATCTCAACACATCAGATCTCTATCATGAGATCTCTAATCATCAGATCTCAACACATCAGATCTCTATCATCAGATCTCAACACATCAGATCTCTATCATCAGATCTCAACACATCAGATCTCTATCATGAAAAATATTCAACACATCAGATCTCTATCATGAGATCTCTAATCATCAGATCTCTATCATCAGATCTCAACACATCAGATCTCTATCATGAAGAGATCTCTCTATCATCAGATCTCAACACATCAGATCTCTATCATCAGATCTCAACACATCAGATCTCTATCGTGAGATCTCAACACATCAGATATCTCTATCATCAGATCTCAACACATCAGATCTCTCTAATCATCAGATCTCTAACAACACTCAGATCTCTATCATCAGATCTCAACACATCAGATCTCTATCTTTCAGATCTCAAACACATCAGATCTCTATCATCAAGATCTCATTAGATCTCAACACATCAGATCTCTATCATCAGATCTCAACACATCAGATCTCTATCATTAGATTCATGACATCAGATCTCTATCATCAGATTTCAACACATCAGATCTCTATCATTAGATATCATGACATCAGATCTCTATCAATTAGATATCATTGACATCAGATCTCTATCATTAGATATCATGAACATCAGATCTCTATCATTAGATATCATGACAATCAGATCTCTATCATCAGATTCAACATCAGATCTCTATCATCAGATTTCAGACATCAGATCTCTATCATCAGATTTCAGACATCACATTCTCTATCATCAGATTTCAGACATCAGATCTCTATCATCAGATTTCAGACATCAGATCTCTATCATTATGATTTATCATGACATCAGATCTCTATCATTAGATATCATGACATCAGATCTCTATCATCAGATATCAATGACATCAGATCTCTAATCATCAGATTTCAGACATCAGATCTCTATCATCAGATTTCAGACATCAGATCTCTATCATCAGATTTCAGACATCAGATCTCTATCTCAGATTTCGGACATCAGATCTCTATCATCAGATATCAAGACATCAAAAGAGCCAACCAGCCTGTCTTCAGTACATAATCAGTTCTCATTGTACATATGGGATGGTAGAGAAACGATTTTTCTTGACCTGGGAGATTGGAAAAAGAAAGAAAACAAACAAACAAACAAACAAACAAAAAACAAACAAAAACAACAACAACAACAAAACCCCTCTCCTCTCATTACTCATCAAGCGGTACCTGAACAGACTCGTACCCAACTAAAAGATCAGCACGCTAACATTTGAACCATCGCGCCCGTCGTACGATGTTTACAGGTAACCAACCATCCTTGCTCCCGTGTCTTTTAACACCTGGATGCTAATCCTGATTCAATCCAAAGCGGGACCTGTGACCAGTGGGCATCTTATCTATGTACATGCTGGCCCATAGCACGGGGAGAGGAGAGAGAGAGAGAAGAGGGTCTGTGTGTGAAACCCACGCATGTTCACCCAGCGTGTCACTGTCGTTAAGTATCAAGACACACGACCACCTTCCGTTCTGCTACACTGACTCCTCTTTGGGGTCAACCTGTGTGTGTGTAGCAGGGTAAACTAAAGGTGGCCTCACATTAGGGCCACTATCTCCACCATTTGTTTACCTATTCTGTGTTGTCTATTCTATACATTGCTGTTGTTGTTGAAGATGACTTGTTGAGGGCGTTAAAATCTAACACAGACTGTTTTATCATACTTGTCCTTTTCCGAGTGACAAGATCCGTTCATTCAAACACACAGACAGAATCACGGTCTCCACAGCAAGCTCTACGGTTTTGCCTGCTGTTCAGACTTATAAGAAACAAGCATTGACCATCCTGAAAGAACAGCTCTGGGGCAGCAAACAGGACTTGATGAAAGCCACATCCTTCACCACCGGACAGACCATCTGAGACATAACCATGCTATCCCCTGACCCACCCCCCAAAACAAAACAAAAACAAAAACAAAAAACCAGAACAAAAACAAAAACACCACCACCAACAACAACAACAAAAAGAAAAGAAAAGAAAAAAAGAAACACGGGAACAAAGAAAGAAAACGAGAAAAAGAAACAAAACAAAAAACAAAACAAAAAAAAAGAAAAAGATTTTTGAAAACAAAATCACAAAATGAGCCTTCTCCATAGCCATCACAGCTGGGCAACCCTGACCTGGGAAAAGAAGCAAAGATCCTCGAGGGTGTTTGAAATAACTAGCTTATGAGCGGCTACGAAAGGCCAAATCCGCTGAATCGTTACAGCAATTTATTGGTGTGTGGCTAGGAAGTTTGTGTTTAAGATTTCGACATATTTGGACAATTCCATACAAGCGCCACTCAGATCTGGCAGACTTCTCGAGTGTCCGCAAAAGTCTTTAAACTCTGGCTGGAATGGTTTTGAAATAGGAAGAGGGAAGAGCGGACGGAACACAGGACCAATGAAACACTAAGCTGACACCACCAACATGGTTGGAGCATCAAGATGAGCAGCAAACAAAGCAATTTTATGTTGCCGGCTGGAACTGAACTCTGAACTCGAGACAGATACTGAGTTCAGGGTTTTATCAACGAACCAGTTAAAAAAACAACAACAAAAAAACCCAAACAAAAAACCCCAAACAACAAAACAAAACAAAACAAAACAACCCCACCAAACCAAACCAAACCAAAATAACAACAACAAGAACCACCCACCCTGTGGCCCGTCTGCGGTCAAACCCATGACCTCCACGTTATCATCATAGCGCTAAAACCAACTAAGAGTTCAAGTCATTAAAAGCTTAGACCCGGATAGTACAGCGTCTATTACTTCCAACGCTCTTGCCTGCTTCATGACAGCAACCACTTAAAGACAACTGACCAACGAAGGACGCTGTGGTGACAGCAGGTTTGGTTGAGCTTGGCATTATCTGTGTTACTACCCACCCATCTCGACTAAATCTTTGTTGTCCCACCGTAAGCCTTGTTATCAGACCACTGTTTCTAATGTCAAACGGACGGTCGAAGTTATCACAGAATGAAAATGAGCGACGAAAACTGATATGATCGTTCTCACCCCCCCCCTCCCCACACACAACCTCCCCCAACCGTCTTTCCAGTCCCAGACTACAAAATACCATATCCTGTCAATAAGGCTTGGACCGTAACCAATCGTCATTCTACCTAACTCTGACTCCCGCACCCTATCCACCAAGTGCAAAAACTTAACCTTTGCCTTCCTCACCCTATCCACCAGCTTCCTGCAGGAAGCTGGTGGATAGGGCGAAGAAGTCAAAGGGTTAAGTTTTTGCTCTGCTATCACTGATGACGACGTAGGAAGCTGGTGGATGGGTTAAGGGAGTCAAAAGTTCAGTTTTTGCTCTGCTATCACTGATGACGACGTAGGAAGCTGGTGGATAGGGTGAGGGAGTCAAAAGTTAACTTTTTTTGGCTCTGCTATCACTGATGACGACGTGGATGCTTGCGGATAGGGCGAGGGAGTCAAAGGGTTAATTTAAGAAATCAGCGTATCTGTTCAGCCACAGCCACGCTATAAGCGATATGAATTTGAGCCACTGCTGTGTGGGCTCGACTCCCGAGGTGTGCTACATCAAAACTGGCCTTCTTACTGCCCCATCTTAACATCATTGTTGTTCTGGTGGTGTCAGTATAGGATTAGATAGGTCCTCCTTCACCCACTTCCCT
The DNA here is from genome assembly GCA_030674185.1 of Monoplex corrugatus. Lineage (NCBI taxonomy): Eukaryota > Metazoa > Mollusca > Gastropoda > Littorinimorpha > Ranellidae > Monoplex > Monoplex corrugatus. The sequence continues at coordinate 54,010,459 of CM060312.1, read as the reverse complement.
GGGATGATTATCCCCGTCGGCCATATCACCTGAGGTTGGGTGTCCACGTAAAAACTGAACCAAACCAAACCAAGCCACTGCTGTTCCACATCCACCTGAATCCTTAACCGGGTACATCTATTGTCTAACCAAACAGGCACACGTTGAGAAACGGAAGCAAAATAAACCGCTGGAAAGGTTAAAACAAACACAAATTAAAACAAACACAAACAAAGTCCGAAACAAACAAAGGAGGTATCACCTGAACACAATTTAACCGAGGACGCTTCCCAAAAACGTCATGTCCTTGGAGACAAGTACAAATGAACCCCCTACCTAAGTGGGGGGACACGTCTGCGTGCCACTGGCAGACAGAAAGGAACCGTTATTACTTAAATCAGAACACGTCGGCGTCGTGTGACAGGCAAGACACCGCAATAAACTTCAACGTCGCAGCCCAATTACAGATGACCTCGGCATCTCAGTCGAGACTGGAGACGAATCTGATCCGTTGTCCATCCACGACCAGACACTTCAACTGCCTCAACTCGCCGTAGGTTCTAAAACTGCGAAAGGTGAAGGGTCAAATCCCGTCAGTGATGGATCGTTGTTTGGGGGATATGGGGGGGGGGGGGGAGGAGGGAAAGATACTCCATCACCTCTAAAGCCACAACAATCCCCCTTCCCCCCTCCGGGTCTGTGAGATGTCTGCGTGGATGAAAGTAGCAAACTGTACGAATGGGGTCAGACTAAATTGATCCGTTTCCTTATTTATGAGTTAATTGTTGATACCAGTGAAATTCTGCAATCTTGTGATCTGATTTCGGGTGTGGGTGTCCTTGACACGTACTTACAACTGCAGATTATAAAATGGCAACAGAAAATGCATAAATAATATATAAATAAACAACAACAAAAAACAATCAGTATAATAAATAATCATAAATAATCACTGTCATCGGCTGAATTCTAAGACAAACTCTGGGTCAGTTAAGATATTCAGTGATCTCACTATCATCGGACTTTAGGTGCAATTCTTAAATCAACAAGTATGAATTACTGGACATGTGACAACAAGCACCCCCTCCCCCCTAAAACAAAACAAAACAAAAAACCCAAAACAAAAAACCAAACAAACAAGCACACAAACAAACAAAAAACCCAAACCAAACCAAACAAAACAAAAACAAAATCAAGATGCACAAAATGATCGAAAATACCAGCTTTATTTGTAACCTCGTATAGTACAGTTTTGTGGAAGGTGGTGGTGGCGGAGGGCCGGGGGAAGGGGAGTTTGCAAAATGTGATGGAGTTCTGCCCCAGAGGCATAGCTACATAAAAAATATCCCGGCGAAAGATTCAAACGCCCCAGGATGGGTGTTCTAATGTGTCAGAACCATATAAAGATCCCACATCAAGGCCGCAGACTTCGCACACAAACACGTATTCGAACCTTTGTACGGAGTTGCCTCCAACACTGAACGAAGGAGACATTCCTGTACAGTCGGTAACAGTTTGTTCGGGAACTGAAGAACGACGAAAACAGCAAACCAACACAGTTCTCTCCCCCTCTCCCCGCCCTCCAGACCCCCCCACCCCCAATCCCCACTCCAGCAGACCCAGACAATAAACGTTCCTAGCAGGACGAGGCCCTCTGATGTCCGCAACAAAACAACAAAGTAAGTGTTTGTGGGTCTCCTTCAGCTGTCGCTTGTCGTGGTGGGCAGGCCAAGGAACTCGGCGCCCTGGGCACTCTGCACCACATAACCGCATCCTTCACGGTAGCAGCACAGCTTCCAAACACATTCCTTCACCAGCAACCACTGCTGCCAACTACTACTACCACTACCACTGCCAACCACTACCACCACTGTGTGCGTTTCAAAAACCTCCAAAAGTACTTGATGACCATACGCATAAAGTACTTGGTCTTTCGAGCGGAACCGTTCGCCACACAAAACGTCACGCCGGTTGTTATAAACGGGCCTCCAGATCACACAGGCTTCAATACTTGATGTGAACAGGTTTGTTTATATCCTAAGGTGAAACAGATTAAAAGATAACAACAAAACAACAGCGCTATTCCAGCTTTTGCTGTGTTCTTTGTGTAGTGAGCAAAAATGATGTAGGGGTACACACGGTGCATAGGACCAGGGTCAGAATTGGAGCCTAACTAAATCTCCCCGTTTCCCCCGCCCCCAAATTATCTAAGAAGATTAACTAATTCCCGCCCCCCTCCCTCCTTCCCTCTCTCTCCCTCTCTCTTTCTCCCCTCTCTCTCCTCTCCCTCTCTCTTCCCCCTCTCTCTCCCTCCCTCTCTCCCCCTCTCTCTTTCTCTCCCTCCCTCCTCTCTCACTCCCTCCTCCTCTCTCACTCCCCCTCTCTCTCAAAATACATACAGCAATATGCGTATCTTGTCCACAAAACAACAACATCCGTAAACACTAGGGCACACCCTCATGGTGAGTATGTATGTGTACGCATGGTTACACTATTAGTGCGTATTCATTTGTGTACGTGTAAGAGTGTACTATGCTGATGTGTGTGTGAGTGAGTGTGTGTGTGAGTGTGTATGTGTGTGTGTGCGCGTCGCGCGCCTGTGCATATGGAAGACAGAGAGAGAGAGAGAGAGAGAGAGAGAGAGAGAGAGAGAGAGAGATGAAAGAGCGTATATATATATATATATATATATATATATATATAAAACATACATACATACATACACACACACAATATATACATTATGTTTTGTTGTTATCTTTTAATGTTTCACCGTAGGATATAAACAAATATATATATATATATATATATATATATATACATATTTATATATATATATATATATTGTAGTGTGTGTGTGTGTGTGTGTGTGTGTGTGTGATCAGTGCTTCTGTATGTATCACACGCTGTGTCTTGTAAGGTAAGTGTGTAATGCGCAAAATGTCCAACTGAGTATGGAGACTAACGCTAAACAAGAATGCGTTCTCATCATTGTTATGGCTTGCATCTGTTCACGGACAGCCTTTACTTAGATGACTGGTAGAGTCCGAGAAAAGAGAGGAGATCGGGAGATGGAGAATGAGAGAGAGAGAGAGAGAGAGAGAGAGAGAGAGAGAGAGAAGAGACGAGAGAGACAGAAGAGAGACAGAGAGAGAGACAGAGAGGAGACATGAGAGTGAGACAGAGAGAGAGAGGAGAGAGAGACAGACAGACAGAGCGACAGAGAGAGTGAAAGTGTGTGGTGTGTGGTGAGAGAGAGAGAGAGAGAATGAAAGAGAGTGACAGAGAGAGAGAAGACAGACAGAGACAGAGAGAGAAGAGAGAGAGAGAGACAGAGAGAGACAGAGAGAGAAGAGAGAGAGAGAGAGAAGAGACAGAGTCAGGGAGAGAAAGAGAGAGACAAAAATAGAGAAAGAGAAATGATAATAAAACCGATTAGAAAAGAATTCTAATCTGAACACTCCTTACACTATATCCACTGTGTCAGCTACTTGGAGGTGGGCGCACCTCAAAACAAAACCGGAGAAAAAGAGAAGAAGGCCAAGAACAACTCCAAGCTTTGGTTTTACTGGGACTGTTTTTGCCTCAGGGAACCAGAGTGAGTTTGCCATTCCATTAACCCCGATTTCAGTCAATTCGATTGTGCTTGTCTGTGCGGTAGGTAGAATGGGCTTTGTGAAGACAACGGTTACGACACCGTTACCGACCTCCTGTCTTGACCCGGGCCATATTACCCTAGGAAAAGACCTGTCAGATTGGGCAGCGCCGTCTTCAGACACTATATATTACTGGTCCTGGAACTAATGTCACACAATTACTTACCTACTACTTACTGTCCCGTAAATCAACCAGTTTCGGCACGTGACGGGGTGGGGAGGGGTGGGAAAGGTTGGGGAGGGGGGAGGGACGGCAGACTGACCTGTATAACCTCTCTGTAGGGCTGCATTCAGTGAGCGCGACGTATCAGCTGACTCCGTTTCTGGAGGCATGTGGGCAAGCGCCTGGGTTAAAACATACAGCGAAGCTCTTCTAGGTCCATGGATCCAAGGACGCTGACAGTCCACCTCTTCCTAAACCGTCTACTGCCCTGTCTTCTTTTGTCTAGAGCTGCTGCTCCCTTAACCCTTTGACTCCCACACACTATCCACCAATTGCAAAAACTTGACCCTTTGACTCCCGCACCTAATCCATCAAATGCAAAAACTTAACCCTTCGACTCCCGCACCCTACCCCCAAACTGCAAAAATTTAACCCTTTGACTCCCGCACCCTATCCGCCAACTGCAAGAACTTAATACTTAGACTTCTTCATCCTATCCACCAGCTTCCTGCAGGAAGGGTTCAGCTTTTGCTCTGCTACCATGGTTGACAATACAGGATGCTGTGGACAGGGCTCGGGGGCAAAGGGTTAAACAAACAAACAAACAAAAACAAAACAATAACAACAAAACCCTCTTTGTATGTACGTCTGCGCGTGTGTGCGCAGCACGCGCGCTTGAGTTTCTATATACGTAACATTTCCAACCTTAAAAAAGTAGTAGCAGATGCGTCAGAGGGTGAGCCATGCGGTAGGTAAATGGCGCAGACAAAATGCGGTCATTTAAAAGGTCCTGTGCTTGGGGGAGAATTTGAAACACTTTTCATCGGAGGACACGCCGTCAGACCATTCATTGTCCGACCGTTGGGACAGGGAGAGAGAGAGAGAGAGAGAGAGAGAGAGAGAGAGAGAGAGAGAGAGAGAGAGGAGAGAGAGAGAGAGAGAGGGGGGGGGAGGGCTGTAAATATACAGAGACAACCAAGACCGAGTGTCTGTAGGTAAAGTGTAAGTACACAGACAATTACAGAGTCTCCTGCTGGACGTATTCAGTCCACAGAGCGTAGAAGGGAAGCTGTATGATTCAGTCAGCCGGACATTTGTCTCTGCCTGGGTCCTTCGCTGATGACGCCACTGGGGGTATTTTCAGCCTGCTCTTTCACGACTCGCGGCTTTTAAATTTAATGACCTCATGTGTGTGTGTGTGTGTGTGTGTGTGTGTGTGTGTGTGTGTGTGTGTGTGTGTGTGTGTGTGTTGTGTGTGTGTGTGTGGTGTGTGTGTGTGTGTGTATGTGTGGTGCGTGCGTGCGTGTGTGTGTGTATGTGTGCGTGTGCGCGCGCGTGTGTTTATGTGTGTAAAAAATAAATAAACGTGTGTACGTATACGTGTGTGCGTGCAGGCGCGTGTGTATACATGCGTGTACAAGTGTGTGTGTGTGTATGTGTGTGTGTGCGTGTGTGTGTGTGTGTGTGTGTGTGTGTGTGTGTGTGTGTGTGTGTGTGTGTGTGTGTGTGTGTGTGTGTGAAGACGCTGCTGCTATTTTCATCCCGTTCTTCACGACTTGGTTAAATTTGATGATCATGTGTGTGTGTGTGTGTGTGTGTGTGTGTGTGTGTGTGTGTGTGTGTGTGTGTGTGGTGTGTGAGAGTGTGTGTGTGTTGCGCGCGCACGTACATGTGTGTATGTGCGTACATGTGTGTGCGTGTGTGTGTAAGAGTGTGCACGTGTGTGTATGTAAATGTATACGAGTGTGTGCGTACACATGTGTGTATGTGTGTGTGTATGTGTCTGCGTGTGCTTACGCCTGTGTGTATGTATGTGAGTGTGTATTTGTATGTGTGTGTGTCTGTGCTATGAGACCACACAGGTGCTATTTTCATTCCTGTTCTCGACTCAATTTCATTTAATGATCAGTGTGTTTTTGGGCTTTGTGAGGCTTTGTGTGTGTGTGTGTGTGTGTGTGTGTGTGTGTGTGTGTGTGGTGTGTGTGTGTGTGTGTGTGTGTGTGTGAAACAAAACTTGTGCTATTTTCATCCCAGTGTTCGCGACTCGATTTAATTTCATGATCGTGTGTGTGTGTGGTGTGTGTGTGTGTGTGTGTGTGTGTGTGTGTGTGTGTGTGTGTGTGTGTGTGTGTGTGTGTGTGTGTGGTGTGTGTGAGTGTGTGTGTGTGTGTGTGAGTGTGTGTGTGTGTGTGTTTGTGTGCGTGTGTGTGTCTGTGTGTGTCTGTGTGTATATGTCTGTGTGCATATGTTTGATTGATTGATCGTTTTAGTCGCACCACTCGGTGATATGGCCTGCGGGGATAACCATCCCAGGAAATGGGCAATGGGATTATTAATCTACTGACACCACCAGAAAACAATGATGCTAAAATGGGACGTGAGAGCCAGATTATGTAGCGCACCGGGATTCGAACCACCATTAGCATGTGATCGACGTAACAACTGGTACAGAGGCCCGCTAATGTGCATATGTCTGTGTGTGGTGTGTGTGTGTGTGTGTGATGTGTGAAGATTGTGTGAGTGGTGTGCGTGTGCGTGTGTGTGTGTGTGTGTGTGTGTGTGTGTTGTGTGTGTGTGTGTGTGAGAAGTGAAAGGAATTAGTGCTATTTTCGTCTCCTCTTCACGACTCGATCTAGTTAATGATCATTTGTGTGTGTATATGTGTGTGTGTGTGTGTGTGTGTGTGTGTGTGTGTGTGTGTGTGTGTGTGTGTGTGGTGTGTGTGTGTGTGTGTTGTGTGTTGTGTGACGTGTGTGTGTCATTAAAGCGGACGTTAAAAAAGAACATTTGTTTGCACGTTCTTAATTAAACTTGCGTCCAAATAAGGGCTCGCTTTCGGGTAGTTCGACAGTCACTGGCTCCCGCGCGCGCACACACACACACACATATACATGAGACACACACGGACACGCACATACATGCATACATATAAACACAAACACAAGCGCGCGTGCGCACACACATGTACACACACAGATAGGGGGGGGGGGGGAGAGAGACAGAGAGACAGAGAGAGAGAGGGAGAGAGAGAGAGACAGAGACACAGAGAGAGAGAGAGAGAGAGAGAAACACAGACAGACAGAAAGAAATAGACAGACAGAGACACAGACAGAAAGAGAGGGAGGGAGAAAGAGGAAGGAGAGAAAGAGAGAGAGAGAGAGAGAGAGAGAGAGAGAGAGAGAGAGAGAGAGAAGAGAGACAGGCAGACAGACAGAGAGGGCGGTATTGAGAGAGAGAGAGACAGACAGACGGGGACAGACAGACACCAGACAGACAGACAGACCAAACAGAAAGTTAACCAAAAGTATCGTCCTCAAGCGGTCTAAAAACAAATCGTTCTTTCTTCCCCTCCCCCCCTATCCTTCCCTCTTCCTACCACCCCCCATCCCTACACCTAAAAGACCACACAGACCTATACAGTGAAACAAAAGGCCTTGCCCGTACTCACTAGCTATCCCTGTCCCTATAACAACAAACTGATATATAAAAAAACAAAAAACAAAAAAAACTAGACGGACAGTACCCAACCAAAATAATAATACAGTCTCCCGGACGTCAGGGCCACCACACCTGCAGTGGTTTTTTTTTTCTTGGGCAAGCATCTTCATTACAATATTATTTTTTCTACGTTGTTTATGTGATCTTGAAATTGAAAGAAGACGAAGCAGAGAGAGAAGAAATGCAAAGGGAGGGAGAGAGAGAGAGAGAGAGAGAGAGAGAGAGAGAGAGAGAGAGAGAGAGAGAGAGAGACATACATATATACATACATACATACATGTATGCATGCATACATACTACAACATACATACATACAATACATACATACGTGCACACATACCTACAGACAGACAGACACAGAACAAGACAGACAGACAGACAGACAGACAGGGACAAAGACGAGAAAGAATTCACTGAAACGATTTAAATGCTTTGACTAGCAATCTGTTTCCTTCAAACTGTGTTAATCTCAAAAATACAACAGACAATCTACAAA
>CM060312.1:53992667-54000167 GCA_030674185.1 Monoplex corrugatus | reverse complement strand
TCAATGAAAACTTCAGACATTCGTTGACTACAACTTGGGCCCTTACACAGATGGTTTACTGTGTAAAGTCACCTATGAACAACAGATAAATCTTAGCTGATAGATCTACAGAAGGCAAGAAGGGCGAGACAAGACGAACGAGACAAGACAAGCAAGCAAGACAAGACAAGACAAGACAGACAAGGCAAGGCAAGCAGGAGCAAGGCAAGAAGACAAGGCAAGTAAGTCAAGTCAAGTCAAGTCAAGTCAAGACAAGTCAAGGCAAGGCAGGCAAGGCAAGGCAAGGCAAGGCAAGGCAAGCATACTCTTATACGTTATTCTTGTTTGTCCACTAATGTCCAAAAACATGGGATATATATAAATTCATAAATAAAACATGTTTTAGCCCAGACAAGACAACACAAGACAAGGCAATTATCGACATTTCTAAGATTTTGTTCTGTTTTTTGTTCTTTAAAAGGGAAAACATGGAAGGTTGTCAGTACGGGTTTCAACATCTTGTGTCCCCATTTCTTTACAAGGACAGTGGCTGTTGAAAAACCTCACAGCAACAGACACTGCAAGTCAAGAGGGTCTTATATTCTGAATGGACGGCACTCCAACCACGCAAAACACCCTCGCCAGGACTGCACCCAAAAGGGAAAACGAGTCCAAACTCTCACCTGCACCTGGGGAGAACCGACTTTCACCAAAGAGAGTAAGCCCCATTCTCTTTGCTTTCACATACCTCTCTCCCAAACATGCTCCTCATCAATCCATAATTGTCCCCACCCCTTCCCCCTGCTGTCACAAATCACCGCGTAGAGAGCGCAGAGGGCGCAGCGAGAGGTTTCACCTTTCACTTATAACATGACCTCTTGGGTCCGAGTTCTTCAGGCGGGCCCCACTAGCTCAGCTGGTTTGAGCGTCGGATTCACATGCTAATGGTTGTGGGTTCGAATCCCGGGTTGCGCTACATTAAAACTGGCCTTCTCACTGTCCCATCATTGCTGTTCTGGTGGTGTCAGTATAGGATTAGATAAGTCCCCCTTCCCCCACTTCCCTGGGATGGTTATCCCCGTTGACCATATCACCTGAGGTGGGTGTCCACTTAAAAACTGAACCAAATCAATCAATCAATCGGAGGTCCTCAATTTCTGGGATGACTTGTTGGAGGGAGAACTGAGGTGGACTTTCGTTGTTGTTGTTGTTCTTCAGGATGCAAAGATCAGGGTCACGTTCTCTGGACTTGGTGCCTCCGCCCTACCAGACTCAGGCTTGTCTGGTTAACTCTCTCTTTCATACGTACGCATGCATATTGCTCTCGCACACATGCGCTCGCAAACTCACACACACACACACACACACACAAGAGTGCGCGCACACGCACACACACACACACACACACACACACACACACACCGACACTTACAAGTTGGTCAGATGATGCCAGCAAGTGTAGTTAGCCATCGTTTCAGATAACATGATGGGTATAAGAATTCCGTATTATCTTGTGTTCCTTTACTATCAAAGAGAGGAGAGAGAGAGAGAGAGAGAGAGAGAGAGAGAGAGAGAGAGAGAGAGAGAGAGAGAGAGAGAGACGGAAGAAGAGAAAGAGATAGCGGAAGGCGAGAGAGAGAGAGAGAGAGAGAGATAGAAGACAGGAGGACGACGAGAGAAAAAAAGACAAAGAGGAGGACAGAGAAAGAAGAGAGACAGAACGGAAGAGAGAGAGAAAAGAAGACGAGAGAGGAAAGATAGAGAAGAAAGAGAGAGAGAAAGAAGAGAGAGAAGAAGGAGAGGAGGACAGAAGAAAGACAAAGAAGAGAGACAGAAAATGGGCAGAGGAAGAAAAGATCAGAGAGAAGCGATAGGCATGATAAACAGAATAAATAACAATATAAACTATATAAACTGTCATCAACGTAAAAGGAATGCGCCCGCTACACGACGTACTTTGAAGTGTTTTATGACCTCCCATCCAGCAAAAAAAAAAAAAAAAAAAAATCGCCTTAAAACTACATCCCTCCTGTGAATCCCACATACCCATCTTATCTCTGCCTCTTGCAACAGGCGCGCTGAGAGAGAGAGAGAGAGAGAGAGGAGAGAGAGAGAAAAGAGAGAGAGAGAGAGAGAGAGAGAGAGAGAGAGAGAGAGAGAGAGGAGAAGAGAGAAGAGAGAGAGAGAGAGAGGAGAGAGAGAGGAGAGGAGAGATAGAGAGAGAGAGAGGAGAGAGCTGCCGATGCATTAAAGGCATACCTGCGCAATGGGCCCACCTCTCCAGTCAATAAAGTTGGTGGAAATTGAGCTGATTTTGCACAATTTATATTTATCGCTTCCCCAAACCCTCCTCTCTTTTCACTCTTTTCCTTTCTCTCTCTTATATATAAACATTCACAGGCAACCATTTCCTACCCCCTACGTGCACGCACATACGCACGCACTTAGGCAGGCAGGCAGTCAGGCGCCCGCGCGCACGCGCACACACACACACACACACACACACACACACACACACACACACACACACACACACACACACACACACACCACCACCACCATCATCATCATTCATCATCATCATCATCATCATCATCATCATCACCATCATCATCATCAAATACCAGCTTCCTAAATATACCGTTGTCCGTAAGGAAGACAACCGCATCTGAACATCCCAAAGAAGTTCCTGTGAGAAGAACTGAAACAACGATACCGAGACATGGAAGACCACAAAAGCGATACAATGAAATTTTGACGGCCAACCACATCAGCTGTGGCATCACCATCACCAACTGGGCAGGACAACATGCCAGCAAACAAACCAAGTTGGCGACAGCATGTGCATGTAGGACACAATCACATTTGCTTGTCGAGAGAGAGTACAAGGACCTACAGGCAGAAGGCCCCTTCCAATGCAGACTTTGAATACATGTGGCTGCGGTAGCTTTTGTATTCTACTTGAGACCATACAGGCGATAAGACCAGTATGCCTACTTTCCGTAAGATTGCGGGGAGAAACACACACACAGACACACAACACAGATACACACAACACACATCATTTCACATCACATCTGAGATTGGCGTGAGAACACAACACAGACACACACTACACAGACACACACAATACAGACATCACAACACATCTATCTATCTGTCTATCTATCTACCTGTCTGTCTACTATCTATCTAATTTACTGTAGTCTTATCTCTCTTCTCTGTTTGTTTGCCTGTCTGTCGTCAAACTGTCTATAGCTGACATTGCTCTAAGCAGTCAGCTGGGTTTAAATAGAATTATATCAATAACAACCAATAATATCTATCCATCTATCTATCTATCTATCTATCTATCTATCTATCTATCTATCTATCTATCTATCTATTATCTATCTATCTTTATCTATCTATCTATATACATACATTTATTAAAGAACGTAAATAAACATAAAAATGGATGTTACCCAAAAAGTGCCAACCCAACCAGTAGTGTTTTTTGTTTGTTTTTCTGTTTTTTCTAAAGTTTATGGCTCTTACTCCGTGGACCGTTTCTTTCTATCATTCACAGGCTTGTAGCGTATTTCTCTGGCTCCAGCTTTCCGTCTTGACTGGGATGGCCTCTGCCGTCAAGTGAGCTGTAAATTGAATGAATTGATGTCACAGATCTCTGCGACGAACATTTGGAACAGCAGTTCTAAAAGCTCTCTCGTCCCAGACCACTTTCGTCAGAAAAGGGGGACGTATACAGGAGCCCACTAAGCAGAAGATCGAAACTGACGCTTGTATAATACTGTTCTCGAGCTGTGTGTATCCATCCATCTGCCCCATCCCCCACCCACCCCCACATCAAAGACAAAAACAACAACAAAACAAAAAATAAAAACTGTCCACCTCACCGAAAAACAACACACTACCAACGAACCAACCAACCAACCAGACCAACCAACCAACCAACAACCAACCAACCAACCAACCAACAAAAATAAAGTCAGTATAGTAAAAGGAGAAGGGGAAGGGGTCAAGGGGGGAGGGGAGGAACAAAAGGATCAGTCTTTAGACAAAGATGTATTGATGATGAGTAGGTGCTTGCTTGCAAAGGGGCACAGGGTGAGAATGCTGCTGACCTTTGGACAAAACAATACATAATTTTGCAGAAAACGAAAAAAAAAAAAAAAGAAAAAAAAGCTTACACAACATAAGACGAAGAGCTCTGGAACAGGAAAAGGGGTGGGAGGGTTGTGGGGGTTGTGGGGTAGGGAGGGACAAACTGCCCCTACAAAAAAGGCAATTTCCTTCTCATTCGAACAGCGACTGATGGAATGAAAATCCAAATAGGCTGCAAGACGTTAAGATCCTCCTCCCCTAAACTAAGCGAAGATCCTTAAATGCCTCTTCCTGACTGATATCAGTTCAGCTCAATCTGCCAGGCTTTAAAAAAATCCTTGAGGCAATTACGATTCCGGGCCGGAATTAAACTGCAGGAGCAGCAACCTTTTTAAAAGCACACTCGAGGACAGTGGAGTGTGTGTGTGTGTGTGTGTTGTGTGTGTGGTGTGTGTGTGTGTGTGTGTGTGTGTGTGTGTGTGTGGGTGTGTGTGTGAGTGTGTGTGAGTGTGTGAGTGTGTGTGTGAGTGTGTGTGTACGTTTGTGTGTGTGTGTGTGTGTGCGTGTGTATGTGTGTGTATGTGTGTGTGTGCATGTGTGTGTGTACGTGTATGAGTGTATGTGTGTGTGTGTGTGTATGTAATAGAGAGAGAAAGAGGGGGGGGGGGACAGAGTACAGGAGAGAGTACAGGAGAGAGGGAGAGAAGGAGAGAGCAAGGACGGTTGCAAAGATGTGATGGAGAAGAAGGGAAAAATAAAATGCCGATGGCCACGAGCTGAAGAGCAGCAAGAAGACCCCAATCGATGCACCAGAGAGGGGAAGATGGGCTGGCCACCTTTCTATCATCTATCTACAGGCTTTCCCCTGAACTTTGAAACATGTAAAGGCATCAGATTTGGTCCGGCGGTCTTTTTTGTTTTGTTTTTAAGTTCGATTCTTTCTTGTTTAACGCTTTGACTCCCGCACCCTATCCACCAACTGCAAAAACTTAATCCTTATTAATTCTTTGACTCTCTCACCCTATCCACCAACTTTGACTCCCGCACCCTATCCACCAACTTTGACCCCCGCACCCTATCCACCAACTTTGACTCCCGCACCCTATCCACCAACTGCAAAAAAAACTTAGATCCTTTTGACTCTCTCACCCTATCCTCCAGCTTCCCGCAGAAAGAGTTATGTTTTGCTTTCCTAGCATGGTTGACAATGCAGGATGCTGGTGGACAGGGTGCAGGAGTCAAAGTGTTAAATGTGTTATATTATGTCTGTCTGTGTCTTCCGGTCTTGTCTGAGTCTTGTCTATCCGATTCTGTCTTAAGTTTTTGGGAAGTGATGTTTACAAAATTACACTGGACCAAAGAACTGAAGGGGATCCATTTCAAGCTAGCAGTTGATCAAAAAAAAAAGATATGCACATCAACTGGATGCTAAACAATCAAAAGATTGTGCGATTATTACAAGAAAACACAACAACAACAACACAAACGATGACCAGAGTACAATGAAAACCGACAAAAAACAACAACAAAAGAGGTATGGCGACAGTACAGTGAAAACCTTTTTGACGATGATCGAAAGGAGGAACACATCATCAGAAAGACCTCTGAAGGACGACCAATAATGAAAATTAGAGCAGCGATGAAAAAGAACGAAGCCCCAGAACCAGCAGTATTACTATAGAAATGACTGAAGCTCTAGATGAATGTGGTATTGAAAAAAAACCCCAGTCATTTTAAATGAGATTTATGACACCGTTTACAGAAGAAAAGACCCATAAAATCGTATGAATATAATACAATTAGAAAGCAGAAATAAAGAGTTGGAAAAACTGAAGTCATGGTAATGAATAAAAAACAAGAAATCCCCTCATGTAAAATACCAAGTATCTGGGAACGGTCATCTCACCAGACGGCAGACGCACATTAGAAATATCCAGCAGAACTGATCAAGCCAAACCAGCATTCAAGAAAGCGAAAAGCGTTCTTACCAACAAATGCCTATCAACTGACATCAGGAAAAGATTTCTTCAGGGTTATATAGAACGAATATCGTCGTACGGATGCCAAGCCTGGAAATCAACACGCACAGTCAGAACAAAACTGAGGCAGCTGAAATGTTAAGAGTTACATGGACAGAAAAGACAACAACAAAACAAATCAAATCAAAACAAAACAGAAACACAAAACAAACGAGACGCTCTTGAAAGAAGTAAACACAAAAAGAACATTAATGAAGACTAGGAAAAGAAATTTGAGCACCTAGTCACAACAGGAAAACTACAGGAAAAAAGAGCACCAGATGAACTTAGGAAGAAAATATTAGACAGTTCTGCAGAGTGTATGGAGACAGAAAGGGTAGAGATGTACTCGCAGAGATTCGTATGAAGGGCCATGATCGCCAACTCTACGCGGCACGGCACATGATGATGATGATAAAAATGTGTTAAGCAACGTGGTTTTTTGATTATCAACTTTCGTTTGATCTAACATCGTATCTGACATTGTATCAAATGTATATGGCTTATTCTTAATAGGACATCCGTGTTGACTTTGCTTCAGTCTCAAGAAGAATTTTATCTCTTGATCGATGCCCGGGGACTCCATCGTTATTGTAATCATTTGTATCGCGCGTTTGTTCTTTGAACCTTGGCCAACTGATGGTGGTGAAGATGGAAGGATGTAAAGGTGGGGGGGGGGGGGGGCAGAGAGCGAGAAAGAAGAGAGAGAGAGAGAGAGATTGAGAGAGAGAGACTGAGAGAGAGCGAAACAGAGAGAGAGAGAGAGAGAGAGAGAGAGAGAGAAAAGAGAGAGAAAGAAACAGAGACAGAGAGACAGACAGAGAGTCAGAGAGACAGAGAGAGAGAGAGAAAGAGATCTCTGTTTGGAAAAAAAAGTTTCTTTTATTAAAAGCCCTTGTCTTTGTCGCCGAAAAAAAAAAAAGACACAATTTCTTTTACTTCATTCGAATCCTATCATCACCCACCCACCCACGCTCAACCAACACCCACTCACTCTAATCAGCACCCACCAACACACTGGCCCCCTCCCCCTTCTGCCCCCCAAAACAAACAAACAACAAAAAAACACAAAAAACCCATCTCGTAGCCATGGGTATGGAAAGTATGTTCCCAGAGGCCTGAGGAGCTAGCCCAATACTAATTCCTTCCCTCCTTCTCTCCCTTCCCCCACCCCCTTTCCAGACGAGACAGTGTTTTTTCCGGCTCATTGGACATAGACCCTTCGCTAATCGGCTCTGACAAGAGCGGACAAAAGCAATGCGTTAGGGAGAGGGGAAGAGACAAATAGATTTTCTTCTTTCCTTTCGTTTTCGTTTTCTTTTTTCTTTTCTCCCTTTGGCTCCCCTTCTCTTCCTTCCTTCCTTTCCCTCTTTCTGGCATCCATCGCTCGGCTTACCAT
>CM060312.1:53970167-53985167 GCA_030674185.1 Monoplex corrugatus | reverse complement strand
AGAAGGGGGCCTTACCCTCCATAATTAGAAATTGACGAGGGGAAGTCAGCCCAGGTAGGCTTCAGGCTCGTCGATTCGGATGGAGAGGATAGACGAGAAAGACTGTGGGAATGGAGGAGAAAAAAGAAGAAGAAAGAGGGGAAAAGAAGGAGAATACGAAGAATGAAAAGAAAAAAAAAAAGAACAAAGAAATGAAGAATAAGGAGATGAAGGAGAAGACAAAGAAAAGAAGAGAGAGAAAAAAAAAAAAAAAAAGAAAAGAAAAGAGGCAGAAAATTAACATTGAGATCAATACGTTTTACAAATACACCCAGCCTTTGACAAGGTTGAATGTAGGGAGGGAGAAAGGGTGGTGAGGTGTAGAGGAGGAGAAGAGAAGAGGAGAGATGAGAGAGAGGAGAAGAGAGAAGAGAGAGAGAGATAGGTAGAGAGAGAGAGAGAGAGAGAGAGGAGAGAGAGAGGAGAGAGAGAGAGGAGAGAGAGAGAGAGAGAGAGAGAGGAGAGAGAGAGAGAGAGAGAGAGAGAGAGAGAGAGAGAGAGCAAGAGAGAACGAGAATTTGCTTCTGGCAATCCTAACAGAGAAGTTAATTCTGGTTTAGTTCTTTAATTCCGGTTCAGTTTTGGTTTCCCTGCAAGAGAGGGGTTACTGCAAGTTCAATTCAGTCTCCAGTTCCTTCTTCATCCCCTCTCCCTCCGCCTGCCTGCCTGCCTGCCTGTCTGTCTGTCTGTCTCTCCGTACCAGCCCCTCCCCTTCCGTCTCCTCTCTCCCATATCTCTTCCTCTGCTCTCTGCTTCTCACGGGCCTCCACCATCCCCCCCCACCCCCGTTTCTCTGTCTCACCTGTGTGTGTGTGCGCCCCGCTGAGGCAGGTAAATAAACGGGTTCCACGCATGGCGGTTAATAATGGTGTATGAATGGACTGCTCCAAACTGACTGACGTATGGCGCTCCTGCCTGGACTGGCAAAAATGTGGGGCTTTCAGGCAGCGAGACAAAAACCTTGGTTTACAGTCTCTCAGTCTTTACTTTCTCTTGGTTTGTGTGTGTGTGTGTGTTGTGTTGTGTTGTGTTGTGTTGTGTTGTGGTGTGTTGTGTTGTGTGGGTGTATGTGTGTTGTGTTGTGTTGTTGTGTTGTGTGGGTGTATGTGTGTGTGTGTGTTGTGTTGTGTTGTGTGTGTGTGTATGTGGGTGTATATGTGTGTGTGTGTTGTGTTGTGTTGTGTGTGGGGGGGGGGGGTGGTTGGTGGGTGGGTGCGTAAGTGTGTGTGTGTCCGTGTGTGTGTGTGTGAGAGAGAGAGACAGAGAGAGAGAGAGAGAGAGCAATAGAGAGAGAGAGCGCGCGAGAGAAAGCAATAGAGAGACAGAGAGAGCGAGGGGAGAGAGAGAGAGAGAGAGAGAGAGGAGAGAGAGAGAGAGAGAATCAGAATCAGAATCAATGTTTTCAAAAAAGACCAAAGCGTAATCAAAAGGGGGTGTGTACATACTGCTGAAACCCTTTAGCAATAACTGTGTGTGTGTGTGTGTGTGTGTGGTGGTGTAGAGAGAGAGAGAGAGAGAGAGAGAGACAGACACAGACAGAGAGAGAGAGAGACACAGAGAGAGAGAGACAAAGACAGACAGAGAGAGAGAGAGAGAGAGGAGAGAGAGAGAGAGAGAGAGAGAGAGAGAGAGAGAGAGAGAGAGAGAGAGGAGAGAGAGAGAGAGAGAGAGAGGAGAGAATCACAATCAGAATCAATGTCTTCAGAAAAAACCGAAGCCAAATCAGAAGAGGGTGTGTACATACTGCCGAAACCCTTTAGCAATAATTGTGTGTGAATAGTGTATCTGCGTGCGCGCAAGCGTGTGTGAGTGTATACGTGTGTGTGCACATGCTGTATGCGTTAGTGTACGTGCATGCGCACAAATACGCGCATTAATGGCATACAGGAAGCTGTCCTTACAGTGCTTTGTTTCACGATTTAGTAACTGCATTTTCTCCCCCTTTTGTGTGTATAACCCCGGTTTGGGTATTTGTTCGTTTCCATCAGGTCGATTAAGTGTTCTTTGTGATAAATCGTAACATGACTGGTTTCTTTTCTTTACCAAGGACAAACAGTATAAAAAGCCGCATGGAGCTGATGCCATTGTCTGACCTCTCTCTCTCTCTCTAGCCTCTCTCTCTCTTTCTTTTTCTTTCCCATTTCTGTATCAATAGATTACAAAATATTCCCATGTAATATACACTAACGTGTGTTGATTTTATATTTCACTGTATGTTGAAAATGTGTGTGTCATGATTTCACCAATTGACAGGGTCTGCTGGCAAA
This sequence comes from Monoplex corrugatus, assembly GCA_030674185.1. Lineage (NCBI taxonomy): Eukaryota > Metazoa > Mollusca > Gastropoda > Littorinimorpha > Ranellidae > Monoplex > Monoplex corrugatus. Next base: position 53,982,861 of record CM060312.1, on the reverse strand, counting down.
ACTTCAATAAATTAAAACTTCAAGTTTACCTCTCTCTCTCTCTTTCTTGGTCTCTCTTTCTTGGTCTCTCTCTCTCTCTGTCTCTCTCTCTCTTTGCGTCTGTCTCTCTTTCTGTCTATCTGTCTGTCTCTCTGTGTCTGCCTCTCTGTCTGTCTGCCTGTCTGTCTCTCTGTCTGTCTGTCTCTTTCTGGCTGTCTCTCTGTCTGTTTGCCTGCCTGCATGCACTACCTGCCTGCCTGCATGCATGCCTGTCTGCCTACCTACCTCTCTCTCTCTCTCACTGTCTGTCTGTCTGCCTGCCTGCCTGTCTACCTGCCCCCCCCTCTCTCTCTCACACACTCTCCCTCTTTCTCTCTCTCTCTCTCTCTCTCTGGCACTCGCCCCCTTTAATCCAAGTTTTAAATGAAGCCCCCTCTCCTACCCTAATCTGTTTGTTCTGTCCGATCTTATAACCCAAAAGAGTCCAACCGTTCGCAGGACAGACGTAACGTACTGGGTTTTCCCCCCTTACCCCAGTGGGGCCCGAGGGGACAACGGCGGGGGATTGATCTCAAAAAGCTCCGACTACAATCTTGGGGCATTGTTGGGGTGTGTATGTATGTAGCCTACTTTGCTCACGGTTGTACAGCGTTAAATCTCCTCCTGCCCCTAAGTCTTTGTTCAGCTTTCTTTTTTTTTGACGAAGAGGGGTGGGTGAGTGGATTGATGAAATGAAAGAGAGAAAGAGAGAGAGGGAGGGAAGGAGGAAGGAAGAAGGGGAGAGAGAGAGAGAGAGACACAGAGAGAGAGAGAGACAAAAAGAGACAGAGACAGAGAAAGAAGAGATAGCTAGATCTATAGACAGACAGACAGACAGATAGATAGATAGATAGATAGACAGAGAGAGAGAGAGAGGGAGACAGACAGACAGACAGACAGAAAGACAGACAGACAAAAAGAGAGAAATGTATGTATGTATGTGCGCATGTGTGTGTATGTGTGTGATTTTAATCCTCTCTCTTCTCTCTCTCTCTCTTTGCAGCTTGTGCTTCACTCGCTCTCACTGAACATGTCTCTTTCATTGTCCATCTTTCTCCTATCTTTTTCATAGTTTAATTTCGTCTGCTCTCTCTCTCTCTCTCTCTCACAGACAGACAGACAGACAGACAGACAGACAACAGACAGACAGACTCACACACACACACACACACACACACACACACACACACACACACACACACACACACACACACACGAAACAGATCTCTCTCTTTCTCTCTCTAACATTTCAACCATTTCAATATGTAATCCCGTCTGCTCGCTCTCTCTCTCTCTCTCTCACTCTCCCCCCCCCCTCTTTCTCTTACTATTTTAACCATTTCAGCATTTTAATCCCATCGGTCTACCTCCCCTTCTCTCTCCCTGTATCTCTCTCTCTATTTTCTCGAACATCACCTTCTCATAAGACGTACCAGGGAGGAAAAAAAAAGAAAAAGAAAAAAAAAAAGACCGGTCCATTAAATTGGAGGATTATGCCAAGGCCATAAAAAAGAGACACTAAACGGCACGAGAGAGAGAGAGAGAGAGAGAGAGAGAGAGAGAGAGAGAGGAGAGAGAGAGAGAGAGAGAGAGAGAGAGAGAGAGAGAGGGGGGGGTAAGAAGAAAGTATCTACACAGCGCGAGAGAAGTGATCGGAAAGAACGAAAGGTATTGTGGGGGAGCGGAGTGGTGAGGTGGCGAGGGATAAGAAACCAGTGCGAAAATCGGAGAGTGAAGGGTGGCATGGACGTGGGGTGGCGAGGGTGGGGTTGGGGGTGAGGGTGAGGGTGAGGGTGAAGGGAGGGAGAAAAGCCGAAGTAGGATCAAAGACGGAGAGACCGGCCTGACAAATCAAACGGCAGTCCATTTGAAAGACACGTTGATCTTCTTGCAAACTGAGGGTGGGAGGCTAGTGGGGGGGGGGGGGGGGGGTGGCGGTTGGCTGTAATTCCACCACACACACATGAACGCGCGCGCACATACACGTACGTACAGTAAAATACTTCCGCACACAAATGTTCATGTATACACACACTCACGCGCACAATCGCACATAGCCACGAACGCAAAAAAACACACACACGTACGCACATACGTGCACACAGACACACACATGAGCAGACAGACACCCCCCCCCCCCCGTGCACAGACACACACACACACACACCTGTGAACCCCCACCCCCACCCTCTGTAAAACGACACACAGTCATCGTGAACTATCAAAAGCACTATCACCCCCACCCCACACTCTGTGAAACGACACACAGTCATCGTGAACTATCAAAAGCACTATCTGTGAAAATCGAACCTACAAGTAAAAGAATCTGCAAATTTACGATCGAGCAGAAAAGAACGCAAACAGGATCAAATGAACAAAACATCAAAGTATCACTACACATTTGAACTGGCTTCCACAACAGTCATGAAGCTCGCCATTATACTATCTCTGAACATGTCCTGGGCAACGACCATACCAGCCAACCTGTGGAGATGGCCCTGACAAAATCCCTCACAAGCGGACGGCCCCCTACGCTGAAGAACAAAGTAGCGTAAAGACTGTAGGATTTGGTCAATAGCACAGAAGTCCCTACTGTCCAACATTCAATGTTTAACCCTTTGACTCCCGCACCCTGGCCACCATTGACAACCATGCTAGCAAAGCAAAAAATTCAACCATTGATTCCCTTATCCGATCCAACAGCTTCCTGCAGAAAGCTGGTGGATGGGGTGAGGAAGTTTAAAAGGGTTAAATTTTTGCAGTTGGTATACAGGGTGCGGGAGTCAAAGGGTTAAAGGGAAAACCTGGTGACAATGACTCTTCAAGAGAACTTTAGAACAAAAAAGACTGTGAAGACTTTACGGAAAAGTCAAAGGCACAGGAGTCTCTACTGTCACAGTCATCGTTTTTGGGGAAAGATCTTCTTATGCCAACGACCCTTCCAGAGAACTGTAGAACAAAGAACTGTGAAGGCTTTACGACAGGACAGTGTCTCTATTATCATGGTCAGAATGTACGACGACCATTCTCCTCCACAAGGCTTGGAGCCAAGGGCACTTCAAAAGAACTCAGCCACAAAGGGAGCACTTCTTATTTTTCACAAGCTACAATCTTTCCCTTTTTTTTCTACTACGGCCAAAGTCTTACGACGAGGTACTAATCTCTTTAATACGACCAAGGACTCTTCCATAAGTCTTCTTTGTACCACACTATTCCTCTGCTGGAGCGCCAGATTATCAGACGCTAGTTTCCATGTCCGAACAATGCCCATTGTCCACGCTCGCAGTGGTGAGTGACCCCACGTGGCGAGTTGACCTTTGACTGTCAATGCCAGTTCATTAGTGTGGACAAGGCAGACAAGCCTGCTGATTTCTGGAAGTTTCTTTGACGAGCAGAGCTCTGTTGTTTTCGCTCTGGGCAGGACCTGACAAGGTACTAAGCCACGACAGGAAATATTTTGATGACCAGTAACCTGGAAGACTGTTAGCCATCGTGTTGTAAAGGGGTTTCTCTTTTTTTTTTTTGTCTATCGTTTCTTCTCACGCAAACGGTACAGAATTACACGTGCATGCTACATACACACAAACACGTGCACACTCACATTTAAACACACACACACACACACAACAACACACACACGCACGCACGCACGCACGCACGCACACACACACACACACACACACACACACACACATTCACATTTCCGCTCTCTCCGCGCATATCAAGTACACAAAGCACACATGTAAACCATTGCAATAAAAATCAATACAAGTAAATCTAACTCGCTTCCAAAAGCACTGAAATTGGTGAACATTTATCAGAAGAGACCCCTTCCTCACGCGCGCGCACACACACACACCACACACACAACACAAACAAACAAACAAACAAACACACACACACTCAGACACACACACTAAAACACACACACACACACACACACACACACACACACATATATATATTCATATATATATATATATATATAATATATATATTATCAACCCCCCCCCCCACCACATACACACACACTATACACACCATCTCATAGTAAAAGTCCCAATTCTGACTCCCAACCACGCTCACTACCCCTCCCCATTCTTCCCCAAAACCCACCCTACCCCACCCCTTTCATAAAAGTGCATCGATCTGATGCGCTGATCGATGGGGGCCCCCTTAAAAGACTAAAATAGGACCCAGCTCGCTATAGCAGCCTGCAACAACAGGGGGGTGGGGGGTGGAGAAGGGTGGTGGTGGCCGTGACCAGTGACCATGCCGACAGGCTGCACACAAGGCACCGTAACGAGCATATAAACCTTTGTTGACACAGAAATCTGAAAACCCGCAGTGAGTAGGGCACCGGTAACACACACACAGAGCAGCAGGGTGATCAGTACTAAAGGCCAAGGAGCTGTGAAGCCGAGACCGCGGGCCCCAGTAGCTCAGTTGGTCTGAGCATCGGATTCACATGCTAATGTCTGTGGGTTCGAATCCCGGGGTGCGCTACTTAAGTAAAACTGGCCTTATCACTGTCCCATCTTAACATTATTGTTGTTCTGGTGGTGTCAGTATATGATTAGATAGGTCTTTTCCCCCACTTCCCTATGATGGTTATCCCCGTCGGCGATATCACCTGAGGTGGGTGTCGACGTAAAAACTGAACCAAATCAATCAAGCAAAAAGTCAGGACAGCGTTCCCCAGTAACTCAGTTCGTTTGAGCATCGGACTGACATGCTAATGGCTGTGTGGGTTGAATCCCGGGGCTCCGCTACTTAATTAAAACTGGCCTTCTTACTGTCCCATCTTAACATGATTGTCGTTCTAATGGTGTCAGTATAGGATTAGATAAGTCCCCCTTCCCCCCACTTCCCTGGGATGCGAATCTCTCTCTCTCTCTCTTTCTCTCTCTCCACACACACACTCTCTCTCTGTCGTTTTTTCTCTCTGTGTTTCATTCTCATTCTCTCTCTCTCTTCCTTTCTCTCTCTTTCATTCTCATTCTCTCTCTCTCTCTCATGCACACACACAGACACACACTCGCTTTCTCTCTCTGTCTCATATACACACTCTCTCTCTTTCTCTCTCTCTCTCTCTCTCACACACACACACACACAAACACACACAACATTCTCTCTCTGTCTCTCTCTCATTTCTAGATACGCAGATCAACCGTTTTTATTGATCTTCCGAACAAACTGTCGCGACATCTAATGTTTGTGTCCTTTATGCCCCTTCATCTGGGCCAGTGGCCAACATGCATAAACCATCCCAACCCCTAGCTGTAAGCAACGACACAATAGTCACAATATCATGTGATACAAAACACGGATCCTCCTTCCGGTAGATCGTAACATTCCATCTCATGACCTAACAAGACGAGGTTAAAAGTTGATGGTCGGGTAAGATTGTTTGATAGTCATGACATCAATCCAAACAGAGCAAAACAAGAAACGAGATTATTTGATACTAATGGCAACATTTGCCTCGATAAACAATAAAACAAAATAAAACGAAATAAAACTAAAATCCAAAATTGAGAATAATAGCAATTATTTTGAAAAAAACTTGTGTGAAAATAATATCAATTATTCTAAAAAACAAGACAAAAACAATATGAAAATTACTTTGAAAAACGTGTGCGCACTGAAGCCAGTTCCCAACCCAGCAGTTGCGCTGAAGAAGTCGGCCGGATCGCCGATGAAAGCTACGCAGTAAGTAGCTTTTTTGTCACTGAGGGACAGGTTCAGCTAGGTAGCCATTATGTGTGTGAGAATGATATCAATTATTTTGAAAAACAAAACAAAAACAATATTAAAAAAAAAAGCAAGTAATGTGCAATGAAATTTGAGGGTTTGCATTTATCCTAACCACTAGAGAGGGTAAAGACTATCTGCAGTCAAAATTTCTCCCAAATCCTAAAAAAAAAAAAAAAAAAAAAAAATCGACAATTCCGCGGGCACATTTAGTCCACCGACAGACGGAGACGTATACATCAATCTGAACCTTTTTTTTTCCCTCTTGCTCTTTTTCCATCTCCTTTTCTGTCATTCTTTTTTCCCCTCCCTTTTCTTTCTGTCTTTCCATTTTTAACGTGGAGAGGGGAAAAGCCAAGTATTTGCTCAAAGTAACCATCGACATAGTGACACAAGAGACCTTTTATATTTGGATCAGTAGCAAAGTAAAGGCGGTTGGTGAACAGAATTTTGGTTGGTTAGTTTGTTGCTAGTATGTGTGTGTGTGCGCGTGTGTGTGTGTAGGGGTGGTGGGGTGGGGGTGGGGGGCTGAGGAAGTGTGTTGGTTGATTGGTTTGTGGGAGTGGATGTATGAGGGGTCTGTTGGCTGCAAATACAAAGTGGACAGCGGTCAGTACACAACGCTAACCGACTTGCCTAAATGGGCGTGAGAACCACAAACTTGAGCCGGTAATAACAGATTGCAGTAGTAACGATTGTGATGGGGAAAAAAACTCTGAATAAAGTAGAGGGGCGGTGGTTGGAGAAATGAAAAAAAAAGAGAGAAAGTAAAAGAGAGATGAGATAGGGAGAAGGGGAGGGGGACAGAAGGAGGGGGAACTGACAGGAAAGGGGGAGAGGAGAGCGGAGGAGAAAGTGAAGGCGGAGGGGAAATAAAAAGAAGGGGCGGGGGAGAGAGAAAGAGAGAGAGAGGGAAGAGAGAGAGAGCGTGAGAGAGAGAAAATGAGTGAGACAGAGAGAGAGAGGGAGAGAGGGGGGAGACAGATAGGGAGGGAGGGAAGAGAGAGAGACAGAAGAGAGAGAGAGCGAGAGACAGATCGAGAGAGAGAGAGAGAGAAAGGGGAGAGGGAAAAGGGAGAGAAGAGGGAAGAGGGAGAGAGAGGGAGAGGAGAGAGAGAGAAGAAGGAGGGAGAGAGAGAGAGACAGAGCGAGAGAGGAGAGAGACAGACAGACAGACAGACACAGACAGAGAGAATAGACAGACAGATAGACAGACAGACAGATGCTGAGCGTGGAGAAATACAGCAAGCCAAAAGAAGAAATGGAAGAGAACGACATAACGGCACCAAGCATCGCACAGTTCAAACATCTTTACATATTCGTAGACACGCCAAATCCCACGATCTATGTAAATCTGATTCTGCCAAATGGATTTTTATCAAAAGTCAAAACAAAAAACACCAAAGAAAAAATAAACACAGATGAAGAAAAAGAATAAGAAGAAGAATCAACAGAAGAAGAAGAAGGAGGAGAAAAAGAAGAGGAGGAGGACGAGGAAGAGGAGAGGAGGAGGAGGAGAAGAAATGACAAGGACAATGACTATGGTAATGATAACGTTAACGACACTATATTTTCCAATGGTGAAAGTCGTTGGCTAAGAGCCATTAATAATTAAAACTTGCCATTGCTAAACTACAAACATATATTTGCTAACACTAACATACAGTAGGAAAAAAATAGAAGAAATGGGAAGAAAGGAGGAGGAGGAGGAGGAGGAGGAAGAGGGGAGGAGGAGAGGGGAGGGTGGAGAGTGAGGTCTTAATATCTAAAAGAACGACAATCAGGCAAAACGAAGTCAATTCTTGACACTGACCACAACATATGTACTAAAACTGGAACGATGACAGAGAAGAAAAATTAAGTCGAAAAGAAAAAAGAAAAAAGAAAAAGAAAAAAACAAAAACAAAAGAACAAGTTGCTGAGGAGAAAGAAGAAAAAAAAGGTCGGCGTGGAAAAGAAGGACAAATGGGAGAGAGGAACAAAGCGAACGCAGAAGAATCGCAGAAAGACAGAACGGAAAAAAAAAGTCAGAACCAATACCGAGTAATAAGAACAGCAAAAGCGAGACCCCCGAGAGAGAGAGAAGAGAGAGAGAGAGAGAGAGAGAGAGAGAGAGAGAGAGAGAGAGAGAGAGAGAGAGAGAGAGAGAGAGAGAAGAGAAGACAGACAGACACAGGCACACAAAGACAGAAAGAAACAGACAGAGAAAGACAGAGTGAGACACAGAGAAACACAGAGAGAGAAAGAGAGAGAGAGGGAGAGAGAGAGAGAGAGGAGAGAGAGAGAAAGGGGGAGGGAGAGAGAAGAAAGAGCGAGAGAGGGCGAGAGAGAGAGAGAGAGAGGAAGAGAGAGAGAGAGACAGACACAGAAGACAAAGAGAAGGCAGAGACAGAGAGACAGACAGAGACAGAAATAAGGAGACCAACACAGACAACAGACAGACAGACAGCCAGCCAGCCAGACAGACAGCAGAGACAGACACATAGAAAAGAGACAGGAAAGGTTGGGTGTAACACCAAAGACAGAGAAACAGCGTGGCATGCACACAGACGGAAAAAAAAAAAAAAAAAAAGAACAAGGCCAACACGCAACAAGCACGATTACAAAGACAGGTGTGAAAATGTCAAACCGCACAACTCCACCAAAAATGCCGACAGCAGCAGCAGCATATAGAACCAGGCACAACAGTAACAATGAGAGATACCAGCTAGCATCGACTGGTCTGATAGCTAGTCGCAGAGAGCCCACGAAGATGCGCCAGAGCAACACTCGCCACTCACTGTATGTCTTGTGCATTGTTCAACTCTAACCAACCACATGGAAGGAAACAGTAAGCCTGGCTGCCGTACACATACGCACGAACTCGGGAACTATGCGAACTAGGGGAGAAAAAAGACTGGAGATAGTATTCATGACAGAAATACAATACAATACAATACAATACAATACAATACAATACAATACAACAAACACACACATACACACACGCACGTATGCACGCACGGACACCCCCCCCCAAAAAAACAACAAACAACACACACACACACACCACAAGGACTCGCGAGCGCACACACGCAAACACACCCAGACAGGACAGGCAGAGGGACGGGAGAGGGAGGGGGGAGGGGGCAGAGAGAGACAGGAGAGAAGAGACAGAAGAACAGATAAGAGACAAGAGAGACAAAGAGAGGCTTGTATTCATATACAGAATGTGTGTGTGCGCGTGCGCACGCGTGTGTGTGTGTGTGTGTATGAGAGAGAGAGAGAGGGGAGGACAGAGAGAACACACACACACACACACAGAAACAGACAGACGACCAGAAACAGACAGAGACAGAGAGCTAGAGAAGAGGGAGGAAGACAGATGAGCGAGGAAGTGGAACAATCAGGACAGAGACAGAGACAGCGACAAAAAGAACAGAAAGCAGATACAGCTGCAGTGTTGATTTTCCTCGTTACGTACGTACACCCCAATCGCACGTTCACATCAGTCTGTATTACTCATCAGGACAAAGCCAGCACAACTATCGGTTAGACCACACGGTGAGCGGACCCCTAGCAAACCCTTGGACTCCCGCACCCTATCTTCCAACTGCAAAAACTTAACCCTCTGACTCCCTCACCCTATCTACCAGCTTCCTCTACGTTTTGCTTGCATGTAGGGTTTTGGGAAAGAATGAACATGTATTTCCTGGCCATAGCTGTGCAGTTAGGGTAAAGACTATAGGCCATAAATTGTGTGTGTGTCCACAAGATTCACAATAATCATTGCTGTGAGAGAGTCAAAGGGTTAAGTTTTTGCTTTGGTAGCAAGGTTGACAATGCAGGATGTTGGTGGGACAGGTTGCGGGAGTCATAGGGTTAGAAACAGGATACTACCAAAAGCATCAAATCGCCCACAGCAATACATCTAGCAATACCACTACCACCACCACCACTACCACCACCACCACTACCACCACCACCACCGCCACCACCACCACCACCACCAACAATCTCAACAACAACAAAAAAGTTCCGGATATTTCGTTTTCCAACGGTAGAAATTATTAGCAGTTGAAAGCTATTTTTCAAACTGACCTTGGTAATGATAACGACAATGACAATGATACTTCTCTTTCTTTCTTTCTTTTAATTTTTGCTGGAGATCAGATTTTCCCGTTGTTGCGTACAGTGTGTTTGCTCCTGTAGAATGGGAGGGAACCTAAGGTCTTTATTTTAACGTACCTTAGGCGGACATGATGCATGCATTCTACTATTTCTTGCATAATATATTTTTCTTACTCTCTCGTTCAATTTAGTTCTATCTCTATACATATCGTCTTCGGCGCTGTATTAACAGTAGACTCTTCCTTTTGCTTCCTTGACAATGATACTTTATTATTTTCCAACGGTAGAAGGTAGCAGCTGAAAGCTATTTTTCAAACATATGATGTAACACTGATAACGTCAATGACTGGAGTAATGCACGAAACACGCTTCTCCCCTCTCAGGGAAAGCATAATGAAAGGGAGAAGGGAAATAATCGTTTGAAAATTTCATCCGTAAACAAGGCACACAACAATCATCGCACACGGACAAAATAACCACTTGCTTCATGCGGGACTTCACAGTTTGTCCCCCTTGTTGTTCTTTCATTAAAACTTATATGTATGCGCTCAGCCCAAAACTAAACAAGAATAGTACCCTCCATAGGATGGGTATTATATGTACCATGATATGTATACATAGTATACACACACACAGAGGCACACACACAAGCACACACACACTTGCACACACGCACACAACACACTTGCACCACACACACACACACACACACACACTCACACACACATACACTCACACACAGAAATACCCTCACTCACTCTCTCTCTCACATACAACACACACACACACACACCACCACACACATACACTCACACACACAAACACACACACATATACTCACATACACATACGCTCACGCACTTACACCCACACCCACACATTTATGGCCTATAGTCTTCACTTAACAGTACAGCTATGGCAGAAGATACTTGTAGCATTCCAAAACATTATTTGCAAGCGAAATCTAGCTTGAGATGAAAGGACCCCACTTTCAATTCAGCTCGTGTTACTTACAACCCCGCTGAGTTACTGCTAAACAGCCACCATATCAGGGCTACCCACTTTCTACCTACTGTCACGATAAAGGACAGTTACCTAAAACAGAAGGGTGGTGGGGGTGGGGGGAAGAAGGAATGAGGACTGACACAAACAATTAATCGGAAAAAAATCGAGTCATGCCTGATAACTTTGATCTGGATCGGGGCAGAGGAAGAAAGAAGGGGGTGGGGTGGAGTGGAGAGTGGAGGGGAATCATAAGAATCTCACGGTGAAAGCGGAACCAACTACCAATGCACCACGAACGAAGTCCGGTTCATTAACCTTTTGACTCCCGAACTCTATCCACCAGCTGCAAAAACTTGACCCTTTGATTCCCTCTCCCTATCCACCAGCTTTCTGTAGGAAGCTGGTGGATAGGATGAAGGAATCAAAGGGTTACGTTTTTGCTTTGCCGGCATGGTTGACAATGCAGGATGGTGCGGGAGTCAGAGGGTTAATACAACAACTTTAGGATTGTCAATCCGTATTCTGCATGTACTGTCATTTGTATTAAAGTATACCACCATCACAGCCAGGAACGATAGTCCGGGTTTACTAACGACAACTCTAGGACTGTCAGTCCCGTATTCTTCTACTAACATTTGTGTTGAATTATTATAACATCACACAGCCAGGAACGACAGTCCGGGTTTACTAACGACAAGATCTGTAAGATCTATTTCACCATCATTTGTGTTAAAACTGTTACAGGCGTTACAGCGTTGGTCCTTTTCTAACCGATCTTGAATACTGATGGCGATTTTTGTTGTTGCTACTGCTACAATATTAGGTTTCAAAGACCTTTTTTTATTTTCTCCGTTCGGAGCTATAATCTACTTCATGCTGTGAACCAAGCGATGTCTATCCATCACAGACTAACAAATTGTATCCGTTCAGGATACCAGTGCGGCGGAAAACAATTTAATGTCGATCTATCACGGACACTTATCAGGCTTTTAGGGGCAAGGCCTCTCTCTCTATATAGTACAATCAGAAATCACTGGCCAGCAGATAAAGCTGTCCTCATTACTAACTGAACGCTCCTCCACTCCACCACCACCACCCCCCCCCCGGTACCCGCACACACACGCACAAAACACCTGTGGCATTTACGTAGATATATATATCGAAGCACTGATACAGAAGTATGTGTGTGTATGGTGTGTCACTGTGTGTGTGTATGTATGTATGTGTGTGTGTGTGTGGTGTTGTGTGTGTGTGTGTGTTGTGTGTGTGTGTGCGTGTGTGAATGAGTGAGTGAGTAGTTAGTGAGTAAGAGAGAGAGAGAGAGAAAGAGAGAGAGAGAGAGAGAGAGAGAGAGAGAGAGAGCTCAGACTTCAGAATACTTTATCACTAAAGAATAGTGGTATTAGGTCCCACTGGACATGTGTCACAGGACGTCCTTAAGAGCGAGAGACAGCGAGACAGAGGGGGAAAGAGAGAGAGAGAGAGGGACAGAGAGAGAAACAGACAGAGAGAGAGACAGACAGATAGAGAGAAGAGAGAGAGAGAGAGAGAGAGAGAGAGAGAGAGAGAGAGAGAGAGAGAGAGAGAGAGAGAGAGGAAGCAAAACAAAAGAAAGCTTGGAATAAAGAAAACACGACATTTACGAAAACAACACATTTACAGCGAAAACAAAAAAATAAGGGTGGACTTACTTTGAGTATAATAAAATCCATGGCCTTCGCCGGGAGTCATGGACGAAGTTGATGAGAGCAGAACTCCCGTATGACAGTTTGTGTAGAAGGGGGATCACAAAGTCACACGACACCGG
>CM060312.1:53955167-53962667 GCA_030674185.1 Monoplex corrugatus | reverse complement strand
CAGACTTAACCTGGCGTGATCATCATCCTTTCTTTCTTCGTGTTTTCTTTTTATATTTTTCTTCTCTTCTGTCTTTCCCCTCTAACACCCCCACCCCTCTCCTCCCTTCCATTTTTTTTTTTGCAAGAATGCCTGAAAATAAGACACGTTTTCCCTTGGGCGACGAACACCTAAAACTGGGCTCCCCTTTGTAGGAAAGTGTGCCGATGTATGAAGGGTGAAATTATCCGTGAAAAAGACAAGATAAGACGGGAGGGGGATATGACGGTAGGTATGGGCTGACGATGAGACAAAATCGTCATGCCACGCACAAAAATCACCTTTCATCAAGCAACTGCTGCTTCAAATTTATTGTCACAGATACCTTCAAAATAAACAGACACGTGCACGCGCGCGCGCACACAGACAGACAGACAGACAGACAGACAGACAGACAGACAGACAGAGAGGAGAATATCTGTATACATGTATCATATATCATCATCATCATCTTCATCATCATCATCATCATCACAATCAAGAGCCCTGCCGCATGGCGTTGGCGATCATGGTCCTCCATACGAATTTATCCCTTGTCGCTGCAAGTACATCTCTCACCCTCTTCAACCTCAGCCACTCTGCAAGTCTGTCTGATATTTTTGCCCTGGGTCTACCTGGCGCTCTCTTTCTTCCAGCTTTCTTGTTGTGACTAGGTGCTCTAATTTCTCCTGCCTCATAAAATGTCCTATAAATGTTGCTTGTCCTTCCAAATGCATATATGTACATATGTATATATTAAAGATTATATATATATATATATATATATGGGCATTCAGGAGGAAAGTGACAGAATGGACAAGGAGGTAAGGAGGTTCACCTCGCTTTTTCGCCCAGTGGGCTGGTTGTAAAATTGGACCACGCAGCTCATCTCTCAGTTGAACGAGAAATAGAATAAATAGTGTTAGGTTCCATCTGTTAACACCCCCCCCCCCTCTTCTCCCCTACTCAAGTCTCTACTAAGTCTTTATGATTTAACTGTGAGTGGAACCAGGTGTGTTATGAAAGAGACAAATCAATTAACAGCTGACAGCTAGTGTGCGTGGGACGTTGTTATGAAAGAAAGATGATGAATCAAGTAACAGCTGACGACTGAAAAGACGACAGTGATTTCATGCACTGTTGGTGCAGGATCATACGCGATCAATACTTTCTTTTTATCCTGTCAGTTTTATGGGGGGCTACTTCTCAGAGTCAAATGGACAGACAGAAGAACAAACGATAAGCATACCCCCGTGGGGATGCCGGGGGCTCTTTCAGTATAAATAGTAACCCCACCTTCTGGAAATTCTATGCTAGAAATTTTCTCTTTTCTGTCACTCTCTTTCTGCCTTGTTCCTTTGCTTTTCTGTCATTTCTTTCTATCATTTTCTGTCTTAATGGTCCATTCACCTGTATGTGCTCGAAAAAGTCTCAAACGTACTTTTTCTTAGGACTGATAATTGGGTACACGTATTAAGTACATTTTTGGCTCTAGGGAGGTGAGATAACCGGAAGCAATTTTAGGTAATTTATGCCTGTTTTTATACATGGTTTGGTGTCCTTAGGAATGCTTATATTTTTTATTCAGGTGTGTTTTTTAAGTCAAGGTCTGGGGCATGTCCTTAGATTATGTGCCAGAATGCACTGATATGAATCCTGAATTTTTTCTCTTTTTTTTCCCCTGTTGAAGTTTTGTATGTTTTGAAATGGTTATAGCCCTGATATGGCTCTACGCAGTCGGCTGGGCTTTAAACATCAATAACCAAAAAATAACTAAACGATAGCATATTGAATTGAAGGACCTGAACGCTAAACGCCAACTTCTAACAGAGATCAATAAAAGAAAATGAAACATGTAGGCCATGCCAGCAGTAACACACACACACACACACACACACACACACACACACACACACACACACACACACACACACCACACAAACACAAGAAAAGAAAAAAGATATGACATCAACGGTCCTGTAAGGGTATAAGTTGAGGCGAGGAGAAGAAAGGGACGACGACTATTTCAACAACATCGCTGAAGTCTGTGGTCTGGGGTTCCAGGAAGTCGCCCACAGATGTCTCAATCGTGTGACTGGAGAAGACTTGTGACATCGAGCGCGGCTTCTCCCGCCGATACCGGCGAGGGAGAAAGGAAGAGAAAGACTTATGGGCTGAAATCTACTCATCTTTTCGGTTTCCTTTAAAAGGCAGACCTTTAGAGTCCTTCAGTTTTGTCTCGTTTCTTGTTCAACCTATATACTATAATATTTTATATATATATATATCACGCGTGTTTCGTGTCCCATATGACGGAGATTTATGAATGCAACTGAGTTGGGTCCTGTGCCACGTAGAGCCAAATCATCTCATCGATATATTTTATGCAGGTATTGAGACAGACAGCAGACGGACAGACAGACAGCAGACAGCAGCCAGCCAGCCAGCCAGCCAGCCAGCCAGCCAGAAAAAAAAACCCACACAGACAGATATACTTTATTTCTATAATGATGATGATGACAATAATAATGATGATGACGATGCCAATACACTACTAATGATGATGATGATGATGAGACGATAATCATAATAATAAAAAGGATGATGATGATGATATTTAATATTACTGCTACAACTTCTACAACTGCCAACAACAATGACAATAATATAGTAATAACAATGCAGTAATGATAATAATAATGACAGTAATAATGATATGATGATGATCATCATCATTTTACTACTACTACTGCTATTGCTGTTATTATTACTAATGATACCATAAATACTGATAATAAGGACAATAATAATAATAGTAATAATGATAATGTGGTGTTGAAATACAACAAAAACAACAAACAACAACAACTACTACTATATAAATATAACATGACATAGGACAAGAAAAGAAGAGAAGAAAACAGTTTTACCCTGTCAGAAAAAAAAATGTACGCTTACACATACACCATCACATTTCCAAGCCAATGCGCGCAAAAACGTGCGGCGCGCGCGCGCGCACACAACACACACACACACACACACACGTATAGTACGCATCCATGCACACACACACATACGCTGTCACAGTCGCACGTATTCATCTACACACGGGCCTACGCAGGGAAACGCACGCATGAAAACAGAGCGATGAAACAATTACAAAATACTATTCTCTTAAACAGATTTTCTCCGTCCGTCCGTCTCGTCTCTTCCCCTCGACTCTTCCTCAGCTATACACAACGCGCACACACCCACAGGCATGCGCGCGAGCACGCATGCAGGCGAGCAGCGAGCACACACACGTATGTATGCGAGCGTGACAAACACACGCACACACACACACACACACCCCACCACGCGCGCGCTCGCACTCGCAGGCATTGAGCGAGCGCTCAAGAACACACACACACACACACACACACACACACACACACACACACACACACACACACGACACCACACACACACACGCCAGCAAACATGCAGGTGAGCGCGCCAGCACACACACACACACACACACACACACGCGCGCGCGCTCGCACTCGCAGCATTGAGGCAGCGCTCAAGAACACACACACACACACACACACACACGCACACACACACACCCACAACAGCAGTGAGCGCGCCACACACACACACACACCATACACGCGCACGAACACACACACACAACCAATACAGATAGATGAACACATGTGCATTATTATACAGTGTTCACGTACAGCTGGACAAACAAAGAACAGAAGCAGACGCCTCAATCATCTCAACCCTCCAGCGTAAATGCCTAATGAACGCACACTTTACCTCTCTGCAGCGATGCACCTCAGAACGCTCATAATAACCCCCCCCCCACCTACGTCCCCTAACACACACACACACACACACATACAATCCACCCTGTACCTCCTTCCCCCAGTCTCTCCAGTCTCCCCCACGCACATTCTTCCCCCTAATACATCTTTCTTGCACTCGCTGGCAGAGGCTGCTCTTTTGTTTGTTTGTTTGTTTTTTTGTCTTGACACTTAAACGCGCAGCATGCAAATCGCGTTACCATTCGTCGCAGTCATTTTTGTGTGTGTGAGTGGGTCTTAATATCTGAAACTCCCGAGAGCAAACAGGACAATTCCTTGTGAAGGATCTGAAGTCTGGCCGAACACACTCTGGAAGGGTCATCAGAACCTATTTTTCCTCCTCCCTTCCACACGCGCTCTACCCAAATCTGTTCAGCAATTATTAGAGACTTTCCAGCCGCGCAAAACCCTATGCACTGGCAAGGTCTTGAAACAGGGAAGGGGGAAGAGGGACCTTTGAAACATTAAGCTGACAGACACCACCAGAATGATGGAAACATTAAGACAGGCAGCGCGAAAGACCAGGTTTTAATGCTGTGGGCTGGGATCGAACTCAAGATATCAGATCTTGAGTCCATGGCTCTACCATTTAGCCCTCCACTTTTTTTTTCTCTCTTGTTTTCTTGTTTAGTGTGGTTCTAGTTCTTGAAACTTCGAGAGCACACAAGACATCCCTTGTGAAGGGGAACTGAAGACTGGCAGGACACTTTGGGAGGATCACCAAGTAAAACCTCTCTTCTTTCCCCCCCCCCCCCCCCCCCCCCAATCGCCAACCAGTGCCCTGCTGTTTTTCATGTAAATATTATACACGAAATTAGCATGCTCACTCTTGCATGATGCTTGCTTAATTTGTGTCCGCTGCCTATGTCTCCAAGACCATAATCTATATTTTAGATGCCACTACTCACGGAAATAACTCCATATTTTTCTTGCAATTCGTTTGTTTGAACAAAAGTTAAGTCTCCATGACAACTCTTTAAAACAGTGCAGCAAATGGTTGCCGATTTTTTCTTCAGAAAGAAGTGTTCCCACTGCTATTTATGAGAATAAAATAAAATCAGGGTTGGAAAAACAAGAAAAAAACAAACAAACAAAGAAACAAACAAACAAATTCCTTAAATTCTGATTTGTCCAAGTTGTCCAGATATGTTCACCTCCACACCCCCAACCCCGACACACACATACATAAATACAGGTTCGTGCACACACACGCGCCAACACACATATACATACCTAAACGCTCACGCACACACACGCATTCATTCTCTCTGTCCGTCAGTCTGTCTGTCTGTCTCTTTCTCCCTCACCACACACACACACACACACACACACACACACACACACACACACACACACACACACACACACACAACACACACACACACACACAAAAACACACAACACACATACACACACGCACTCTCTCACACACACACTTTCTCTCTCTCTCTCTCTCTCTCTCTCACTTTCACTCTCACTCACACACACAAACATACACTATTCCAACAAACAATACAACGGAAGATTACACACAGGTACCTGCTACAGACATCGGTACCAGCCCACAAAACAACAGAAGCTGGTAACAGAATGAATGCATAAATAAAATGCACAAAAACACAAGATGTAGGACGGGGTAAGACAGCGACAGATGGTTCAACACACAAATGCAATGAATCTCTCTAGCTGTCGTGGCCGTGTGTTACCCTATCGATGTTGAGTAAGCCAATATTCATCATCGCACATTTTTCTATTCTTTATTTATTGTCTTCATTTATTTATTCATTATTTTGTTGCCACGGAATCTCGGGCAATTTTTTTCACCAAGTTATGATGATGAAGACGAAGGGAATGATAATCATGGTGATACAGAGTTCCATCTAGCACTGAGACTGCGTGCTAAGGCTGTACTCAAAGCTATCATAACAGTAACTAGAATAAAAAGCAAAAAAAACCAAAAACAAAACACAAACAAACACGAAAACAGAACAAGAACGCGTATTTCATACACGTAGACCCAGGGAGAAAATATTGGACGGACTTGCAGGGTGGCTGAGGGCAGAGAGGGTGGAAGATGTGCTTGCGGCGACAAGGGATAGATGCATATGGAGGGCCATGATCGCCAACGCCATGTGGCAGGGCACGTGACGATGATGATGATGATGACGGGTTCCAATCTCGCTCGCCGATTGGTTGGTAGTAGAGCCATGGACTCAAAATCTGATATCTTGAGTTCAATCCCAGCCCGCAAAATCAAAAGGTAGCCTGTTCGCTGCCCATCTCAATGTTTCCATCATTCTGGTGGTGTCAGCTTAGTGTTTGACAGATCCCTTTCTCTCCTTTCCCTCGTTTCAAGACCTCGCCCAGCGCATAGGGTTTTGTGCAGGCTCAGGAATTCTCTCAGATAATTGTTGATGGATTTGGGTGGGGCGCATATGCTATCCACCAGCATCCTGCGTTGTCAACCATGCTAGCAAAGCAAAAACAACCCTCTGACCTCCTCACCCTATCCATATCTTCTAGTTTTTGTAGCTGGTGGATAGATTGCAGTAATCAAAACGGTTAAGCTTTTTATTGAGTGAAATTGCAATGTATAAAACTACAAAAAAAAAAAAAGAGAGAGAGAGAGAGAGAGAGAGAGAGAGAGAGAGAGAGAGAGAGAGAGAAGAGAGAGAGAGAGAGAGAGAGAGAGAGAGAGAGAGAGAGAGAGAGAGAGAGAGAGAGAGAGAGAGAGAGAGAGAGAGAGAGAGCAAGAACTGATGTAGTGGATTGTCCAAAGAAATCAAAAATTTTATCGGCGGATGTTGCCGTATATAATGTATTCCGTGTTGAAAACCATTATGGTGGGAATCGCGCAGGCGACAGAAAATTTGACGTTTGTTCAAGACGAATTCATCGCTTGTTCAAGACAAATCCATCACACTCGGAGAGTTCCATATACGCTCCACCCAAATCTGCCAGCAAATATGTGACAGACTCTCTGAGCCTGCACAAATCCTATGCGTTGACAAGGTCTTGAAATGGGGACGAGAGGGGGGAAGAATGGACCTAAGAAATACGTACTACACTAAAAATACCACCAGAATGATGGAAACACTTAGGCAGAGATCTGGCCAGCTTCTAACTGATGTGGGCTAGGCCTGAACTCGAGGCCTCAGATCTCTCGAGTCCGCTAGAGAAAGCATGTGTGTTGGTGGTGTGTGTGTGTGTGTGTGTGTGTGTGTGTGTGTGTGTGTGTGTGTGTGTGCGCGCGCGCGCGCGCGTGCGTGTGTGTGTGTGTGTGAGAGAGAGAGATGTGTGTGTGTGTGTGAGAGAGAGTGTGTGTGTGTTTGTGAGTGTGTTTGTGTGTGTGTGTGTGTGTGTGTGTGTGTGTGTGTGTAGAGAGAGAAGAGAGAGAGAGAGTGTGTGTGTGTGTGCGCATATGTGAATAAGTGCATGCGCGTGTGTGCGCGAGAGCATGTGTAGTGTGCTTGTGTACGGGTGTGTGCGTGTGTGTGCATGCGCGCGTAAAAGCGTGTGTGTATGTGTGTGCCTGAAGTGTCCACAGTGTGCGTTAATAAGCGTGAGTGTGAATACACTCTGGTCCCTTTGATGTGACATATTATTTCCTGGTCGGGAGACGTGACAA
>CM060312.1:53942667-53950167 GCA_030674185.1 Monoplex corrugatus | reverse complement strand
CCATTCAGCTAGCATAGAAGCAGCTACAAAGCACAAAAACCGTGCGAGTTTGTGCACGGTATTTGGCGCAGGCTTGACTGGTTTTCCATGTCATTTTTGGCGGTGTTAGATTTGAGAAGTTCTACAAGACGGGAGATAATTCCTACGTGACACTCAAGTCCTTTGGTAAACAAACAAAAACAACAAAACAAAACAACAAAAAAACAACAACAAACAAACAAAAACATCAAGCACAAACACAAAACCCAAACAAAAACCCAAACAAGAAAAAAGAAAAAAACATCAACGTGCAAAGTGCTGTGCTGTGCTATAAAAATGCCTGTCATTTACCGGAAAACCACCAATAATGACATGGAAAACCAGTCAAGCTGCCTGTGCCAATCATAAAAAACCAGTCAAGCCTGTGCCATTTACCGTGCACAGACTCACCAATAATGACATGGAAAACCAGTCAAGCCTGTGCCATTCGTGCACGACCACATAATGAATGAACACAAGCTTGCTTCGGCGACCCAATAAGATGAACAGCAAGCTGTGCATTCCGCAAAACTCGCAATATGACCAGAACCCGCGTCAAATCGCGCCAAATGCCGTGGATAAATCAACCAATAATGAGGAGGAAAACCCCTCAAGCCTGTGGACAAGGCGAATGTTGTGAAACTGTTATTATTACTATTACTTTTGTTTAAAGCCCGGCCGACTGCATAGAGCCATATCAGGGCTATAACCATTTAAAAAAATACACAATACTTCAACAGGAAAAAAAAGGAAAAGAAAACTAAGTACATATGTCAATGCACTCGCAATCATAATCTAAAGAGATGCCCCTGGCGTTGACCATTCCGTCCAATTTATCACACAGGATCTAAAAAGCATACCTGAATACAAATTTAAACATAACTGTGGACATTAAAACATATGTAAAAACGGGCCTAAATTACCTAAAATTGCTTCCGCCTATCCCATTTCCCAAGAGCCAAAAATGCATTTAAATTAACACATGTACCCAATTATCAATCCTAAGAGAAAGTATGTGAGACTTTATCGAACACATAGATCTACAGGTGAATGGACCAAAAAGGCAGAAAATGATAGGAAGAAATGATAGAAAGGAAAAGAGTAAGGCAGAAACAAGGAGAGTGACGGTAAAGAGGAATTTAGAGCATGAACAAGTGCTGTTCTCACACTTGAAGAGCTTCTAATTCCCCCTCACCCAAACCTGCCATATAAAACTCTCTTCCTGATGTTGACATTGATGTGTACATCGCAGAAACCACGACTGGCATCAGTACCAGTATGGGAAATGGGCAATTAATGCGCTGGGACAGCTCCACATGCGATTCACTGTTATGTACCATTAACGTTCCGATAGTTATTGTTATTATTGTTTAAAGCCCAGCCGACTGCGTAGAGCCATATCAGGGCTGTGACCGTTTCAAAACATGAAAAACTTTAACAGGAAAAATTAGAAAAGAAAATTAAGTACACATATCAATGCATTTGCGCACATAATCTAAGGACATGCCCCTGGCGTTGACCACTCCGCCCAATTTATCACACAGGGGATTTAAAACCATACCTGAATACAAAGTTAAATATAACTACGGACACTTAGATATATATAAAAACGGGCATAAGTTATCTAAAATCGCTTCCGCCTATCCAATTTCCCTAGCGCCAAAAATGCACTTAATACATGTACCCAATTATCAATCCTAAGAGAAAGTACTTAAGACTTAATCGAACATACATAGCCGAATGGATCAGCAAGGCAGAAAACGATAGGAAGAAATGACAGAAAGCAAAGGAACAAGGCAGAAACAAAGAGAGTGACAGAAAAGAGGAAATTTCTAGCACAGAATTTCCAGAAGGTGGGGATACTATTAAGACTGAAAGAGCCTCTGACATCCCCACGGAGGAAACGTTCCGATAAACGACTGAACAAGTTTACGAACATCCAACGCATAGGACAATCATTGTCAAATTTGACATAATTATTTCCAACAACGTTTTTGTTAGCCTGTCAAAATGTCCTATAGCGAGCGAATTATCTTTAACACGCCGTTACTTCACATGTTCAATGTTATGGTTAGCCAATTTTACTGTTTCAATCGTTAATTATGATAATGTCATTTGTTTTTCCTTCTCGTCTTCGGCACAGTTGTTTTCTGGCTCATTTCTTTTTTAATGAGGATTTACCTTTTCCAAGTATTTTTTCACTTCTGGTGTATCCTCACTTTATTGTGTGTGTGTGTGTGTGTGTGTGTGTGTGTGTGTGTGTGTGTGTGTGTGTGTGTGTGTGTGTGTGTGTGTGTGTGTGTGTGTGTGTGTAAAATCACTTTTGTGAATAGACATTAAATCAAAGACCACCACCACAAAGTCTTGAAATGGGGGAGGGAGGGGGCTTATTCCGAAGTCTGAGTTCCCAGCGACGACTCGACTTAAACACTCCCAGCCCGACATAAATTATAAAAAATTTTAATTGAATGTATACATCAAATCTACGTACAAAGTATAACAAAAGCTACACACAGGAACTTCAACAACAACAACAACATCATTATCGTCATCCACGACAACTTCAGCTAAGCACGGCGTTAAGACATGGCAGCCCGTTTCATAGTCAATTAGGATTTATTTTCAATTCAGCGAGACCTTCATTTCGTTTTTCAAAATTTTCAAACCATATCACATTTACATTTTTATACCCATCATCGAAAAATCTTCTTCACTGTCATCCTGTACGCTTGAGGAGTCTTCAATGGAACTTGACGAGGATTTATGGTGGTGATGTTTTTTTCCCTTTAAAATGTAAGTAATCTGTTAATGGTGCTCAGTATTTTCTCTCTAAATCTTGTGGCTGGCAATGTCCTCATATATTGCCGAGGGATTTTCTAAGTCATGTCATGCTGTGTCGTAGTTGTGTGCGTGTGTGTGTGTGTGTGTGTGTGTGTGTGTGTGTGTGTGTGTGTGTTGTGTGTGTGTGTGTGTGTGCGCGCGCGCGCGTGCGTGCGTGTGTGTGTGTGCGTGTGTGTGTGTGTGTGTGTCTGCGTGTTTGTGTGTGTGCATTGCGATCATCTTGTATGTGCACATATGCGTGAGTGGAGAGAGAGAGAGAGAGAGGAGAGAGAGAGAGAGAGACAGACAGACAGAAAGAGAGACAGACATAGAGAGAGACAGAGACAGAGAGAAAGAGACAGAAAGAGAGAGAGCGGAGAGAGAGAGAGAGAGCGGAGAAGAGAGAGAGCGGAGAGAGAGAGACAGATAGACAGAGACAAAGACAGACAGAAAGAGAGAGAGACAGAGAGAGAGAGACAGAGAGAGAGAGAGAAAGAGAAAGAGACAGAGCAGAAGAGAGACTGACAGAGAGAGACAGATATACAGAGAGTGGGGGAGGCAGGGAGAGAGAGAGGAACACAACACAACCACGGCAGATAACCTATAACCTCTCGACCCCCCATCCCCCCTCACCCTGTCAGGGGAACATGTTCTCACGAGTCTACCCGAGTGACGCGTTCCTCTCACACACCAGTGTTGACAACTTTTCCACCAATTATATCTGCTGTTGCCGTTCTTGAAAAAGGGGGAAAACCCCGGTAACATGCCAAAAATTGTCCTCACGAAAAACTACCACACGTGGTCGATTTTTTCTCCCCCCCCCCCCTCCCACACACTTCTTTATGTTTTTATCTTATTTAATTTATTTCATTTTATTTTAGTTTATTTTACTTTGTTGTATTTTATTTTGTATTTATTCTATCTTATTATATTTTCTTAATATGGATTCGTCCAAAAACAGCAACGACATCGGAGTTTGCTTATAGGTGTTCCTTCTATGGATCATTTGCTCTTGAAACAATCATATATATATATATACGAAGATCGATCCAAGAGTCTTGTCAGTTAATTGAACGGCCATTTTTGAACTGCTTATATTAAAATACTTTTTAACTTTGTATTAAAATAAAATACAGCCTTTGCGCCTATTCATAAGTACAAACCAAGCCAAAACAGCATTCAAGAAGATGACAAGCATTCTTACCAACAAATGCCTATCAATTAACATCAGGAAGAGAGTCCTTGAATGTTATATAGAACCAATACTGTTGTACGGATGTGAGGCGTGGACAGTCAGCAAGCAAAGCCAGAGCAGGATCGAGGCAGCCGAGATATGGTTTCTCAGAAGAATGTTGAGAGTTCCATGGACAGCAAAGAAAACAAACGAGACAGTCTTGATGGAGGCAGACACTAGTAGATCACCCATAAGGAAGATTAGGAAAAGACAAGCAACATTTATAGGCCATTTTATGAGGAAGGGGGATTTGGAGCACCTGGTCACAACGGAGAAGTGGAGGGAAAGAGAGCACCAGGTAGACCCAGGGAAAGAATACTGGACGGACTTGCAGAGTGGCTGGGGATGAGGAGGGTGGGGGAAATGCTGGGGGCAACGAGAGATAGATGGTTGGAAGTCCATGGTCAACAAACGCCATGCGGCAGGGCACCTGATGATGATGATGATGATGATGATGATGATGATGATAAGCACAAAATCATTATGACGCTAGCGTAATTGCATGAAGTCGGAAAATGTGACGTGACCGTGTGTAAAAAAAAAAAAAAAAAAAAAAAAAAAAAGGATTCAGGCGACTTCAGATGCTATGTCTTCACAAGGCTCAAACTTGGGAGACGTTCTGATCAGAATTCAACCGATTTGACACTTGTGAGACAAGCGTGTGTCATATAGGACAGTTATCCTCAGGATCAATAGTTTCAAACGAGGAAAAAAAAAAAAAATCAACTTGAAAGACAAGCACCGATGTGGACGTCCAAGTGAGTCAGTCTGTCGGGCGGACAATGACGAAATGAACTTTAATTTCTACCACGATAGGGTGTCCATGTCACGGATATTCTAGTGTATACCGAACGTGTTCATGTTGTTTGGATTCTTTCATGCACCACCCTTCCTCCAAACCCCCCCCCCCTCCGCTTCCCTTTGTGTAAGGCTGTACGCCTAAAACACGCTACACCATTCCCATTCCTAACAAAAATGAATTTTAAAAATCTAAGAAAAAAAATTGAGGCCCGGAAAGAGTTAAACTGTACAGCTCGTAAAAAGAGTAGTTGACGAGAACCCGCATATTTCAGTTCATCAAACAAGTGAAACGTAACGGTGTTTCATGCGGTACAGTTAAACGGATTCTGCCATATGATTTTGAAATGAGGAAAGTATGTGTGGGTATGTGTATGTACCTTCTCTTGTGACACAAGAACAGGAAGGGGGGGGGGGGGGGTGTGTGTGTGAAAAATTCAGAGTCTCAACGATTGCCTGAAATGTTTTGAGTCAGAGGGTCCCAAATTACTATATGACTGATCACAAGTAACGAAATGTCGATCGCCTATGGAATCCGAGTAAACGGCCCAATCAAATTGTGTGTGGGCGCTAATGACGAAAGACCAATGGTACTGAGATCTCGTTTTAACCCTTTGACTCCTGCACCCTTTCTACCAACTGCAAAAACGTAACCCTTTGACTCCCTCACGTTTTGCTTTGCTTGTATAGTTAACAATACAGGATGCTGGTGGACAGGGTGCGGGAGTCAAAGAGTTAATACCGGGACAGATCTCTCTCTCTCTCTTCCAATTCCCATACTCATGTCGCTTGTGAATCTAAATCTTTCTCGCCGAAAAAAACAAAAAACAAAAAACAAAACAAAAACACCCCCACTAAGCTTCAGTTTTCCCTTTGCACAAGACAGATGCACGCAGATGACGCGAAGATCGAAAAAACTGATTCCATATGCGGACTGCTATTAACTGCCATCCAAAATAACCACGGTAAAACGCCATATGCCCGCTCATAAACCCCAGACACTGGCCAGGCCTCCAAACTCCATCATCTCACAGATTCTAAGCTAATACAAATAAGAACGGACATTCAAACACACACCCGTCCTGAAATCATGCATACATCTACATATACCACCACTCCCGCCATCAGATCTCCCACTCTACGCAAGGTTTAAAAAAAAAACGCCCATGCAGAAAGGCAGGAAGGGGAACAAAAATGAAAAAAAAGTGGAAGAAAAGACAGTCCTACTAATCGATGGATGGTGAACGTGATTCTACATGAAACTTTCAAAAACGGAGGGGAGTCCGGGCGATAATTTTAAAACAAAAACTACAACAATTATTCCGATTTATTCATCGTTAGAAATATCTTAAAGCCAGTATGTCCCTGTCCGCAGGCGTTCTTTTTTCTTCTTTTTTTTCTTTTACAATCTCCAATTATGAAAATAAGAGAAATTGAGGGGCGGGGGTAGGGGTGGGGGTGGTGCGAGACAGGGGTGAAGGACGAAGGGGGACGGATATCATCGGACAAGGTGAGCGCCCGCACGCATTGTGTGAAGACGCGTCAGCAGGGATTTTTCAGCTGTTAATGTACACGTACACACACACACTCTCTGTCTCTGTCTCTGTCTCTCTCTGTGTCTTTCTGTCCGTCTGTCTCTCTTTCTCTCTCTCTGTCTTTCTGTCTGTCTCTCTCTTTCTGTCTGTCTCTCTTTCTGTTCGTCTCTCTCTCTCTCTTTCTCTCCCCTCTCCTCCCCCTCTCTCTATCTCGAGTCAAAGGCTTATTAGGGAACAATGAGTGAATTTGTCGCAGTGTTATTTTCCCCCTTATAATGTAGACTACAGTTGGTCAAACTTGAACAATATCCTTTGACTCCTTACCTGTCTGCCGCATTCTGCATGTCAACAATTCAGCAAAGCAAAAACTTAACCCTTTCACTCCTCACCCTATCACCAGCTTCTGCAGGAAGCTGGTATAGGGTGAGGGAGTGAAAGGGTTAAGTTTTTGCAGTTATAGACAGTGCAGGAGTGAAAGGGTTAAATTTGTTGCTGGTATAATGCGCAGCTTTAGTTTCGTCTCAGGACGGCGCCTCCGCGCTCGGAATAAATTCCATATGAACTGATGCCACAGATGC
Organism: Monoplex corrugatus; assembly: GCA_030674185.1. Taxonomy (NCBI): domain Eukaryota; kingdom Metazoa; phylum Mollusca; class Gastropoda; order Littorinimorpha; family Ranellidae; genus Monoplex; species Monoplex corrugatus. The sequence continues at coordinate 53,943,184 of CM060312.1, read as the reverse complement.
CATCCGATGGATATTGGGCAGTAAGTCGGTACCGTCAAGCTAGTAACAAGAAACACCATCAGGGTGCAGATGGGACCCGGAGCACCAATGCCTCACCGCTCCCCGGACAATCACCTCCCACAAGCTCCCGACGCCACTCGACAGCCATTCCTTCAAGCAAAAGTGGGGCTGCCCATGCGTTACATGACACTTTCGGACCCGGTCATCAGTTACCTTGTTTACAAACCGAATGGCAAGGTGGGGAGATGACAAACCCCGGTACATAGCCACACAACGTGCACCAACCAGGTCCAGCCTAGCCTCCGGACCATGAGAGAATGAAAGACCCCTCAGTCCGTCAGCAACCTACTTTTGTCTCCAAGTCCGCTTCTCAAAACTCACCTTTTCTCCTCTGCATAAAATCTGACCTCACTCAACCCCCACTGCAGCCTGTCTCCACTCGGTGTGGAATCACATTGAAATATATATTTGTATATAATATGTTTTCTATAATTTTCCATTGCTTTTCTTCTTTTCC
>CM060312.1:53922667-53927667 GCA_030674185.1 Monoplex corrugatus | reverse complement strand
GCTTTTGGGGAAGACTTGAGACCACACAGTAGAGTCTAATCCACTTCACAGATGCGTTATTGAGGGTGTTGCTCAAATCTTCTGACCAGCACCGCAGGTGTCTGAATCTCTCGGGCCTGGTTAACGCCAGGATACATTATGGTAGTAAGCGTAGAGTATAGCCTTGTCACGCAGTCTCCATCCAAGATGGAAGTCCGTAGCATCATGATTATCATCCTCATCGACATCATCATGGCATTGTAAACAAGTTGTGCCAGCTTCTGTGGCCGTTAAAATGGCGTAAAAATGGGACGAAAAAGAAAAGGTGAGCACAGAGGTAACCTCCCTGAGTGTGATGATCCTAAAAAAATTGTATAAGTCTGTCAATGGAACAATCTCGGACCCAGGATACAGACGACCTGGGACTTGTACAGGGACTTGTAGGCACCAAAGCAACCCTGGAATCTGGTGGCTTCAGGCCACAGAGCTAAACCCCACGTCCCCTGCCCCACACCTTTCCCCTTTCCAATCCTCCCCCTCCCCTCCAGCCCCACTAACAACAAATGTCCAATGGATCGGATGAAAGAACAATGGAGATAAACCAGTTCTAGAGGGTTCAGTGCTAGTGCTACATCAAACTGACAATAACAGACAATACATATGAGAGTGGCGAAGTATTTGTGCTCCAGGTCCCATCCGCACCCTCGCGGTGTTTCTTGTTAACTTGTAAACTTCTTGTTCATTTTTTGTTGTTGTTAACTTGTTAACATCAAACTTACAATAACAGATAACACGTATCATAAGTACAACAAACAAACTAGGAAGACAAAAAAAAAAAAAAAAAAGTGAGAAAAGAGTTACATTAACTCTTTGACTCCCGCAGTCTATCCACCAACTGCAAAAACTTAACCCTTTGACTCCTTCACCCTACCTTGCAGGAAGCTGGTGGATAAGGTGAGGGAGTCAACGGGTTAAGTTCTTGCTTTGCTAGCATGGTTAACAATGAAGGATGCTGGTGGACGGGCTGCAGGAGTCAAAGGGTTAAATTAAAGTGCGCCAACGAATACAAAAACAGAGAAGGATCTTTTTTTTAAAATTCAAAGCCCGCAAGATCCAACTGGGGATTTAAGAAGAGCAAACAAAAAACAGAAGAAGAAGAAAAATACGAGATCGTAAAAACGCAACACGGCATCTATTCATGAATGAATGCGACTCTTTTTTTTAGATGCGAGTCTAACTGTTCAAAGGGACACAAACCAGACCAAGGTTGCGTCGACCGAAATAGAATAAATGCTTACTCGTAAATCGACGGAAAAGGGAAAATTGCGATCGCTTGACCGTAATTATTTATGTTCTTTTTTTTGGTTTTTTTCTGCCTCTTCGTTGCCGCTTGCTTTTTTCCTGCTTGTTCCTTTCGGCCACGAGCCACCACTAATCTCTTTGTCTCTGTCTCTGATATATATATCCCTCAGCTCTCTCTCTCTCTGTCTCTCTCTCTCTCTATATCCCCTCTCTCTCTGTCTCTCATCTCTTCTTTCTCTCTTCTTTCTACCCTCTCTCTCTTTCCTTCTCTCTCTTCTTTTCTCTCTCTCTCTCATTCTCTTTCTTTCGGCCCGAACCACCATTAATCTCACTTCTCTTTTCTTCTCTCTCTCTTCTCTCTCCTGTCTTCTCTTCTCTCTCCCACTCGTTCTCTTCTCTCTCTCACTCCTGCTCTCTCTCGGCCCGAACCACCACTAATCTCTCTCTCCCCTCTCTCTCTTCCCTCCCTCCTCCTTTCCCCTCTCTCTCCCCCTCCAGGTCTGTAGGCACAAGGGTCACAATGCATGTTGGCCAATTCCTGGCAACGATCTCCGGCACGAATGGAGGCCTTATTTTTTCCTGCTTTAGATGACGATGGCGCCAGAGGTTGGATACAGTCCGGCTCGGTGTGTCACACAACTTTCAATACAAACCAAACGTATATATCGAGGAGGACAGGTAGTCGTGCTGGTGGGAACTGTGGGACAGTGGTCTATAGAGAGGGAGGACATAGGAAGAGGGGTGGTGCGGGGGATGGATGGGATTTGGTGAATGTTAGAGGGACAGAGAAACGGAACAGATTTTTCTCGTTTTTCTCCATTTATGTTCTCTTTTCTTTTCTTGTCTTTTTTTTTTTTTTTATTGATTTTTTTTACGGGCAAAATAGTTACGTGAATGTTAGAGAGACAGAGAAATGGAAAAGATTTTTCTAATTTTTCTTTTTTTATCTTTTCTTTTCTTTTCTTGTTTCTTTTTCTGCTTCTTTCACGGGCAAAATAGTTACGTGAATGGTGTGTGTGTGTGTGGGGGGGGGGGGGGGGGGGGCGGGGGAGAAATAGAACAGATTTTTCTCATTTTTCTCTCTTGTTTTTTTTTCTGTTTTTTTTTCTTGTTTTTTTTTTATTGCATTTTTACGGGCAAAATAGTCATGTGAATGTTAGAGGGACAGAGAAACGGAACATATTTCTTATTTCTCTCATTTTCTTTTCTTTCTTTTTTCTTGCTTTTTTCTATTGCTTTTTTACGGGTAAAATAGTCATGTGAATGTCAGAGGGACACAGAAATGGAAAAGATTTTTCTCAACTTTGTCTCTTTTTTTTTTCTTTTCTGTTTTTTTTCTCTCTCTTGTTTTTCTTATCGATTTTTAATGGCAAAATAGTCAAGTGACAAGACGCCCGTCTTCGATTCAAAAGATCTGGGTTCGATGCTGCCAGGGTACCACCGTATGGTGTGTAAAAAGGCGGAGATTTTCTTTTCCCATCTCTCAGATCACACCACATTTGTTCAGACCTGTTAGAGCCTGAATCCCTCTTCGTGCGCGCGCGCGCGCACACACCACACACACACACACACACACACACACACACACACACACACACACAACACACCACACACACACACACACACACACCACACACACACACACACACACACACACTATCAAATCTGCGCATTAGCCCTTTGACTCAGCAACTTATCCACCAATGCAAACAAACAAACACACACACACAAAACAAGCAAACAAACAAACAAAAAACAACAAAAAATTGACTGTCTGTCTCTCTGCTTCTCTCTCTCTGTCTCTCTCTGTGTCGACTGTCCCTCTCTGTCTCTGTCTGTCTGTCTCTCTGTGTCTCTCTGTCTCTGTCTTTCTCTATCTGTCGTTCTCTGTCTGTCTGCGGGAAGCTGGTGGATAGGGTCAAAAGGAGTGGAGGGAGTCAAAGGGTTAAGTTTTTGCTTTGTTAGCATGGTTGAAAATGCAGGAAGCTGGTGGAGAGCGTGCGGTATTTAAAGGGTTAAAGAGCCTGTAAGTGATGTCACCGTCCGGAAGCTTATGGAAACAAGACAACACTCAGCATGCACGGCCACCGCAGACGAAGTATGCAGACTGTGCAGCAACACCCGCCTGCGCAGCCAGCGTGGACAAAACAACGTGCTTACACGCATTGAAGATAAGATCGGAACCCTGAAAAAACACAACAACAACAACAACAACAACAACAACAACAAAATAAACAAAAAGGAGAAGGAACAGAAGCTGAAAACTGTTGAGCGCACCATTTGCCGCAGGGGGAGAGGACGACGAAGAGTGGGCCAATGAGAAGAGGTGTGGGGAATGTCGGGTAGTGGGGGAGGAGGGGGGGACATGGGAATGAGGAGGATAGGGGGTGGAGGGTGTGATGGGGAATTGTGGTGCAAGCACTTGCAGTTTATTTACTCGGGTAACTCCCGGTCCTTCCATCACTGCCGATAGCGCGCCGATTGCCTCTCTATCTTAAGACCATTCAATTGCTGCCTGCAGGACTGTTTTCTCCACTTGCCTTGTTTTGGTTCTTTTCGGAAGGCCCATCCATTAAAACCTGTTTCTTTCACTGGCTATTCAACACACACACACACACACACACACACACACACACACACACACACACACACACACACACACAAATGCACACTTCTCTCCCTCTCAACACACACACACATACACACACACAAAACATACGCGTGCCTGCGCATACACACACACACATACACACACACACGCATACAACACACACACACCACACCCACGCGCGCAGGCACAGCACACACACACACAGAACACACACACTCTCTCTCTGTGTCTCTGTCAACACACACACATATACACACACAAACACACACACATACACACACACAACACACACACACACACACACACATACACACACACACACGCTATATTCACACACACTTTCGTCTAAAAGCACTTATGTGAACGGATGTTACATGAAATAAGGACTGAACGAACACCCAGCCATCCCCACCCACCCCTCCCACAAAATCATGCAGGCAGGTGAAATGTGGATTCCAACGTAATTTGTAAATAGTGCAAGGGGTATACATTATAGGCTATTTCACCCAAAGTCACATTAGCTTGGCCACTTACAAAGTCCGCAATAAAACCCAACAATATAGGTTACTGCAAACTTTGATGATCTTAAACTGAAATGATCTATCGAGAACTTGTTAGCCGTATGATCATGATGATACTGAACGGCATGAAGTTGTTATCTTTAACCCTTTACTCCCGGACTCTGTCCGTCAGTATCCTGCATTATAAATCATGCTAGCAAAGCAAAAAGTTAACCCTTGGATTCCCTCACTCTACATATCAAAGGGGGAAGTTTTTGAAGTTGGTGGATAGGAGCAGGAGTCAAGAGTTAAACTAGTCCTGATCAACGTATTTGGAGTTTTCAGTTTTTTTCTATAGGGGTTCATAGCACTTGGACATCCCCACGCGTTATATGGTAAAGTCCTAGCGTATAATAAGCAAAACCTTGTGCAGTGGTAAGGTCTTGAAATGGGAAAAGGGGGAACAGGAACGTATGAAACACTAAGCTGACGCCACCAGAATGATTGGAGCGTTGAAACAGGCAGCGTACAGATCAGTTTTTATTATTATGCTGCAGACTAGAATTGAACTCGAGGCATCAGATGTGAAGCGCATGACTCTGTCATTA
>CM060312.1:53912667-53917667 GCA_030674185.1 Monoplex corrugatus | reverse complement strand
AATGGAGGATGGGGACCGTGACAAAAACAAGGTAAGAGCTGTCAAACAAACAAACAAACAAGGTATAAACTCTCACACACAGAAACATGGCATACATCCCCACACAAAAAAACCAAACAGAGGGCACAAACACTCAAAGGGGATGAAAGCTCACACACAAACACACAGCGGTAAAGCCCCTCACAGACAAACAGGATACAAAACTCACACACATCGAAATGAGGGTGGGAGGGGACTTTTTAGTGATAGATAGGGTGAGAACTCAACTATCACACGAACAAACGGGAGAATAAACTCTCAAACAAAAAGAAATGGAGTAAAAATTTTCACTTGCGGAAATGTGGTAAAAATTCACATGGAAAAAAGCGTAAATACTCTCACACAAAATAAGGTAAAATTCTTACACAAAGAAACAGAGGTTAAAAACACACAAAGCAATATGGCTAAAAAAAAAAAGCTCATAAAGAAACAGGATAAAAAGTACGCAATGCAACACAGACAAAAACACGATTAGGGCAAAAATTCTATAAAAAAAAAAGGAAGTAAAAACTATTTACACAGAGAAATAAGGTACAAACTCTCACACAAAGAAACAGGGTAAATAAATCTTCATACAAAATAAACAGGATTAAAAAAAAAAAACTTTAAAAACTCGTCATATACAGAAACAGGCGTTAAAACAAAACCTTCTCGCACAAAGAAACAGAGATAATAATAATAATTCCCACAGGACGCAAAACGATAAGAACGAACAAGCCTGACAGAAAGTCCAAAATGTCAGCACCCTCACAGCCCCTGGCAAGACGGAGCTACGCACGTGCATACACGTCGCAGCAGGAGCTCTCCACGCGCCCGTCGGACTCTGGAGAGGCCAGAAGCTAGGGGCCAGACAAGATAAGACTTAATTAATCTGCAGAGAAGTTTGGACCCAGATCTGTTGTCTTGGCTGCCTGTTCCTGGAACCTTTCTTTTCTTATCAAGATTCTTATAACACAGGGTGTATACTGTTAGTGGTGGTTGTGGGGGTAGTGACGGCGATGTATGTACATATGTACTTTAGCTTAGTGTATAGGCAGAAGTGGTTTATCGAAAAGAAAAAGATGTGTGTGATGGTGGTGGGTGTGTGTGTGTGTGTAATAATATATATATATATATATATATATATATATATATGAGAGAGAGAGAGAGAGTATGAATACGAATGTGATTGATTCAGTATAGTCAAGACCCTGTGTTTTATACATATAAAATACTGCACAAAGAAAAGGAAGAGAGAGAGAGAGAGAGAGAGAGGAGAGAGAGAGAGGTGGAGAGAGAGATACGAACGGAGAGAGGAGAGAGAGAGAGAGAGAGAGAGAGAGAGAGAGAGAGAGAGAGAGAGAGAGACAGAAGAAGAGAGACAGACAACAGAGAGAGAGAAGGGTCTTTTTCTGACTTTGTCACATTCAAACTTGCAACAATTCACTTTCCACCGCCACTCTGTCCTTCCTTCCTTCCTTCCAGCCTTTTTTTCTTCTAGACTTTCTTCGTCTCCTTCTTTTCCCCTCCTCTTATTCTTTCTCTGGCAGGTGTGATAAGGGGTGCCCTTAGGCAATCCCCCAAGACACATCATTACAACACTGGCTTTACCTGATCCTGTTTCCAGTTCCCCCCACAATCGAGTTGCACCACAATACAAATATTCTTCTCTTTTTTCTCTCTTTCTTTCTCTTCTTCTCTTTTCTTCTCCGTTTTAACAAGCTCTTCTTTATCTCTCCTGACACCTCAGGCTGAGATTTTTCAGAATCATCATCTACAAGTTGCTGCCCGTTCGGATTTTATAAGGAGTTTTTTGGTTTTGTTTTTGTCTGTTTTTTTATTTTTTATTTGAGAAATCATGGTGCATATGAAGACTTTAAACTGAATCAGAATTACGCCAACTGAGCCATGAGCGTACTACCAATATTATCTTTGGTTCCAGTTTGCTTCTTTGGTTCCAGTTTGCTCATGCTGTGGATTCACGATCTGTATATCTCGAGTTCAATCCCAGCCCGCAACACTAAAAACTGCCCATCTTAATGCTGCTTCCATCATTTTGTTGGTGTCAACTTAGTGTACGTAGGTCTTGTCACTCACTCACAATTTCAAAATTTTGCCAGCAAATAAGGTTCTGCGCAGGCTCAAGGCGTCTGTTAGATAACTGTTGGCTGATTTGGTGGAATGTAACTGGAATTGTCCGAGTGAGGTGAATTGTTCTTGAAAAAGAAACTCAAAGACAGAGTCTTGGCATTGTAATGAATTTCAGCATGTTAAGCTTTACTGCCAGGGTTATTTTGGACTTTCGTGGTATTGGGCATGCGGACTTATCCGAATGCTATGGTACCATTTTGAAAAAAAGATGAAACTAAACTAAAAGTAGTTCTATGATACCATTCTCTTTGTTAGGCTGGCGTTTATTGCTGTGACATAAAATTCATTCTGTCATTTTGTAATCTATACAGATATCTGAGTACTGTGATGCCATTTTGAACAAACTGAAACTAAACTAAAATAGTTCTAATACCATTCTCTTTATAAAGCTGACGTTTAATGCTGGGATAATGTAAAATTCGTTCTATCATTTTGTATTCTTTACAGATGTTGGTTGGTTGGTTGGTTAGCTGGTTGGTTGGTTGGTTGGTTGCTTTGCTGGTTGGTTGGTTGATTGGTTTGACTGAATGATTCTGTGTTGTTTGCCCCAATTCTTCGACCCTGAATGAGAAAGACCTCAGAAATCAAGTTTCACGAAGTGACTAATGAGGATGCAACAACTGTTGAATGGATAATGTTGTAAAGACACTCTGTGATTTGTGACTGCTTCACAAGCCCGCGTTCTGTGTTCATAACCATTACACATCTTGACGTCAGCAACCAGGCCTGGGGAATCAGGCACCTGCTGTGTTGGTTTCTAACCTGAGTGACACATTCGACTTCAAATCCCCACAAGAGTGAGACGTTTAGCACAGACCTTGTTGCAAGTACTCACTTTACTTTGTGTGTGGTCCCAGATTCCCGCAGAACAATACTGCACTCTATCTCAACTCTTCAGTAGGAACCTAACGGAACTGAAACCGTCCATAATGCAATTCTGATGCCCCCATGTGATTTCAAAAAGTGGTCTTCTAACTACGTTACGACACTTAAACTGATGTGATTTATTTTATCAAAAATCCAGTCTTTCTTCATTGAAACTAAAAACGTTTATCAGACAGTTGTCGTCTTTCTTCAGGAAAATCACATCACTTTATCAATTCTTCGTGCAACCTCATTCTAATGTTTGATAATGACAAGGATTTCCATCAGATTTTTTATGTCAAGACTAAGCAATAATACCATCTTGAAGACAGGCAGAGTCTAGTTTTGTCCACGTCTTCGTTATACCAGCAAACACACTTTTTTTATGATTGTGTTTTCTGGAGAGAAAGACAACGAAATGAAAGTTTCACATGTTTGACATTGCTGACACGCTACGAGACAGTCTGGTAATTTATACTGTTTCTTTGTCCTCTTTGTACCAGCTCGTAAATTACGTTATTTCTTTGTATTCTTTTACACCAGTCTGATATATTATACCTCTTCTTTGTATTCTTTGTACCGGTCTAGCAAACCATACTATTATTTTGTATTCTTTTTTTTTACTAGTCTGGCAAACTACATTATCACAATGTATTGTTTGAACCAGAATGGTAAATTACACTATGTATTCTTTCGACCACATTTCTGGTAAATTCCACTACGTCTTCGTTCTACCGGAATTCTTTGTAACACTTTTTCAGGACACGAAGACATGTTAAAACATTTCTTCAGAGAAAGAATCCGAGTTGGTGAAACCGCATCTGTTTTAATTAACCCTTTGACTTCCGCATCCTATCCACCAACTGCAAAAACTTATCCCTTTGATTCCCTCACCCTTTCCACCAGCTTCCTTCAGGAAGCTGGTGGAAAACGTGAGGGAATCAAAGGGTTAAGGTTTTTCTTTGCTGGCATGGCTGACAATGCAGAATGCTGGTGAACAAGTTTACAGATGCGTTGTACCGAGTTGTTTACAGTTCCCAACTGATAAGCAAGTGTGGGGACCATAAGTAATTAATGACAAGCATGACTTTAGTCACTGAAGAAACTTAACGTATGATAACATTTTCCCTGCACAAAAGTTGAGGATTCAAACACTTACCCCTTTGACTCCTGCACCCTGTCCACCAGATTCCTGCATTGTCAACTATGTTAGCAAAGTAAAAACTTAACCCTTTGACTCCCTCACCCTATCCACCAGCTTTCCGGTGGACAGGGTGAGGGAGTCAAAGGATTAAGTTTTTGCAGTTGGTAGATAGGGTGCAGGAGTCAAAGGGTCAAATCTATTTGTTTGTTTGTTTGTTTGTTTGCTTAATAGTTTATTCGTTTATTTCCAGATACTCAGTTCCGTTCCAGGCCATCAACATATTTCAGCTCATCACTTCGCAAGCCAGGTCAGGCAAGAATCCGATGCCGAGAAGGCAATCAATTTGTCAGGTGGGAGGTGGGGGGAGGGGGGTGGGTGGGGTGGCGGGGGAAGAAGGAGGGGGAGGGAGAAGGGGGATGAAAGCGGGGTGTTGCTGGACACTTGTTGAAACCTGCGCATGGCTCTGCATATCGGGCCCCATCTCCGTGTCAAGAAGCTGTGTGCTACGTGATGGCGAAACCGATACCTAGAATTACTTCCCTTTCGCTCCTCACTCAGAGTTACCTCCCTTCGCCGACGCCAACACCAACACCCCCTCCCCCCCCCCCCTCAAATGTGCGAGGCATGATGGGATCGATCGCTTCCTGCGGTGAGGCAGAGGCACTGAAAGCAGATCCCCCCCCCCCCCCATCCCCCTACGCAGGAAAAAGAAAGGTTTCACCAATCACATTTTCACAAGTTTTAGCAAATATCACTTTATTTCATCTTCAGTTACTGCCCACAAAACTTGCCAACTTAGCGCGACGACTTCTCTTGGGTAGCA
>CM060312.1:53907667-53910167 GCA_030674185.1 Monoplex corrugatus | reverse complement strand
TATTAACCTAAAAGAGCTATGCTGTCTGCGCGCTAGCGTGCTTCTGTGTATGTTATTGCTGTGCGCCTATAGATATGTCTCGGGGTGGGAGGAGGATATGTGTGTGTGTGCCAGAGAGTAGGTACTAATATTTGATATTATTAACGGTGTGTATGTGCTTGTGGGATGGAGTGACAGAGGTCCGCCATGTATGATGAAAATTATATTAGGCCTATGTTTCTATGTTCGATGTAATGTGTATTGTACAGTTTGTAAGCGCTTAGGGCTTTCCAGAAAGATTAGGCGCTCTAAATGCCCTTAATAATAATAATAATTCTGTTTTCAGGTGTTTCCGGTTTCTGTTCGCTTGAACGCAGCCAGTCATTGTGATTTATATTTGCTTTTTTCTTTATTTCATATTCATTTGCTTGGGTCGGACTAATATAACTGGCTGGCTGATGTGGCTGATTTTTCACTGATTTAGTCAAGACAAATCACTTCCAATAACCGATAACCATTTGTTTCTTTTGGACGACAGTAGTCTTTTGGTTGAGAGTAATAAGAAATTCTGTCTTTTTGGTTGAGAGTAGTAAAACATTCTATCTTTTGGTCGAGAGTAGTAAGAAACTCTGGGGAGAGCCGGACAGCAGAAGGTCCTCAAGAGGAGGAACCCCCGTCAAGCAAGTGATTCGGCCCTTAACTCCTGACACTCTGAGTGGGGCCGGGCGGACCGCATCCAGGTCATGACTCCTGGATGCCCCTCTGCTGTCGCCATCTTTTTTTTTTTTGGCCCTGGTTGGCCGATGTGACTGATTTTTATCGGTGTAGTCGAGACAGATCACTTCTGATAACCGGTAACCATTTGTTTGTTTTGGTCGAGACTTATTACTGGTTGGTTGGCGCGGCAGACTTTTTTTTCTTTATTGATGTACTTGAGGAGACATCTGTTTGACTTGATTGTCGAATGAAATCCAAAACAAGTGTGACTGCCCGCGTTCAAGCAAACAGGAACCAGTAAAAAAAAAACAAAAAACAAACAAACAAACAAAAAACCACGAAAAAAGAATAAGAACGTGTATTTGATACAAGACAAGATAGGCGCAAATTTTCGGCCAATTGGCCTTTGTCATCAGATACACTGGCCGGAGCAGCAGGGAAGTTTCAGTCTTTTTCTCCTAATGTTTGTATCTGGTGTTTGTATATTTGCGATCTTACGCATGACAATGGTCAGTTGGCCAAAAATGTGCGCATGTCTTGTCTTGTTGTATTAAATACGCGTTCTTATGCTTTTTTCGTATTTTTTTCTTCTTCCTGGTTCGTGATTGTTGTATGTTTAGTGTGCTGGGGATTTATGATAAGCCGACTGGCGTGGCAGAATTTACTGATTTAGTTGAGAGAGAGAACACATTTGTTAATTGATTAACTATTTTTTTGTGTGTGGCTCGAGACTTACTACTGGTTCGTTGGTTAATTTAGTGATTTTACTAAGTGGGTGAATAGGTGAGGGTGTGATCAGTGTCCTTATGCCTCACAGACAGCTCAGCAAATGCGGGATTGGTCATATTCGTTATTGCTGGAGACTTTTAATCTGGCAAATGGCATGCTGCTTCTTTTGGGCCCACGTAGCGCCGACCTCTCAAGATGTCCCCCATTACGGAAAATGGTACTGGAGTCACTGACCACGGAACTTTGCACGTACCAGACAATAGCATAAACAGACAAGAAGTATGCTCGTACGCATGCCTCGTGTGTGCGTGTGGCAATCCACATAGATAGTGTGTGTGTGTATGTGTGTGTGTGTGTGTGTGTGTGTGCGTGTGTGTGCGTCTGTCCGTGTCTGTGTGTGTGCGTGTGTGTGTGTGTGCGTGTGTGTGTGCGTGTGTGTGTGTGTGCGCGCGCGTGTGTGTTGTGTGTCTGTGTGCGTGTGTGTGTGAGTGTGTGTGTCTGTGTGTGTGCGTGTATGTCTGTGTCTGTGTGTGCGTGAGTGTGTGTGTGTGTCTGTGTCTGAGTGAGTGTGTGTGTACGTGTGTAAGTGTGTGTGTTGTGTGAGTGAGTGTGTGTGTGTGTGTGTGAGTGAGTGTGTGTACGTGTGTGAGTATGTGTGTGTGTGTGTGTGTGTGTGTGTTTAAGTATCTGTATGTGTGTGTGTGTGTGTGTGTGTGTATGCGTGTGAATAAAACTTTTACATTAATCTAACAATAAATGGATCATGATGCTGGTGAGTGAGTGCGTGCGTGCGTGCGTGCGTGCGTGTGTGTGTGTGCCTGTGTGTCCGTGTATGAGTGTGTCAGTGTGTGTCTGTGCGTGTGCGTGTGCGTGTGCGCTTGTCTTCCAAAGGATTTGTGTTTGTGGATGTATGCTATCTTATTAAACTGGTCTCGCATCTACATGGTTGCACGTGCAGACGCATTCACACAAAACCATTCACACACTATCTCTAACACACCACACACGTACACAGTTTCTCTCTCTCGCGCGCTCTCTCTCGCGCTCCTCTCTCTGTCTCTCGCTCTCTCTCTCT
>CM060312.1:53897667-53902667 GCA_030674185.1 Monoplex corrugatus | reverse complement strand
AAAAAACAACAACAAAAAAACAAAAAACAAAAACCCAAACAAACAAAAACACACAAACAAACCAAACTCAAAAGCAAACAAAACATAAATAAAGCAAACAAAACAAAAAGCAAACAAACAAACACCCTTCAGCCAGACCAAAGGATTGAATATCTTGAGATGTAGCCAAGCCCGAACGGACAAATACAACATCAACAACAGCAGCAACAACAACAACGACAATAACACGAACAACAACAACAATGACAACAACAACATCAACGACAGTAACAACAACGACACCACCACCACCATCACCACCAATGACAACAATAACAACGACAATAACAACAACAACAACGACAACAACACCAACAACAACAACACAACAACAACTCTCGTGACACCCTTTACCCATAAAACTTTGTCATCAGGACAACATATAGGCCTACCAAGCAAGGGCATTACCCAGGACATCAGCACCTTGTACCTCGTATTTCGTTATGGGCCAGTGATTTACCGTCCGCGCTACACATCAAAGGGTCTTCCACCTGACAGGGGCCTTGAGGACAGCAGGAGGGGGTAGCGGGGTAGGAGAGGTGTTGGCCTTTGAGCTGCGGAATTGGAGATAAGTGTTCTCTTGTCTTAAGCCACTGATGCTGTGCTGTATGACTGTGTGGATCAGCTGTGCTCTCTCTTTCTCTCTCTCTATCTTTCTGTTCGTGTGTGTGTCTACGAGTGCGTGTGTGTGTGTGTGTGTGTGTGTGTGTGTGTGTGCGTAGGTGTATGTGTATGCGTGTGTGTGTGTGTGCGTGTGTGTGTGTGTGTGTGTATGTGGATCAGCTGTGCTGTGTGTGTGTGGAGTGTGTGTATGTGGATCAGCTGTGCTGTGTGTGTGCGTGGTGTGTGTGTGTGTGTGTGTGTGTGTGTGGTGTGTGTGTGTGGTGTGTGTGTGTGTGAGTGTGTACGTATGTGTCCGTGCATGTGCGTGTGCGTGTGCATATGCTGTGTGTGTGTGTGTCTACGAGTGTGTGTATAACTATCTTTGTCAACTTCGTGATGTTGTTTCTATAAGCATGTGCATGTATACGCGCTAGTCGTGTCATTCTTCCTCTTCTACTGTCTGTCGATCTACCAAACGGACAAACTAACAATCTTTCACTCGTGAAAACACACAAACACACACACACACACCTATTCATCCATCCACCCACCCACCCACCACCCATCTACACACACACACACACGAACAAACAAACAAACAAACAAAAAGACCAACCAAGCAATCAACCAACCACTGAACAACCAACCATTGTAACTGTTGCTATTTGTGGCGAATTTTTTTTTTTAGTTCAGATTTTGAAGCTTGTTCAAGTGTGAATCACTGCACTCGAAAAAGGTCGAGCAGTCCCATCCAAAAATGAGTCAATGACTGGCTGGCAGACTTTCTGAGCCTGCTTAAAAAAAACCTATGCGTTGTTGACAAGGTCTTGAAATGGGGAAGGGGACAGGGAGAGGGGTGGTGGTGAGAGTTCTACTTCATACTGCTTATAACCCAGCCGACTACTAGAGCCATATCAGGGCTAACAACACGTCAAAGACAACCGTTAAGATAAAAGACAAAAACAGTTAAAAACCATGCTCACCGTTAACCTTGCAAGTCTTAAATGCAATTAAAGAAAAACAGCCGTAATATCATATCAGGTGAAATCTATTGATCTCTTGTAAAACCTGGAAAATTGCATCAGGAGGGACGTCTCCGAAAAGGTTCTTTAAGGAGTCCGCTGTGTGTAGTGCTTGTCTCACGTCGTACAAGTGGGGGTGAGAGAACGGGACTTTGTTATAGTTATTTTTGTTTAAGCCCCGCCGACTGCGTAGAGCCATATCAGGGCTGCAAGCGTTTCAAAAACATACACAAAACTTCAACAGGATAAAAAAGAAAAAGAAAATTAAGTAAACATATCAATGCATCAGAAGAATGTTGAGAGTTCCATGGACAGCAAAGAAAACAAACGAGACAGTCTTGATGGAGGCAGACACAAGTCGATCACTCATAAGGAAGATTAGGAAAAGACAAGCAACATTTACAGGCCATTTTATGAGGAAGGGGGATTTGGAGCACCTGGTCACAACGGGAAAGCTGGAGGGAAAGAGAGCACCGGGTAGACCCAGGGAGAGAATGCTGGACGGACTTGCAGAGTGGCTGGGGATGAGGAGGGTGGGGGAGATGTTGGGTGCAACGAGAGATAGAGATGGTTGGAAGTCCATGGTCGCCAACGCCATGCGGCAGGGCACCTGATGATGATGATGATCAATGCGTTCGCGCACATGATCTAAGAAGATGCACCCTGGTATTGACCATTCCGTCCAAATTATCACACAGCGGATTTAAAAAACAAACCTGAGTATAAATTCAAACAGAACTAACGACACTAAAACATGTATGAAAATGGGCCTAACCTACCTAAAATTGCTTCCGCATATCTCATTTACCCAGAGTCAAAACTACACTTAATACATGTACCCAATTGTCAATCCTAAGAGAAAATACGTAAGACTTTATCGAACACATACAGGTGAATGGACCAGCAAGACAGAAAACGATTGGAAGAAATGACAGAAAGCAAAGGCAAAAACAAAGAGAGTGACAGAAAAGAAAAAAATTCTTGTACAGAGTTTTCAGAAGATGGAGATACTCTTTATACTGAAAGAGCCCCGACATCCCCAATGGGGTCAGAACGGGACCCATGAAACACTAAGCTGACACTACCAGAATAACTGACAGCAAACAGAACAGTGTTCAAGTTGCTGGCTGGGACTGAACTCGAGACATCAGATCTTTGAGTCCACGGCTCTCGTCTGTGGTGCCCATGCTAATCTTCCTTCTCCGCTTCTCCTTTTTGTTACAATTACTCCTTCTGCAATTGGTAAGATAGACAAAAGCAGATAAGATTGCAAACTTCAAATCGGAAAGTCTGGGGGTTCAATCCTACCTGATTACCTCCCTCTGGTGGGTGGAGAGTGTAGTTGTTTTTTCCAGTCTTCCAGCTCAACAAGTGTGTTGTAGACCTGTCAGTGTCTAAAACCCTCTTCGCGTGTTTAAACGCATGAATAATATCAAACATGCACGTTCAAATCCTGCACGTTATGTTAGAGTCAGTCTGGTGGCTTAAGGCAATATGTAAACAACCAGCATGCACGCCCAACGAAGACGGAATATGCAGACTGTGCAGCACCATACCTCCTGTGTAGGCACAACGACGCGCACATAAGCATCCTTTGTCTAAAACCACACACTTGGACAGACGACAACAAACAAACAAACAAACAAACAAACAAACAACAAACAACATCCAAACTAAATAAGTAGAGAGACAGACAGAGACAGACAAAAAAATAACGAACGAACGAACGAACGAACGAAGAACGAACGAACGAACGAATGAATAATGAATGAATGAATACATGAATGAATGAATGAATGAATGAATGAATGAATGAATGAATGAATGAATCGCAATGCCAAAACAACAACAAACCAAACCAACCGACAAATATTAATTCAGCTGCTACTGCTGTTGCCACAGACAGACAAGACCGGAATAGGGGAAAAGTTGTAGAGGGAGGAGCCAATTTGACTGGACACCTGTCCCACCATGTAGGGGGGAGGTGTAAACGTCTAGTCGTTCATCAACAGAGGGAGAGAGGGAGGGGAGGATGGCAAAACCAAACATCGTCAATATTAACCACAACATGCCTCTCCCATCACGTTATCGACTCTTAACCCATCCAACATCCATCTCCCGCCCATCCCCTCCTCTCCCCTGTCTCCCTCCCCTCGTCTCCCTCCCCTTCCCTCCCCACCTCCTTCCATCACACAGGACATGCAGGTAAAATGGTGTGGGCCATCGATCACCAGCCTCCCAGACACACAACAGATACCTGTGGCAGGCAAACACACTCAGCACAGCTATCAGCGTCTCTTGCCCTCCCCTGTATCTTTACATTCTTGCTTGCCTTGCGAGTGCTCCGGCCAAATCTGGAAAACTCCGAACTACCGTAACCACTGCCGCCAGGTTCATATGCTTATAGCCCAGCCGACTACTACAGCCACATCAGGGCTAACACCACGTCAAAAACGACAACCATGTTAAGATAAAAGACAACAGTTAAAGACCATGTTCACCGTTAACCTTGCAAGTCTAATATGCAGTTAAAGAAAACCATACTCGGACGCAAAATCATATCATGTGAAATCTCTTAATCTCTTGTAAAAACTGGAAAATTGCATCAGGAGGGACGTCTCGGAAGAGGTTCTTTAAGGAGTCCGCCGTGTAGTGCTTTTGTCTCACATCGCACAAGTCCCAGCAATCAAGCAGGAAGTGTCTGATGCTCCACTGCTGCCAGGCAGAAAGTTTATTTGTTCGTCGTATTCTGTGTGCTTTTTATTGCCGGTTTCTTCTGACAATGTTTTAACATTAGAATAATCCATGCTGTTAGACCAGCATCAAATAACTTTGTTATTCCCAATCTGTCCTGTGCATCGTCACCACCGATCAAAACAGCGAAATTCAGTATCCGTAAGCAATAAAAACAAAACATTTTACGAAAGAGGATCAGCTTGTTGTGTCTAGTAGGCAAAGAGAGCTGGAAAGCAAATTACTGCTCTATGGAATTAAATCACATTCATGAAAGCGTGTGCACCTTATTCTCATTACTTAAAACCCAGACGACCGCGCACAGCCATATCAGGGCCATCACCATCTCATAACACACACAATACCTCGTTAGAAAAAAGACCGCCTGGAAACAAAAAAGCCGTAGACATATCAATGTATTCGTGAACATAACCTAAGGATATGCCCCTGGCGTTGACCATTCCGTTCAATTTATCACCAGGGTGTTAAAAAACTGAATATAAACGTAAACATAACTAAGGACGCTAAAACACAAATGCACTTAATATATTATCAATCGTTAGAGTGAGTATGTCAGGCTTTATAAAACACATACAGGTGAAT
>CM060312.1:53867667-53890167 GCA_030674185.1 Monoplex corrugatus | reverse complement strand
ACGTCAATGTGTTTTAGCTACATTTTTTGATATAACGAAAGCATACGATCAAGTGTGGCACTCCAGATTGTTATTTAAATTTAAAAGTATTGGGCTGACAGGTCACATTTTTGACTATGTTAAGTGTTTCTTAGTATTTCAAACGAGGATTGAAAATGTATATTCCACGAAACGAATTCTTCAAATGGGTATCCCTCAGGGATCCGTTATAGCTCCCCTTCTTTTCATGATATTAATGCATGACTTACCCAGTAAAGTATCTAAGCATGTAGTTTTAGCTCAATATGCTGACGATTTATGCATATGGATGCAGGTAAATATGAAAAGGAAAACTCCTTTGCGCTGTATTAATTATACACGCAAATGCTACCAATTAGAACTTGATAAAATAGCACGATACATGGTAGAAAATGGGTTACATCTATCCCTGGAAAAATCGAAAATAGTTTTATTTAATAATGGAGCTAACCCAGTAAATCTTCCCACTTTCAAACTGGGAGATACTCTTCTTCAGTTTAATGAGTCAATTAAATTCTTAGGAGTTTTTCTTACGGCAAAATTATCTTGGAATCAGCATATTGAATACTTATTAACCAAAGCTCAAAAAAGTTTAAATTTCTTAAAAATAGTTCGCAAACAGGCATGGGGTCAAGATTCATCAACACTTGTTCATCTTTGTAAATCGCTTGTTAGATCTAAATTAACCTATGCCCAAGAAATCTTCTTCAGTGCACCGAAACACTTAATGAAAAAACTGCAGAGCATAGATTGTAAAGGTTTCAAACTTGCACTGGGTCTTCCAATGCATGCTTCCTGTCTTCGCACATATACTGAAATCAAACTGTTGCCACTTGATGAGCAAAGGAAAGTCGCTTCTACTAAATTTTTGTTAAGACACACCACTGTAGAAAACATCTCTGAAACAGAAATTAAACTGAGATCAGATATCGACTTTCCAAAAAGAGCTAAATCAATATCTTCACAGGTCACTCTTGCAACATACACATCTGACGTCATGAAAGGTTCAGGAATTGATCTACACGTAGATCCTGTATCTATAAGACCTTCCTTTTCGCCAGTACCCAGTTGGGAACTCCAAAGAGCACAATTTGACGTACATCACACTAACTTAAAAAAAGGAGACAATGTAAACTTACTGGCAAGTCAGGTTAAATGTCATATAGACGACTTATATTCCGATCATTTGAAAATTTACACTGATGGATCAGTAATTGAAAGAAAAGCAGGCTCAGCGTTTTTAATACCTGCTCTCAAAATTGAAAAATCTTTCTACATAGGACTTGATAAATCTATCTTTACAGCTGAACTTTTTGCAATATTAATGGCTTTAAACTTTATGATAAGTTTTCCTAGGACAATTTTTCAAACACTTTTTTGCGTGGATTCAAAATCAGTACTTCAGGCTCTTGAATTATCAAAATTACAAACAAGATCAGAAATGATTCTGGAAATTAGTCACTTGATTCATAATTTATCTTTAAGAGGCACTGATATTACTTTCTGCTGGATACCTTCTCATAGTTCTTTTCGTTATAATGATAAAGTTGACAGGGCTGCCAAACGGGGAGCTAATAACTCACCAGATTCAAACAATATCCAGCTTTCTCTCTCGTTGCACGAGAATTACACTTTAGTAGACAACTACGTCTGGAAGCAGTTCCAATTAAAACAGAAAAAGTATGATAAATGTCACATGAACTTTGAAATTAGCAAAATACTTAAGCAGCTTCATGCCAGCAGAATTATACAATCCCTTATGTATAGATGGAAACTTGATGCATTCAAAACAAAATACACCAAGAACATAGTATGTCTGTGTGGAAAGAAGATAACACATAGTCATATTCTTTCTTGCGTTAAGGTAAAACGACATATTCCAACACTATCTATGAGTACAGTTTCTGATATATTTGCCTCATCATCATTACTGTATGAATTTTTTGTTAGCCTGTCAAAAAGTCCTATAGCGAATTACCTTTAAAATGTTATTTCACTTGTTCACTGTTATGGTTAGTCAATTATTAGTTTTATTTTTTTCTTCGTTTCTTCCAGATATTTATCAATTTTGTTTGTTAGTTTGTTTAAATCGTTAATTATGGTAACATTATTTGTTAGTTTTACCTTCCCCTCTTCAAAACAGTTGTTTTCTGGATCATCTTTTCTCAAGTTCAAAATTGACAATTTTCAAATATTCTCTTCACTCCTCTTATCACCCCCCCCCCTTTTTTGTTTTGTTTTTGTTTTTTTTTGTTTTTTTGTTGTTGTCTAAAATCACTTTAGTGAATAGACATTAAATCAAAGACCACCACCACACACACGCGCGCGAACACACACGAAACACACACGAAACACACACACACAGATACACACACGCGCGCGCGTGCACACACATACACACACACACACATACACACACACACACAAACTCGCACACACACACACACACACACACACACACACACACACACACACACACACACACACACACACAAACAAACAAACAAAGTAATAAAGCACAGAAAACGCCAAGCAAGCCAAACTGACAGCAAAACTCTCTTGTAGAACTTAAAAAGAAAAACAATCATATATTCGGATGCTGCTGTAAACAAACAAAGAAACAAACAAACAAGCAAAACGAGCTTCATCAAAACGCCCTCTCTCTGCTTTTCAAGTAGGGACAGCCATTAAGCATTCATTTTTTTCCTTCATTTTTCATTGCTTGCCAAATTGTTTACAGTTAGGTCACACACACACACACACACACACACACACACACACACACACACACACACACACACACACACACACACACATACACACACACATACATACACAACACACACACACATACACACACACATACAAACACACACATGCACACACACACACACACACAAACACACACATACGCACACAAACACACACATACACAAACATACACATACACACACACACACACACACACACACATACACACACGCACACGCACACACACACACACACACACACACACACACACAACCAAAAACCAAACTAAAACCCGTTTATCTGGAACCGTCCCTTTGTGATCGTCGTCTTCTATGTGAGTGAATCGGATGGTGGGGTGGTGGGGTGGTGGGGTGGTGGTGGTGTTGGGTGGTGGTGATGTGCCAATGATAGATATCTAATGTTATCTTTTGAGGGGTGTGATGAAAACGCAGGAAGGATGTTTCATGTTAGATGCATAAAGGTAAATCGACTTTAAAAAGCGGGTGTTACATGCCAAGGAGTTTGATTCTAAATTACTGCTAAAACACATCAATGAGAAGAGAGCGAGAGAGAGAGAGAGAGAGAGGGGAGGAGAGAGAGAGAGAGAGAAGACAGAGACAGACAAACAGGCACAGAGAATGGAGGGAGGGAGAGGGAGAGAGAGAGAGGGAGGGAGAGGGAGAGAGAGAGTGAGAGAGAGAGAGAAAGAGAGAGAGAGAGACAGAGACAAAGACAGAGAAACAGAACGAGACAGAGAAACAGAGAGAAACAGAAGGAGAGAAAGAGAGACGGAGGCAGAGAGACTGAGAGAGACACATAGAGACTGAGAGAGACAGACAGAGAAAGGTGATAGAGAGAGAAAGAGAGAGAGAGAGACAGAGAGACTGAAAACATCAATCAGAGAAAGAGAGAGAGAGAGAGACAGACAGAGAGAGACAGAGACAGAAAAAGAGAGAAAGAGAGAGAGAGAGAGAGAGAGAGAGAGAGAGAGAGAGAGAGAGAGAGAGAGAGAGAGAGAGACAGACAGACAGACAGACAGAAACAGAACGTCAAGCAAACCAATTTCGTTGCAAAACTCTCTTCCATAACTTTAAGAAGAAAATCCTGCACTCCGATGTCAGGTAAAACGGTAAACAAACAAACAAACAAACAAACAAACAAACAAACAAAACAAACAAACAAACAAACCCTCATCAATGCACCACATCTCTGCTTTTCAAGTAGCGGCAGCTGTTAAGCACTTTTCACGCACTTTTCATTACGTGCCAAACCCGGGCTACTGTTACGTTGGAAAAAAAAAACCAAAACAGAAAAAAAACAAACAAAAAAATCGCTTCTCTGGAACCGCGTTCGTTTGTCATCGTCTTCTTCTACATGTATGTGTGTGACTGAGTGTGTGTGGGGTGTGGGGGTGTTGAGTAGTGATGGTGTGTGACGGAGTGTGTGTGGGGTGTAGGGGTGTTGAGTAGTGATGGTGTGTGACTGAGTGTGTGTGGGGTGTGGGGGTGTTGAGTAGTGATGGTGTGTGACGGAGTGTGTGTGGGGTGTAGGGGTGTTGAGTAGTGATGGTGTGTGACTGAGTGTGTGTGGGGTGTGGGGGTGTTGAGTAGTGATGGTGTGTGACTGAGTGTGTGTGGGGTGTGGGGGTGTTGAGTAGTGATGGTGTGTGACTGAGTGTGTGTGGGGTGTGGGGAGTTGAGTAGTGATGGTGTGTGACGGAGTGTGTGTGGGGTGTAGGGGTGTTGAGTAGTGATGGTGTGTGACTGAGTGTGTGTGGGGTGTGGGGGTATTGAGTAGTGATGGTGTGTGACTGAGTGTGTGTGGGGTGTGGGGGTGTTGAGTAGTGATGGTATGTGACTAAGTGTGTGTGTGGGGTGTGGGGGTGTTGAGTAGTGATGGTGTGTGACGAGTGTGTGTGGGGTATAGGGGTGTTGAGTAGTGATGGTGTGTGACTGAGTGTGTGTGGGGGTGTTGAGTAGTGATGGTGTGTGACTGAGTGTGTGTGGGGTGTGGTGGGGGTGTTGAGTAGTGACGGTGTGTCAGCGATAGATAGCTACGTTATCTTTTGAGAGGTGTGATGAAAGACAAGTATACATGTTTCTGTTCAGGTACATCAAGGTAGACAAGAGTTTAAGTGGGTGTTGACAGGCAAGGAAAGTTTGATTCTAAATTGCTACTGAAACACATCAATTGGGGGGGGGGGGGGGGGGGAGGGAGAGGGGAGAGGGAGAGAGAGAGAGAGACAGACAGACAGACTGAGACAGACAGAGACAAAGACAGAGAGACAAAGAGAGAAAAAGACAGAAAGAGAGAAAGGGGCAGAGAGAGAGAGAGGGAGAGAGAGAGAGAGAGAGACAGACAGACAGACAGAGACAGACAGACAGAGACAGACAAAGACAGAGAGAGACACACAAAGAGACAGAGAGAGACAAAGAGAGAGAAAGACAGAGAGAGAAAGAGGCAGAGAGAGAGAGTGGGAGAGAGTGAGAGTGAGTGAGAGAGAGAGAGAGAGAGAGAGAGAGAGAGAGAGAGAGGAGAGACTGACAGAGACAAAGATAAAGAGAGAAAGAGGCAGACAGAGAAAAGGGGTAGAGAGGGCAGATAGAGAGAGTGACAGAGACAGATAGACAGACAGACAGACAGACAGAAAGACAGACTGACAGAGACACAGAGAGAGAGAGAGAGAGAGAGAGAGAGAGCGACAGAGAGACGGAGACAGAGAGACAGACAGAGAGAAGGATGGAGTGGTGCGAAAGGGAGGAAGAGTAATGACACTTTATTTTCTCAACAGTAAAAGTCATCAGCTAAAGGTCACTTTTCAAATTTTGCCGTTCTTTGCATTCTGGGTGTTTTCATGTTTCCAAAGGCCAGCCAGACATGACCTACAGGATCTTTAACGTGCATATTTGACATTCTGCACGTGTAGAGGGTTTCGACACTGGCATGTCTGCACACATGTTGATGGCCAGGCCAACCTTCATGGTGCCCAAATTCAGGGACTGACCTGCACCAAATACCGAAAATCAGCTATCATTCGTCGTGTCGACATACACACAAATCCCGTTTCAGATAAAAAAAAGTAAGGCAGAAAGAACCCATTCCATCACAGAGTCCTTTCCCTTGGCTCGAAGGTCACAAATAATTATTCATCCAAGTATTGGTTTAACCCTTTGTCTCCCTCACCCTCTCCACCAGCATCCTGCATTGTCAGCCATGTTAGCAAAGCAAAAACTGAACCCTTTGATTCCCTCACCCTATCCACCAGCTTCCCGCAGGAAACTGGCGGATAGGGTGAGGGAGTCAAAGAGTTGTTTTTGCAGTCGGTGGATGGGGGCACAGGAGTCAAAGAGTTAAGTGGGTTTATTCAAACATTAGTGCAAAACCACTGATATCCTAAAACAGCGAGGAAATCTGGCCATGCTGGCATAAAAAAAAAAAAGCGACCAAAGACGGCTAATACCAAGAATCTTCACACAGAAGTCATGGAGACAAATGGGGGAAAAAAAAGGCGCATGTTAGCGTGACAGAGGCTGCAGTGAGTGAAGATCGTGTGTCTGTGATCAAGGCCAGAGTCGTAAGAGTTTTCAATCAAACCAGTGCGCGGACATCACGCAAGGAAAGGCGATTAAAGGCAAAACATCCGCATGATGCCAACTGGTGTGAAGAGTTCAGGAAGAAGACGAGCGACAGCCAGTAAGAATGGGAGGCGGAGTGGAAGAAGAGGGGAAAAGAGAAGGAGGAGGAGGAGGAGAGAAAAAGGAGAGGAGAAAGACAAGAGGAGGAGGAGGAGGAGGAGAAACGGAAAAGAAGAGTATGAGAAGAGGAGAAAGAAAAAAATGAGAATGAGGAATGGATAGAGAGGAATGGAGGAGGAGAATAGGATTAAGAGTATGCGGAAATGAGAAAGGGGAGAGGAAAAGAAAGAGCAGAGGATAAAATGAAGACAGCAGGCCGAGAGGAATTCTGCAGCTGCTTCTTTCCCTCAGTCTGTGTATTAAAGTATTGTGGGGTGGTCTTTGTCGATTGTACGTGTATGCCTGGTGCGCCAGTGCGCTTTGATTTGAATTGTCAAGATTTGGCGCCGTATGAATACTGCAATCATTATTATTATTATCACTATTATTATTACTATTATTATTACTATTATTATCACTATTATTATTACTATTATTATTATGAAGAGAGGAGAAGGGAGAGAGGATAAAGAGGAGTATGACAGGAGAAAGAGAAAAGGACGAGGAGAACAGGAGATGAAGAAAGAGGCAAAGATGAGTACAGGAGAAATCAGACAAGAGGAGAAGTATGAGGAAAGGAAAAAGAGGGTAGAGAAAGAAGAGGAGAGCAGGAAGCGAATAGGATAAACAGGAGAGAAATATGACGACAGGAGAGGACAAAGAAGACAGGGGAAAGGAAAAGGAAATGAGAAGAGAAGAGGACAGGAGGAGAAAAAAAAAGAAGAGGAAAAGAAAGGAAAGAAAGAAAGGAGGAGGAGGAGGAGGAAAGGTTAATGAGAGGAGGAAAGGAAAAGGACAGGACGGGGGGGGGGGGGGGAGGGGGGGAGGAGGAAAAGTCGAAAAAACAGGGGAGAAGAAGCAAAAGACAGGCGGACAGGAGGAGGAGAGGAGATGTGGAGGAGAAAGAAAGGAGAGGAGGAGGAGGATATGAGAAGGCTGGGGGAAGAATATGAGGAGAGAGAGAGAAGAGAGAAGAGAGAGGAGAGAGAGAGAGAGAGAGAGAGAGAGAGGAGAGAGAGAGAGAGGGAGAGAGAGAGAGAGGAGGGACGAGAAGGAAAGAAGAGAATCTGGAGGTAAAGTTGAAGTCAATGGAGACGACGATTACTTTAACAGTTTTTGTTGCTAGAAAATATAAAGCATGGCAAATGTGTATTACGAGCTGGCAAGAAACCTGTGGGTCAATTTCAATCACACACAAAACTCCGGACAACGCAGTGAAGTATCAGAACATAAGATCACACAGCACGAAAAGAACAAACAACTTACTGTGGGGTCGCTCTGCAGGATGTCCTCGGTAGGATCTCCGAACAGGAAAGGACAGCAGACCCAGGAGTCGTTCCAGTCACAGGTAGTGTTCTGCACCTTGAAGAACGCTGGGTGACTGGGACACCCGGGATTGCTGGCCATGGTTCCCGACGAGTATACTCCTTTCTCAAACACGAAACCCTACTTGTTGCAGGTTTACACTGGCCTGAACAGGTGACGACGGCGACGACGACAAGCACAAAAAACAAACAAAATAAAAAAACCTGCCTAAGAAAATGGTTAAATGTTTTTTTGGGAAAGGCGTTAAGTCCGCGTAAAAGCTTTTAAATGAATGTTGTTGTTTTTTTCAATTAGCCACGAAGAAGAGACATCGTTCTCTCGGAGAGTTCTGCACTCAGTCTTAGTCAGTCTAACCTTGCTTTGTGTCCTGTTTGAGTGATACGAGCCACGTTTATTCAACAATGCCTCGTCCCTTAAATCAACTGATCTATCGCAGTGAAACACTGCCCTCTTATAGAGTTCTCTGCGCAGTTGCACTGGATGTCGCTTTGCCTTCTCTGAGCAACGTTAAGCCATGTTTATCTGGTTACTGTCTTTCTCCAGTATATCTAAACATTCCACAAAGCCAGCCTTACGTTACAGTCTCGTCTTGTCCGTTTACATGATTCCAGAGAAAATTATGTTCAAGACAGTTTTTATTCTTCTAAACATTTCACAATTAATCTTCACCAAGACGTGAAACTCCATCGTCGCCGCCAACGCTGATGTCTTTTTGTGGGACAGTGTCTCCGGTAGCGTTTATTCCATGTTGTCGCTCATTATACACAAAGCCAAGGCTGCCCTCAGACGGATGTCCCGATAACACCAGCGCCTCGATACGGACCAGGACAACCTACTGGACCAGCACTAGATGGATATTGAGGACAGTGGCACAACCAGTGTCAAAAACGAGCCATTCGTGACCAACATGTTTTCTGAACTGTTCCACTGTAAACTTTTCCGGTTCATTTTTCTCTTGCAGAACAGTTCTTCGCTTTTACTTATCTACTTTCTGTTGTTTTCTTGTTTAATCCTTTAATCTTGCGTTGTACTGAAAAAAAGCATGTTCCGTATGTTTATTACTGCTACTTATTACTACTACTATAAAACGTTACCTAATCAAGTTCAAGATTGCATCATACACTGTAAGACAAACTTCGAAAAGCGAGCAACGATAACAACTGCTGTCAGATGATCATATTCACCAGGGTATGATTAAAGAAAGTATGAGCTAAAATCGATTCCCCATCGACTTTCCTGCGCTTTCCTTTTGATCCTCTTTAGAGATTACATGACATTCAACGTCTCTTGGGAATGATCATCCATATGGTGTCAAACCCAAAAAGTGACCTGAACTGAACTGTCAACAAAGGGACTTTAAGAACAAAACAGCAGAAACACAGACTGGAACACCTTTTGTTGTGTCACAACAACATAACCAGTCACAAAAGATAAAAAACACAAAACAGAAACATTTTGGCTACGTCATCCGTCTTTTTTATTTTGTTATTTCTCCTCCTCGTCCTCCTCCTTCTCCTCGTCCTTGAATGAGACAGTTATGCTAAAAACTGTAGAGTACTTATTGCCCTCTTTTTAAATGGTGCCCCAATACAATGACCACGCATGTCTATAAACAAATGACATTAAAACGTCGTATCACTATGTTTCCTTTTCCGTTCTTTAGAATGGTACAAGAATGGTTACCCGAAACTTACTACCTAGGACCACTGACAATATCACAAAAACAACCAACCAACACCTCACAGGCCAGCTTCACACCTGTAACGCCGACCTTCTGGTTCCGGATGAAATAAGCAGTGACATCATCACAGACAGGTAAGCCGGTAGCGGCAGGACCATGAAATATTCAGCTGTCCACCCACGGTCAGGAGCTGTCGGCACGGACACAGGAGCTGCCGGTAGGTTACATGATGCTGTGCCGTTTGGACGGCCGGCCTTGGCTCTGTAACCGTTGGTCAGGTGAAGTTTCTTCCATTCCTATAATATAATATATTGTAGACTATCGTATCGCGGTCGATAAAGCCTAACCTAGCACTTTATTTGTGTACCCTCATGTGAGATCTCAGGTCAAAGTCTGATACACACAGGCGGCCGAATACTGGACACTCATTGGAACGCTCTGCAGAGTTGGTTTTGGCCTACTTGGCTGGATGCTTTTCCACTTGGCCGCTTCGTCTTTCATTTTCATAACCTTCTGTTCGCTTGCAAATAGCTTGCCTCCATTCAGACCTGTTTGTGGCCATGATTTCCATTCTTTTTTTTAATCCAGCGGAAATTGCTTAGTGTTACTAGCATTATCTACATAGTGGAGAAGAGAATGGTTGCCTTGTATGTGTGAGTGCCAACACAGAGACAGTCAATGCGCAGGCCTACAGAAAGCTACGAAGCTTCGAGCTCATCAAAAACGAATTGAATCAGGTCTTGGGAAAGTGATTGTTTTTTTGTATTTGTTTTTGTTTTTTTGTATTTTTTAAAATACTAAGCATTCGTCTTCCGTTATTTGTCATTTCTGCACTCACCGTTCTTGTTAACGAGGTGACCGAGTGCGTGTAAGCCATGTGACCCAGTGCGTTTTCCATCTCTCTCTCTCTCTCTTTTACCCCTTCAAGCTTTCCTCTCTCTCTCTCTTTTTCACCCCTTGAAGCTTTCCTCTCTCTCTCTCTTCCCTTCAAGCTTTCCTCTCTCTCTCTCTCCCCTCCATCAAGCTATCCACTCTCTCTCTCTCTCCCCCTCTGTCTCCTTGAACGCCTCAGTTTTCACTTCCCCTGCTTCTCTCTCTCTCTCTCTCTCTCTCTGGCTCTCTCCCCCCTCCCCATTTTCCGTTTTAATCCACCCCTACCACATCAACGCCAGCTTCTCATCTCCCTCCCCCTCTGTCGCCCCCCTCACCTCCTTCCACACACACACACACTTTCTAGCTCCTTGTTCCAGTCCTTACCCCATCGATTCACAGACGGCGCCTTACTTCAGTAATTGTGGCAGTTTGCCGCTTCACTGCTCCTCCTGTGCCGGAATAACACGAAGATTCGCGTAGTGAGCAAAAAATAAGTCTGTCCTCACACCGACTCCACAGTGGGAAAACAAGAGACCGCCCCCCCCCCCATACACACACACACACTACTCGCTTGGCTACTTGGTTATTTCCAGACACAGGCCATTCCAGACCTCTGTAATCATTCCGTCTTGTTGACATTTCACACGCTCTAAGTCTCTCTTAGTTATCGAACCGCGCTGGCGTCTGTTACAGAAAAGAACTTTCCTTTTGTTTTTGTTTTTGGTTTTGGTTTTGCACCGGCACAATATTATCAGGGATTTATCTCTCCACAAAACTCTCTTCCGAAATGCGAGCTACAGTTTCCCTTTAAGCTCTCTCTCTGTCTCTGTCTCTCTGACTCTCTCTCTCTCTCTCTCTCTCTCTCTCTCTCTCTCTCTCTCTCTTTCTTTCTCTGTGACAGCCACCCTTGTCGAAATGGGAAGTGGAAGAGACAAAAGCAAGTTTGTGTTTATTTGTCTGTTTGTTTGTTTATTATTTATTCGGTGGTTTATTTTCATGCTCTAGAGCCCTTGCAGAAATGTGAGTGAAATAGACAAAAGCAAGTTTGTGTTTATTTGTCTGTTTGTTTGTTTATTATTTATTCGGTGGTTTATTTCACACACTTGGTGACAGCCACCCTTGCAGAAATGGGAAGGGAAGAGACAAAAGCAGGTTTGTGTTTATTTGTCTGTTTGTTTGTTTATTATTTACTTACTGGTTTATTCATTTATTTTCTCTCTTTGTTCTACTGGGACGAATGTAAACTCCAAGTAAATGGAAAGGAAATTAACAAAACTTTTTATCTTTTCAGTTTCTTCTCGATTATTGACACTAATGATTATTTGAAATTAAACGGTATAGTAAAACAAAAAGATGACGCAAAACATTGTGAACTGAAACCACGAGTCGAAATAACAATCCCTCTCAGCAATTCAACACTCATTTTAGTCGCTCTACACTTTTTCAACAAACCAAAATGCTTGAATATAGCTACTGCACACATTTCCAACAAATCCAAATTTTCTTCTATTCACTGTACTACGTAAATTTCTTCATCTAATCAAATATTTTTTTGCTCCAGCCATTCACATTTCTAACCAATCAAATGCGTCATTTCATTCAGTATACACATTCCCAACCGATACAATGCTTCCTTTTTGGGCATACTACACCGGGATGCGCTACATTAAAACTGGCACTCTCTTTATCCCAAGTTCAAGTTCATATTGCTTATAGCCCAGCCGACTACTAGAGCCATATCATGGCTAACACCACGTCAAAAACAACCAGATTAAAGATGAAAGACAACAGTTAAAAAACCATGCTCACCGTTAACCTTGCAAGTGTAAATGCAATCAAAGAAAAACAGCCGTAAAATCATTGTTGTTCTGGTGGTGTCAGTGTAAGAATAGACAAGTCCCCACTTCCCTGGGATGGTTATCCCCGTCGACCATATCACCTGAGGTGTGGGTGCCGACGTAAAAACTGAACCAAACCAAGCATACTACACACTTCTAACCAACGACCGAAATATTTAGCTGGGAAGTTATTTTCTGTTAGAGGAGTTGACAACTTAACACAGTCGGACACGACAGTCTGGTGGGTAAGCGTTTGGCTTCCGATCAGAAGGTCCTACGTTCGATCTACATAGATACATCCGCTATGGTAGGTAAAATGTGGAGATTTTTTCCCCGATCTCTCACGTCAACATATGTGAACACCTGCCAATGTCTAACCCCACTCCCTCTGTGTGACACGCACAAAGAATATCACATATGCGCGTTAAAGACCCGTAAGACACGTCAGCGGGTGGCTTATGGAAACTTGAAAACATCCACCCAGCACGAACGGCCATCGAAGACAATGTATGCAGACTGCGCAGCAACACACCGCCTGCGCAGCGTGATCACACACACACACACACACACACAACACACACACACACACACCACACACACACAGAGACACACACACACACACACTCACACACACAGACAGAGAGACAGAGACAGACAGACAGAAACAGACAGACAGACAGACAGACAGACATAGAGAAAACAAAAGAAAAGAAACCATCAGACTCCAAACCATTCAATCGGAATTTTCAGTCAGAACGTAACGTAACCCAAACGTCATTACCAAGCCAGAGACAGCACAGAGATGACCAGACACCAGATTACTACACACGCGCGTCTCCACATAACCTACAATAAACTCCTTCTCTCCCTGTCATACAGCCCTGCAATTTCGGTCCTACAGCGCGGTCATTGTGGCTTATGCACTCGACAGGAGGTACTACTACTATCCAACATTGACTGATGGTGGCTGGCCGAGCGAAGCCCCGTATGAATTACACACGTCGGTGTGGTGGTAAAAACTTCACGACATCAAATCCACCTTCTCTCGTCCTCCTCCTCCTCTCCTGTGAGTCTCCTCTGCCACCCCACCTTTCTTTCTATGGTTTTATGTCTAGAGTAGTGTCAGTACATCTCGGCTTGAGGTCACGGCCCGTGTCATCGTGCATCAAACTTCCAAAGATGTTTTTTTTTTCACAGTAATTGTACATGTCTGTTTCGTACAGTCACTAAACAACCAACCAACCAACCAACCAACCAAATAAACAAATGAAAACAAAGAAACAAACAAAACCCTAAAACAAACCAACAAGAACTCGAAGAAGTACCATGTCTCACTGTTGAATACGACACATCCTGTAATAATCATCCCCCTATTTCCATAATAAAATTGAGCACTAGCACTTTCACGTTTCTTTTCGATTTTCTGTAACGAAAACAAAAGAACACCACAGCCTTGTTTATTTGCTTATTTATTAAGTTATTTACTTATTTATTCATTTGTTTGCCTATTTTATTTATTCATTTACTCATTTCTTTCTTTTTTTTTAAACCTACTTTATTTATTTAGTTGTTCGTTTATTTATTTCCTTATTGGTCAGCTCATTATTCACTGAGGATACCACACACAAAAAAAGTTCCATCTTTTTCTCCCGCACTGTTCTTTATAGCAACCCCGCACACAAAATACACCACTTCCGACAGCTCTCCATCCCACTGCCCTCTTCTGTAGATGTTGTTGCAGATAGTCCACATCAAACAACAGAAGTCCTTTGTCGTTTTACAAGAAAGGTGTCCTCTTCTCCCACTGGATGAAGCGGCAGGGAAGTTTCAGTCTTCTTCTCCTAATTTTCGTATTTTGGTGTTTGTGATTTTACATTCACGCTCGCAAAGGCCAGCTGGCCGAAAATTTGCGCCTGTCTTGTCTGGTTGTATTAATAACGCGTTCTGATTCTTTGTTTTTTTCCCCCTCTTTTTCTGACTCCCGTTTGCTTTAACACGGGCAGTCGCACTTGTTTAAAAAAGGCGTTCACGACATGCTCATTCCACGAACAATTGTCAGGCCACAGTGGACTGATCTCATCACAGACATTTCACCGCATTGAGTAAAGCCACAGATTTTTTCCACCCTGCAAGCACAATCAGCACACAAGCCGACAAACAACAAATACGCTGTCAAACAGACAAATTGACAAGCCAAAAAAACAAACAAACAAACAAACAAAAAAC
Source organism: Monoplex corrugatus (assembly GCA_030674185.1). Taxonomy (NCBI): domain Eukaryota; kingdom Metazoa; phylum Mollusca; class Gastropoda; order Littorinimorpha; family Ranellidae; genus Monoplex; species Monoplex corrugatus. The sequence goes on along the minus strand of CM060312.1, from coordinate 53,875,720 downwards.
AACAACAACAAAACAAAAAACAACAACAACAACAACAAAACCAAGCAGCCAAACGAACAAATCGACAAATAAATAACGACAAACACTTTTCTGGCCTCGCCACCCAACTGGCAACAATGGCCACTTATTGAATAAACAAACAAACAAACAAACCAAACAAACAAACAGATGCAGCGCTCTCTGGCGACACCATAAACAAACTCTTCCCGGCACAATCTAATCACAACATAAATCTGGCCATTCCCATCGCATTAAACAGGAGGAAGACGAGTGGAGAAGCCGAGAAGGAAACAAGAGGAAAGGGAGACGATCGAGAGCAGCCAGCACGCGCAACAGTCAGGGGGACATTATCACCAGACTGTAGTGTAAGGGCATTTCACAATCAGATAACAGCGGGCGAATCAAGAGGACAATTAATTCCGTTGTGGTAACGAACACTACCCACACACTGTTTCCACACTTCCCACAGCCCGGAACAAATGTCACCTGAGTGTGAACAGACGTAATAAGCGGATAAGAGTAAACACGTGAAGCTTTCACGTACAACAAGAAGAACAACCAACCAACCAACCAACCAAGCAACAACTGTTTTCTTTCACTCATTCACTTTCACAGCACAATAGGACGGGATACAACATAATTCAAAAACATGTAACACATGACACGACAAAGGACAACACAAAATACAGAACACAAGGCGACAGATACAGGACAATACAAAATATACTGCACAACTGACAAAACTACGCAAAATATATAACACAATACGACACGACATGATACAACAACACAATACAAAAAGACAAAATGTACGACATGACACGACATGACACGACACAAGACAAAATATAAACAAAACGCGACACGACACAGGGCAACATTGAATAAAAATCAACACGACACGACACAAAATGTACAATACGACACAACAAGATACCACACAAACTAATACATCATACGACAAAACACGACACAAGACAGCGCAATGTAAAACCAAACAACCAAACCAAACCAAACCAACACCAAACACAACCAACACAACACACACACAAACACACACACACACACAAAATAAACAACAACAACAACCAAACATACATAGCACGACACGACACAACAACACACATGCAAACAACATGAAACGACACGACATCACACACTATATAATGAAGTACAGCACAGTCTCCGCACAACACAGCGCAACGCAGCACAGTTTTACACCCTTGAAGTGTCTGGAACAACAACAACAACAAAAAACAGGTGGGAGAGGAACCGCACAGTACAGTCCTGTCACACTGTCTCAATCCAGAACGGAACTCCCACAGTATGGTACAACTTTGTCACACCGTCTCAATTCAGAATGGGACTCCACAGCATAGTACAGCTTTGTCACGCAAGTCTCAATCCAGAATGGGACTCCACAGCATAGACAGCTTTGTCAACGCAAGTCTCAATCCAGAATGAGACTCCATAGCATAGACAGCTTTGTCACGCAAGTCTCAACCCAGAATGAGACTCTACAGCAAAGCAGAGCCCTGTCACGCTGTTTTCAACCCAGAATGAGACTCTACAGCAAAGCAGTGCCCTGTCACCTGTTTCAACCAGAATGGAACTCTATACAAAGCAGGACCCTGTCACGCAGTCTCAATCCAGAATGAGACTCCTACAGCAAAGTACACCCTGTCACGCTGTCTCAATCCAAAATGACTCCACAAAAAACTACAGCTCTGTCACGCAGTCTTAATCCAGAATGGACTCAACAGCAAAGCACAGCCTGTCACGGATCTAAGCCAGAATGGGGACTCTACAGCAAAGCACAACCCTGTCACGCTGTCTCAATTGAGAAATGGGACTCCACAGAAAGTACAGCTAGTCACGCAGTCTCAATGAGAATGGGACTCCACAGCAATAGTACAGCTAGTCACGCTGTCTCAATTGAGAATGAAACTTCACAGCTCGTCAGCTGTCTCAATTCAGAATGGGACTCCATAGTACAGCCCTGTCACGCAGCCTCAATCCAGAATAGGACTCTACAGCATATTACGGCCTGTCACGAAGTCTCGATCCAAACGGGATGAAGAAGGCAAGAGGCGAAAGGCTTACAGACACTCCTGTAAAATGACGCTATCAACGAACTCTTTAAACTCCTCACAGACATGACCGGACATGCCGATATCGACGTGATCTCTCTTTTAAGAACACAACTGTAACACGATAGCCTACTTTTGTCACGGGGAGAGGTTGTTTTTTTTTTGGTGTCGTTTAAGAATTTGGGGGATGTGAGAAACTTGAACTTCTCACAGACACAAACGTGACATGGCACTACTAACGAATTCTTAATTTCTTACAGACACACAAAATAAAAACAAAACAAAACAAACAAAACAAACAAAAAGACACTACAACGAACTCCAATTTTTACAGACACAAACGTAGCATGATATAATGAACGAACTGCAACATCTTCCAGACACAGCTGTAACGTAACATCTTCCAGACACAGCTGTAACGTAACATCTTCCAGACACAGCTGTAACGTAACATCTTCCAGACACAGCTGTAACGTAACATCTTACAGACACAGCTGTAACGTAATATCTTACAGACACAACCATAATATTACACTATCAACGAACTCTTTTTTGACAGACACAACTGTAACATGACGTTATCAACAGTTTTTTTTTTTTACAGACACAATTGTAACATGATACTACCAACGAACTCTTTCCAATTTCCACATACCCTCGGTGCACGATGGAAATTACATTCAGCAAATCCGTTGAGAATCGAATATCTCTTTGTGATGTAATCCACGACAAACTCTCTCCCACCACTCCCCAACACAACAAAGACCTCAGTGTACGCCCCCCCCCCCCCCATGCATGTATGAGGGAGGAGGAAGAGGGAGAAGAAGGAGGGAGGAAGGTTAGCACGTGCAACTTCACGTGCAAATGCCACACACACATATTCCCTTCATCCATACCTGGTTACAAACAGTCTGAGCGAATCGGATGACATTTGTTTTCAATGGCGACACCAGCAACCACAAATCCTTTAAAGATTCTGAATTAGCAAAGTTCCTCGTCACAAAAAGTCACGTTTAAAGAGAACAGAAGAAGGGAAAGAGGACGATGAGTGTGTGTGTGTGTGTGTGTGTGACGCTGAGATCACACAATCCACACTTTCAGATACAATACTCGACTCTCAACCCGACATGACAGCTTCACTGTCCTCAATCATGGCGTGAGAGGAAGACACCTAGGAGGAGGTGTGATAAAGGGGAACAACCGTATGTGTGTGTGTGTGTGTGTGTGTGTGGTGCGTGCGTGCGTGCGTGTGCGTGCGTGGTGTGTGTGCGTGCGTGGTGTGTGTCTGTTTCAGCGCTTAGATTTGATTTTATCAAGATTTTGCGCTATATAAATATTGTAATTATTATTATTATTATACAACCGGACAAAGGCTGTCACACCAAACTTTTAAACGACACTATCAACAGACACTTTCTGGCTCTTTACAAGCAGCAACCAGTTGTCAGCTGAGCTCGTTACAAACTCAAGTCACATGACTATCAATTGTTTGAAGTTTTGTGGTTCGTTAAAGAACGAGTCATCGCTCTCTGGATTCATCGCACTCGGGACAGTTCCTTATCCACTCACCCAAATCTACTAGCTTTTTATATGGCAGAAAATTTTTTGAGCTGCATAAAATCGTATGTGCCGGCAAGATGTGGAAACGGGGAGTGACAGAGTAGGAGATAAAGTTCCTACGGAACACGCTTAAGATAAGATGCCACCATCAGAATGATTGAAACAAGATTAAGATAGGTAGTGAACAAACAAGTTTTTAATGCTGCGGCTGGGATTGAAACTCGAGGTATTAGATATCCTTAGTCTTAAACCCGAACCCTAATCCTAACCCTAAGAACCAACCAGTTCTTTATGAGATATCAATCACTCTGAATCACTCTGCTTCATGATATATGTTAATCCCGTGACATTTTCTGTTTAGTGTTATCCTCCATACCCTCCTAATTGGGGCTAAAGGATTATAAAACACCGAACAATGAACACTAACAACACGAAGCTGACGAAGACACGGAGGAAGTGGAAGAGAAAACATTAAGTAGAGCACAACCTCAGTGTGTGTGTGTGTGGTGATAATGGATTGATCATATCAAATTCAGGCTACTCTCCCTTTGGGGCAGCACATCGCCGCAGGGCAAGCGCCACCCACTTTTTTCGTCATGTGTGTGTCTGTTTACCTTTGTACACAGTACATTTTCTACAGAATTTTGTAAAGGACAACCCTTTTGGGAGTTTCATGCCGGAATCTGGTGTATAGGGTGAGAGAGACAGGAAGCTGGTGGATAGGATGAGGGAGTCTAAGGGTTAAGTTTTTGTTTTGCTAGCATGGTTGACAATGCAGATGCAGATGGACAAGACGCAGGAGTCAAAGGGTATAACGTGAGCTCTGTGCATGTTGCACACACGGGACCTAAGTTTATCGTCTCGTCTGAAAAAAAACGAAAACACCTAAACCACCATTTGAGATTGGTGGACAGGTGTTCAGGGAGAAACGAAAATCCCAGTCTGAAACGCGATTCGAATTCGGGATCGCATATCCTACAAAGATGTTTTACCACTGTCCACTGCCATCATTACATTCTAAGCGAAACACAAGATCTCATGTCCCCAGTCATCCCTCCCCTGCCCCTATCCCCCCCCCCCTGACCCCAACACCAGCAGAAGAGGACAAAGAAGAAGACCAGTCAGACACGTGCAATTGCGCACGTGACACAATCGACGAATCACTTTCTATTCCTTTACGAACACCTGTAACACAAAATTTCACTTAGAACAGGCGAATCAGATAACACTCCTGTTCTGTCGGCTGATGACACTGTTACAAAAACAACAACAACAACAAAAAAAACCAGCTTCATCAACAACTTACACAACTTCACTGTGATAGTCCAGCAGTCGAGTTAAGAGAGAAAAGAAAAAACAAAACAAAACAAAACAAAAACAACACACACACACACACACACACAACTGACACCTGCGGTTCCAGGTTAACTATCAACACACTTAAAGGCACTTTCAGAACAAAGCTCACACAATCCCCTGGTCCAATGAAGGAAAAACTGTGGATGAGGAGGAAACGGAGAAAGAGAGGAGAAGGACAAGGCGCACGTGCAAACACCAGCAGGTGACACCCCACACATCCCCATCCCTCCATCAATAAACACCGTTTTAACGCCACAGCCACAACACCAATTTCACTGCCTTCCAATCTTGTATTAAAGACTGGCTGGCACGTGAAACCTTCACACCTCTCTAATTGGCACGCCGGCACACATAAACACACACACACATACAGAGCAAAAAAGCACACACACACAACAACAAACACACCACACCCATCTCTTTCCGCGTAGAATGTCCACAATGTCACACACCCCTCTACCCTGGCGGGTTCTGTCCATGTCCTTACGTAGTAGTAGTAGTGGTGCCCTCCCGGCTTCCCCCCTCCCCCACGGGAGGTGGGAGGGGGGGGAGGGGAAACAGGCAGCAGAAAGAAAAAAAATAAAACATAGTGTTGATTGATTTTTGCCTCTCTACCTCTCTCTCTCTGTCTGTCAGTCTCTGTGTCTCTCCCATGCAATGCCAGCATTTTGCTCTGGCGCTCTGTCCGTCAGTCTAGCACCGTGAGGCCGATACTACTACCAAGCACCAAAGACCTGACTAGCAGGTCTAAATCTGTTCCCTTTCACCCTGGATGGAAATGGATGGGGGTGAAGGGAAGAAGGTAGTGGTGACAGAGAGGAGGCGGAGGAAATGGGGGAATCGGGTGGGGGGGGGGGAGGGGGGCTAGGTTTATAAGGAAGGGGGACAGGGTAAGGGTGGAGCGCTACTGTTACTTCATGCTCTGTACACACAACCCTTATCATCTCTCCCCTCTAACCACAAAGGGCGGGGTAGGGGAAAATATGCAGACTAAAGGGTGAAAAGAGGTTGTAAGGTTTGCGGAAGGGAGGGGGAACAGGGTGAGGGGTGGGGTGGGGGGATGAACGGAGGATTGTATCTGCCTCATGCATTGTCCTACGATTCCTTCCCTTTCCCTTCCTTCCCCCGACATTTTTTTTTTTTAGTCTATCGGTGGTCTTCATCCCCACTGGCACTCTTCCCTGATAGTGATGGTTGAAAGCGAGTTAGTGTGCGTGGGAACAAAAATGCTTATTCAATGCAAACACCTCTTTTAGATGTTATATGTGTGCGTGCTTGTCTGTGTGTGAACGTGTGCTCACCCTGTCTTCGTACGTATGCGCGCGCGCGAGTGAGTGTGTATGTATGTGTGTGTGAAACAGACAGACAGACAGACAGAGACACAGACTGAGAGGGAGGGAAGGAAGGGAAAGAAAGAGAAGGAGGGAGAGAGGGAGAGAGACAGAGACAGATAGAGGGAGACAGAGAAAGCGAGCGAGCGAGAGAGAGAGAGAGAAAGAGAGAGAGAGAGACAGAGAGACAGAGGGAGACAGAGAGAGCGAGCGAACGAGCGAGCGAGCGAGCGAGCGAGAGAGAGGAGAGAGAGAGAAGAGAGAGAGAGAGGGGAGAGAGAAAGAGAGAGAGAGAGAGCATGTGTGTGTGTCTTTGCACGCGTGTGCGTTTGCGTATGTGACTATAGGTGTCCAATTTAATCCTGAACCGAATGTGCATGCACGTGCACGTACGCGCGCGCCCGCCAGTACTTGCGTACACGAAGTCTCGGAAAAAGTCCCCCTTTCCCCCACCCTTCCAACATTCCAATCCCTTTCCTTCGCGCGTATAATACTGATATGATGGCTCCGTCTGTGTATGATCAGACAGTAAATGCTCCCGTTTGAGGACTTGGTTTGATGTGCAGCAGCGTCAGCTGTGACTGGACAAGTTCTTTTTTGCCCTTTGACTTCTGCACCCTATCCATCAAAATACAAAAACTGAGGAAGCTGGTGGATAGGGTCAGGGAGTCAACGGGTTAAGTTTTTGCTTTGCTGGCATGGTTGACAATGCAAGATGCTGATGGGCAGGGTGCGGGAGTCGAAGTCTTTGTGTACAGCCGCCCTACATGAAGGCTGATGACCGTGACTGGGAGGTCGATGCCACAGTTTTCCTTCTCTCTCTGCTGTCCGATCACTGTTAAAGTTTGTTTCTTTTCCGCAGTGGGGATGCTTGCTTATACGTACAGTCTGTCGCCAGACATAGCGATTGGTAGCTTCTCTTCCCTAAGTGTCCACACCGATATCCGCAGACGTCGGATCACGTACCACAGCAGTAGGCTCCCTGTAGGTCAGGATCCTGCCGCGAGCTCTTTGTACAGCATATATTTTGGGATAAGCCCCCCCCCCCCACCCCCCACCAGCATGCGGTGGCCCGGTCGTGGCCAAGCCTGCACAATCGTCGTTGTGTGAAAAAGGCATGCATGCCATCATGTCTTTATCTGACACGTCCACCAACGACCTGGGTATCGACCCTAATATCTGGGAGACGCTCGCATTAGATCGACCGAACTGGCAAGCTGACCATCGGAGCAAGAGCAGCCAAGAGAAGACGTACAACAGAGGCTCGAAGAAAACGACCTCCAATTCTGCAGCCGCGGCAACCCACGCTTGCCCTACGTGCGAGCAAGCCTTTCTGGCTCGGATTGGCCTCACCTGCCACCTCCGGACCCACAATCGCCAACCTCCCAGTCAAAACAGAAGTCGTGGTCTTCTTCAACAACGAAGGAACGAACAACAAACGACTACAACATTTGACACACGATCTTCCCAGGATATGTCCAGAATGCAGTGAAAGCACAACAGGTGGCAGCTACTGAGGAAATGTGCTTGGCGCACACATTTCTCACTGTCGTAGAGGTCAATGAATCACTTCAGCAGGGATGCTGCCTTTGCCTGGTGCCTGGCTGTGAGCTTGTGAGTCGATGATTCTTTGGTGGGCAAGCTCCAGCTCATCAATGACAGGCAAGGCGAGGAGGATACTGGCAAAGGCAAACTCAGCGACCAAGTGCTCAG
>CM060312.1:53845167-53857667 GCA_030674185.1 Monoplex corrugatus | reverse complement strand
CCACCCTGCAAGTCCGTCCAGTATTTTCTCCCTGGGTTTACCTTGTGTTCTCTTTCCCACCAGCTTTCCTCAGCAGGTGGTATACTTTCTTTTTCCTCATAAAATGTCCTATAAATGTTGCTTGTCTTTTCCTAATCTTCTTTATTTATGATCTTCTTGTGTCTGCCTCCTTCAAGGCTCGTATTGTGGCTGACCATAATAAACTTGGGAATATACGATGGTGGTTTCACGTTGCCTTCCATCGGTTTTTGTGCGGACTCTCCGCTAGCCTTTGTCGTTCCCAAGACTACCCACAAGGCAGTAGGGGTGATTTTCTGTCAGGGTTTACTCCCTTAGCCTTATTGTCTCCCAAGATAACCACAAGGTAGTGACGTTTTTTCTGTTAGGGTTTACCCCCTTAGCCTTGGTCTCTCCCAAGATAACCACAAGGTAGTGATGTTTGTTCTGTTAGGGTTTACCCCCTTAGCCTTGGTCTCTCCCGGGATAACCACAAGGTAGCGATGTTTGTTCTGTTAGGGTTTACCCCCTTAGCCTTGGTCTCTCCCGAGATAACCACAAGGTAGCGATGTTTGTTCTGTTAGGGTTTACCCACTTAGCCTTGGTCTCTCCCGGAATAACCACAAGGTAGTGATGTTTGTTCTGTTAGGGTTTACCCCTTTAGCCTTGGTCTCTCCCGGGATACACAGGCCAATTTACATATGTGCCGTTGCCAATCAACTTACATTAAACAAAAAAGTAATATACTGCAAAATGATTAGAATTCAAATAAAACAATACTAAACCAAATTTGAATAAAACAAAACTAAAACAACAACAAAAGACAGTGACATAGACAGAGAGAGAGAGAGAGAGAGAGAGAGAGAGAGAGAGACAGAGAGAGAGAGAGACAGGCAGACAGACAGACGGAGAGAGGGAGGGAGTGAGGAAGGGAGAGAGAGAGAGAAAGAAAGAAAGAAAGAGAGAGAGAGAGAGAGAAAGAAAGAAAGAGAGACAGACAGACAGAGAGAGGGAGGGAGGGAGGGAGGGAGAGGGAGAGAAGAAACAAAGAAGAGAGAGAGAGAGAAGGAGGGAGAGAGAAAGAAAGAAAGAGAGAGACAGAGACAGAGACAGAGACAGAGAGACAGAGACAGAGACAGAGTTTGATATCAAAGTTTACTCCAAAAGCACACTCAACATCGCCATATCTCAGACAATACATAACCCAAATGCCACGGCAACAACAAAACCGCTATCAAGATGACGCGCGCTACAAAACTGGGGGGGGGGGGGGGGGGGGGGGGGGGGGGAGAAAAAAGAACCGACTTTTACAAACTCAACTCAACTCAACCAACAAACCAGCCAGACAGTCTAGTGAGACTGCTCAAAGAAGTCAGAGACAGAAAGAAAGAAAGAAACAACGAAACAAAGAAAGGAAGACGGAGTAAGTTTCCTGACTAAAGAAGAAGGAAAAAAGAGAAGCGGACAGCGAGACGTAGTAGAAAGGAAAAACAACGGACAAGACTTGGGTCTCAAGTGGCCTCTAACCTGGTCAACTTGGATGGTGGTACCGTTAGAAGAAGAGACTGTCGGTGTTCACCGGTGTGTCATTGCCCAAGTACTAAAACGGGCACAGTCAGTATCAGGACACGTGAACGTAATCGCAGGGGAGTTTTATATCTGTCTACACACGCGCGAGCGTGGTACGAGCACGCAAACAGATATAAAGATTTAACAACAACAACAACAACAACAGAAAGCAACACAAACACACACACACACACACACACACACACACACACATACGTATATACGCACGCACACACACACACACACACACACACACACACACACACACACACACACACACACACACACACACACATTCACACACACGTATGTACGCACACCAACACACACATGCACAAACACATGCACAAACATCACCCCACACCATGCTTTCCCTCTTTCTTCTGCATTAACCCCCTTCACCCTCCCCCCACCCCCCTTCTCTTTTGAGAATTGATCACTTCTCTACAGATGGAGTTCCAGCAGACTTCAGTCTATCAAAGACCTGTTCAGGACTGTTGATAGGGTATCTGTGACAGCATGGCCCAGTCAGGGAACACAAGGGTCCCAAGTGGAACAAATGCCAGACCTTTTTCAGTCTTTTCACTTTTTATGTAACATACGTTTTTTTCGATTTAACAGACATATTTGTATCATCATCATCGTGTGCCCTGCCGCATGGCTTTGGCGATCATAGCCCTCCACCTAACGAATCTATCCCTCGTCGCTGCAAGTACATCTCGATCTCCCACACTCTCTCTCTTCAGCCACTCCGCAAGTCTGTCCAACATTTTCTCCCTGGGTCTTTCTGGTGCTCTCTTTCTCTCCAGCTTTCCTGTTGTGAATAGGAGCTCTAAATTCTCTTGCCTCATAAAATGCCCTAGACTATATATTGTTGCTTGTCTTTTCCTAATCTGCACCAAATGCTCTGGTGCTCTTTTTCCCTCCTGCTTTCTTATTGTGACTAGTTGCTCTAATTTATCATGCCTCATAAAATGCCCTATAAATTGTGGCTTGTCTTTTCTTAATCTGCACCATGTCCTCTGGTGCTCTTTTCCCCTCCAGCTTTCTTATTGTGACTAGTTGCTCTAATTTCTCATGCCTCATAAAATGCTCTATACATGTTGCTTGTCTTTTCCTAATCTGTACCATATCCTATTTAAATGTTCAATTCTAGGAACAGTCCAAGGTTCACTATATGCTAACTTTCATCGTTCCTACTACCCAAAAGACGTTGGTAATTTCAAGTACCTGGAAGCTATAGCCTGACTCAAAGATGGCAGGCACCAGCACAGCAGGAATACACATCAGGACTGAAGACAGTAACTGCCAGACTGAACAAAATCTGAAGAAGCAGCGCTGTCAGACAAATTTAACACTAAGCAGATACAATGTGTCACGGCGCGTGACATAAGAATATTATTGTCCAAAACCAAGCCGACTGCACATAGCTATATCAGAGCTAGAACCATCACAAAACAACACACAACAAACACCTCGTTGACCCTGGCAAAAAAAAAAAAAAAAAAAGACACCAGGAAAAGAAAATTAAGAGCACGATCAATGCGCACATTATCTGAGGATCGTCCTTTATTTTTTTAACGTCTTTTCACATATGTGGTTTTAGACGATAATCGAAGGATGCGTCCCCTCTTCCGAGCCAGAAAGCCACTAGATCAATGACAATCATAAATAATGTTAAGTACTTATGTAGCATCCTTGTTATACGTATACAGAAACAGACAGACGGACAGACGATGAGTGAGTGAGAGAGAGACAGAAAGAGTGAGTGAGAGAGAGAGAAAAAAAAAAGAGAGAGAGAATGCGAATGCGAAATGTTTTATTGTGTTAGGCTTTAAGCCCATTCACAAGGGTACATGGGGATAGGGATGGGTACAGAGGGGGGTAGGGCTTCGCGACATGGCAACCAGATAACGGCATTACGATATATACAATTCATGTACATTATCACTGTCTTTTTACAGTCCATCGAACATAAACGATAAAAATAATTAATGGCAGGGATAACGAATTTTATCAACTGTCATACATCATGTAATGTCACAGCCACTTTCATGATGGATCCGGACATTTCCCTTTGTCGACGGCGTCTGTACCCAGGTTCACCTCTCTACCTTCATGTCAAGTCCAGGGGCGTCCTTCCATCTTCTTTTCCATTTCTTTAAGGGACTCTAGTATTTGCTGTGTAGTTACTTCCTCTGAATGATCATCACCATGCACACGCTCGCTGATACCCGAAGCACCTCATACCTAACCCCACTTACCGCCTCAGTCTGATCTTCCACTATGTTACATGACAGGGAGCTGTTCTCAGAATGTGTCACGGCTTCCTCACATGCACCACAACCACTGATCTTAAGTTCCTCAGTGTCATCAACTGTCATTCCTTCATCTAACACAGGCTCCAACACATCACTCACTGTCTCTGACTGTGGATCTGTAACACACTGTGTATCCATGGACTGACACTCCAGGTTAATGGTGCGTGTTTCACGTATGGGCTCGTGCGAACTGAGTGGGGTACGTGTAGCGCGAAAGTCGAATGTGTCATTTTCAAACACATTGTTGTTTTCAGTTGGGTAGAATAAACTGGGCGGTGTAGGAAAAAATGAACATAAAGGAGATGTAGCATCCTCACCTGCCTTCTGTTCCTGGGTGTGTCTATACATCTCAGCCCTGTTTCTGTCCCTGTTGATCTGTGATGGACACTTGCGGCGAAACACAGCAGCATTGTGATCTCCCGCCTGTGTGACAGAAGATGGCTGACTGGTTGGTGTTGTCAGTCGCAGGACGACCACCGTCAGTTTGCCTTTTCCTTCGATTTTGAAGGACTTTAGTGACATGTCCTTCAGCAGAGCATCAAGCATACCTTCTAACGAAGATGGAAGTCCCTCAACAGGCATGGTACATGGGTTTTTCTACCCAAAAATACACGTTGTAAACACCAGCTGTTGAAATTCCACAGTAGCCGAGCAAGGAAGGCAACTCCGAGAGAGAGAGACAGAGAGAGAAAGAGACAGAGTCAGAGAGAAAGAGAGAGAGAGTCAGAGAGAAAGAGAGAGACAGAGAAAGAGAGAGACAGACAGACACAGAGAGAGACAGAGAGAGAGAGAGAGAGAGTGTGAGAGAGAGAAAGAGAGAGAGAGAGTAGGAGGGAAGGAAGGTACTTGTCTAAATATTGGATTTCCTTTCCTGGCGACACAGCGAATTTGGAATGTATAATTGTCCATTTTACCAACCATGTCTGAAGCCACGTCTGATGTCACTGACGGTGTTGTTTTAAAGGACCGGTACAGATCACACGCACACACATCATATCATACCTGTCTGTCTGTCTGTCTACCTATCTCTCTATCTATCTATCATCTGTGTGTGTGTGTGTGTGTGTGTGTGTGTGTGTGTGTGTGTGTGTGTGTGTGTGTGTGTGTGTGTGTGTGTGTGTGTGTATAATACAGAAAAAAACCAGGAACAGATAGCAAAATGCGCGTCTGTCTACCTATCTACCTACCTACCTACCTGTGTATGCGCGCGCGCGTGTGTGTGTGATGTATAATACAGAAAAAAAAACAACAACCAAGAACAGATAGCAAAATGCGAAAGTCTTAGTCAAATCCAACACGCTGGGATGTACACAAAGGAAAACTTGTGAGACCTCTGGAAAGGGTCCAACACATACGGCTCCAGTCTAAAGACAGTTCCGTAAAACAGTCGTCAAACTTTCAATATTACTCCACACTTCAAACTCCGAAGTTTCAAACAAGTCTGTACTTTGCAAATCAGCTCATTTCGTGGCTGACAGTGGTACAATTTGCATGGTAAACACAGTAACAAACACGGTAACATGACTTACCCAAACTTGCCGGCGCTGTCACCAAGGAAACCTCACTGTCTTCTCATCGCAGTAACTTCTCGCGTGTAAGTAACACCATCACTTCTACCATTCACTAATACTCACACAATGAAACTTCTCACACAAATGTTTAGGGACGGTCTCTCGAAATCCCACCACCGGTATCAGTGTTTTTAAAGCAGGAACTTGAAGATGTTGAAGAGATGCACGACAGAGGTGACACAATCCTACACATACATCTTGCAGTGTCCAGTTTGAAAAAGTTGAAGACATCCTTTACTCTACATTCAGAACACACCGTCACACACTTATCTAAACTGCCAGCTTGTATACATCATAAACATTACATCAGATTACACTGCTTTCTCTTCCACCAACAGTGACCCCACTACTGATCTTTTTAGTCCTCTTCTCCCACTGGACGAAGTAGCAGGGAAGTTTCAGTTTTTTCCTCCAGAATTGTGTATTTGGTGTTTGTTTGTGATCTTACATTGACGCTTGACAAAGGCCAGTCGGCCGAAAATCTGCACCTGTCTTATCTTGTTGTATTAAATACGCGTTCGGTTGTTTGCTTGAACGTCGGCAGTCGCACTTGTTTTGGATTCCCACTTCTACTGCCACAAAAATTACGCCACTAATTTCTCTGAAAAATCCGTATTGCCAGTCCTCCACTGCCGCTACTGTTTCTGTCCCAGCTACTAAAACCTACTTCCACCTTTTTGAGCGGTATTCACTGAGTGAGCAGTACTCATCGAGACTTTCTTCACAAATTTCATTCACGCAAAATCATCTCACCCTGTCCAAAAGAGGCAATGCTGTTGCGGGCAAAATTTAAGATACCAAGTAATAATTAATCTATCTATCTATCTATCATCTATTTTCTTTCTTTCTTTCTATCTATCTATCTATCTATCTATCTATCTATCTATCTATCTATCTATCTATCTATCTATCTATCTTTCTTTCTATCATCTATCTATTTATCTACACACACACACACACACACACACACACACAAACACACTGACACACAAAGACAATGAAACGAGGATATATGCTCAATCATACACACAATGACACATATACATGTGCGCGCGCGCGCGCGCACACACAAACACACACACACACACAGAGGCTGACTGATACGAGGATAATTGCTCAAATAACGCGCACAGACGGAGGGGGGGGGGGAGAGAGAGAGAGAGAGAGAGAGAGAGAGAGAGAGAGAGAGAGAGAGAGAGAGAGAGACAGACAGACACACAGACAGACAGAGAAGGACGGACAGACAAAGATGGACAGACAGACACAGAAAAAGAGACAGTGAGACAGAGAGAAAGAAAGAAAAGACAGACAAAGACGGACAGACAGACACAGAGAAAGAGACAGTGAGACAGAGCTAGAGAGAAAGAAAGAAAAGACAGAGAGAGAGAGAAAGAGAGAGAGAGAGAGCAACAGACAGAGACAGAGAAAGACAGACTGAGAAAGACAGACAGTCAGAGAAAGACGAGAGAGAGAGAGAGAGAGAGAGAGAGAGAGAGAGAGAGAGAGAGAGAGCGGGCGAGAGAGAGAGAGAGAGGGACACACTGACTGACACGTGCATAATTGCTCAATCATGCTTAACTCTCTTCACGCCGACTTAGCCAAGAAGCTATAGTTTGGCTAATCAAACTCCACTTCCCTAAAAATTCTCCTCTGAATAAACAGGCGCAGGCGCCCCCACGGAACACGTTTAATTTACGTTTCTTTTTATCGATTTATTTTTCGTTATTATTGTTAGCAAAATTTATCATCCCTTACTCATTCTGTTGTTTTCCTTTCTGTTCCTTTCGCCATCTCCTCTCTCTGTCCTCTCTTTCTCTCTCTGTCCTCTCTCACACACACATACGCACACACACAGACACACACACACTCTCTCTCTCACAAATAAGCACACACACACACACTCTCTCTCCTCTCTCTTTCTCTCTTTTTCACACATACGCACATACACTCTCTCTCTCTCTCACATACAGACGCTCTCTCTCTATCTCTCTCTCTCTTTCCCTCCCTCTCTCTATTTCTGTTTGTCTGTCGTGTCTGTCTCACCGTATTTCTCTGTCTGTCTGTCTGTCATGTCTGTCTCTCTCTCTCTCTCTCTCTCCATCCCTCTCTCTATTTCTTTCTGTCTGTCTGTCGTGTCTGTCTCACTGTATTTCTCTGTCTGTCTGTCTGTCTCTCTCTCTCTCTTTATCTCTCTCTCTCGATATACATGTACAGTTGACCTGTATCATCTCGGTTGGGGGCAGAAGCTAAATCTCAATTCAAAAAGCAATTCATTTATTCTTAAATGGATGGCCCATTACTCGGATAGTTTGAGTGCCCCTTGCTGATAACATGTAGACCTGGTCGGCGCCGGAGGACACTCGCCTTCCGATCTGCCTGCGTGAGTTTGCACCATCCGATCTATGGTTTGCACGGGTGTGCATCACGGCCGTCTAACTGTTATTGTTATTGTTGTTTAAAGCCCAGCCCAGATGAGGAGGGTGGGGGGGGGATGCTGGGGCAACGAGAGATGGAGATGGTTGGAAGACCATGGTCGCCAACGCCATGCGGCAGGGCACCTGATGATGATGATGATGAAAGCCCAGCCGACGGCGTAGAGCCATATCAGGGCTATAACCGCTTCAAAACATACCCAATACTTCAAAAGGAGAAAAAAAAAAAAAAAAAAAAATACAAAAGGGAAAAGAAAACTAAGTACATATTTTAATGCATTCGCGCACATGATCTAAGGAGATGCCCCTGGTGTTGACCATTCCGTCCAATTCATCGCACGATGTATTTAAAAAACACACCTGAACACAAATCTAAACATAACTAAGGACACTAAAACATATACAAAAAACGGGCATAAATTACCTATAATTGATTCCGCATATCTTACCTCCCTCCAGCCAAAAATGCACTTCATACATGTACCCAATTTATTAATCCTGAAAAAAATAGTATGTAAGACTTTATCGAACACATACAGGTGAATGGACCAGCAAGGCAGAAAATGACAGGAAAAAAATGACAGAAAGCAAAAGAACAAGAGAGAAACAAAGACAGTGACATAAAAGAGGACATTTCTAGCACATAATTTCCAGGTGAGGATACTATTTATACTGAAAGAGACCCCAGCATCCCCACGGGGGGAGGGGAAGGTGGTGGTGGTCGGTGTAACTTTGTATGTGCGTGCCGCCTCTAGCCTAACCCAGCTGTGAATGGGTTTCTGATTTTCTTTACAAAAAAAAAAAAAAAAAAAAAAAAAAAAAATGTTAGGGGAAAGGTAAAAGCAGCGAGGGAGTGGAGATAGGCACCACCCTTATAACGCATCATCATCATCATCATCATCATCATCATCATCAGGTGCCCTGCCGCATGGCGTTGGCGACCATGGACTTCCAACCATCTCTATCTCTCGTTGCCCCCAGCATCTCCCGCACCCTCCTCATCCCAGCCACTCTGCAAGTCCGTCCAGCATTCTCTCCCTGGGTCTACCTGGTGCTCTCTTTCCCTCCAGCTTTCCCGTTGTGGCCAGGTGCTCCAAATCTCCCTTCCTCATAAAATGGCCTATAAATGGTGCTTGTCTTTTCCTAATCTTCCTTATGAGTGATCTACTTGTGTCTGCCTCCATCAAGACTGTCTCGTTTGTTTTCTTTGCTGTCCATGGAACTCTCAACATGCTTCTGAGAAACCACATCTCGGCTGCCTCGATCCTGCTCTGGCTTTGCTTGCTGACTGTCCACGCCTCGCATCCGTACAACAGTATTGGTTCTATATAACATTCAAGGACTCTCTTTCTGATGTTAATTGATAGGCATTTGTTGGTAAGAATGCTTGCCATCTTCTTGAATGCTGTTTTGGCTTGGCCGATTCTGCCCCGCAGGCCCCGAGAAAAACTGAGGTCTTTGAGGTCTCTACCACCTACTCCCCTACGTCCTCAGCGTTATGGGACTCCAAAAACCTGATGATGAGGGGGTCGTGAATTCGACACCCCATGTGGGCTACGTATTTTTGTTTGTTTTTTTTCCTAAACGAGCCACTTGGCACTTTCGACAGAGCCGCGGATTCAAGATCTGATGTCTCGAGCTCAATCCCAGCCCACACACACACACACACACACACACACACACACACACACACACACAACACACACACACACACACAACAACACACACACACACACACATATCAAAATAAGAATAAAATATAAAAAAATTTAATTAAAAAGCCTGCTCGCCGCATATCTTAATCCTTCAATCATTTTGTCGATCCCTTCCCTCCTCCCCTCCTCCTCAATTTCAAGACTTTACCAGCGCATACGGTTTTAGCACAGGCTTACAGAATCACTGCCAGATGAAATACTGGCAGACCAGAGTGAAGCACATATGGGCTTGCCCGTGTGCAATGATTCCCTCTTGAGTCAACTCCAAAACTATACACTCAAAAACAAAATCTTTCAAAATTTTTCGACACGCATCTGATCTGTTAAGCATTTTATTGTTTTTATCAAAAGAGAAATGTATTTATTTTCAAATGGTGTCTGTTGCTAACAGTCTTGGGATATGCTTATTAAGTCAAAAGCGTGTGTTCATTAATTATGTTCTGAATAAACTGTAACTTTTATCGGAGAACGCTTTTTCGAACTGTTCTACATATTTATACTGACCCACTTCACATACAGCTTTTGATCTTATTGTCTGAATTTCATTTTAGCTTTGATTCTGTGGTGTGTGTGGAGGGGAGGAGAGAGAGAGAGAGAGAGAGAGAGAGAGAGAGAGAGAGAGAGAGAGAGAGAGAGAGAGAGAGAGAAGAGAGAGACAGAGACAGAGAGACATGGAAAGAGAGAAAGAGAGAGAGAGACGGGAGAGAGAGAGAGAGTGTGTGTGCGTATCTGTACGTGTGTGGTGTGTGTGTGTGTGTGGTGTGTGTGTGTTGTGTGGTGCGTGCGTGCGTGCGTGCGTGGTGTGGTATGTGTCTGTACGTGTTTGGGCGTATGTGCGGATGTCTGTCTGTGCGTGTGTGTGTGTGTCTGTCTGTCTGTGCACGCGCGCGTGTGTCTGTGTCTGCGCGTGTGTCTGTCTGTCTGTGCGAGTGTGTGTGTGTGTACCTTTTTGCGTGCGTCCGTATATGCACGCTTGTGTGCGTCTATCCGGTTCTATCACCTTTCTTTCTTCACCTCTTGTTCAAGTCACTTGAAACACTGTTGCATTTTCCCCCCCGTTTTCAAAAGTAACAAGGCCTCAATGTCGAGACGCTTGTTAACACTTTTTCATACCCTCTCGGTGTTAATGTCGGCTCATTAATAAAACAACAACCGTTATATTGTACTGCCTGGTTAGCTTTTATCGCTGGAACCAAACATCAATTCAACAAATAATACTGGCTAATCAATAAAACAACAAAGACCACAGTGATGCCTGATTATTTTTATGTTGGAAATAAAACGCAGTCAAACAATCATTCTCTTCTCTCTCTCTCTCTCTCTCTCTCCTCCTCCCCCTCTCTCTCTCTTATTTTTTTACTCTCTCTCTCTCTCTCTCAGTTTTAATGACATCGACAGGGATTATTTATTTTCCAACGGTAGGAGTTACTATTAACTAAAATCCGTTTTTCAAACTCGCCACTGCTTATATGCAAACGTGAAAACACATAACATACCAGTTGCCGTGGTGTAGTGGTTAGGGCAACGGACTACCGACTGGACGGTTGTGGGTTCGAATCCCCATCTGTCCCTTCAAAAAACCATTGAGGGAGTTTTCAGCTCTAACCGGCTCCTACCCAGAGTTGGGCGTGCTATGGGCTCATTGGGAAGACTGGGACCACACAGTCGAGTCTCATCCGCTACACGGATACGTCACTGAGGGTATTGCTCAAATCTTCTGTCCAGCACCGCGGGTATCTGATTCTCTCGGACCTGGTTGATGCCAGGATATATTATGGCAGTAAGCGTAGAGTACAGCCCTGTCACGTAGTTTCAATCCTAGCTGGAACTCCATAGCATCATGATTATCATCCTCATCGACATCATCATCATCATCATCATTGCATTGTAAAAACTGTTCCAGCTTCTGTTGGCATTAACGTGGCGTAGAAAATGGGACGGAAAAAAAAAGGTGAGCATAAAGGTCATCATCATCATGTGCCCTGCCGCATGGTGTTGGCGATCATGGCCATCCATATGCATCTATCCCTTGTCGCCGCAAGCGCACCTTCCACCCTCGCTGTCCTCAGCCACCCTGCAAGTCCGTCCAATATTTTCTCCCTGGATCTACCTAGTGTTCTCTTTTCCTCCAGCTTTCCTGTTGTGACCAGGTGCTCTAATTCCCCTTTCCTCATAAAATGGCCTATAAATGTTGCTTGTCTTTTCCTAACCTTCCTTATCAATGACCTTCTTGTGTCTGCCTCCATCAAGACTGTCTCGTTTGTTTTCTTTGCTGTTCATGGAACTCTCAACATTCTTCTTAGAAACCACATCTCGGCTGCCTCAATCTTGTTCTGACTTTGCGTGCTGACTGTCCACGCCTCACAACCGTACAACAGTATCGGTTCTTCATAACATTCAAGAACTCTCTTCCTGATGTTAATTGATAGGCATTAGGTAACATCTCTGAATGCAATGATCCTAAAGAAAATTTGAAAAAAAAAAAAGAAAAGAAAAAATACACAAAAAAAAGAAAGAACAGAAAAGAAAAAATAGCCAACACGCATGTCTACCAAAGACTGCAATAACACAATGGAGTATACAGCCAGCTCGCCTAACAGCCTCAGTTCTTCGTGCTCTCCACTTAAAAAGTCTGACTATGTCTAAAGCGCAAGTAGTACAAAGGAATTTGAAGAACAGCGCTATGTGCGTAAGTTTGAATGCATGTGTTATCGTTACTTCAAATTTTAAGGCCACAGTTGTGTTAGTACAAAACGTCATGAAGCGCCAATAGAATAAACATTATAAGTACGTTTCCCGGTCATTTTTCTTCTTTGACTAGCGCTCTTGAGTCTAAGAGAGAGGGAGGGAGGGAGGGAGAGAGAGAGAGAGAGAAAGAGAGACAGAGACAGAGAG
>CM060312.1:53800167-53820167 GCA_030674185.1 Monoplex corrugatus | reverse complement strand
ACACGTCAATGGCGTAATGGGCAGCAAGTCAATTATGACACGGACATGTTTCCAGCTTGTTCAAGCCGGCCTGTGCGCTTGTTTGCCATTTAGTTATTAGTCGGTTATTGTCGTTTATTTTTTCTGTTTTGTTTTGTTTGTAGGTGTTGCGGTTGTATTTTTTCGATGCGTGTATGCACGTTGTTTTGCCCGCATTGTGCTGGCTGCAATAATACCGTGCAGTCTGTTGATTTCCTTTCTGTTGGGCTAGAGTAGTTTTGAATGCTCTCTCTCTCTCTCTCTCTCTCTCTCTCTTGTCTGTCTTCTTTCCCCCTTTCTCTCCTCCTCTCTCTCTCCTCACTCTGTCTGTCTGTCTCGTCTCTCTCTCCCTCTCTCTTCCTCTCTCTCTCCCTCCTCTCTCTGTCTGTCATCTTCCCCCTCTCTCTCCCCTCTTCTCTCCCTCTGTCTCTCCCCTCTCTTCTCTCCCTCTCTGTCTCTCCCTCTCTCTCTCCCTCTCTGTCTTCTCCCCTTTCCTCTCTCTCTCTCTCTCCTCTCCTCTCTCCCTCTCTCCCTCTCTGTCTGTCTGTCTCTCTCCCTCTCTCTCCCTCTCTGTCTGTTGTGTGTGTGTGTGTGTGTCTCTCTCTCTCTCGTTAATCTTGTTTACTACGCTATTTCACTGTTTTCTCTATAAAGTTATAGGCACTCTTTCAATGAGATTTTTTTTTTTAATTAAAAAGTCTCAAATTTCCAATTTGTCTGTGATCTATCAATCAAACCTGACAGAACTTTTGTCGTTACTCGTTTCGTATCCAAAACAGGAAAGTCATGCCACACTCCCAAACCAGTGAATGTAACGAGTCACCATTTTGGCGCCGGCTTGGCGTAAAACAACGTTCCACATACAACATACACACAGCCACTTTTCAAGTCTCTGGAGCGTAAACAATGGTGGACGAAAGCTCTGTCCTTGTCCCGTCACAAGTTAACCCCTTGACTCCCGCGCCCTGTCCACCAACATCCTGCATTGTCAATCACGCTAGCAAAAGCCAAAAACTTAACCCTTTGACTCCCTCACCCCATCCGGAAGCTGGTGGATGGGGTGAGGGAGTGAAAGGGTTAAGTTTTTGCAGTTGGTGGATAGTAGGGTGCGGGAGTCAAGGGGTTAAGGAACGATTAAGTCCCAGCCTAGAAGGAAGTCATTCCCCCTGCCATGTCCACTGACAACCTACAACACACTCACAATAAACTAAGGGGAGGAAGCGCCAGGGGGACAGGGAGGGGGCACGGGGCAGGGGGCAAGGGGAGAGAAACAACGAGGGAGAAAAGAGAATGAGGAGGGGAGGGAAAGAGGAAGGTGAGAAGTAATGAAATGAATGTGACAGTGGTCCCGTTTATCAAGGTCATAAGGCATAATAATGAGGATGATAATGATACTATATTTTCCAACGGTAGAAGTTATTAACAATAAAACTTTTCTTCTTTTCCCCCCCCCAAACTTGCTATTGATTGTTGTGTTCCCACTAGCCAATCACTGACAGGATTTACAGGATATTTAACGTGCATCATCATGTGCCCTGCCGCATGGCGTTGGCCATCATGGCCCTCCACACGAATCTATCCCCTGTCGTGCAAGTACATCTCCCACCCTCTCTGTCCTCAGCCACCCTACAAGTCCGTCCAATATTTTCTACCTGGTGTTCTTTTTCACACCAGCACCGACTGAGTGGCACTGATCCCCCTCGCCGCTTATTCCGGCTCCGCAATACACCACCAATCCCATGTTCATTCAGTAGAAATCCTAGAGCCAGGAAACCCTTGATGGCAACAGACGCCAAGCCGCTAAAGGTTACCAACAACAGAAGACCCTGCATTGCTGCCGGGTCACACCAGTGAAGATCAACAGTTCCTGATTTAATTCAACTTTCTAAGGTCGCTGCATATTAAGCCCTCTAATAACGACAGGGAGGGGGCTGATAAACGACTTAGAACACCATGCCATAACCTTTGGGTCGAAGGAAGTGAGATGGTTGAAACCTTACCGTTCGGGTCAGATTTTCACTTTCATATTCATATTCATGTTCATTTCTTTTGTCACAGTAATCAAAATTGGCCTGCTCTCCCTTTAAGAGCACGTCGCCCAGTGCAACGCCACCCAATTTTTTAAGCAAGACCTTAAGCAGAAGACTAATTTGCCTTCAAAGAGAGGAACCTGGGAAATCAACTATCTCTCCAATGTTTCATACCAGGGCAGCCGGGCGAAAGCCCTGCTCTTCACGATTTTCAACTGCCGTGGGAACTTTAACATGCGCAGACCAGGAGGTACATGGGATCCGACTCGTTTTTCGTCCCCTTCCGAAGGATTAGACACTCTGTTCGATTTTTCGGTCGAAACTGAGGAGAAAAGTCGAGGCCTCGACGGGACACGAACCCTGGAACCTCGAGTTCAGTTATAAGCAGGCGAACGGTCTGAACCATTCAGCCACTCTTCTCCTTGAAGATTTTGAAGAGCGGTCCCACTCTTCTCTCCAGCTGCTTTACCTTCCTCACCCTGAACAAGGTCAGATTACCCAGGCACAAGAGGTGACATGGAAAGCAGGGTGAATAAGCGAGCTTGATGCTCAAGCCACTCGACCAAAGTCTCCTGAAAAATACCCGACCTAAACCCGCGACTAAAAACAAACATGCAAACAATAACCAAAAATAACAATCTTTGCTCTCCCAAAGATTTCGTCAAATTCTCCCAGAGGACAGAGTGACACGGTGACACTTTGTCCATCAAGCATAACGAACAAACTGGAGCAGTTCTGTTTGTTGCCTTTCCCCCTTTTCTTAGAATCAATGTGTCTGGTACTGGATATTTTCAAGCATCCCACTCGCTTTGTTCCCCATAATGGGGCCACCTTCAATCACAGGTCAGCAATGCTGACTACGTTTCTTTCAGCCAGACATTCGGCCTGAATTTGGTGACGACTCACTAAGTCCTAATGGACAAATTTGCCCCATACACATTACAAAGGAATGGATGTTATCATCTCTCTCTCTCTTACTCTTTCTTTCTTCTTCTTCTTCTCTCTCTCTCTCTCCCTTCCTCTGTCTCTCTCTCTCTCTCTCCCTTCCCCCCCTCTCTCTCTCCCTCCCTCTCTCTCTGAGTGAGTGTGTGTGTGTGTGCATAAACCGCTCTGAAGTGTGGAGTTTCTTCAGCAGAAGTTCGTCGCACTCGGCAATTCCTTATGGGCTCCGCCAAAATCTGCAAGCATCATCGGTAGACTCCCTAGCCTACACAAAACCCTACGTGACAAGCCTCGATGGGAAGGAGAGGACTGGAGGGCGAGAGAGAGAGAGGAGAGGAGAGGAGGAGAGGAGGGAGGAGAGGGAGAGAGACAGAGAGAGCCTATGAAACATAAGCTGATATCCACCATGAATGATGAAACATTAGTAAGACGGTCAGCGAACAGGCCAGCTTTTACGAGTCATAATGTTACACGCTGGGATTGAACTCAAGATATCAGATCTTCGAGTCCACAGCTCTATCAAAAGAACCAACCATACCCATAAATGCCGTGGTCCGCCCGAGGGTTGAACCCACAACCGCTGTGTTATGAGATGACACTATAATAATAGTTGAGCTAACGGGCCACTGCAATCTCTTTTTCTTTCTGATAAGCTGAAGTGTTAGGTAGAATTAGTAGGTATCACTGCACATCAACATGGTTAATGTTTTCAACATTACTCATGACTTTCATCAATTCACTTATGAAAATGTGTGTGTGTGTGTGTGTGTGTGTGTGTGTGTGTGTGTTGTGTGTGTGTGTGTGTGTGTGTGTGTGTGTGTGTGTGTGGTGTGCGTGCGTGTTATTGATATTTTCTGTTTAAAGCCCAGCAGACTGCATAGAGCCATATCAAGGCTATAACCGTTTCAAATCATACACAAATACTTCAACAGTGAAAAAAAAAAAAAGGAACAGAAAACTAAGTACACATATCAACGCATTTGCGCACATATCCAAGGATATGCCCCTGGCGCTGATCACTCCGTCCAATTGATCACACAGACGATTTAAAAAAAACATACCTGAATACAAATTTAAATATAAATAAGGACACTAAGAGATATATAAAGAAAACGGGTCTAAATTACCTAAAACTGCTTCCGCATACCCCATTTCCCTAGAGCCAAAAATGCACTTAACACATGTACCTAATTATCAATCCTAAGAGAAAGTACGTTAAGAATTTATCGAACACATACAGGTGAATGGACCAGCAAGGCAGGCAATAACAGGAAGAAATGACAGAAAGCAAAAGAACATGGCAGAAACAAAGAGAGCGAAAGAAAAGATGCAATTTCTAGCACAGAATTTCCAGAAGGTGGGGATACTATTTACACTGAAAAAAGCTCCAGCATTCCCATGAGGGGGTGGGGGGGATACCTTTTAACCAGTATTAAATCTAGACCAAAACAGCGTAATCACGTTACCTTCGAAATCGCAAGTTCGTCACCAATAGATATCCATCAATGTTTACCCACTGTTACTGAAAACCAAGACTCCAAAACCAGTCAACAACTAAAAGAATCATTACACATCCAATCAACTGCGCCTCACGTCTGCTCTTGTCTAACCAGACAGGATTTGTTTTTTTGCACGCTTTGCACGTGTTTCACGTTCACACCTGCTGATTTGTTTTGGGGGCTGTTCCACTAATGTGGTGTCCTCCCTCTCCTCTCCATTGCCATGTAGCAACATAACGGCAGGAGTTGTGGTATTCGGGACGTCAACTGTCGTCTGATCTTCCTGATTTGGGGGTGGGTGGGGGTGGTGTCTTCTTCAAGAGTGCGTGTCGGGCCTTCATTGGCTGCTGGATCGGTCGGCCGATCAGAGTTATGTTGTTTAGGAATGCAGACTGAAGCGTGTGGTAAACTTTTTCAAAGGCTACATACTGGCACGATTCCAATAACAAATACCGTGTTATTATTATTATTATTATTATTATCATTATTATTGTTGTTGTTATCATTATTATTATCATTATCAATAGTAGTAGTAGTAGTAATCATAAAAATAGTAGTAACGGCATAGTACTGGTAGTAGTAGTTGCAGCAGCAGCAGTAGTAATAGTAGTAGTAGTAGTAGCAGTAGTAATAATTGATCTAGTAGTAGTAGCAGCAATAGCAGCAGTGGTAGTAGTAGTATTAGTAATAACATAAGTAGTATTAGTTTATTACTGACAGTAATAGTTCTTAAAGTCCAGCCGCCTACTTAGAGCCATATCAGGGCAAAGACCATCTCAAACAAAACACACACATCTAAATACATTGAAATAAGAAAGGATGAGGTAGCAGAAAGAAAAGGAGCAAGGCAGAAACAGCCAGTAACAGGAAAGAGGACATTTCTAGCACAAAATATCAAGAAGGTGGGAGACAAAGAGAATAGTACCTACGTAGGTATAGTCTCTTTGGTGGGGATACCATTCACGCTGAAAAAGTCCCCAGCAGCAATCTCACGGGTGTGGAAGGTGGGGGGGGGGGGGGAGAAGGACGTGAGGGAATCATTTGGGATCTACTGGAGGAGGTGTAAGCTAGCTCAGGAAGTGGAGGGCCAGTGACTCTGAGTCATCAATACTTTCCGTTAGTTCTCACTCAGTTCTTTCCTTGCTGCGGAAATTCTGCTCTGTACCAGAGGAACCGCAGATTCAGAAATTAATTTTTAGTTTACGTGCTTGAATGATCTCTTTAATGAAATGAGATATGCGGAAGCAATTTCAAACAACTGAAGCCCATTTTATAGATGTTTTAGTCCATAGTTATGTTTAAATTATTCAGGTTCGTTTTTTTTTTAAATACCCTGTGCGATAAATTGGACGGAGTAGTCTACGTCAGGGGCATCTCCTTAGATTATGTGCGCGAATACATTGATATATGTACTTAATTTTCTGTTCCTTTTTTTCCTGTTGAAGTATAGTGTATGTTTTGAAACGGTTATAGCCTGATATGGCTCTACGCAGTCGGCTGGGCTTTAAACAAAAATAACAATAACAATGTGTACTTAATTTTCTGTTCCTTTTTCCTGTTGAAGTATTGTGTATGTTTTGAAACGGTTATAGCTCTGATATGGCTCTAGCTCTTCCAAGTCGGCTGGGCTTTAAATAAAAATAACAATAAATAACAGCTAACTTTCAATTCCTTTTTTCCTGCTGAAGTATTATGTGTGTTTTGAAACGGTTATAGCCCTGATATGGCTCCACGCAGCCGGCTGGGCTTTATACAAAAATACCAGTAACAGTAACAATAACAATAACAGTAACAATAACCCGCCTACTGCCACCTACTTTGTCTCCGCATCACGCACACACACACAGTACGAAGACAACCTTCAGTCACTACCTATGTTTGACAGTTCGAATTTGTCGGAGCCGGGGGCAAATCTACAACCGGCTTCAACAGCAGTTGCCACCTTCATCCATCATCTCAGCTCGGGCTGGTCTCGTTACCTAGGCCCGCTGAGGCGACGCCTAATGCCCGGCGACAAGGGCAGACAGGCTGAAAAGGGTGTGACATGATGCTGCTACAACTACTACTACTACTACTGTGTCTGCCTGTCTGCATGACTCCCTCCCTCCCTCCCTCCCTGCCTGCCCCTTCTGATGCTGCTGTAAATTTTGTCCGCCTGTCCTCCTCTGCCTCTCTTAAACCCCCGGGCAATATTTTTCTCTTCTGCAGCCAAATTATGGGGGCAATGGTGTTATACATAATCTTCATGGTCCACGTTGACTACGCCAGATTTATCCACTAAGTACCGGTATTTGCCCTTGACTAATGTTTCGTCCTCTTTCATCGTTTGCTGAATCAGCTGCAAGTATCATGTCCACAAAACCAACTGGGAAAACTACACTCTACTCGACTAGAATTCCGCTGATCGTCAAAGTCTACAGTAGCAAATAAAACAAACAAACAAACAAACAAAAAAACGGCCAAGTTCATCGCCAGATGCGGCTTGACCATGTAGAACGGCGAGTAGAAGAGCAAGTAACCGAACCGTTAAGAAGTAATAATACTCTTAATCACCATAGGAAGAGTTAAGAAGTAACTATACTGTCAATCACCATAGGAAGAGTTAAGAAGTGACTATACTGTCAATCACCATAGGAAGAGTTAAGAAGTAACTATACTGTCAATCACCATAGGAAGAGTTAAGAAGTAACCATACTGTCAATCACCATAGGAAGAGTTAAGAAGTAACTATACTGTCAATCACCATAGGAAGAGTTAAGAAGTAACTATACTGTCAATCACCATAGGAAGAGTTAAGAAGTAACTATACTGTCAATCACCATAGGAAGAGTTAAGAAGTAACTATACTGTCAATCACCATAGGAAGAGTTAAGAAGTAACTATACTGTTAATCACCATAGGAAGACTTAAGAAGTAACCATACTGTTAATCACCATAGGAAGACTTCAGAGGTAACCATGCTAATAATCACCACAGGAAGACTTAAGAAGTAACTATACTGTTAATCACCATAGGAAGACTTAAGAAGTAACCATACTGTTAATCACATAGGAAGACTTCAGAGATAACCATGCTAATAATCACCACAGGAAGACTTAAGAAGTAACCATACTGTTAATCACATAGGAAGACTTAAGAAGTAACCATACTGTTAATCACATAGGAAGAATTAAGAAGTAACCATACTGTTAATCACCATAGGAAGACTTCAGAGGTAACCATGCTAATAATCACCATAGGAAGAGTTAAGAAGTAACCATACTGTTAATCACCACAGGAAGACTTAAGAAGTAACCATACTGTTAATCACCACAAGAAGACTTAAGAAGTAACCATACTGTTAATCACCATAGGAAGACTTAAGAAGTAACCATACTGTTAATCACCATAGGAAGACTTAAGAAGTAACCATACTGTTAATCACCATAGGAAGACTTAAGAATTAACCATACTATTAATCACCACAGGAAGACTTAAGAAGTAACCATGCTGTTAATCACCATAGGAAGAGTTAAGAAGTAACCATACTGTTAATCACCATAGGAAGACTTAAGAAGTAACCATACTGTTAATCACCATAGGAAGACTTAAGAAGTAACCATACTGTTAATCACCATAGGAAGACTTAAGAAGTAACCATGCTGTTAATCACCATAGGAAGACTTAAGAAGTAACCATACTGTTAATCACCATAGGAAGAGTTAAGAAGTAACCATACTGTTAATCACCATAGGAAGACTTAAGAAGTAACCATACTGTTAATCACCATAGGAAGAGTTAAGAAGTAACCATACTGTTAATCACCACAAGAAGACTTAAGAAGTAACCATACTGTTAATCACCACAGGAAGACTTAAGAAGTAACCATACTGTTAATCACCACAAGAAGAGTTAAGAAGTAACCATGCTGTTAATCACCATAGGAAGACTTAAGAAGTAACCATACTGTTAATCACCACAAGAAGACTTAAGAAGTAACCATACTGTTAATCACCACAGGAAGAGTTAAGAAGTAACCATACTGTTAATCCCCATAGGAAGACTTAAGAAGTAACCATACTGTTAATCACCATAGGAAGAGTTAAGAAGTAACCATACTGTTAATCACCACAAGAAGACTTAAGAAGTAACCATGCTGTTAATCACCACAGGAAGACTTAAGAAGTAACCATACTGTTAATCACCATAGGAAGAGTTAAGAAGTAACCATACTGTTAATCACCATAGGAAGAGTTAAGAAGTAACCATACTGTTAATCACCATAGGAAGAGTTAAGAAGTAACCATACTCTTAATCACCATAGGAAGAGTTAAGAAGCAACCATGCTGTTAATCACCACAAGAAGACTTAAGAAGTAACCATACTGTTAATCACCACAAGAAGACTTAAGAAGTAACCATACTGTTAATCACCATAGGAAGAGTTAAGAAGTAACCATACTGTTAATCACCATAGGAAGACTTAAGAAGTAACCATACTGTTAATCACCATAGGAAGAGTTAAGAAGTAACCATACTGTTAATCACCATAGGAAGAGTTAAGAAGTGACCATACTCAGACTGTCAATCACCAAAAAAGACTTAAGAAGTAACCATACTGTTAATCACCATACGAAGACTTAAGAAGTAACCATACTGTTAATCAAAATAGGAAGACTTAAGAAGTAACCATGCTGTTAATCACCACAGGAAGACTTAAGAAGTAACCATACTGTTAATCACCACAAGAAGACTTAAGAAGTAACCATACTGTTAATCACAATTGGAAGACTTAAGAAGTAACCATACTGTTAATCACCATAGGAAGACTTAAGAAGTAGCCATACTATTAATCACCATAGGAAGACTTAAGAAGTAACCATGCTGTTAATCACCATAGGAAGACTTAAGAAGTAACCATACTATTAATCACCATAGGAAGACTTAAGAAGTAACCATGCTGTTAATCACCACAAGAAGACTTAAGAAGTAACCATACTGTTAATCACCACAAGAAGACTTAAGAAGTAACCATACTGTTAATCACCATAGGAAGAGTTAAGAAGTAACCATACTGTTAATCACCACAGGAAGACTTAAGAAGTAACCATACTGTTAATCACCATAGGAAGAGTTAAGAAGTAACCATACTGTTAATCACCACAGGAAGACTTAAGAAGTAACCATACTGTTAATCACCACAGGAAGACTTAAGAAGTAACCATACTGTTAATCACCCTAGAAGTAACCATACTGTTAATCACCATAGGAAGACTTAAGAAGTAACCATACTGTTAATCGCCACAGGAAGACAAAGCAAAAGAGAACTGAAACTGGAATTCGCGTTACAGAGGAATTCGCTGCATTCAGATATGGCTCTGCTCTCCACCCAAATCTATCAGCAACAGGAAACGAGCGAATGCATGACGTTGCCAGGTGACTTGGAAGAGAGTCCATTTTAGGAGGTTTCTGACCTTCGCCATTTGTATCGGGCGCAGTCGAATCGTGAATGTGTAGCGTCAGACACAATAGATGTATAAGTCACAAGAACATCTATGGAGAGATTGTCCTTGTTATTCGTTTGGAATTCCCACCAGTAAGCTTAGTCATCATTTGACACTTAAAGCAAAGACCAAATACACCCATTCCAACTTCAGCATTCGTGTCATCCATTTGGGCCGGGAATGTTTATTCAAAATTTGATGAAAAACTTCATAAACAAACAGTCGACAAATCTTTCCTGATCTTTAAACAATGATACACACACATCAACGTAGACACACCACATTTTCCTGTTATTTGTTTATTCATTTTATTTCATTTTTTTCATTTTGTATCTTTCATTTTATATATTCATTTCATTTTTTTGAAGAGATAATAGGAAAATGCTAGGGGTCAAAAACTGACCAGGGAACAAGTTTTTAAAGGTATTCTGTACAAACATGACGAAGGACGACTAATGCCGGGCGACAGAGAGACAGACAGACGGACACTGGAGTAGGGGAAGTAAAGGGTCGCTTGTCACGCCATACCACTATTTCACTAACACCTTCCTCATCTTCACCCTAGTCCTATCGTACAGACAAGCCATTAGTTGCAACATGAGGGAGAGAGCAGAAGTCAGTATGAGACCTGACTGACTACTTCACGAGGTGGTAACTCGAATTTTCGTGCGCAAAATCGAATTTCTGTGCGATTGTTTTTATACTTAACACAAACAATACAAAATGTGTCCGTCTGGGAAAAGTTACTTCTCACTTGTATAGTAGGGTGACCATCACTGACACAATGGGTCGCAAGATGGCGGATATTGGATGGCCTTCAGGTATGGATTTTTGCTGCGAAATGAGCCAGGCTTGTTGTACGGGTGTGGAGCATGGACAGTCAACACGCAATTCTGCCAGCAATTGTCTGACAGATTCCTTAAGCATGCGCAGATCCCAATGCGCTGACGAGATCCTAAAATGGGGAAGGAGGGAGGGCGGAAGGGCAGAAGCTACGAAACACTGATATCACCAGAACGATTGAACATTACAGTGGGTATTATACAGGACAGTTTTTCTGTTGCTGTGTTAAATTGAAACTTTCTCCTTTTCTGAGTCAACATTACGATGATGGTAATGATGACAACAACAACAACAACAACACATAATAATCATTATTATGATTATTATCAATATATATCTGTATAGCGCAACATCCCGAGAAGCAAGCTCCTAAGGCTTTGCAGTTTACAAAAAAGTAGCGCATAAAAACTTAAGCCAACAATAAATCATTATGACATGGAACAGAAAGGAAACAGCAATATCGTATACACTTACGATACAAGCACGCTTCTGTAGAATGCATACGAACACACCCACCGACAGACAGACAGACAGACAGACACACACACACACACACACACACACACACACACTCACTCACACATACGCAAGTACGTACAGACTCACTTACGGCCAGAACACACACACCTACACTGTGACAAAACTTGCAAGCAGATCGATGAAACATTTTCATGAACGAGTACACTACGGGCAACAAGGCGAAGAAAGCAGAGGAGCAAGAGGTGAGACTAGCAATGATATTGTTTGAAGATATGAGTATTAAGTATGAGTATTAGTTTTTAACCCTTTGACTCCCGCACCCTATCCGCCAACTGCAACACTTAACCCTTTGACTCCTCATCCTATCCACCAGCTTCCTGTAGGAAGCTGGTGGATAGGTGAGGAAGTCAAAGGATTAAGTTTCTGCTTTGCTAACGTGGTTGACAGTGCAGGATGTTCGTGGACAGGGTGCGGGAGTCAAAGGTTAATTAAAAGAGACCTAGTCCCACTCTTTCCCTCGCTTTTTTACCTTCTCCTACTTTGGGCAAGACGAGACACCCATTGAAAATGCAAACTTGAAGGCAGGAACTTCAATGGGATGTACGAGGTTTCTGTATTCGTCTGAAGGCAACATTTTCTGTTGAACGAGGTTTCTCAATTCCTCTAAAGGCAAAATTTTCTATCGTGCGAGGTTCCTCTATTCCTCTAAACGCAAAAAAATTTCTATTGCGCGAGGTTTCTCTATTCGTCTAAAGGCAACATTTCCTATTGTCTGAGGTTTCTCTATTCGTCTAAAGGCGTCTGAGGTTTCTCTATTCGTCTAAAGGCAACATTTTCTATCGTACGATGTTTCTCTATTTTCTTAAAGGCAACATTTTCCATTGTACGATGTATTTCTATTCCTCTAAAGGAACATTTTTTCTATTGTACGAGGTTTCTCTATTCCTCTAAAGGCGATATTTGCTATGTGCGAGGTTTCTCTATTCGTCTAAATACAAAGTTTTCTATTGTACGAAGCTTCTCTATTCGCTTAATGCAAATATATTCTATTTCCGAGATTTCTCTATTCTTCTAAATGCAACATTTTTCTATTGTACGAGGTTTCTCTATTTGTCTAAAGGCAACATTTTTTAATGTACAAGTTTCTCTATTTGTCTAAAGGCAAACATTTTCTATTGTACGAGGTTCTCTATTCGTCTAAAGCGATATTGCTATGGTGCGAGGGTTCTCTATTGTCTAAAGGCAAATTTTTTAATGTACAAGGTTTCTCTATTTGTCTAAAGGCAACATTTTCTAATGTACGAGGTTTCTCTATTCGTCTAAAGGCAAGATTTTCTACGCTACAAGCAAGTCTGCACTTACGCTGATCTGAGAGATTGGAAATATCCCACTTTTTACCCATCAGCCGGTATCCAAACAGGTTCGAACTCACGTCTCCCAACTGGAAGACCAACACCCTAACCACTCGTCTATCGTGCCCGTCATGGCAGGAAGATAAGACATCAAGGCCCGTTTCTGTTTAGAATGTATACAGATCGTTATTCTTGTGCAGCATTGATCTACCGAGTCATGGGGACTCACTGCACACAATACATATGATCAGACTTTTCAGTGAAGCGCGGAGAACTCAAAGAAGTTCATTTATTTAACATTCGTTTCGCTTTATCTCGTTTTACTTTATTTCTTCTTCCTTGCAACAATCTTCAAGGCGCCAGCAGTTCATCATCATCATCAAGTGCCTCGCCACATGGCGTTGGCGATCATGGCCCTCCATATGTATCTATCCCTTGTTGCCGCAAGCACATCTTCCACCCTTTTTGTCCTCAGCCACTCTGCAGTTAGCCATAGTGAATCTGGACTTGACCGATAGCCCCCCCCAACCCCCCCCCATCCCCACTCCCCCCCCCTCCAGACACTCGTTAGGGCCAGGAGATGGGGAGTGTCTGGACAGGCGACATTTCACGTCAATGTCCAGTGTGTTGTGTTATGTGGGGGGTGGGGATGGGTGGGAGTGGGGGGGGGGGCACGTCTCCTGCAGACGGATGTTTTATCCTTTGACTCCCTCACCCTGTCCACCAGCTTCCCGCATTCTCAGTCATGACAGCAAAGAACTTAACCCCTTCATATCCACACCGTTTTTTTTTTTTACCTCAGGCACATAGAGCACTTTTTTCTTTTCTCTGTCTTTTAAAATTTTTTTAAGGTGCTTCATATGCCCTTCTTCATCGATCTTTTATTCTTTTTTTTCTTTCTTCTTTTTAGACATACATGTACATTGGTGAATTATTACTCATAAATCTAACGTCTGTAGATTTATCTGTAGGTGAACATTCAGACATATTTGTTTAGTCTTTTACACCCTTCAAAATCTACTGCTTGTGTGTTTATCTATTGATGGACAGTTAATCATTTTCGTTTAGTCTTTAACCCTTTGACTACCGCACTCTATCCACCAACTGCAAAAACTGAAAGCTGGTGATAGGTTAGGGAATGAAAGAGTTCAGCTTTTGCTTCGCTACCGCAGTTGGCAAAGCAGGACGCTGATGGACAGGGTGCGGGAATCAAAGGGTTAACAACGTGGTGTCTTGCCTGGGTTTTTCTGTGACCTCGTATGATCCACAGCTTATTCTCTACCTCCTTGACGCAGGGACCTGGTGGACAAGGAGAGAGTGAGAGAGAGAGAGGAGAGAGGAGAGGAGAGAGAGAGAGAGAGAGAGAGAGAGAGAGAGAGGAAGAGGAGGAGAGAGAGAGAGAGAGAGAGAGAACAGGAATCCGAAAGACATGGTGAGGGAATTAAATGATGAAATATTTTGCAGCTTGTGGATAGGGTTAGGGAGTCAAAGGGTTTGGGGAGGGAGGCTATAGAGGCCCGCGAATGTGTGGTGTTTACGCCAGGTCGTTGGCCATCTTGTTTAGTCTGAACCTTAGAGGACTGAGGGTGGCTTGACTCGGGCCTGGTGGGTTGCTTAGAGATTCCTACTGCACGTTTCATTGTAATAAGATAAAAGAAAATGTTATCAAAAAATGAAGACATTCTTGCTGATGCGTTGTGGTTCGCTGATGCCGACACCCCTACAACCCCCCCCTCTACACACACACACACACACACACACACACACACACACACACACACACACACACACACACACACCACACACACACACCACACATTCACCACTCTGGTACAATGTCAGTTTGGTGTCGGAGACCCAGGGAAAAAATATTGGACGGACTTGCAGGGTGGCTGAGGACAGAGAGGGTGGAAGACGTGCTCGCGGCAACAAGGGATTGATACACTTATGGAGGGCCATGATCGCCAACGCCATGCGGCAGGGTACATGATGATGATGATGATGCCGTATCGGGGGTACCTCAACATAGTTGTTCCACATTCTGAATATGTTTCTGGCTTTGCTGAGACGGCTCTTGAAGTCACTACCTGGTCCTCCATCGGGTCTGACAGTGCTAAGTAGGTGAACTGATCAGTTGTAGGTAGGTCTCTTCCATCTACATGGATTAGTGAGGGGTTTGGGATGTTCAATATCATCATCTGTTCTATTCTGTTAGAATCTTCAACCAGCAACGTTTAATTCACAACAAACAAAAAGACAGTCATTCAAAAAGTGAAACATTACTGATGGCAACAACGCTCACATTAAACCACTGTAACGTTCTCCAGTTTGGAGTTTGACACTGTTCGACGATCGGCTATGTACCTGCTTACTTTCCATTTCTCCATCTCACCGCTTCCCTCCATTTGATTCGAGAAATCATGTTAAAATACGTAAAACAACGTGAGGCATAAAACGTAAAAAAATACGCTCATGTACAAAAACACAGACAGAACAAATGATTATCTGCGACAAGTTCCGGGCACAAAGACCAAAGGAGAACCGTGGCTCTCAGTGTTTCATTAGAAATTAAACGGACAGGGACAAGGACATGATCCGAGTGAGTACAGAATAAACAAATGACCGGCGGCACGAACTACTTACTATATGGGCGTTCTGCATATCTTTGATCTTTTCAAAGGGCCTGAGGACTCCGCGCTGTAGACTTGTGTCTGCGTTGTGGCATACTGTTACAAACGATAAACACACACAAAAAATGGGGATAGACATGGTTAGAGAGGGTGGGAGAGGGGGAAGGACAAGGGCGGTTGCAAATGAAGACGGTGGTGGTAGGAAGAGAAACGGCCGGCCGGCCAAATGAAGACATAAGAAATGAATGTCTGTGAATGCGAATCCTTTGATCTTATGAGGAAACACACAGGGGTTTCCTTCTGGCCCAAATCCCTCACGGAACCAGGCCCGTGACAAATGCCCAGCAAAACGAAAAATTACCTCAGACAAAACGCACTTAGCAACCCTCTACACTTCAGACCTTCAGACACACAGAAGAAGAAGAAGAAGAGAAAGAAGAAGAAGAAGAAAAAAAAGAAGATGAAGACAAAGACGAAGAAGAAAAAGAAAAAGAAGAAAAAGAAGAAGCAGAAGAAGAAGAAGAAGAAGAAGAAGAAGAAGAAGAAAAGAAAACAACAACAACAACAACACGAAAAAGAAGAAAAAGAAGAAGAAGAAGAAGAAGGGGAGGAGGAGGAGGAGGAGGAGGAGGAGGAGAGAGGACGACGACGACGACGACGACGACGAGGAAGCAGCATCAGCAGCAGCAGCAAAGAAGAAGAAGAAGACTGTCATTGCTACTTTTGTTTAACCTTTTGACTACTGCACCCTATCCACCAACTACAAAATATTAACCCTTTGACTCCCTCACCCTGTCCACCGACTTCCTGCAGGAAGCTGGTGGATAGGATGAGGGAGTCAAAGGGTTAAGTTTTTGCAAGCATGGTTGACGATGCAGGATACAGGTAGACAGGGTGCAGGAATCAAAGGGTTACAGCCCAGCCGACTGCACAGAACCATACCAGGGCTATAACTGTTTAAAAAAACACACGACATTTCAATAGGGAAAAAAAAAGGAAAAGAAAATTAAGTACATATATCAATGCATTTGCGCATATAATTTAGGGAGATGCCCTTGGCGTTGACCACTCCGTCCAATTTATCACACAGGGGATTTAAAAAAAAACACATACCTGACGACAAATTCAAATAGAACTAAAGACACTAAACGGCCTAAATTACCCTACATAGCTTCCGCATATTACATTTCCCTAAAGCCAAAAATTTACTTAATACATGTACCCAGTTATCAATCATAAGAGACAGTACGTAAAACTTTATCTTACATAAACAGGTGAATGGACAACAAAGCAGAAAATTATAGGAAGAAATGACAGAAAGCAAAGGAACAAGGCAGAAATGAAAAAAGAGAGTGACAGAAAAGAGGAAATTTCTAGCGCATAATTTCCAGATAATGGGGATATTATTTGTACCGGGAGCCCCGGCATCCCCCCAAGGGGAACAAGAAGAAGAAGAAAGAAGAAGAAGGAGAAGAAGGAGAAAGAGAAGAAGAAGAAGAAGAAGAGAGGAGGAGGGGAAGGGGAGGAGGAAAAACTACTCATCAACAGAGAACACATAAACAATGTTCTAACCTTCAAGTCGTCTGACACACGGAAGACCTGGCTTAACTACAAACACATTAAAACCCCATACACTCTTAATTTTGCCACACGCATGACAGTCCATTTACTAAACTGTCTCTCTCTGTCTCTCTCTGTCTCCCTCTCTCCCCCCCTCCCTCCCTTCCTCTCTCTCTCTCTCTCAAAATAAAAAAACACTTAGAGACTATCGCTGAAAGCGGATAAACATAAAACAACAACACGTAGGAATCTAGACACTTACAAGGAGGAAACCTTCACAATACTAAGAAACACTTCTCATCTCCCATACCCCTACCCCACCCCCCACCCCGGTCCCCTACCCTGTCCCCCCCCACAAGTCAATGCCCCCCATCTCCCCCACGGACCCCCCCCCCCCTGCTAACTAACTGAAAAGCAGTAGACCTCTAGTAGTAGATATACGAGGTACGCCATATTGCTGACCTATCTCGTTACACCGCTCGTTACTCAAACAAACGTGCCCCATCCACCCAGGGGACACTCCGCGTCCATAACGCGTAAGGGATATTTACGACTGTTTCACCTACACCCAAAGCTCCCTTCACACCTTGTTTAGCTTACGCCTTGGAAAGGAAAAGTTGTTTTATCAAGCGCGAAGGAAAATGTTCATCATTTTGTGAGGGCAGCGCTCTTTCTCTCTCTCTGTGTCTGTCTGTCTGTCTCTGTGTCTGTCTGTGTCTGTCTCTCTCTCTGTCTCACTGTCTGTCTCTGTCTCTCTCTGTGTCTCTGTCTGTCTGTCTGTCTGTCTGTCTCTGTCTCTCTGTGTCTCCGTCTCTTTCTCGCTGTCTGTCTCTGCCTCTCTGTTTCGTCTGTCTGTCTGTCTGTCTCCGTCTCTCTCTCTGTCTGTCTGTCTCTGTCTTTCTCTGTGTCTGTCTGTCTGTCTGTCTGCTCTCTCTCTCTCTCTCTGTGGTGTCTGGAGAACAAACGCGTTCCTTCTAAAACAGGACACTATGCATTCGTAACGGTCGCACAGCATAAGCAAAGTTAGCGGCTGTTTTCTTTTTTGCCAACAAAAAAAAGATAGATCTTGAACACCCAACTTGCTGTGTGCCTCTGATCCATTAATCTAATGTTGCTGTGTGCCTCTGACTAAACTCCTTTATATTCAAAGCTGCTGTGTGCCTCTGACTAAACTCCTTTATATTCAAAGCTGCTGTGTGCTTCTGAGTAAACTCCTTTATATTCAAAGCTGCTGTGTGCCTTCTGATAAACTCCTTTATATTCAAAGCTGCTGTGTGCTTCTGATAAACTCCTTTATATTCAAAGCTGCTGTGTGCTTCTGACTAAACTCCTTTATATTCAAAGCTGCTGTGTGCTTCTGAGTAAACTCCTTTATATTCAAAGCTGCTGTGTGCTTCTGAGTAAACTCCTTTATATTCAAAGCTGCTGTGTGCTTCTGACTAAACTCCTTTATATTCAAAGCTGCTGTGTGCCTCTGACTAAACTCCTTTATATTCAAAGCTGCTGTGTGCTTCTGAGTAAACTCCTTTATATTCAAAGCTGCTGTGTGCTTCTGAGTAAAATTCTTTATATCTAATGTTGCTGTGTTTCTCTGATCAATATCCTTAACTACAATGTTTGTTTTTTTTCAAACTTGTTTTTAATTCTTTTTTTTTTTGGACAAAACACAAATAAATACGATGTTTGCTGAACATAATTACAGTATCATTGAGAAAACTGAACAAGATGTGTATACAATGGATTAAGCAAAACTCATATACATACGTCATATCTGCCAGTCTGTTATGTTTTTCAAACAATATCAAGTCATTTAATTTATACAGTTTCAGATTGTAGTTGTTGTTGTTTGTTTGTTTGTTTGTTTGTTTGTTTGTTTGTTTGTTTTAAATTTATTTGTATTCGCCCTCAGTAAAAGTCAAAGATAAACGCATTAGCAAAGCAAGATTATCCGCATGAGACCCAAAGTTCAAAACGCATGCAAAACGCCTACATCTTGAACAAAGGTTCTATGTGCATGAATTTACAGTCATTTTCAATTATCTATACGACAAACATTCAAATATAAACAGGCAGTTCATACAGAAATCATGCACACATCTCGTAAAGAAGCAAAATGTCACATCACACTTCATCTGACTTAACATTACAATGTTTCTCTGTGCCTCTAAGATCCATTACATACAACGTTGGTATGTGCCTTTTACCAAGATCTTATACATCGAGTGTTGCTGTGTGCTTCTAACTAACATCCTTTAAATCCAGTGCCAATATACGTACCTCTGACTAACATTCTTTAAGAATCAGAAACACAAAAAAATCAGACTCAGAACACATAGTGAATATAACAAAACAGGAGGTGAGCACATTTCAGTCCCACTGGACATTATATGTCGTAAGTAAAGAGTGCACAGGGGTTTTAATGTGTTTGCAGTTAAGCCAGCTCTTGAAGTCTAGAAGATTGAGTCAGTTTAGTCTTTTTGTCACACTGAACGAAGCAGCAGGGAAGTTTCAGTCTTTTTCTCCTAATTTTTGTACTTGGTGTTTGTTTGTGATCTTACGCTTGACAAAGGCCAGTTGGCCGAAAATTTGCGCCTGTCTTGTTTGGTTGTATTAAATACGCGTTCTGGTTCTTTTTTCGTAATTTTTCATGTCTCCATTGGATTTTTTGTTTCCATTGGCCTTTGTCAAGCGTATACATAAAACAAAAAAGACCAAATGCGCAAATCTTTGTGGAAAAAATAATACAGGACTTTCCCGACCTTTCTTTTCATTGTTGTTATTTTGAATACGCATTCTGATTATATCTTTTGTGAATTTCTAGTTCCTATTTGCTTGAGCACTACCAGTCACTTTGATTCAGATTTCATAGTTTTTAAGACATCCTTTACATCCAATGTTGCTGTGTGCCTCTGGCCTCTGGGGTTTGACACAATTAGTAAGTAGAATCAATTCACTCATTTGCAAGCCGTTGCTGAACACCACTCCCAGGACTCCAGAAACTATCATTCACGGAAACAACGTATGAATACCATATGCCAAGAGTGCCATTAAATTCAGTTACACACAGACAACTTGAATCCATTCCCATATGCGTCCTTGCTTTCGAAACACAGTTCCATGCTTTTGATCAAAATATTATAAGACACGTTAGCGATCTGTTTAAA
>CM060312.1:53792667-53795167 GCA_030674185.1 Monoplex corrugatus | reverse complement strand
AGCTCAGTCCCAGCTGAATACTGGCCTGTTCGCCGCATATCTTAACCCTATGACTCCGCACCCTGCCCACCAGCATCCTACATTGTCAACTGTGACAGCCAAAGCAAAAGCTTAACCCTTTGACTACCTCACCCTATCCACCACGATCTCAGAATCTGCTTCTATTGTTTATCGCCAGGTGTTCTTAATAAGTCTTCATTCCTGTCTTACGTCTACTTTCTGGTCGTCCAGTGAAGGACAATCCCGACGATGTTATTTTGCTCTTCTCCGATAAAGTGTCCAATCCAGCTCCATTGTCTTTTCATGACAGCGCCCATAATGTTTTGACTGCAAAAGTAGTTAATAGTTGGAGATGGCACTGGACCAAAATAACTGCACGATTCCTCGGAGATTCTTTGTGTGGAAGGCTGACAGTTTGGTCAGGCCGGCACAGAACAGTGCCGGGGTAAGAAAAGCCTGAGCAGAGGGGAGAAGAAACGGGCCATCAACATTACTGAATAGACCTGCAAGAGATTTACCATGCAGGCACTTACCCACAACCACCAGATTTGAGTCAGTTAGGGCAGCGTCTCCACGACACTGACGGGTTACATGCCCAGGAAGTATCGAGCAATGCTGTTTGACAGTCAACCAATACCACATACATATTTAAAAACATATACACAAACAATGTATCAAAACATCCTAAAACTGGGTAGGTTCACTTTAATTGCTTTGAAAAGTAAATAAATGGGGAAGATTATGCATATTCTAAGCAACTGGTCGAATGCATCAACAAATACGTAACTAACAAACTAAACTAACTAAACTAAACTAAACTAAACTAAACTAACTGACTGACTGTCTGACTGATTTGACTGACTGACCGACTGACTGAATGACAAACAAACTAACAAACAAACAAACAAATAAAATCAACAATCTCAAAAATTGATTCCAAAAAAGGGTTTTACCAGCATCCGTGGCCCCGAGCTGTTCTTCCACTCTCTCTCTCTCTTCCTTCTGCAGTCCTCTTTTACTTCCCCTCCCCCCCCCCCCACCCTCGCTCCCCAACTCTCCAAAATCATCCCCTTGTTTCCCTTCCCCCGCCGCCCCAATCCATCAAGGTGCATTACGTGTCACTGGCCAGCAATCGGCCATTAGTCAATTTGAGCCAATACGGCCACCACGACAAATCAAACCCTGCCCCGATCCTTGCTACAATCAGACCCAGGAATCAAAGTATCCCCCATCTCTCCCCACACCCTCTATCCCATACCTCCCCAACGCGCGCGCGCGCTCGCACTCTCTCGCGCAGGGTAAACCCTACAATAATCCTCGAAAAACACCCACTTCGCGGACCGTTTAACTCGGTTGTTTGCGCAGAGACCGGTGGTTCAGAGACGGCCACGCATGCGTGTGGGACCCGGAAGAACAGCAGCGGCGCATACGTGCGTGTAGGGCAACGTGATGATGACACCTCTTGCCACCCCACCCATCCCCGCCTCACCCCCTGTGCGCGCAGCACCATCGGTCTGTCTATTTTCGCGCAGGTTAACTAACCCTTTGACTCCTTGCACCCTGTCCACCAAATGCAAAAAACAAAAACAAAACAAACAAAAAAAATACACACAAACTCAATCAATTTGACTCCTATTCTATCTCTCCACAGTTCTGCAGGAAGCGTGGACAGATGAGGGGTCAAATGGTAAAAGTTTTTTTGCTTGTTCATGTTGACAGCAGGAAGCTGGTGGAAGGTGGGAGTCAATGGTAAAGTTTCTTGTAGGTGACAGCGAGCTGGTGGACAGGGTGAGGGAGTCAAACTGGTAAAAAGTTTTTTTGCTTTGTTAGCATGGTTGACAATGCAGGAAGCTGGTGGACAGGGTGAGGGAGTCAAATGGTAAAAAGTTTTTTTGCTTTGTTAGCATGGTTGACAATGCAGGAAGCTGGTGGACAGGGTGAGGGAGTCAAAGGAAAAAAGTTTTTTTGCTTTGTTCAGCATGGTTGACAATGCAGGAAGCTGGTGGACAGGGTGAGGGAGTCAAACGGTAAAAAGTTTTTGCTTTGCTAGAGTGGCTGACAATGCAAGGTGCTGGTGGTGGACAGGGAGCAGGAGTCAAAGGGTTAAAAGTGGGGGGTGGGGGGTGGGGTGGGGCTGGGATGTGTGCTGGAATGGGCGTGGGATTTCCATGCGCGCACACGTCCCCGACGTAACTGTTTAAGCCGTACACGCATGCATGCACACCTAGCGTGTCGATGGCGAGACACATATGATCATGCGTGCGCATCGCATGCCACTTCCCTTGGGTAGGCGGTGAGCGGAAATAAGGGCTAGAAGACACACAACCCCACACACACATACATACGCACACACACGCGCACATGCACTTGCGCATACGCAGAGAGAGAGAGAGAGGCACGAAGAGACAGAGAGGCAGAGAGAGATAGAGGCAGAGAGAGAGAGAGAGAGAGAGAGAGAGAGAGAGACAGACAGACAGACAGACAGACAGAGAGAAGAGAG